>JANRMT010062791.1:199608154-199662236 GCA_026402145.1 Polypterus bichir lapradei
GATAGATAGATAGATAGATAGATAGATAGATAGATAGATAGATAGATGTGAAAGGCACTATATAATAGATAGATAGATAGATGTGAAAGGCACTATATGATAGATAGATAGATAGATAGATAGATAGATAGATAGACAGATAGATAGATAGATGTGAAAGGCACTATATAATATATGGTAAGTAGGTTGGTAGGTAAGTAGGTAGCACTTCACGTATTCTAATGGGAAATTTAGCATTTAGACAAACTCAAAAAAAACTAGAAATCTAACAAAAGAGAAATAAGCCACTCAAACAGACACAAGAATTAAAAAAAGAAATGGCTAATGATGAGAGAGCAGACCCAGGAAGGCACTATAAATGTGTATCATGCGGTTTGTTTGGCTGGTTGGTTTGGTTGTTATAAAAGTGCCTCTTGATGCCCTTCAGCTGATGTGTCACAGTGCAGCATTGTTCATAATGGCACTTAGTTGTATCTTCATTCTCTCCACCCCTACTAGCTCCAGGGGCTCCGGAGTGTGTCCCACATCTAAGCCTGCCTTCTTAATCAGTTTGTTGATTCGGTGGGCCTATCTTGAAGTGATGTTACCACTCAGCATACCAGACTGGCCATCACAGAGTTTTAGAACATAATATATCCTGCATTAAAGGAACACAATATACAAAGGAAGGAGAAGTCTGTTCTGTGTTTTCTTCTATAATTCTTCTGTGTTCCAAGGCCAGTCCAACCTGTCATTGATGTAAACCCCCAAGTACTTGTAGAAGTGGACCACCTCTACATCCAGTCCTTGAATAGTGACCGGACACAGAGGCCCCATAGTGGGTGAAAATCAATCACCAGTTGCTTGTCTTTGCTGATGTTAAGGTGCACACAATACTCTTTGCACCAAGAAACAAAGTTCTCCCCCTGACTGCTCTCCTCTGTCTCATCCCCTTTATCAGTACACCCTGTAAGTGCAGAATCATCTGAGAATTTCTGCAAGTGACATGACCTGCTGTTTTATTTATAATCAAAGTTGTACAAAGTGAAGACCATAGCAGACAGGACTGTTCCTTGTGGTGCTCCAGTGTTGCCCACATAAACTGTGGTCTGCTCCACAGATAGTCCATCTTCCAGGACACCATAGGCTCATCCACCTGGATGGTATTGAAGGCACTGGAGAAATCAAAACACATACCTGTAATCCTCCTGCCTGGTGAAGATAAGCCTTGTAGGGCAGATTGATAATTGCATCCTCAACTCCAACCTTTGTCCATTTGTGGGTTCAGGTGGTCTCCTACATTCATATAGTCCAGGACCTGCCACTGAAAAAGGTTTGATGATGTGAAACGTAAGTGCCAATGGTCTGTGGTTGTTAGGTGCAAAGAGTTTGCTCAGTCACGCTTTCTGAAGTCTTAGTGACAAACCTAACAGGTCTAAAGGTCCGTCTTTGTGTCTCATTGAGGGTTGTGTCCAGCCATGTTGAATTTCCAGTTGTTTATACACTTCAGTACTTCGGCTACTTATTAAATGTAACATTTGGTTGAGTGTTTTGGATTTCGGATTTTGTTTGGTATATACTGTAGTCCTTTGGTCAGCACGTTATTTTTAGTATGTAGCTCTATTTTGATATTGTGTTATTGACTCGGTATCTTCATTGTCTTATTTATTTGATTTTGGTTCTCTTAATACTTTTGATTCATCGTGTTTGTTTGGAGTTTTCGTCTTGGACCGTATATTCCTCTTCTTCTCTCCTGCTCTTTCGCTATTTTAAATTTGAGCTTCATGTTAAACTGTCTAAACTCCACAGCCTTACCAGGACTGGCATGTGGCACAGACAGCACTTCTGATAAGCCCACCTTGTCTGCTCTGCTCCTAATCTTAGCTTCTCACTCTTTACATTGTTCTTGCACGGCTGTCTGCCTGCACTTACTGTTGCCACTTGTTCAGACATTTAAAATGAAAACTGGATCCACCAAAACTCTGATCAGCAGCCTATCCCTGTGTACAAGGTGGACATCCACCTTTGAATCAAGAGAACAACACACCACATCTGTCGCTGGAGCACACCTGTGTGTCAATGCACCCTGTTGTAGCCCACCGACACATGGGGTCCACCGCTGTAGAATGGCATTTTTGATTTATGATATGACCTTCTGCTGCACTGAGCTCTCCTCCACATCTGTAACACACTCTCTTATCACTCCTTCATGACCAGTTTGTATACCACTGACTGATTTGAACCCATGCTTATAGCCCCCTGGCTCGTCTTGCAGGCCCTGCTCATCTTTATCGATGGTCTCAGTCGCCTGTTCAGTCCTCAGTGTTTTCCCAGCCGTCACTTTGGCCATCGCTAGTAATCGAGGCTTAATGTGGTCCCCTCTCACAACCTAAAGCAGCCCACCATGGAGTCATTTGTTCCTCATCTTCATAACTGAAATTTGAGTTAGTTACCTTTCATTTGTTTTCTTATTTCTTGAATTAAGTTTTAAAAGGAGTTCATTTTCTCTGGGCTTCAGTTATAACGTGTTTTACTTTTTTTTATATTTCCACTGGTCGCTCATTTGATTTTCTGTCAGATTTATCTGAGCTCTTTAGACAGTAAGTGAAACTGAAAGTGAATTCTGGTAAGACCCCATGTGTCCTCTTGTGTGTCCAAACAGAAACAGCTGGAGGCGACACTGAGTGAAATCAGGAGGAGAATTGAGGAGAAAGAGAAGACACTGAAGGAGATGAGGAGGGTGATGGAGCAGATGAAGGTGAGCAGAATTAAGAAGACACTTCATATCAAAGAGAGGAGAAATAAATGAAAAATCGAAGAGCCGGCAGAGCTTCACTAGTAGTGATGTGTAGGGACAGGAAAATGTGTTAGAACAGAAGATGTTTTATTGTGTCCTTCACAGCGTGTCACTGTCCTCCATGTGGTTCAGACAGTATGACCCCGATGTCCTTTGCATTTTCAGCCACACTTTTATTTGGTAGCGCTGCTGTCTCGCAGTAAGGAGACCCGGGTTTGCTTCCTGGGTCCTCCCTGCGTGGAGTTTGCATGTTCTCCCCGTGTCTGCGTGAGTTTCCTCTCACAGGTTAGGTGCATTGGTGATCCTAAATTGTCCCGTGTGTGTGCCCTGTGGTGGGCTGGCGCCCTGCCTGGGCTTTGTTCCTGCCTTGCGTCCTGTGCTGGCTGGGATTGGCTCCAGCAGGCCCCCGTGACCCTGTGTTAGGATGTAGTGGGTTGGAGAATGACTGATTGACTGACTTTTACTTTCATCCCCTAACATCAACTCAATCTGCAGGTTGGCACTGATGTTCTGAATTTGCTCAGTGGGCACAATGTTCCTGTCTGGACTTTTCTTGTTCATTTTTTTTGTTTTACTCCTTATCTTTAGGTGTTCCACTGGTTGAGTGATTGCAGTTTTGATAGTTGTGATTGCTTTTATTTAGATATTGTGAGGCTTCTGAGCTCTTTTGAGACCCTCTCCAACGGGGCTGCACACTGAAGCATGACTGACATGTCTGTCAAGGGCTGTTTGTCCAGCACTGAGGCAACCGCAGGTTCACAACGCCACCCAAGCAATTACAAGTTCACAGCCTCCCCGCTTAATGAATCTGCCGCCTGATGGGTGATGCAGAGAACATTGTAACCTGGCCACATCCCTGCTTGTCTGCTGTATCCCTGTGTAAGGAAGTGGTAGCTCCTGTTTGAATAAGTGACCTTGCTGTTCTTGTTTGTATTGAAATAAAGCTGGTTTTCTTGAAGCCCTTAGACTAGCCCTCTTCTTTACGGTGCAAGACAGTGGTTCACGTGTCATTTAGCAGCAGAAATTTGGTCTTACACCAATGGATCCCCAAGAGTGATCTGATATCCCACTACCAGCGGATTAAGATGAGGCTCCTGCTGGCCCTTTTTCCTTTGCTCATCCTAGGGGTGTGCTGGTGAAGATGGCTCCCGCAGATGACCCTGGATGTTACCTAATGTATTTTGCTTCAGACACATGGCAATACTGATGCACTGGGGCAGGGGAAGATGGGCAGCTATCTTGGCCAAGTTTTTGACCAGAGAGGCAATACAGGTTATGTGAGATCTCCCTTCTGAAAGTTTTGATGATTATGCAACAGATCCTCCTCCCTATGACCATGAACCCTGTGGCTGAGGGATGCCAGTTTTATCTGTGGTGTTTTGACCTGGACTGCCCTATATGGGGACAGATCCAGAATTAGGTTTACCTGACTCAAAGCTGGTTCTGCCGAGACAAGTTCGAGTGCATTGTGAAGAAGCTTGCTATTGACACAATCCTGTCAGAAATAGATGAGGACCTTTGTGATGAGTAGCTCCAGAATGAAGTCTACTTGCTGCTGGACCAGACTCGCAGACTGGAGGGCACCTAAGCCACCTGGAAGCAGAGGGGCTACCCAAACTTGGCCCCAACTTCGATACAACCCGATACCACTGGTGGAAGAAGACACCATAGGAACTCTACAGTTCTTTCTTACTCCCTCTGAAATTTTACAGGGAAAAACATTAATGTTTGGACTGCCATTTCAGAGACTTCACTCTGGCCTCTTCTAATAGGGAAGAGGAATGTCCTCTTCCCACAGGCCTTGGCCACCTGCAGAGCACCTCCCTCCACAATGGATAGAGAGGGGCTCACAACATCAATCAAGGAGCCGGGTGGAAATTGAACCTTAGTTGTCCAGTGAGGTGGGAGATGGATCCTCAAGTGAGGACCCGTGACAGCTGGCAGACTTCACCACCCATTTGCTTACACCATCAGCCTCTCCAAACTGGACAAGAGCTACAGACCCCGGTGAAGCCATAGTGGGGGGAGAAGAAGCAGAGACTGCCACTCAGACAGAGATGCCTGCCTGCAATGAGCCGACAGCCGCATAGACTTTGTACTCAAACAAGCCCATGTTGTGGATGACTCTAACTACATGGAGAGGGAGGACTCAAACGTTAAAACAGAACACTTTTTAATTAAGGATAGTTTCTTGTATTGGGTGATTTCTGATTGCATTGGGGATGGGCGGATTGAACAGAATAGAGAGACAGTTTTAAAAATCGCTCACATCCACGGCCTCTGGGGTCCAAGATGAAGGAAAGCATTTCAAAACACATTTATTGGCTGAATATGGGCGAAACGTAGAGCAGTTTTGTACGGCATGCTCATAGACGCACTAGGACTCCCCTCTCATCCTTCACTTCTGTAACTCTATGATGGCCACTGCAGTCCTCTGTGCTAAGGTGTGCTGGGCTGGTAACATCACTTCAGGAGAGGCCCACCAGTTCAACAAGCTAATTAAAAGAGAAGGCTCAATTATAGGATGCACTCTGGACCCCCTGGAGGCAGGAGCAAAGGAGAGAATTAAAACAAAACTGGGCACCATTATGAACAATAAGGCACATCCTCTCTGTGACACACCAACAGGGAGGACTTTCAGCCAACAAATCATTCAGCAGAAGTGTGTCAATAAACGCTGTGGGGACTCCTTTATACCAACAGCAATATGCCTGAATAATGCCACATGTGACTGTGACCATCAGAGGTTTTCTTTTCTTTCTGTTTAAACTTTTCTTCCTTTTTAGTCATACTGGTGTGTGTTCAGACCGTAATGTCTGTGTATATCAATCTATTTATGCATTTATTCATTTAAAGAACTTCTTCCCCTAAGGACAAATAAAGTTCTAACTGAGTCAAATCTTTAAAATAATAAGTTGGAGAAAGTCCAAAGAGAAACCTTCATCACTGGGCGGTCAGTCTGGTCACAAAGCTGCTCTTCTCATGTAAAGATGTCTATCCACCATCTTGATCTGATCAATTCCTACTGTAGTGACTTCAGGTTCCTTTTCACCTTCTCAGTGTTCTCTGAAGAGTACAAGCTGTGGAGGAAACAGAAAGTGCAAGTTAACTCCACATCAATTCACTCATTAAAATACCCTAGACGTCTCTCCCTGACATGTCTTCCCCACAATTCCACACTTTATAACTGGGTGTCTAACAGGATCCTTGGATCAGTGAGTCTGAGCAGGACCTCTGCAGAATCCTGCAGTTCATTAACTGTAACAGGTTTGAGTTTGTTACCTCATGCATTTGTAGGCTCCATCTTGTTTTGTTATCTTTTGTTGACACGGGGAGAAGACTCTCTTATTTGTCTTGACTGAATTTTACACTAAAAGACGCTGAACCATCTCCTCACCAGTCTTCCTTTTTTTTGTTTGCTTCACTTGTCTCCATGTTCCTCTGACCTTGTGATGCTCCGTTTATTTCTAAGCTCCTTTCCCTCAATTCCCTTTTATCTGTGTTGTCTGATTCTTCACTCCACCACTTGTGGTTGCTGAAAAAAAGTCTGCTCTTTCCTTTCTTTATAGTTCCTCTGTGTTCTGAGACCAGTCCAACCTGCTGTTAATGTGGACCTCCAAGTACTTTAGAAGTGCACAAGCTGACCTTTGACACAAAGCACTATTCTTTCCTTAGTGTTTCCATCTCAGAGCTCAATGATTACATGACAGCCACGATAACAGCGCCACCAAATGTCTGGCCTCAGCTTTATAGTATTCATTTAACACCGTGAAGATAATTAACATGAACTGATATGAGACAATGTGGTGTGGCAACTCGACACAGGAGGACAAAGTGACGAGAAGAGACCATCAGTCAGTAAAAGGAGCAGCATGAGTGGTCCACTTCAAATGTTCATTTTAACATATCAGAGCATGTAGAGCCGCACTCCGCAGAGCATTAAAAGTGTTGCAGTGTTAAATTTGAAGTGTGAGAATTTACAAAGTTGTGAAGAAAATTAATACTTTTAATTTAAATCAAGAGAGTTACCAGTGGTGTAATGTAGGCAGCAAAGAAGATTCTGAATTTCCAGCGAGTCATTGCTCTGTGTATTTAAGGAGCTCTGCACTCATATAAATAGCCTGATTATGAAATATTATTCTTTCATTTATAATATAAAGAATATATATTTTTATTTTTTAATATTGTCATTGTACCCTGTGTATTTAATAAGCTTTAAATTCATATCAATAGCCTGTAAGATGTAAGATTAGATATGAGGGTCTGATTCTGTGTTATCACTGCTGAATTGTTGTAAGAAAGTTATTTTCTCTGTTACTAATATTTTAACTCAATTATAAAGACTATTAGTCAAAGCAGGCAAAAACTAAAAGTATTATAATGGAAATCATTTGCATTTAATTGTTAGCTTTCATTTTATTTTTGTGCTTTAATAAACAAGGTTCTTAGATTTTTCTGTTTTCAGAACTTGAGGAGTGGTGTCAACTTAGGGCTTTCATTGAATAGCTAAGCAGGGTTAAGGATGTCAGCTACACATCTGTGAGATAATCGACCATGAATGGAGACCACACTCAGTAAAGTCTCAACAACAAACACTAGGACCAGAGATCTGGAACTGCAGGGCGAACCTGAAGAGCTCTGAGGTCGCCATTGCCCTCACATCTCTCATCCCTTAGCCTACAAAATAGCTAATCTCTATATATAATTTTCATTTGGATCTTGATCTTTGTTTGTCCGCCAATGAATTAGAAGAAGAAGCACTAGATGGCAGTAGAGAGACAGCTAAAACATAGGCATTGCATTAAGAATCTCCTCCAGGCTTATACTACTGAAGACTGTAGTACTCCAGTCACACCTCAAAACACAGACATTCAAACTAAACAAATTGTGCTTTAAATTAATTAAAGAGATCTTCATTTAGATCTTGATCTTAATTTGTCCGCGAATTCCACACATGCGTAGACCACCTTCCAGTTTAGTACATTGTTGTTACTCACGAATGTCAACAATGTGCCGGAATAACGAAAGGAGTGGTGGACAGTGTTACGCTGGTTAGCTCCTGAGGCCTGGTTAGAGAATGAGATTGCCGAAGATAAAAGGTACGTGCCTACGTAACATATGAATGAAAGAAAGACAGTGGGTAAAATGAATGACAACGCAACAGCACGTTCCGGAAATTATTATTGTTATGTTGTAGCCGGTGAGTGCTGCGCATCTCACAGTTGTACTGTGCCTTGCTCACATGTCAGTGAAGTGATCCTTATTTATACTTTTAAGAGCCTGGATACCTATGTGTCCCCCTTTTATAACCATTGCTCCGTGTATATTGCCTTACTTTTTGGATTACCACAAAGCAACCTGCGAGATTGGAGAAAGGTTGAGAAGAGATCGTGAGAGAAAACGACAGCGTCGTGAAAACGAGACGGACTGTGAACGGACAGAAGCAGAAATGCTCCTACAGCACCACATAATTACTATTCGGACAGTGATTCCGAGTAGGCCGTTCCTATCGAATCAATGTCCAAGGGTTTTCTTTTGTAATTTTGTTTCCCTTATAAAAAATCATAATGCTGTGCGACGAAGGGCCCAGTTCACGACTGGCAGCTGCGTTTAAACAGGGAGCCCTTCACAGACAACTTTAACACGCGCAACTTAGTTGGGCGCACATGGCTAGTAGCATATAAATCAGGTGTCCCTCCAGGCCCAGGTCTGCACAGCAGGATTTTCAATATCATGAAAACATTTTGATTTGACTCCTGTTTGGATGTTCTGTGAATCTGAGTTGGCCCTGTGGTCGGAGACTGAGATATCATACTGACATCATCCTTATGACTGGAATTGGAAGAAGTGCTGAGTGTTTTGTGTATCTGCAGTGTGAGAGTTAATTAAAATGCAAATATTGCTCCTTAAAGTTTGTTTTTTGGTTGCCACTAATGAGCACTGAGTGAAAATTTAAAGCATTTTTCAATTATTTATTTATTTTTTTGCTTATTGTTTGCCTGCACAGGAGCAAAATAGTTGAAAGTAGTTGCAACAACCAGTATGTCCATAAGTACATAACTGGCATCACAGCAATGAATAGTTAAAAGTAACAGTGATTGATTAGTGGTTGATTAGTTGGGCAAGTAGTTAAGGCATATAAGGAATAATTGGATAGAACATCATATAGCACTCGCACTGTAAAGCTTTAGCACAAGTGAAAAAAGCGAGGGCAGACACTTTCAATCCTTAGGCAGAAAGAATTTATTTTATGAGCTGTACAGGTAGGCGGCTGACTTGAAAGTGATTAAGAGAGGATTCTGTGGCACGTAGACAGATATCAAGTAAGGCAGGCGGTGATAGAAACAGACAAGTGAATAAGTAAAAAAACTGTCAGATATCCAGTAAGTTAGTAGTGTGTAAAAATAAATAAATAAATTACTTGATAGAACAGTTATTAATGGCCAGAAAACTTAGTGAAATGAAGAGGGTAGCATAAGGGTTCAGTAATGGGAAGGAGTAGAAACTGTGTAAGTGGAGAGAACTTCAAAGTAAGGAAGTACTATGATGGGCACAAAGTTAGGAAAGCAGACAGGGAAAAATAAACTTTAATAATTTCAAAGAAAGATAGGCAACAGGTGACAGTCACAAGGTGTAAAGTAAAGGAAGCACACTGTCCTGTGACATCAACCCCAGAGTTGGAGGTGTAAACTATTTTCACAGCGCGGTTAAAGGTCCGTGAAAACTCTGAGGTGGTAGGCCAGCATGAGGAGCCTCAACAGGCCACCTAAAAATCAGTCCCCAGAAAGACAGAGGTTGTAATAATGGAACACTCAATCATTAGGGGGTTTGAAGAGCAGGTTTGCTTCAGAGATCGAGAGTCTCGCACAGTGACCACCTGGAAGGGTGGATAGGATCTTGGCCAGAATGAAGGTGGATGTGGTTGTCATTGTCCATGTTGGAATAAACAACATACTTAATGGCTGCCTCTCAGTTCTGTAGTACAAATTTAAAAGTTACATGCTAGGATGAGGAGGCAAACTTACAAGCTAGGCTTCTCTAAAGTTCTGCCACGTGCCAGTTCAGATAAGACGGAATAAATTAAAATGCTTAATGTGTGGCTCAAATCTTGGTTTACGGTAGAAGGGTTTAGGTTTCTTTTTGGAACAATCTGGACCTGTGTTATCACGATGGGTTACTTTTGTAGTGAAGGGGCACCACAATCTCCAATCAAGAACTGGAGTGCAAGGAGTTTAGGACAGGCCAGATTTAAACTGTCCATTTATTGCTACTTTGATTTAACTAGCCATAACTTCATCATCCTTCACTCATTGCTTTTTATTCCACCCCTTAAAATAACTGTCAGATATTACCCGTTTAGTGTTTTTACACCAGGAAAATTTGTCATGTTGCAGAAGTGTTGCAGCAGAATTACGTTTTAGGGAAAATCTGTATTTTTATTTCAACCAAAAGATTAACTGTAAATGTTATTCTTATTTCCAAAAGTGTCAGTGAACGTGTCAGGAACACCCAAATCAATTTGTTATAAAATATCTACAAGTAATATGTCTGGAAGTACTGCTTTGGTACATTTGGTAAAGAAAATATATTGTTTATCCAAATCACTACATCAATAGTTGCTAGACTCAAAAACATCTTTACAAAAAAAATGATAATTATAAAAAACAACTGAAATATAGAAAGTGGCAAGCACAGAATGTTGAATGTGGCATCATTTGTAAGTGGAATCACCCGTCTCATTTAGTAGTTGTTTGTCTGTCTGTCTGTCTGTCAAATTGTACACAATTGAATTAAGACATTTAAGAAAGCCTTGGAGCAGAGGTTGGGGGAAGATGTTGCTGTGAAACAGCAAATTAACCATCTTTGAGGGAAAAAAGTAAAACTTTGCAACATGGTGTTACGGTATGCGATAAGGTATTTTAATGGCAAAATTACTGTATTTTTAATTATAGCAATGAGGGAAAAGATCATTTTATGGAGTTTTTAAACAAATTTGCATTCATGTTTGGTCCTGCCAGCTTTTCCAAAACAATGGGGCTGAGTTTAAAGGGGTAAGGGATGAAACATAGTATAAAAGCCAATGTACAATAGGATGTAAATTCTATACTAAAGTTTAATTGCAAAAAAAAAATAAGTAACACATTTAAAATAGCTTGAGTATCAAAAATAAAACAAGTAAGCTGGAGATGTGTATAAAGCTAAACAAAATGGTGAAATTCCAAAAACAGAAACCCTACTAAATAACAGAGATGGGGATGTGTAGAATATAGAAAACAAAAGGAGGGGGTTGTCTTTTATGTAAAACAGAATTTAAATGCAGGTGTTCTTCAGTTGGACTATGAGCCACATCTTAGTGAGGACGTTTGGTTTCATCTGGTAAGCATTAGAGAAAGAGGCTTTAGTTTGGGGGTGTGCTATAGTCCGCTGGTGCAGTCGGGAATTTCAAAGTAATTTCAGTCATTCTAATAATATCAAAAATTAAGTTTACAAATGGATATTATAGTCATGGAGAACTATAACTACCAGAATATTAACTTCATTAACTTTGCAATTAGTGGATTTCAAGAGCAGGGTCCTCGTGTATAATGTCTTGTGTAAAATTCCCACTGAAACATGGTGTATGAAGAAAACTAGAAATGTGCGGATAACAAAATATTCAGATGCATAAAACTGTGTGCAAGGAAAATTCTACTCACTTTCCATTTATAAATCCCTACCAACATGAATTTTAACGCACATGCTCGTGCTTACAGCTGCATCCTGACTCCTCCCAGAATTTCACCTCTTTGAATATGCAAATCAATATAAATAGCCTCTTACTTTGAGTGTTTTGTTAAAAGACAATGGCAAAAGCATTCACAAAAAATGCAAAACGGAGGTCCTGCTCAGTGAAGTGTAGGCAAGGAAAAACATACTATTTAGTGGCTTAAGTTATAGTATAAACAACAAAAGGAAAGTGATGGAGTGGCACAGCATGGTGGAGGCACTCAAAAGTTCTCGTTCAGAAAGTCACACAGTCGTCTTCTTCTTCTTTCGACTGCTCCCGTTATGGGTTGTCACAGCGGATCATCTTGTTCCATACCTTTCTGTCCTCTACATCTTGCTCTGTTACACCCATCACCTACATGTCCTCTCTCACCATATCCATAAACCTCCTCTTAGGCCTTCTTCTTTTCCTCTTCCCTGGCAACTCAATCCTTAGCATCCTTCTCTCAATATACTCAGCATCTCTCCTCTGCACATGTCCAAACCAACACAATCTCGACTCTCTGACTTTGACTTCCAACCGTCCAACTTGAGCTGGCCCTCTAATGTCCTCATTTCTAATCCTGTCCATCCTCGTCACACCCAATGCAAATCTTAGCATCTTTAACTCTGCCACCTCCAGCTCTGTCTCTTTGTTTTCTGGTCAGTGCCTTGGTCCCCAACCCATATAACATAGCTGGTCTCACTACCGTCCTGTAGACCTTCCCTTTCACTCTTGCTGATACTCATCTGTCACAAATCACTCCTGACACTCTTCTCCACTCATTCCACCCTGCCTGCACTCTCTTTTTCAGTTCTCTTCCACAATCCCCATTACTCTGTACTGTTGATCTCAAGTATTTAAACTCATCCACCTTCACCAACTCTACTCCCTGCATCCTCACCATTACTCTGACCTCCCTCTCATTCATACACACATGTATTCTGTCTTGTTCCTACTGACCTTCATTCTTCTCCTATCCAGAGCATACAGCGCATCACTTTTTCCACATTTTGATATGTTACAGCCTTATTCCAAAATGGATTAAATTCATTTTTTTCCTCAGAATTCTACACACAACACCCCATAATGACAACATGAAAAACATTTACTTGAGGTTTTTGCAAATTTATTAAAAATAAAAAAACTGAGAAATCTAATGTACATAAGTATTCACAGCCTTTGCTCAATACTTTGTCGATGCACCTTTGGCAGCAATTACAGCCTAAAGTCTTTTTGAATATGATGCCACAAGCTTGGCACACCTATCCTTGGCCAGTTTCGCCCATTCCTATTTGCAGCACCTCTCAAGCTCCATCAGGTTGGATGTGAAGCGTCGGTGCACAGCCATTTTAAGATCTCTCCAGCGATGTTCAATTGGATTCAAGTCTGGGCTCTGGCTGGGCCACTCAAGGACATTCACAGAGTTGTCTTGAAGCCACTCCTTTGATATCTTGGCTGTGTGCTTAGGGTCATTGTCCTGCTGAAAGATGAACCATCGCCCCAGTCTGAGGTCAAGAGCGCTCTGGAGCAGGTTTTCATCCAGGATGTCTCTGTACATTTCTGCAGTCATCTTTCCCTTTATCCTGACTAGTCTCCAAGTTCCTGCCGCTGAAAAACATCCCCACAGTATGATGCTTACATGCTTCACTGTAGGGATGGTATTGGCCTGGTGATGAGTGGTGCCTGGTTTCCTCCAAACATGACGCCTGGCACTCACACCAAAGAGTTCAATCTTTGTCTCATCAGACCAGAGAATTTTGTTTCTCATGGTCTGAGAGTCCTTCAGGTGTCTTTTGGCAAACTCCAGGCTGGCTGCCATGTGCCTTTTACTAAGGAGTGGCTTCCGTCTGGCCACTCTACCATACAGACCTGATTGGTGGATTGCTGCAGAGATGGTTGTCCTTCTGGAAGGTTCTCCTCTCTCCACAGAGGACCTCTGGAGCTCTGACTCTTGGTTACCTCCCTGACTAAGGCCCTTCTCCCCCGATTGCTCAGTTTAGATGGCCGGCCAGCTCTAGGAAGAGTCCTGGTGGTTTCGAACTTCTTCCACTTACGGATGATGGAGGCCACTGTGCTCATTTGGACTTCAAAGCAGCAGAAATTTTTCTGTAACCTTCCCCAGATTTGTGCCTCAAGACAATCCTGTCTCGGAGGTCTACAGACAATTCCTTTGACTTCGTGCTTGGTTTGTGCTCTGACATGAACTGTCAACTGTGGGACCTTATATAGACAGGTATGTGCCTTTCCAAATCATGTCCAATCAACTGAATTTACCACAGGTGGACTCCAATGAAGCTGCAGAAACATCTCAAGGATGATCAGGGGAAACAGGATGCACCTGGGCTCAATTTTGAGCTTCATGGCAAAGGTTGGGAATACTTATGTACATGTGCTTTCTCAATTTTTATCTGCAAAACCTTAAGTAAACTTTTTTCACGTTGTCATTATGGGGTGTTGTGTGTAGAATTCTGAGGAAAAAAATGAATTGAATCCATTTTGAAATAAAGCTGTAACATAACAAAATGTGGAAAAAGTGATGTGCTGTGAATACTTTCTGGATGCACTGTATCTCCACCTCTCCAGTGACTCCTCAACCTGCTCCCTACTATCGCTACAGATCACAATGTCATCAGCAAACATCATAGTCCTCGGGGACTCCTGTCTAATCTCGTCTGTCAACCTGTTCATCACCATTGCAAATAAGAATCCCTAATGTAATCCCACCTCCACCTTGAATGCATCTGTAACTCCTCCCACAGACCTCACCACTGTCACACTTCCCTCGTACATATCCTGTACCACTCTTATGTACTTCTCTGCCACTCCTGACTTCCTCATACAATACCACAACTCCTCTCTAGTCACCCTGTCATATGCTTTCTCCAGGTCCACAAAGACGCAATGCAATTCCTTCTGGCCTTCTCTAAACTTCTCTATCAACATCCTCAGAGCAAACATCACAAAAATAAATGAATTGGTTAACAAATATAAATGCTGCATCTGCTTACTTGTTTTTACATTCTACTAATTACATTCAAATGAAGTTGTATCCCTGTCCGATTTGGCTGGTCGTTTGCTGGATCAGGGTCAGGTACGGGTAAACAATGACTGTATGCCACATTATACAGCATGAGAGTGATGCAGAGGAAGCCTTTTCTCCGTCCACAGCACAAACAGAGCTGCTTGAGGTCTGCTCAAGCATCATTTGGACAAGCCAGCTTCATTTTGGAATAAGGTGCTGTGGACTGATGAAACTAAAATCGAGTTATTTGGGCATAACAAGGGGCGTTATGCATGGAGGAAAAAGAACACAGCATTCCAAGAAAAACACCAGCTACCTACAGTCAAATATGGTGGTGGTTCCATCACGCTGTGGGGCTGTGTGGCCAGTGCAGGGACTGGGAATCTTGTCAAAGTTGAGGGACGCATGGATTCCACTCAGTATCAGCAGATTCTGGAGACCAATGTCCAGGAATCAGTGACAAAGCTGAAGCTGCACCAGGGCTGGATCTTTCAACAAGACAACGACCCGAAACACTGCTCAAAATCCACTAAGGCATTCATGCAGAGGAACAAGTACAACGTTCTGGAATGGCCATCTCAGTCCCCAGACCTGAATATAATTGAAAATCTGTGGTGTGAGTTAAAGAGAGCTGTCCATGCTCGGAAGCCATCAAACCTGAATGAACTAGAGATGTTTTGTAAAGAGGAATGGTCCAAAATACCTTCAACCACAATCCAGACTCTCATTGGAACCTACAGGAAGCGTTTAGAGGCTGTAATTTCTGCAAAAGGCGGATCTACTAAATATTGATTTCATTTCTTTTTGTGGTGCCCAAATTTATGCACCTGCCTGATTTTGTTTGAACAATTATTGCACACTTTCTGTAAATCCAATCAACTTCATTTCACTTCTCAAATATCACTGTGTGTGTCTCCTATATGATATATTTAACTGACATTTTTTATCGTAACAACCAACGATTTATACAGGAAAATAATGACTATTAACAAGGTTGCCCAAACTTTTGCATCCCACTGTATAATGCAGGACAGGTCCACCCCAAAATCTGGAATTAGTAGGAAATTAAAAACAACAAAACTATCCACTGTGGGTAATTAAAGATGTAAAAAGGAAGCTGGAAAGGAAAAAAACAAATGAATAAGGCGCATAAGACTAATAACTCCAATGTGAATCATAGGGTGTATGAAAACATGAGAGCAACCATTAGGAAGGGTATTAGGGAAGCTAAACAGCAGTCAGAGAGGAATTTAGCAGATAAGGTGAAAGACGAGCCAAAGAGATTCTTTCAGTGTTTTAGTAGTAAAAGAGCAGTCAAGGAATGGAATAGTAAAGGGAAATTAAAAGATACAGGCAATGAAAAAGCAGATAAAAATACTTTTTTTCTGAGGTCTTCACATGTGAGGAAGTCAATAACCTGCCAGTGGTAACAGGGACTACTAAGGAGGTACTGAGGGATTTAGAAATTGTAGAGGGAGAAGTGCTGCTCAGATGAGATAGAATGAAATCGAACAAATCACCAGGACCAGATCATATTTACACTTGAGTGATAAATGAAGTTATTGAGTACAGAAACAAATCCTTGATGCATATTTTTTAGAAGTTGCTGTGGATTGGAGAAACGATAAATCAATCAGCAAACTCCATCCTCACTCCAGAGTAGCCCATGTCATTACTCTGAAGGTGGCAGGATATTTCCACCATGTGATAAAGGCCATATGCAGCAGTCACATTTTAACGTTCACTTTTTGTATGATTAACTTTAACTGTATTCTTTCAGTGATAAATCCAAATTGAAGTGACGAATGCCACTAGTTTTTCTACACAATCTGTGTTGTGCCGCGATCAACGTAATACTTTACAAAGAGCAGACATGATTCTGAGGAGGCCAATCACACAGCAAGCATATAATTGTGCTATGAAACATCATTGAACAAGGTGTTGAATATCAGGAAACAGCGTTGCTCAATTTCATTGATGTCATGAAAGCCTTCAACAGCATTCACCATGAAACCTTGCAGCAAATCCTATGACACTGCAGGATCCAGCAGCATTATATCAATATTTTCCAAGACGTATATCAGAACTCCACATACTGCAACAAGACTGAAGAAATATTAACAGACGAATTGCCATCCAGACCAGCATCATACAGGGATGTATTCTTTCTCCATTCCTGTTCAGCTTGCTTATGGATTTTTCCCCCGAGACAAGCAATGAGTAGTATACAGTAAGAGGTGGTATCCTGTGGACCTAAACCACCTGACTCACCAATGTAGATTTTGTGGACAATGTGGCATTGCTAGCGGAAACAAAACTGGGCATCCAAGACATGACTATATGGCTGGAACAAGAAGCAGGAAAGCTAGGACTCTGATTCAACACCAAGAAGACGAAAGTCATGAGAGTAAATCTGCACATCACTGTGGGATGAAAGGCATTAACAAGTGGCCTTATTCACTTACTTGGATCGTATTATCGCAGAGAACAGCGGAGCGAATGAACACACATACCAGAGGATCGGCCAAGCAGTGACAGAATTCCAATGCATGTGCCAAATCTGGTCAACGATGTCAATCAACTGCATTTCCAAAATCTGGTTGTATAACAGCATTGTACCAACTGCCATCAATGCCAGTAAGACGTCACAAGCAACCAAGGCCACAGACAAGTGGCTCAACACGTTCTACCTAAGATGCTTAAATTACATACAGTATTTGACATCTCCTACCGTTATCAAATTGCCAACTACGATATCCTACAAGGGAACATTTTACTAAAGCTAGGAAACAGTCACACTCCATCAAATGTGACTTGCAGGCCACAAGTTCCAGCTACTCGACCATCGACTACCCAAAATTGTAAATCGCTTGACACCCAGAAGTAAAAAATGAAAACAAGGATGACCATTGAAGACCTGGTTCACCACTTGCTGTAAAAATCTACAAACCATCAACATCAAGTGGAATGAAGATAAAGCCTTTTCAACTGAACAAATTCAATGGTGGAAGACTGCTGCCATATATGCCGAATGAAGCAGAAGGAACTAAGGGCAAGACTAAGAAAGAAAGTGTTGCAAACAATAGTCTAGTGTCTTGTTTATTTCATTATTTAATTGTTGTGTGTAAAACATGTGAATATTTTGAAAGAACTAAATATATAAAAGTATGTGTATAAGGCGGCTGGTACAGTGGCGCAGTGGTAGCGCTGCTGCCTCGCAGTTAGGACACCTGGCTTCGCTTCCCGGGTCCTCCCTGCGTGGAGTTTGTATGTTCTCCCCATGTCTGCGTGGGTTTCTTCCGGGTGCTCCGGTTTCCTCCCACAGTCCAAAGACATGCAGGTTAGGTGCATTGGCGATCCAAAATTGTCCCTGGTGGGTGTGTGGGCGTGTGTGTGTGTGCCCTGCGGTGGGCTGGCACCCTGCCCGGGGTTTGTTTCCTGCTTTGTGGCCTGTGTTGGCTGGGATTGGCTCCAGCAGACCCCCGTGACCCTGTAGTTTGGATATAGCGGGATGGATGGATGGATGTGTATAAGTTAAGGTGTGTGACAAGATCACTGAACAAAAGCCAATAAAATGTTTAAAAGCAATCTGGCTCAGAATCAGAGGACAGTGGTCAGCCACCATTACCTTCACAGGCCAATGTCCAACAAAGCAACAGACTGAAATAGCACAAAGGAATTGTGGGTCTCAACCATCTGTCAAGCAACCATATTATAATAATATCTCATTAAACAGCTCTTTCTTCTTGTTTTTCTCCTTCTCCTCCTCCTCCTCATTTCCAAACTCTTGGAAATAAAACTTGAACATTTACAAGTACCTGTTCAGTGTGACAAAGGCGAGTTTACGCCTGATAATTTCCTTTATTAAACTGGCTTATTTAATTAGTTTAATTTTAAAATGGCTACACTTCACCATCCCAAACCCCATATTGGTGTGGTAAATATTTTTCATTAGTCGTATGTGTGCATTTTTACACTAAATAGACTTGGACTGAATATTAACTTAACCATTTCTTAATAAACCATGATATAAAAGTTTATTGTTTTATTGCTGTCATCCACATGTCTATAGCAAGTAGCCATTAAGCACGAGTTAGATGGTAATCAGCATTTTATTTAAAGCAAAGAAAATCAAATCACTGAATAGAAGATCTTCATCCAAACAGAGCCTACAGATAAAAGTGATATACCTGAATAAAAATACAAGTAATGTTTGCCCTCTCAGTCATGTATTCAACAAATGTAATGGTTTACTAAGGGGGACTGGTGTAAGTGCCTGCTTGGCCTCAGAAGCTGGTATTGCCCCCTTTGGCACAAGTGACTCCTTGTGTTTTGTATAACTGCCCACCAGTTTCTTGTGTCAAACCAGTGACACGTTTGACTTCTCCTCCATGCTAAATTTCTTCAGTTGCATGATAATTGTGGGTTTCCTTGTACGTCCTGCCCATTTTAATGCCCCCACAACATCTCTTGAAATCCCTTATCAGACTCGTAGGCATCCACAACCTTCTTTCTTTGTAATTTTGGTATGATGACACCACACACGTCAACAGCAAAGAGAACACCAGACCCTCAGTACCTGCAGTTAAATAAGACAGTCAGGACCACCCTTAGGGAGGTTCTAATCAATGGAACTCAAGATTCTAATTCGATGATCTGAAGTGCTGATAAATGCAGGGGTGGATTTACTTTTTCCACTTGACAAATCTTCATTTTTGTTCATTTGGATTATGAGACTGAAGACACCATTTCAATTTGATGTGTCATTTGTTCAAGTGGATCACCTTTTCTGGTGGGCACTGTTTGCATGAAGGTCTGCTATTTGCCTCTTTAAACAGATAAAAGTTCCCCGAGGTGTATTTACTTTTTCACATGACTGCATCACTAGACAGTTAACATGGAGTTCTTGATTACAATAAATTAGAACATCAGTAAGATGAACTGAGGGGTAAATAAGCAGTTATTTTTCCATTAATTAAAATGAAACATGGTGCTAAAAAAAAAATTAATTGTGAATTATTTTTATTTACATTCATGAATGCAATAAAAACATAATTAGAATGTTTTCATCATGTCACATTTAAGTACAACTTTGAAAAGAAATCTAATTAGAATTACTCAAGTGTACCATATTGTTGGAAATCAATTTAGCATGAACATATTCTGTCAATCTAATATTTTTAACCGTGTATGTGAAGAACACAACACTACATAGACATTGACATCCCATATTACTTGTCCAGTTTTCATCACTTAGTTTTGTCATCTGGTTGCTTGTCGTTTGTCTGCTTTTTCTGGTGTGTCCCTATGAATTATCCAGCACAGCTCACCATCATACTGTCCTCCCAACATCCCCTTTCTCTTCTTGCCATGTCCTTGATATCCTGAAGGAATCTTTCACCCTGATCTTCACACAGCGTGAAGGTTTTCAGGTAAAAATTCAAAATACGAATCCAAAAATCAAAACTTTGAGACTCATGCTTTAACCCAATTCCTTAAACTCAGCATACACATTGTTCACAATCTGGATCTTTATTGTTACCTACAAATGTAGAAACGACTTCTCTGAATGATACCCAAGCCTCTTGTTCCAAGTCGTTCGTCACAGTTATCTAATGTCTGCTCTTCTCATGTAGAGATCTCTACCCTCCGTTCTGATCTGTTCAGCTCCTCCACCAGCGACTGAAGGCTCCTCTTCACTTCCTCGCTGATCTTATTATGCTGTACCCTGTGGAGGAGACAGAAGTGCAAGTTAGAACATAAGATATTAAACAAATGAGAGGAAGCCATTGAGTCCATCCAGCTCATTTGTTTAGCCAATAGCTCAGCTGTCAGCATATTTCATCGAGATCCTTGTTGTCAGGATTTCTGCTTCATCTGTGTGATTCTGTAGTTTGTTATAGATTCACACAACTCTTTGGATAAAGAAGTGCTTCCTGACTTCAGTTCAAGTGCAAGTTGCAACACAATCAAGTTTCACTTCACTCTCATTTAATACTTTAGAAATCTCTCCCTGACATGTCACCTTTCTCATGATTCCTCAGTGTGTAACTGGGTGCCTAATATGATCCTTGGATCATTGAGACTCTTAGCAGTTCCTTAACTATAACAAGTCTGTGTGTATATCACACAGATCTTATTAGTTCCATCTTGTTTTCTTATCCTTTTCTGACACAGCTGAAGAGAAGCCCATCCTGTTTGCCTGTCTGCCTTTGCAATATTTGCTCCAATTGTCTCCATGTTCCTCTGATGGTGTTATCCTCCATTTCTTTTTTAAGCTCAACTTTCCTTCTCTTGCATTTCTTAATTCTTCACTTCACCAGCTGGAGTCGCTATTAAGCTCCACGGTTTCCTTCACTATTACAGTAAGGAGCTCACATCCTCTCAGTCCTGCTCACCTTCACTTAGTTTGCCCCCTTTGTTCCTGCTAACCCCCCCTTGTCTTGCCTTTTGCCCTGACTGCCTAACTGGTTGGTTCTCATCTCTGTCATCATTTAGCAGGTATTTCTGTTACCAGACATTGCCACTGTTTGTCTGACTGCACACTGTTCACCTCTCTCTTTGACTGCAGCTCTCCATCTCATTTTCTGTCTCAACACTGAGAACACAAAGTGAGAGAACAAGAGGTTGAGAAAAGTGTGAGGAGAATATGGGAGATGGTGGGTCTGTGGCACATAAATTTTAACTAAATAATAATGTGCTCGCATTTTTGAGTGGGGCATAGGTAGCATGTCAGATGTGGTGGTGGACGATCCCTCATTCACGTGCCCACTTGATTGACACACCTGCATCCCACTGAGTTTAAAAGAGAAATGAGGCGTAAGAACGCAAGCATGAGAGAGAGAGATGAAATGAAGCAAGAGACACTCAGAACCGCGAGTGAGCGCAGCATCACGTGCCTGAGCCGAGCCAGTTACAGAGAGGGGGAGCCGAGCAGTTGGCACTCTAGGGGGAGATCTTTACCCTCTGATTTACTGGAGGAGCGGGTATGATGGTGGTGGAGTCTTCCTGAGTGATCCAAAGGACATTATGAGAGAGTGAGGGAGGACAGAAGGACAGCCAGCTCTAAGCAGACACTGACGGGGGCAACTAAGACGGTGGGGCAGAAGGGAGAACCGCAGTTGCTGTTGTCTCTGCTGGCTGAGCAATGCCTTGGGTGAGCTGGAGGACAGGAGAGAGGAAGTTGTGCTGGGCTTCTTGAAAAATAGAAAGGAGAGTAAGGACCCAATGACTGTGTTATATTCTAGTTTTATCTATAAATTATTTATTGAATGTTAACTTGCAGACTGTCACTGATTATTATGGATTATTTGTTTATTTATGGCTGATCTTTTTGCACTGCATTCTGGACATTTTGTTTGTTTTAGAAAGGCACTGAATTACTTTGCATCAACCCCTCTCTGACTGTGTGTGTCTTCATTTATTCAGCTCATCCTCATGTACGTTATTGGGGTTTCCAGGTTCAAGGGGCTCCTGAAAGCAACCAGAAATGCAGGAGCCACCTGGATCGTCACAGGATGTGTCAAATAAGTAAATATACTGAAATGTGTGATTAAGGTCAGAAATATCAAACAGACAGGACATGGAGGTCAAGAAGAGTCTTTGCTGTTGAGGATGGACCTCCTGCCACAATGTCAGCAGTGCTTACACTTCATAATTTGACCACAATTTGGATTGGATTGGAATATTAATGTTTCATTGGGATCAACACTTACCTCATGTGAGAAAATAGAGATCTGATCAATCTAATGTGAAGGAGACAAGATCAGCAATACTAAATGTGACCCGCAGGGACCAGTACCATCCCAAAGTCAGGACGTACAACACCTTAATTAAACAAGAGAGATCTTATGAATGAGCTTTCACTTCTTCAGTGGACTAGAAGACAGTCAGTGTGGACCTGATCAGTACACCGCTAATGTTCAAGTGTTTGTGTGGCCACCTGGGACCCCAGAACTACAGACTCTCATCCATTAATTTGATCAAATTAAATTCATAAAACCAAAACACACACACAGTGTCTGCTCAAGAATCCACACTGAAGTGCTCCTCACGAGCCATGAAGCTCTCACATTTCTCTGAGCCATGAGGGGGGAACTCCCCACTCTGCTGATGGGACATCTTCTAAGCTGTACCAGCACACTTTTGCATGTGTGATGTCAGGGTGGCTTTCTCTCAGCCCTCCCGCTTCACTTCACTCATGGACTCGGGGGACTCTACAGCTTGGCATGAAGTCAACACATTTAAACGTGTCATATTATTCCATGTCTCCTTCATACTGACATCCATAAACCTGCTAGGATGCAATTCTTAATACCAGGACACACTCCTTGAATCTTCACCTCAGTATTTCTAATTTACAATATTCATTCCTCAGCCCCTCACACAAGTCAATTCACTCCTGAATCCCCCAGCTTATTTTCAAACAGGCTCAGCTCAGTCAGTTGTGAGTTTGGAGAAGAGAAAGAAGAGGAGAGAGATGAGCAACATGTGGAGGTGAGACGACAATCTGACAGGCTGGAGAGTTAAAGAGAGAGAAAGGTAAAGACACAGTCAGTGAGTGAGTGTTGAAACAATTCTGATATTCATGTAAAAGTTAGATTAGCAGATCTGACAGGTCAGGTGACATTTCCATCTGACCTGGGGTCACCAAATCTAAACATGGTCTTTTATTGCATGTCTCTTAAATACTACCATTCATAAAGAGGAAATAATTAAACTTATAAAACCAACACCCAGAATCACTCAAACCAACGCACTCACTCTTTGTTCACTCACCTCAGGTTCTCTAATTTACAGTTTACACTCCTCAGCCCCTCACACAGCTGATCCACTCCAGAATCCTCCAGTTTATTTCTAGTCAGGTTGAGATCGGACAGTCGTGAGTGTGGAGCAGAAAGAGATGAGGAGAGAGCTGAGCAGCATGAGGAGGTGAGACCACAATAAGACAGGCTGTAGGGATAAAGAGAGACAAAGTAAAGACACAAGCAGTGACCCGAGTCCGAATCGGAGGGGATTAGTTTAACACCACAGGTAGAGGAAATTAATTATTTCTTGATGACCTCTGTAATTGTTAATGGAATTGATTTTTTTCTTTTTTTGCTTGAATTGTGCTGGTGTGCACCGGTACTAAGTTCTGGCCATTATCAATTCCCTTTAGTTAATGTATGTGTACTGTTAGCTCAGATCACATTCAGGGCTCAGGTGCTGGAAGGAAATGTGGACCAAGCTAACATCCTGAACTAAGTTTTAATAGACTTTCCCTCCCACTGCCACTTCCCTGCAATGGCCAGTCTCCCCACACCATCAACATCTCCTACAACTTCAGCTGAAATGGCCAGTTATGAGTTCTCCTCTGGGCATCAGTAATGGCTCTCCCTAAATGATGACCGAGTAAGGAGACAACTCAGGAAGTCGCAAACAGGAAAAGTTGCAGGACCAGATGGGGTTTGTCCTCGAGTTCTTAAGGCCTGTGCTGACCAACTTTGTGGTGTTCTCTGTCACCTGTTCAGTCTGTCCACAAGGCTCCAGAAAGTGCCACTGCTGTGAATAACATCTGGCAGGCACCTCTTCACCTACTGATTACAGAACAGTGGCACTTCTCACATCATGAAGATGTTTGAGAGGCTGGTCCTGGACAGTGGCATCACTGGGGGGTGCCTCAATGGCTTTGTCCCCTGACCTCAGGTGTTCAGCCCCTGTAATCTGTGAGAATTACCTCTACTTCATTTAAAGATCTCCTGCAGCCCTTGATATTTAAGAGCTGAGCCTCCTTTTATGCTATTACACTTTGTAATATGCAAAGACAAGTTCCACCAAACTCCACAAGGGACCCCCCATCCCAACTCTTACACTGAAACAACCCGCTTTTAGACTAGCAGAACTAACAGAGGGAGAGCTAATAAGTGCAAATGTTCTCTTGTGGTAGGCCACCTACGTCCACTGTAGTTTGCCTGTTGGACAAAGACGGGAGTGGAAGAGGCAATTCTCTGTCTGATCCCTGTTAAGGGGTCAATTCAGAGATATTAAGGTAGATGCGCCAGTGGTGTCCCAGGTGATGGACTATCTGTGGGGCAGACTGCAGTTTGTGTGACTCAAGGATTGTGTGGACCTCTTCCATTTTGTCCCTACAAGGGTGTTTGTGGAAGTTTTTGTAGGTTCAAAAAAACAAGGCCTGTTAAAGCCTATTGTGGCATTCCTTGTGTGATTTTGCTCCGTACATCCCTGACTATAAATATAACACCTGGTCTTATCACTTGCAGAAATCTTCAGATGATTCGTCACTTATTGGAGGATGACATCAACAAAACCAAGGAACTACTGATTCACTTTCGCCAGACCAAAGAGCCTCTATATCCAGACACTATTCATGGAGTGGATGTAGAGGTGGTCCATTCATACAAGAACTTGGGGGTCCACATTAATGTCAGGTTGGATTGGTCTCAGAGCACAGAGGAACTAGAGAAGAAAGGGCAGAGCAGACTCTTTTTCCTCAGTAGACTGTGTTCCTTTGACATAGGAAGTGACATCCTTCACATTTTCTACAACTCTGTGATGACCATTGTGGTGTGCTGGGTGGGTAACATCACTTCAAAGGAGGCCTAATGAATGAACATGATAATTTAAAGGGCAGCCTCAGTTATGGGACGCACTCTGGAGCCCCCGGAGGTTATCACTAATGAGAGAGTTAAAAGAAAACTGAGTGCCATTGTGAACAATGCTGCGCATCCTCACTCTGTCACACTGACACTCTTTCAGCCAAAAAATTATTCAGCAGAAGTGTGTCAAGAAATGTAACTGGTGGTCCTTTAAACCAACAATAAAATGCAGTTTTTTTATTTTTAATTATCTTCCTTTTTAGTCATTCTTTTGTGCCTTCAGACCATAGTGTGGGGATCTATCTATCTATCTATCTATCTATCTATCATATAGCGCCTTTCACTATCTATCTATCTATCTATCTATCTATCTATCAGCAACCCTTATTCATAAGAACAATATGTCTGTTTATGCCACCAAGGTGGACCGACCCCATCCTCCCCCAGCACTCACCCGCATTTCTATATAAACTCCATGTATTAGGGTTTCTTTGGGTCTATGAGATATAACACCCCCTCTCCCCACGTTATTTAGTTTGCACAACTATTACCTGCAGTTCTTTTTTTTCCACTACAGGCACTGGCTAAAGTAATTATTCCCAGAGGACGTCTGTAAATTTAGTCCCATCTGAATTGCTTAAATGATGAAATCTTACTGGCATGTCGATTTGATTATGACTTGTTTAACCCGGGCTTATTTTACACAGACTTTTTATAGAAGGTAATAGTCTCAGTAATCTTTAAAATCTGTAAAATATTACTGATATGAGAGATTCGGACAGGACTAAAATTGAAGTCATCCTTTGGTAAGAATTATTTTACCCGACACCCAGCTGTCAAACTCCACCAGTCTAAATAGGGCTATAGAGCGTGTGATAGTGCAAATTGTGATGTCTTTATAGAAAAAATAACAAAAACAAATGAAAACTTTTGAAGTCTGACTACTCATTTGACGCTACAGACTTGCCTGAAGTTATTATTTCAGTTTAAACACGGCTCTTTTCATTCCATTTAAATCCCAGGACCCATGAAGTTTCTGCAATCCCATACATCCACAGACATCCTATTTGATTCCTCACCTCAGTTTTTGTAATTTGCAGTTTTTGCTCCTCAGCCCCTCACAAAGCTCATTCACTCCTGAATCCTCCAGGTCATTGTAGCTCAGGTCCAGCTCGATTAGCTGTGAGTGTTCATCAGAGAGAGCCGAGGAGAGAACTGAGCAACATCCAGATTTGAGGAGACACGAGGTCAGACTGTGGAGAACAAGAGAGATGAAGTGAAGACCGATACAGTGATTGACAGTGAGTGTTAGTGGACAATTCTGATATTCATATAAAAACAGTTCAGCAGATCTGACAAGTTAGACGACACTGCAGGCTGACCTGCAGTCAGTTTATCTAAACATGGCCTTTGTGTCTCTTTAATACTGATCTCCATGAAGATGTAATAATTACATTCAGAAGAGCGAAATACACACTTCTTGTGTCCTCACCTCAGTTTCTCTAATTTGCAGTGTTTGCTCTTCAGCCCCTCACACAGCTCAGACACTCCTGAGTCCTCCAGCTCACTGCCATTCAGGTCGAGATCCGTCAGTCGCGAGTGTTCAGCGGAGAGTGCCAAGGAGAGGGCCGAGCAGGACTCAGAGGTGAAAAGACATTCTGAGATGAGACCACAACGAGACAACCTGTAGCGATAAAGAGAGACACAGAGTGTGAGAAGACACAGAGAGTTACAGACTGACAAACAGCACAGCACAGCACAGCAGCTCTCTCAATGATTTATTTTCATATTCAGGACCACATTTCACATCTGCCCCAGTGGAGGCGCTATATACCAATTACAAGTCCAAGATGGCACCTTTCTTGTGACCATCTACTGCAGTGGCTATCAGTTGTATTTGCTTTCTTATGTTGCTGAAGACATCACTTCTGATTATTGGGTTATTTCCTAGATCTGCTTCTTATGTGTACCCCGTTATTAAAACCTTCTTTAGGTGGCCACAGACTGTCTGAGAAGATGGAAATTTCTGGAGAAGCCGACTTAACAAGAGTACTTCGACCACGTGGCTTTGAATCGACTTACAAACCAGGAAACAGTGTGGCAGGCGGGTTGTCTCAGACCCCAGGTGTGTGTGTGCACATGTAGGCCAAGGGGACGAAGCAGCTGAGCATGTGAGTCTCTGCAGAAGACCTGACTGGCATGGAGGAAGCAGCTGCTGAAGAATCCAACGGTCATTTTTAGAGCCACTCACCACTAGTCTTGAGGGAAGTGACTGATTAATTCCATTTCTGTGTCTCTTGTCATTGACTTATTTTCAGTAACCTTGCAAGTTTACTTGAGCCCCTTAGGGAACCACATCTCCCCGGTTGAGAATCACTTATCTAAGCAATGTGCAGAAGCAATTAAAAAAGCAAGTAAAATATTAGGTTAAAGCATAAAAATGTTGAATATAAATAACGACATGTTACGCTTGGATTATAACACACTAATGAGACCACCTCTGGAGTTTTGTGTGCAGATCTGGTCACCACACTACAGAAAAACCACAGCAGTGGTTAGACTTAGAGAATAAAGCCTGTCTAGAGTCTTGAGCGCAGGAGACTGTGTGGGGACCTCATCCAGGACTTCAAAGTTCTCAGAGGCATTAATAAGACAGATCCTGCAGAATCCTGTCAACTCAACAGTGAATCGTGTAGTCAAGAATGCCAAAGGAAACTAAGAGGAAGTGCATTTAGGACTGAAGCCAGGAAGCACTTCTTAATGCAAAGAGTTATAGGAATCTGAAACATACTGCCGAGCCATGAAGTTGAAACAGAAACTTTGACAACCTTTAAGAAATATCTGGATGAGATATTGGGACAGCTTACCAATTAGCTAAACAAATGAGTGACAAGTGTAATGAATGGTCCCTTCTTGTTTGTCAGATTTCTTATGTTCTAACTTATACCTTGTCACACACGTGCGAGTAGGAGGCAACTCTCTCTCTCTCTCTCTGATCCCTAGCTGGCGTTGGGTCCAGATCGGTTCTTAAGCCCATACGCTGCTGTGGGTGCCAATGGTTTTCGGATCTCCTTCACAACTCGCTTCCATGCATGACGATCGTTGGCGATTGTTCTGGCCTCGTCGAGATTTATTCTGCAGTTTCTGATGTCATCTTCGACCTGTTTTAGCCACTTTTTCTTTGGTGCCGTTCGTTGGATTCACCACTGGGTGGGTCGTTTACGCCAGAGGAGTTGGTGTGGTAGTCGGCTCGCATCCATTTGACATACATGACCAAACCATCGCAGTCGATGTGTTTGAATTTGTTCCTCGATTGGTGGTAGGTTGTCACATCTCCGTCGGATGTCCTCATTTCGGAGTCGGTCTCGGAGTGATACTCGTAATATCTGCCGGAGGCAACGCATCTGGCAAACTTCGAGTTTGTTGAGGTCCGCCTTGAGTATCGTCCACGTTTCGGATCCATAAAGTAGAATCGTCAGGATCAGCATCCAGAAAAGGCGGATTTTGGTCGGAGTGGAAATATTTGTTCGCTTCCGCAAGCACCACTTTAGGGAAGCGAATGCTGTGGTTGCTTGACCTATTCGACTGTGGATCTCCGTCGTGGACGCGACTTTCTTCTGTTCGATCAGTGAGCCAAGGTATTTGAACTGCTGAACTTGTTGTATTTGGATGCCGTCAAGGTGGACATTTGCAGGCGATCCATCTGTTGTCAGCACTTTTGTCTTTTCAATGTTTATCTTCAATCCATATGACTGGGTGACGCGGGCGATCTTGTAGAGAGCGTCCGTGGCTTCGGCGTCATCCTCAGCCAGCACACTGCTGTCATCTGCAAACATTAGATCTGTCACGGTGCCATTTTCATCAAACTGGACTCCGCGTCTGCCCCCGAAGACTTTCTTCATAATGGCGTCGAGTACGATGTTGAAGAGCAGCGGTGAGGCGACATCTCCCTGGCGAACTCCAGTGCGAATGCCGAGTTCAGTCAACAACTCGTTTCGGATGCGTATTTGGCTCGATGATCCGTTGTAATTTTCCCGCAGTAGCTTGATGACTTTTGGTGGGATGTGCTCGGTCTCCAGCGTCATCCAAAGTGCTGGCCAGCTGGAGGCAGCTAAAGGACTTGAGTAATTGCAATACCACACCAGACCAGGGGTGGCAGTGTGTGATGACTGTCTTTCTCAGTTCCTTGCAGACATTTTCCAGGAAATCCCACCAGGTTCCAGACTGTCTATATATTATTGTATTATTATAGCTGTTATGCATAAAGTAAACTTAAGCACACTTTTCTTTGACTTGAAACAGCTCATGCAACCACATAAAAGAGAAAGTATAACAAAAGGCTAAACCTGCAAAAATATACCTCATCAGTCTAAAAACGTGCTGCCTAGCAAGATTAAAGGTTAGCTTTAAATGGTAAAATCAACACTTTCTGGATTTTCCACATTTGTAAAAATGAAGCTCTTGACTCATTGGTTTTCTTCTTACATGCTTACCTCATACAGATCTATTAATATGGTCTGTATCACATATGTGCGTTTGGGAAATAGGCATCATGGGCTCAAGTAGATGCATTTACCCACTGAACCAGGGGTTGGCGCTGCCCTCTAACTCTTTCTTCTCTCTCCCTGCAGAACAAGCGATGAATCAACAACTTAAACAGCACTTCCAGTCTTCAAACAACAAGTCACTTCTGGTTCCATTCCTCAAGACTTGCCTCCTCCTGATGTCACTTCTAGTTCCAGAATGAAATTCACCAATGGCATCACTTCCTGCCACTGACTATATATACAACCACCATTTTGTCATTTTTCTCAGTTCCTTTTAGAACTCAAGTCTGTAAAGACGTTATTACTTGTCAACTGCTCTACAGTATATGGGATGGATCCTTAAACCTTTGACGGCATTTGTGTCCTTATTTTACATCTGTCAAAATTACTTTGGACCTTGGCCTTGACAAAATTTTAAAATTCATCAGCTGAAAGTGACAATATGCATTCTGTGAACTGAAGAGAAGAACCGGGAAGAAGGAGCAGCAGAAAGAGCAGAGCCACGTGACAATGTGACCGAGACTGAAATACCACGCACAGTGTGTCGGCCTGCATCATCTACAGTATGACAGCTCCTCAAAGGGCTTGGTTGTATAATTGAGTTGCTATACTTTTTTATTTTGCTTTCACTCTTTATTTTGGCATATTAAGAATATTTAAGAATGTTAAATCTATAATGAGAGAATAAAAGCTTATTGTCCACTCCTCTTGCATGCCTTGCTGCTCTGTCTTGCAGTGTAAAGAAAACAGGAGACATAGATAGATGGATAGGTAGAACAAGAGGAGTGGTGGAGGACATATGTGTGGATCTACAGAACAAAAAGTCTGTTTGTGGGACTAAAAGTATTTCATATTTTCTGATATGGTCACCCCATGATAAAAGGGTGTGTTTTCTGCACCTTAATTATAAAAGTGATTCATACTCAGAGAAATTATTAACTAAAGTATTACTGTACTTATGTTCACAATAAAAAAAAGATTGAATTTTGGACTCTTATGATAATGTTGTTTCAATTTTTTGTTAAATATTATTTTTTATTTATCGATGTAGACCATGCACACGTTGTGTCATGGTTACTTGACGCTATTCTATAAACATTGAGATGTATTCAGTCTTTCTTGTCCACCATATTGAAGAAGCGTCCCATTATTACCTGCAAGTTTCTTTGCACAAAACAGAATGCCTTACATTTTTATTCCTTACTTACTTAATTGTTATATTGAATTATTCTTGCAGCTATTAAAGATTGTTTTAAAACTAATCCCCCACATAAATTCCAAAATATGTTTTCAACATGCAGACATGTCTACTGATTACACCAAAATGAATTGTGTAAAAAATCTTTGACAAATGAGTCAAGCATAAACAATTATTTGTGTCAAGATCTCTGCTCTTAATTTGCTGCTGTTATGGCTTTAGTCTGTGCGGTTACCAAACAGCAGTGTATTTTGTGACATTGGCCCTGGCCCATTTGTAGAGTTGCCAGTCTCTGTTGGACACACTAATGACACCCTGTTGTGCTCACAGACAGTAACTCTAAACTTATGAGGGTTTAGTTACTCACATGACACGTCGACAGCAGCTGAGACCCGGTGCCAGTCTCCTGATGCGCTCCGGAGTGAGATGTGTGATTGTCAGGTTAAACTTGTTAAATTCTCCACAGCAGCAGATGACAGAGCCCAGCACAGCAGAGTCCAGAGAAGATAAATTCATGTACCTAAAGCTCATCTCTAAATCCTTCCCAATGGCGTCTCTGATTAGTCTCTCATTCTGAGTCTCACAGAGCCAGTGACACACTCGCGGAGCTTGACTGTTGTTATAGCCCTGTAGCACCTGTTCCGCTTTCTGCTTCACCCACTCCAGTATCCTCTTTGGTGTCTTCCTCTCAAACTCCCCCAGGATTCCCCTCAGTGTTTTAAACACAGATGGTCTTGCCAGTCCTGCAAGGAATCGAGTGAGCATCTCAAACCGACCATCTTTACACAAGTCCAGTTTCTCAAGCAGCTCCTCAACCCTCTCTGATGGATCGAGGTAAAATGATAAGGCAGCCATGAACTCCTGCAGGGTGAGGTGGTAGAATGTGTATGTTGTGTATTCCAGAGTGTCTTCTCTCTGAAGGATTTCTGTGAGGAACCCTGAAAGCAATGGACAGGACAGGACTGGCTGGAGACCAAAGGTGGACATCTCAGACTGGTCATAAAACACAAGAATTCTGTTAGTAACTCCATAGAAAGCCATCTTTCCCAGTTTGACCAGAATCTCCTGTAGGTCTTTGTCGTTTCCCTTGTGATTGTTCAGGATGTTGTGAAGGAACATAACAAAGAGGTCAGTTATTGTCCTAGGGGGAGGTCCTCGCTCTTCTTCAGGTGTCATGAAGTGGCTCTTCATCACAGAGCAGACAATCCAGCAGTACAACGGGCTGAAGCACATGGTGTACAGGATGGCGGTCTCCTCCACGTACCGAAAAGCCTCAGCACCCTGATCAGCATCACCAAAGAACTTCTTAAAGTACATCAACCTTTGTTCAGGGAAGAACCCCAGGATCTCTGCAAATCGATCAATACTCTTCATGTCCAGGTCCTCCAGGGCTGTTGGTCTGCTTGTGATCAAAACTGTGCAGCCCTTCAGTAATGTTCTTCTGACCAGGCTGGTGACCAGGATGTGAACAGGAAAGTCGTCATCTGGGTTTGTGCAGAGCCACTCCTGTGTGAAGTCCAATTTGTGTTTGTACTCATCCAGTCCATCAAATATAAAGAGGAGAGATTCAGGTTTCTGAAGGATTTCTGTCAGTCTCGGGTCATTAAGATATTTATAGTGCCTTACAATCAGCCTGGTCAGAGACATCTGTGGCTCTGTCTCCGTGTCTAGTAGGTTGAACTCCTTGAATTTAAACAGGAACACAAATACAAACTTCTGGTACTGAGTGCCTCTGGCCCAGTCAAACATGATCTTCTGGACCATGGTGGTCTTCCCAATTCCTGCGACCCCACTGACCACTATGATGTGGGGGGCAGTCTCACTTCCAGGACTTCTCCTAAAAAGCTCTTCAGTCCTGATTCGCTGTAATTTATTTTTTGTTTGCTCCTCTATCAGCTCTGCAAGAGTTCTCCCCATCTTGTCAAATTCATGATGAGAGTCTGTATAGGTCCATTTGTACTGGTCAATGACCATCAGCTCTGTGTTTTGAGTCTCAAGACTTGCAACTCTGGTGTGAGGAACTTCAGTAGAAGGTTGAAACTCCAAAGTTCTTGCGGATTCAGTCACACCTGCTCTGTGTGAGTCACGGAGTCCTGAAAGCCACGATCAGAACAGGTGAGGACACAGAAGAGCAAGAGAGTAATAACTGAACAGTTGAACTAAACGAAAATGAGAGCATAAAAGCAAAAACAAAACTAGTTTTTGTAATTGTAATATTGATTTTCAATACACTAATCTCTTTTGCATAATGTACATGTTCCTTTATTATATAACAGTAGCTGTGTAAGCCCGTGCTGTAAAAAGCTGATGTTAGCGGCTAAGCAACTTTATCTTTCTTTGGAGGTTTCGTTTTGCTGACATGCTGGCCCACTTGTGTTATTAGCAGCTAAGCGAGTTGTCTATTTCCCTTACCCAAACTCCACCTCTCACTTCCAGGCCGGACAGACACACACAAACTTCCACGCATAAACATTTATATAGAAGATTAAAAAGTATGCTTTCATAATATTACATTACAGAAGAGCACTGATTCATGTGCATGTGCAAGTAACCCTGACTGCTGGTGTTGGAATCTGTGGATTTCATTGGTCATTTCAGTCATTGGTCAACTTTGCCGTCTAGACCTGAGAGCGGATACCAAAGCCTTCTCATTTGCCATTGAGAAGGTGAGACAGGCACTGGGTGGCAGTGAAGAATTACCAGACAGTAGGGAAACTACAGCAGAAGTAGTAAGGGTGACAGCAAGAAGGGTGCTTGACGTGACATCTGGACAGAGGAAGGAGAAAAAGGAAACCTGGTGGTAGAATTGGGAAGTACAGAGGAAGAGGATGGCAAAGAAGAAGTGGGATAGTCACAGAGATGCAGAAAGTAGACAAGAGTACAAGGAGATAAGGCACAAGATGAAAAGAGAGGGGGCAAAGGCTAAGGGAAAGACGTATGATGAGTTGTATGAGAGACTGGACACTAAAGAAGTAGAAAAGGACAGGTGGGCTAGACAGAGGGACCGAGCTGGGAAAGATGTGCAGCAGGCTAGGGTGATAAAGGATAAAGATGGAAACGTACTCACAAGCAAGGAGAGTGTGGTGAGCAGATGGAAAGAGTACTTTGAGAGGCTGATGAATGAAGAGACAGAGAGAGAGAAGAGTTTGTATGATGTGGAGATAGTGAATCAGGAAGGGCAACGGATTAGCAAGGAGGAAGTAAGGACAGCTATGAAGAGGATGAGAAATGGAAAGGCTGTTGGTCCAGATGACATACCTGGGGAAGCATGGAGGTGTTTAGGAGAGATGGCAGTTTTCAACAAGATTGTTTAATGGAATCTTGGAAAGTGAGAGGATACCTGAGGAGTGGAGAAGAAGTGTACCGGTGCCGATATTTATGAATAAGTACAATGTACAGGACTTTAGTAACTACAGGGAGATAAAATTGATGAGCCACAGCATGAAGTTATGGGAAAGAGTAGCAGAAGCACTATAGGGTCTTAAGAGTTGATTGTCGAAAGTTAGGGACATTTTCCTGAACATGTGCAGTAGCTTGTAAGCAGTAAGCAGCATGTAAGCAGTAGCTTGGCCTCTGTCAGATCACTGAGAGCTGCGCGATATAACTTAACAGTGCTTGGCTCTTAAATTACCATGCATATTTATATTTAGTTCAGCCAGCGTTTAAGTTTATATGTCTTGTTGGTTTTAGAACAATTGATTATTAAAAGGAGTTGCTTGACATCTTTTTAAGTGGCTTCGTGAGGCACTATTATGTTCAAGGCTGCTTTTTTTTTTTTGTTTTTGATATGGCCTGCTTGCTTGCTGTTCACTTGCCTTGTTTTTAAGGACCAAGGACGCTGCTTTTTTAAGGGAACTGAGGAAACAAGTTTTTGTTTTGGGACATGGCGGCTCTGCTGTGCCTTTTGACTCACCAAGGTCTAAACAAGTTTCATGGGAAAACCTTCAATGCCCCCAAACTTGAAGGAAATTAAGTAAACTCACATGCTAGCACATAAACACTTTAAGCATATAAACATTTTAGCATTTAAATTTACATATTAAGGCTCATAAACATTTCAGGTGATCAGATTATAATAATAATTTCATGAACTGAGAAAGGCTTTATGTGCTCTGCAATTGTTTTCTATGCTATAGAATAAAGTCTTAAATTGTGACTGCCTTTCTGAAGATTCTGCTTGTTTTTGCTGAAGATTTCTCCACAACACTCAATGTTAAACACTCAAACAACAGCAAATGGTCAGACTGCAATATTCTTAACATATTTAGGATGCTGCAGTATTGCAAACGTTTTAACAGGGGATTGTGATGTGATGGGTTTTACTTTAACAGGAATAATGTACCAGCTCTTCTCTATAGTACAGTAAAGTAGAGCGTATGGCTTATCAGTGGTAAAAGTACAAGAACTATCTGATCGATTACAGACTGCAATCTTGATATGTCATAAAAAAATGAAATCTTGAGGAGTCTGCATCTCTCAGTGACACAACTACTTCTGGGTGTTTGCTTTGCAGCCCAGTGGAGGTCTGGCTGGGATTGTTAGATCTGAACTGAACAGCAAAAAGAATAGCCATTGAATTGTCAATGTCGTCCAGTGTTTGGCTGTGAAACTGTAATAAAGTCCGCTGTTATCCTAATCATCGTTTCTTATTGCAGGGGGTGATTATCACACCGATATTTATATTCCTACATGACAAATTGTGTTATTTGCTCATGACTTTCTAAATTTTCCCCCTGCTTCTTTTATTCTCTAATTCAGAATTTTGACTTTCAAATATTTATTGTTTGTTTGGTGTTTAATTATTGATATTAATAATGTGATTAATGTCATCTTTGCTTTATTCTTGTTACATTCCTTTTAATATTTGTCAAGTATTTTCAGTAGGGGAAAGCAGCTATATACAATAATAATAATAATAATAATAATAATAATAATAATAATCCACCCATCCATCTATCCATTTTCCAACCCGCTGAATCCGAACACAAGGTCACGGGGGTCTGCTGGAGCCAATCCCAGCCAACACAGGGCACAAGGCAGGAACCAACCCACCGCAGATAATAATAATAATACTTGATAATACATGATCTTAGGTTTGGCTGATAACCTGGTCAGAGCAGTTTGCATGTTCTTGATGTGTGTATGTGGATTAAGTGTGCATAACTTCATGTATTGTTTTATAGCTGGTGGAAGAGCCAGGCAGGATTATATGGAATCATGTCTGGGACGGGTATTGGACCCTTACTTGTGTGGGAGGACATGACAAAGGAGCAGTGGGGGAAGACTCCTATTTTGGAATATGTTTATTCCCCCATGCACTATCCCAGGACCTCTGTATTCATGTGGACACTTGCAGGGCATGATGGGAGTTGTAGTGCCATGATGGGTCCCATGGGTGTCACCAGGGGGTTATGTGGGGATTCACTGTCACTGTTTTTTGAGACTTCCACTTCACTCAAAAGTGCTTCCATCAGGCTATGCCCTGCCACCAGAATTTCTCCTGGGTCTGACATGAAAGGAAGCATCCAGCCTCATCCAGTGGAGTCAAAATCAGGAGGAAGGAAGTTAACACTTGCTGGAGGGAGGTGGATGGAGAAAAAAGAGAAGGAAGGATGAAGAATTTGATTAGAATTGAGCTTGTGCAATCTTAGGAGAAACCTTTGTGAGGTATTTTGATAATAAAAAACTCTGTTTTGAACCTGTGGCTGTATAATATTTGTGTTGGTTGTGTCCAGGGTTTGGGGCCTGGTGGCACTCTATCTGGCACATTGGATATTCAAAGTGTATCATTAAGGTCTGTCAATTGCCAAAATCCTTCAATATGCTGTTATTTATTTATTTATTTTTTTAAATAATTTTATTGTAATCATTCCATACAAATCAATCAATTTTTACAAAAAATAGGATTGAGATTGAAAAACAAGTCGACCCCCCACCCCTGAGACCGCGAGAGCATGGCCAACGGGGTAAAACTTAAGGCTTGTAAACATAGCTAAATTGATGAGTTTAATAAGCCAATAGAGATGAATGGAGAAGAAAAAGAAATGAGGAGATAATTGCTTCCTCTGTGCTTTAAGAGCTTATTCTAAAATATTATCGATTAGATCCTGCCAGGTTTTGAAAAAATTCTGTACAGATCCTTTAACTGAGTATTTGATTTTTTCCAATTTCAAATAGTATAAAACATCGGTTTCCCACTGACTTAAACGAGGAGAGTTACAATTCTTCCAGTTTAGCAAAATAAGTCTGCGTGCCAGAAGTGTAGTGAATGCAATCGCAGTTTGTTTGTCCTTCTCCACTTTAAACCCATCTGGAAGAACCCCAAACACAGCTGTTAATGTGTTAGGAGGGATTGTGACACCAAGGCTGTCTGAAAGGCAATTAAAAATGTTGATCCAAAATGATGTTAATTTGGTGCAGGTCCAGAACATGTGACCCAGTGAGGCTGGGACTTGATTGTAGCATTCGCAGGTTGGATCTTGCCCTGGAAACATTTTGGAGAGTTTTAGGCGAGACAGATGTGCTCGATATATAATTTTGATTTGACTAATTGTATGCTTTGCGCATATGGAGCTCAAGTGAAGTCTCTGCATTGCTATTTTCAAGTCATTTTCTGATATATTGATTAAGAGATCTTTTTCCCATTGTCCTCTTGGATATTTGAAAAGGTGGGACTGTAAAATAATTTTCTATAATGCAGAGATGGTGTCTAAGTCCTTGAAACTGAGCAATATTTTTTCCATCATGGACGAGGGTGTAAAATGAGGAAAATCAGGCAGGTTCTGTTTGACAAAGTTTCTAATTTGAAGATAGTGAAAGAAATGTGTAGAAATTTGGAATGTAATTGTTCATAGGATGCAAAGATGTTGTCTATATAAAGATCACTAAGCAATTTAATCCCAAATCTTTTCCAGATTTTAAAAACTGCATATGTTTGCGTGAGTTGAAAGAAGTGGTTTTCTTGCAGAGGTGCAACAGATAAAAGCTTCTTCATCTTCAAATGCTTTCTACATTGGTTCCATGTTCTGAGTGAGTGAGGCACAATTGGGTTATTAGTATATTGTCGATAACTTGCATTTATTGGGGCCCAAAGCAGGGAATATAAAGAAGTACTGCAGGATTTTACTTCTATTGCAGACCAGACCTGTGTATGTTCATCTATGTGTGTCCAGGTTTTTATAGCTTGTATGTTTGCTGCCCAGTAATAAAACTGAAAGTTGGGCAGAGCCATGCCATCTTCTGCCTTTTGTCTTTGTAGGGTCGCTCTTTGGATAGGTGGATGTTTTGAGTTCCAAATAAATGAGGTTATTGCTGAATCTAATTGCTTAAAAATGATTTATTGATGTATATTGGGATGTTTTGAAATAAAAAAGAAGTTTAGGAAGAATATTCATCTTAACAGTGTTAATTCTTCCAACTAGAGTGAGATGAAGGGTTGACCATCGATGCAAGTCTTGCTTAATTTTTTCCATACAGACGGCAAAATTATGTTGATAAAGAGCTTTGTGTTTACTTGTGATGTTAACCCCTAGATATTTAAAGTGATCTACAATGATAAAAGGTAGGGTGTCTAATCTAATATTATATGCTTGAGAATTCACTGGAAAGAGCACACTTTTATTCAGATTAATTCTGAGACCAGAGATCTTTTGAAATTCTGTACGTGCTGTTAAGACTGCAGGCACAGAATTTTGTGGGGCTGATATATACAGTACCATATCATCTGTATATAGAGAAATTTTCTGTTCCAGTCCTTCTCTGAAAATCCCCTTTATCTGATAAGAATTTTGACAGTGAACCGCCAGTGGTTCAATGGCGATTGCAAACAGCAGTGGTGACAAGGGGCATCCTTGTCTGGTACCACATTCCAGTTTAAAGTAGTCTGAACAAATGTTGTTAATACAAACTGAAGCTTCTGGATTGGTATACAGTAGTCTGATCCATGCACAAATGTTCGGGCTAAACCCAAATTTCTCTAATGTAGTGAAAAGGTATTTCCATTCAATCATGTCAAATGCTTTTTCTGCATCCAATGATAATAATATTTCTGGGGTGTTTGACTTTATTGGTGAGTATATTACATTAAACAGGCATCGAAGATTGGAAGATAAGTGTTGACCCTTGATAAATCCAGTTAGATCTTGTGATATTACCGAAGGCAGCACTTTCTCCATCCTTCTAGCTATGATTTTTGAGAGTATCTTGACATCATTATTCAGAAGTGAAATTGGTCTGTACAATGCACATTGTAATAAGTCCTTATTTTGTTTAGGAAAGATGGTGATTAATGCTTGGTGAAAAGTCTGAGGAAGAATTCAATTGTCTCTAGCTTCTGTAAATGTTGCTAATAGGAAGGGAGCTAGCTGAGTGGAGAATTTCTTATAAAATTCTGCAGGGTAGCCATCAGGGCCTGCTGCTTTCCCACCCTGAAGTGACTTTATAGCATCTAGTAATTCTGATAGTGCCAGAGGATTTTCCAGTTCCTCCGCAATAAAAGTATCTATTTGTGGTATCTGTAATGTATCCAGAAATACATTAGATTGTGTGTTGTCTTCTTTAAACTCAGTAGAATATAAGGATTTATAGTAGTCTCTAAATGTGTGCATTATATTTTTGTGGTCGATGATTTTGTCTCCATTCGTGTTGGTGATTACTGGGATTGCATTGCGAACTTCTTGCTTGTGGATTTGTTGAGCTAAAAGCTTATTAGCTTTCTCTCCGTGTTCATAGTAGTGATGTCTTGATTTATAAATTAGTTGTTCAGTTTCTTTAGTTGTCAAGAGGTTGAGTTCTGAATGCGGAGCCTGCCTTTTCCTATGTAGAGCCTCGCTTGGTTGCCTGGCATGTTCTTCATCTATTCTAGTAATTTTGCTTTTTAACTCTGCTACTTTCTTGGTTTCTAATTTATTCCTGTGGGAGATATATGAAATAATCTGTCCTCTTAAGAAGGCCTTTAGAGTTTCCCAGAGCATTCCTGCAGAAACCTCTGAGGATCTATTTGTCTCTAGGAAGAAACTGATTTGTTTGGAAATAAATTCTGCACAGTTCTCGTCTGCTAATAGAAGTGGGTTAAATATGCTTTTAAACAACATTCTCCCTCTTTGGTCTTACAGGAAGCTCCGCTGAGATGTCGCTATAAGAGATGTTGAATGTTTGATGTAAATGATACTCTTGTGCAAATTAGAACATTTAGAACATCAGAGCAATCTAGACGAGAACACTACATAGGAAAACTTTCATCTCTGTTTCTGCTCTTACTGTTATTAAGACAGTTCAATCAGTGACCTCAACAATATTTAAAAAAAATAAGCAAATTAAGAATTCCCTGAAAAACAGAATTTAAAAGTTTCAGAATGCATAGATGACAGTCTGCATCAGGAAATATCTAAAACAAATATAAAATAAAATAATATGTGTCTAGTCATCTTACTGCTCTCTAAGGCAATCTCAAAATTGGAAAAGAAAGCATTTTTTAAATAAATAGCCATTAGTTTAAAACAAACAAGTTACATGTAAGCACACAAGTTATGGAGTTTTTGCCATTTTTTTTGATGATACTGGAAGTCTTCACCTGTCCCATTATCAAGAGACGATGGAGTTCTATCTCAATCAGTAAAACTGTACGTATTAAGTTGACAGGTCCAGTATAACACGAATGGCATACAGTTTGACAATCATAAAGAGAATTGTGTTTTCATGCTGGCAAAGCTGTGACTGTGTGGACATTGTTAGTGAGTAATACTAAACTAATTCATTATGACAAAACTAGAAGCTAATTGCTGAAAATCTAAAGCTAAATTAAAACTAAGAAAAAATAAACATCTAAAAAAAACTAAAATTAAAAAATGGTGAAAAACTAAGACTTAAAAATCAAATCAAAAACTATATTAAATCTTAAACTAAAAACTATCTTAAAACAGAAGAACACTGCTGACGAGCAGAGACAGCAGATCAGTGGGTCACCTTGAATATGAGCGTCAATGGGAGAGGCAGGCTGGAGATGGACTTGAATGTTCATCATGAGGACCGGTCCTGGAGAGACGACAACAGAGAAAGAGGTGACAGTCACAGACATGAAGGGGCATATCAACACAAGAATATGGAATTGTACAGTCAGGTAGACCACCAGATAAAGAACATCAAAAACCAACAGCCTGCAGCTAACATGGACTTTGTGTGGCCACAGTTACGAGCTAAAGCCATAAGGCAGATAGTAGGCAAGTAATGTGTGTCCAGTTTGTGAAGCCAGCATTGAATTATCAAGGCAAGAAGACCCAGAAGATGACCAACTAGACTGCAACATGTTGTGTGCCTGTGATGCTGAAGAGAGCACAAGGTGGGCTACTGGAGAAAATGGGAACTCTGCACTATGATCTTCCAGTGATTTGATGATTAAAACTTTTGCACCAAAAAATAAAAATGAAAAAAAAAAATTCAACCACTGAATGATTAAAGAAGGCAAAATGAAGACTCAAACCAAATGTTTTTACACACGTTGGTCTGAAGGGGGACGTAAAATTAGAGATGGTGGAAACAATGGAATCTACAACTCCCTAATTAAGCATGTCAAAGTAGGAGGAAAAATATTACCTAACTATGCAATTCAAATATGTAGTCATGATAGGTGGCACTTAGGTGACAGCAGCACACCACCTCCTATACTAATATGGGGTGACCACTGAGCCTTTTTGTGTATTTGTTAAGGTCTGTAAAAGGCTAAATTAGTGAACCTGTAGAAAGTGTTGATGTTTGGAGTCATCAGGCAGGCATTTCAGTGGAAGTAACAGCCACAGATAGTAACATGGTGTTTTGTGTTCCCCATGTTCCTCTCTCCATTTCCCTTCTTATAGTGTCCAGGCATTCAGAGGTTCTCTGTCACTTCTGACTCCATTAACTCACCCCCCTCTATGACCTCCTCCAGTATTCGTGCCAGGTTTATTGATGGAAATTTCACAATTTCTTCAGCCAGCGCCTTCCACAGGCTCATCAGCACCGTGCTGTCCATCTTCATTATGTCACTGATGAAGGACTCTACACCTGTTCGCCCCTCACACTTTTCTTTTGCTTTGAATCTCTGAAAGATAAGCAAGTCACAGATGGCCGATTCAGACAGGACCACAGGGGGAGCAGAGCAGAGCAGTCAGTCTGGTTTAATTACTTCACAATACCAGGTGGTTCTATTATGGTGGGTCAAGAGGTCTCAGGCGATTCTCCTGAGTTCACCATCTCTGCTCAGGTCCCTACACCTCATAATACCAGAGGGACCTGCCTACCTCTGCCTCATCGTTGGTGAGGATGTGCTTGGTGGTGAGGTTCTGCAGGATAATCGAGATGTCGTAGTCAATCACAGAGGTCAAGTAGGGCTTGTAGTACTCAGTGAGCTTAAGAAGATCCTCATGAGAGAAAGTTTTTATAACTTGGGGAAACCTCCGTCTCAGACCTGAAGTGAAATTAGAAAAGACAAAAATGAGAAGGAAGAGCTGCAGTAACAGTGGAGGCTCGGGGTTCAGAGGTAATTCGTACATGACCACCTATCTCAGTTCTAACTGCTGGCTGGCCTCATCTATTCACTTGGTAAGTATAAAGGAACAGTAGCCATCAACTTGTATTGTGATAAACCATTTGTTCTACACAATTTGTTTATTCCTCATAAACCTCTGTTGCTGGAGTCTGTACCTGTTTAGGCTTTCTCATGTCTTTTCTCTGGTGTCTGTAAGTAGTACGCCTTTCCACCTGTCACTATCCCTTCTTTTCATTAAGTACTGATGAGGCATATTAACTAAACTACCACCATAATATTAGCATTTCCACTCAGGTATTCTCCAAATATGTGACTTTGCCACTACTGAGCTTTTGTTCACCATTGCAATCTCAGCCACAGACCTGGACCAACTCTAACCGATGCTCTGACAGGGACTTTCTGTGAAGACACATAGCTTCTCAAAGTGTCCCTCCCATCACTCCATGATACCTCTAAGTGAGATCAATAGTTCAACCAAGCAGACATCTGATCTACCTGTAATGAGTTACCAAACTGTTTGCCAGAACCTCATTAAAGTTGTATGGAAGTCAGTGCCAATGGCCTCATCGAAGTCTCCCCACACATGACCCTTGATTTCACAGTCTGCTTGAGATGCTCCTGCCATCTCTCAGTTAAACACAGAGACCCCCTTGCTAGGACTGCACAACAGGCCTCTCTCTTCAACTTGAGATTTATTTCTTAAAGGTGGTGTCCAGCAATTTGATCTTTGGGGTGCCAACATGATGGACGCCTGTCTGGCCACACCTCCTTGAGGCTGGATTCACTACTGAGTTCCCTGTACAGCATTCACTTTGGTTTCTCCTCCTCTTGGTGTTGTCACATCCTGACTTAAGTTCTGTGCTCTACCACTTTTGGTATCTGACCATTCAGAAGGGCTTACCTGTAATAAAATAAAGAGAACACAAGAAGATCTTGCAGTTGTTACTGTGATATCATGTGATGCCCATTTCCTACAAAATCTACCAATGCAGAAGGCATCTTGTGATGCTAATCCAGTTCTGAGAAACTGCATGCCTTTTAAACAAATCCTACAATCCACCAGTGAGCATTGGGGTGTAGGGATATTGTGGGTGAGCAGAATTGATTGTTTGATGTTAATCAGTTCATTAATTATTGGTTTTGCCTATATAATAAAACACTAAGGTCTACGTGTCCAGTTCCTCTGAGCAACTCGCCTGCTCAGTTTGGCTTTGGTGTGATTGGTTAGTTCGACTTTGGTGACATGATGAAGACATACTGCGATTGTGAGATGCATAGGGAGGAGTAACAGCAGGTGAGGCGTGTTGAGAGAGTCACCTTCAAAGACGACAAGTATTAAACCAGACAGGAGGTGAGAAAGGTGCCTTGAAAATAATGACAGAGTCTGAGAAGCAGGGAATGGGAACACACACGAGAGACGGAGTGATGGTTAAAAGACATTCACACACGCAAAAATGGAAGAAAGGTGCTGAAGGTACATGTAGGGTAAGAGATAGCAAATATTTTCATATCTTCAGCAGGTAGCAATGCAAGTATATATATGTTTTCACGCTCGAGCGCATGGGGAGCAGCTTAAAGACCCGACGTGCATCACGACAAGTCATGCTAGGGGACGATGGCGGTGTACTAACCTCTCTCTCTCTCTTCCCGTAGAAAAGACGGCCATAATCCTGCCCGGACAACCAAAACAACAACACTTCCGTGTTCCTTTCTTCCCTCTGGCCCCTCATTGATGACGTCCACTACCCATCCACCACCATGCCTTCCCAGCATTCCACGTTGCTAATTTCTGGTCCAGCTCTTTAAATGTCTGTCCTACCATCCCTTGTTTGTCTGATGATTTTTGTTGGAAACAGTTGGACCTTTGAGTTACAGTATATGGGGCTCCAACCCTCAAACCTTGACCTGTTTTTGTCTCATTTATTACAATGTATACTAGGGGGGTGTTCCTTCCCGGGCACCTATGGGGGCGCAACCCCCACTCGATAGCTTGCTTTACTTGCTATTGGTCCACAAGTATATTTCCACACAGTCAAAACTCTGGCCCTTAGATTTATAGTTATAGCAAATGCAAAAACTATTGGAAATTGTTGCTTATGCAAGATGAATGGTAATCTACTTGCTGAAGTCTCGCCAGTATCTAATTTAATACGTGGAAGAAATACGACTTCTCCTGCATGATCACCAGTCAGGATTTTGCTGGCAATTGAATATTTAGCAGTTTTACAATTTATGAGTGTGTGTCATTACATAGGCTTTATTTAATAATAATTCTTTACATTTATGTAGCACTTTTCTCACTACAGTACTCAAAGCGGTTTCCATGCAGAGAGGACCTGGGACACAAACTCATGATCACCTTGCAGCAAGATAACTGCGCTACCACTGAGCCGACTGTGTTTGTCGACTGCTAACAAAGCTGAACTGCAGCAGAGTGGATGTATGTAACATATTTTGTTTGATGTATGTGCATTAAATTGGTTGTATGAGAGTATTATTGTTATTTTCTCCTAATTAAGATGAAGAAAATGGATATATAGATGTATACTATATGACGTATGGTTTAGAAGAAAAATGAGCATAGCATGAAAACATCACATCAAAACATTGCACAGTTGAAGTCAGAAGTTTCCATACACTTCTGGTGAATTCCTTAAAACTCACTTAATAAGCCCTCCACAGATTTTATACTAACAAACTACAAATTTGGCCTATCGTTTAAGACATCTGCTTTGTGCAGGGCAACAGTATTTTTTTCCAGCAATGTTCACAGACAGAGTCTTTCACTTTTTATTGACTGTATCACAATTCCTGTGGCCACAAGTTCATAAACACATTGTTAACTGCGGCTTTAAACAGCTTGGAAAATTCCAGAAAATTATGACAAGGTTTTAGGAAATTCGACAGTTAGCTTCTGATTACCATTTAGCCTCATTGGAGTCAACACGTGGATGGATGTTAAGGCCGACCATCAAACTCAACTGCCTCTTTGCTTGACTTAATGGAAAAATCAAAAGAAATTCGTTAAGACCTCAGAAACAAGGATCTCCACATATTTGGTTCATCCTTGGGAACAATTTCCAAACACCTGAAGGTTCCACGTTCATCTGTATAAACAATAATTTGAAAATATAAGCACCAGGGAACCACACAGTCATCATACCTCTCAGGAAGAAGAGTCATACTGTCTCCTACAGAAGAACAGACTTTGGCACAAAAAGTGCAAATCAAATCCAGAACAGCAGCAAATGACCTTTTGACGATGCTGGAGGAAACAGGTAGACAAGTCTTGATATCCACAGTAAAATGAGTCCTAAAATGACATAACCTGATAGGCCGCTCAGGAAGGAAGAAGCCACTACTCCAAAGCCAGACTGCAGTTAGCAATGGCACACGGGGACAAAGATCTGGAAAATTTGCCCTGGTCTGATGAATTTAAGCCAATTTAGCAAGGCTGAGGCGTGCAAGCCAAAGAACACCATCTCAGCCGTCAAGCATGGGGTGGAAGCATCATGTTGTAGGGGTTCTTTACTGCAGGAGGGACTTCACAAAATAGATGACATCACAAGGAAGGAAAATTATGTAGGTGTACAGTAGCAACATCTCAAAAGCTCAGCAAAGAAGTCGAAGCTCAGTGGCAAACTGATGTTCCAGATGGACAAGGACCCCAAGCAGACCTCCAAAGTTCTAGTAAAATAGTTTAAGGACAACAAGGTCAAAATATTGGAGTGGCCATCACAAAGCCTTGACCTCAATTTGACTGAAAAATTTTTCAGAACTGAAAAAGTATGTTAGAGCAAGGGGGCGTATGAACCTCTCAGAGTTAAACCAGTTCTGTCTGGAGGAATGGGACAAAATTCCAGCAACTAATTGTAAGAAGCTTGTGGAAGGCGACCCAAAAAGTCTGCCTCAAGTTAAACAATTTAAAGGCAATGCTACCAAATATTAACAAAGTGTATGAAAACTTGTGGCCCACTGGAATTGTGGTATAGTCAATAAAAAGTTATTAACTCTGAGGTCTGTGGACATTGTTGGAAAAAATTACTTTTGCCCCATACAGTATAGAGGTCTTAAACGATATGCCAAATTTATAGTTTGTTAGTATAAAATCTGTAGAGGTGTTAGAAACTGAGTTTTAAAGAATTCACCCAAAGTGTATGGTAACATCTGACTACATTTATAAAGAGATCAAATGTCCATCAGTCCAGCATCGATGCCCATGCACGGGCAAAACATCATTGGGCACCCACAAGAGGTTGGGACGTCCAATGAACAGAGGTAAGTGGCTGACATAAGATAGTAAACCATGTGGCATACGTTCATGGGTCCAAGTGTCATGTTGTCTGGCATCCACAACTGGGCTGGAAAGTCTAATAAAGAAAGGCAACAAGAAGCACAAAGAAAGATGGATTTAAGGGGTAGGATGTCTAATGAATAAGGGCAACAAGACTTACACAGTTAGAGGGCATCAAGGCTTCTCCAGTGAATTAAGGTCCATAAAACTACAATGTGATCAAAACAGCTGCTCTTACCATTGTATCATTAAGCCCTTTTTAGTAAATTTTGCTCTACTAGTTAATTATATAATTTAATAAGGCTATTAATTGAAAGAAGGTATATAAGGAATTGGCAAGAGAGGGTTAGGATTGTTTTCCTTTGTTTTTAATTGTTAATATCCAAATTACCCCATGGGACAAATTAAATCTCATCTACCAGTATGCCATCTTAAGGGCTGCTGCTTAGTTAAGGTCAGTTGCAGGTCAATTTAGGGGCTCGTCAAAGGGAAATGCAAGTCATGTGGGACTGAGTTTTGGACTGATGATAAAACTCTTGACCAATAAATGAGAGGAAGAGGCAGATCTTCAATTGCAGTCTCTGATATTGATATGTATTCACATTTATATTTTATTCCTGTAGTCCTTGGGTGTATCAACAGGTTTATCAGCATCATCTAAATTATTTGAAGCCAAAAGCAGATAATTTTTAGTCTGTCAATTTTTTTCTTAAGTGTTTTAATAATCGAAATGTGCATGATGGATCCACACAGGTGTAAATGGTAACAAGGTAGATGGAGAACTGCTGGCTCCTTTGTCATTTGCATCTTAATGCTAATAATGAGCCACTAAACATACTGAATGTGGCTGTTAAAGACAGAGATAAGCAATTCAAAGTGGGGGGCCTTAACAAGCAAGACCACTAAAATGAACCATCAAAATGTCACTTGAGTAATAAGTGCTTCATCAGTAATAAGTGAATTCTCATTAAGAAACTGGGATGGAACAGAAAACTGCAGACACTGCAGCCCTCCAGGACAGATATTTCCTACCCCTGCCTGAGAGTTTTCTCAGCTTACAACTTGCATCTGTGGAATTAAAACCAGAATGGAATCGAGCTCTTTAAAACTAAACTGTAATAAAACTGAAATCCTGCTAAAGTTCAGCTTAAGAACATGAGCTCCTTCTCAGTCACTCTTGGTGATGATGTCATTGGACCTTCTTCTTCTATTAGGAATCTTGGTGTCATTTTTGATTCCTCTTTTTCTTATTCTACTCACATTAACCACATTTAGAAACTTTCTTACTTCCAGCTCGGTCTCATGTCCTGTGTCCCGTGTTTGCTAATTCCTCTCCTTTTCTGATGCTGACACACTTGTCCTTCCCTCCTGGCAGGTGTCCCTTCTAATGTGTTTTCACAATTCCATTTGTCTTAAAACTCTGCTCAAGACTCCTTATGCAGACCCCCAACAGTGAGCAGATCACAGCCATCCTGCTGCACCTTCACTGCTCCCTGTGTCTTACAGGATTGAATATCACATTCTGTTACTGACCTTAAAGCTTTAAATGGTCACATCAATGACCTCCTCCTTCACTAGGCTCCTGTCCACTGACTAAGGTCCACTGATTCTGGGGGCGACAGGGTCTTCAGCTGTGCAGCGCTGAGAGTTTGGAGGGACCTCCCTAAATTAATGAGATCAGCTGACTCCATTCATTCTTTTAATAAATCAACTTGAAACTCATTTGTACAGAAGGCACTAAGCTTACCTGACATGCTGACCCTTCTTAAGTTGACCCCTGCTGTCAGTCCAGACACTCAGGAAGATTTGTGTTTGTACCACAAGTCCTGTTATTTGTTCAGGGTTTTCTTGTAGTATTTTATGTTTTGTATTTTATTGTGATTTATTGTCTCTTATTTTATTTCATTGTTTTATTTATCCTGATAGCAGTTTGTGAGGCTGAGGGCCTGTGTGTCTGAAATGGTGGTGTGTAACACCTAGGCACCTCACTGAACTGTCCTGTGTGCCTTCCTGTTTATCGTCTAAACAACAGGCTTCCAGCACAATGCCGGTGCTTCCAACTTACAGAAATTTTCAGAAGACTCGCCCATCATAGGCTGGATTAGTAATGGAGATGAGTCAAAGTACGGGAAGGTTATGGAGGACTTTGTCTTGTGGTGCAGGGACAACAACCTGCAAGTCAACAGCAGCAAGATGAAAGAAATGCTGATAGACATCTGACATGCCAAGACGCTTCTGAGACCTGTCACCATCCAGGGAGAGGACATGGAATAGGTGCGGAGCTACAAGTACCTGGGGGTTCACATGAACAGCAAACTGGACTGGTCTGTCAACACAGTAGCACTGGACAAGAAGGGTCAGAGCAGTCTGGACTTCCTGGTCTTTTGATGTGTGCAGCAAACAGCTGGCAATGTTCTACCAGTCCATAGTCACCAGTGTGTTGTTCTACGCTGTGGTGTCCTGGAGAAGCAACCTGAGCACAAAAGAAGCACAACGTCCAAACATACTTCTCAGGAAAGTCCGCTCCTTTAAAAGGAGAACCCTGGACACTCCAGAAGCTGTTATGGAAAAGAGGATGGTGGCAGAAGTGGATGCTATCATGAAAAATCCCCTGTCTTTGAGCACTATTAACCACAGGCTCATTCCACCACGGAGTGCTTAGAAGTGCCTCTGGGGGTCTTTTCTGCCCACTGCTATCAGGCAAATCAGTACTTCCACCTGATGTATTCTTTTAAGTTTTATTTTGATGGATTGATTGATTGATTGGCTGTATTATTTGTCCTGTGAGGCTGTATTCTTGTTTTTTATGTTTCTGCTGCTGTATGCATTTGAATTTCCTTATTGGATTAATAAAGTTTATCTAATCTAATTATTATTATTAAGATTCTTCTTCGTGTTTTTGATCTCCCGGGTGTTGACCTTTGCTTCCCTTTGACTCTGTCTCTACTCTTCTGTCTAAAACAAATCCTTCCTAAATATCATAACACATATGAACTCTTCAGTTCCATTTCCAAAGACATCTTACCTAAATAATCCAATGCTCCTATATGAACATATCACACAAGTTAAATACAATAAGTCGTATTACCATGTAAAGCATTTTGTGAACCCCAGTACGCTTGCCCATGTACTATCACAGATTATCAGATGCACATTTATGGAGGATTAAATTGATCGACTGCCTTCAGCCCACCGTTAGACTTTGCCTGCTCCTGCCCACTTATTTTATGACTTTCTTGTTTGCTTTTAATAACATCAGACAAGTGCACCCAAATTAAAAATTAACTTTTCCACTATTCAGGTCATTGCAGCCGTCTGCAGTTTCTTATCTTCTTACATACATTTACTTGACGTTCTCAGCTCTTCAAAGTTCCACAGCCTCATACCACTTACTGTATTTATTTCACTTATCAGTTGAGTTTATTTCAAATTTACACTTTTGTTTCTTTTAACGTTCTCTGAATTTTCTAATGCAAACAGAAGTTTTCATTTACTCTCAAATATCCTTAACAACTTTACTCAACTGGCCGCTCCTAGGAATTAATAATTAACTTTCGACTCTGTGGATTTATTTATCATGAAGTCTCAAGCCCTGTTCTCTCCTTATTTTTACATATGACGATTATTTATTTTTATGTATTATTTTTATATAAAGAATTGTGGTTTTAAAACAATTTCGGATGAAGTATTTCAAATTCAAGAACACAACTCACCAATTATTATTATTTTTTTTACTCACCTGACGGAAGATCTTCCTCACGTCTTTTCCACGGCATCATTGAAGCAAACTGCTCCTTCAAGTTGTGTTCAGTCACTTTGTGATTTGAATGGCTGATTGTCTCTTTCAGGGTCTTCTTTCAGAAAAGTTCATGTGACCTTTCAGCTGGCCGGGACTGTCAAAAGAAGATAAAAATAACATTAAAATTTAAAAAAATGACAAGAGTTGAGCAAGGTATGAGCGAGGGACAGACTCAGGTCTCTCATTCATTTGGACACTACATTATAAAAAGGACTTGATATTCATATAAAAATTCACCAAACTCCAGGCTTTGAGACACTCCAGTAGTCAACGTAAACCTGTGAAAGTGTTAACTTCAACTGGATTGAGGTACCAGAATTAGGTCTACAGATATGGGACCTCAGAAACTTGCGATTTCAATGGCTGTTGTCACACACGTGCGAGTAGGAGTCAGCTAATGGGCTTGAGTAATTGTAATTTTACATCAGACTGAGGGCAGCGGAGACTGTCTCTCTCTCAATTCCTTGCAGACCATTCTTGGGAAATCCCACTGGGTTCTGGTGACTCTGAGGATGTCACTTCCAGTTCTAGAGTTTGTGATGATGCCACTTCCGGTCTCGAAAATACCAGTTCCGGTTTCGGCAACAATGACGTCACTTCCTCCACCAGCCTTTATAACTGCCATTTTACCTCCACATATTCAGTTCTTTTTTAGACTCAGTATTGTGAACAACTCTGTTAAACTTTAACCTTTTCAAGGCAGTCAACTACCAGATCCTCCTTGCCACCTTCTTTGACTTGGCAACACTGGGACTGTACTCAGGAGGTTTGAGTCCCACCACTTGGGCAGATCCTACAGTATGTCCTGGCTTGGAGAGAGGTCACGGATGCTCTAGGCAAGCCAAGGATGATCTGTGGATGAGTGCTGGGACCACTCTTCTTCTTTCCATTTGCCTCCTCACTAGGTCCTATCAACCTATCCCATGATATTTCTTATCAGTGCTACGCTGATGATATGCAGTTGTGTAATTCTCTCCAGAGGTCTACATGGCATTAGCTGGAATCTCTGCAAGTTTCACTGATATTGCAATCTGGATGCAGGAACATCATCTCCAGATTAATTTGACAACGACATCCCAGCTCATCTGTTAATTCAGCACCCTATCTCTATTCAGCTTGGTTCATTATCATCTAAACCCATCGTGTTGGTACGTGGTGTTGAGGTGGAGATTAATGGCCAGCTGTCCATCAGACCTGTGGATTCACTCCATACAATATCCACAAGATCAGATCGTATCTGACAAAGTATGCAGTACAACTCCTGGTCCAAGCTTTGTCTTCTCACATCTGGACTACTGCAGCTCTCTCATGAAAGAAGTGCCAGCCTGTGTCAAGAAGCCACCACAAGTATTTTCAAAATGCATAAACACATCTGCTGTTCAACCAGACAAGGCAGGCACATGTCACTTCTGTTTTCAGATTACTACATTGACTCCTTGTAGAGACACGAATTATGTTCAAATAGATGCTCGACTACAGAGTAGTCAATAGGTCAGGACCTAAATATATATGGAGACACTCATGAGGTCCTACGAGGTGTGGCAGAAAAGTAATGAGACTGATTTTTTATTTACCAAAGTTTTTATTTTTTTTCAAACATCAATGTTATCCCCTTCAAAGTAGTTCCCTTGGGCAGCTACACACCGATGGAGACGTTGTTCCCACTGTTGGTAGCAGCGCTGGAAGTCTTCAACCGGTATGGTCTTCAGCATGTCCGTTACTCTTTTGGATGTTTTCTAAAGTCCCGAAATGACGTCCTTTGAGGACATTTTTCAGTTTAGGAAAAAGGAAAAAGTCACACGGACTGAGGTCAGGTGAATAAGGGGGCTGGGGAACCACAGGAATGCGTTTTTTCGATTGTCCTTCTGCTCAATTGTGAGGTTTTTCGGCACCATTTTGGCACAGACCTTTCGCAGGTGCAAATGTTCAGTCAAAATTTGATGAACGGTAAATCTGTTCAAATTTAATTGTTCACTCAACATTTTTAATGTTAAACGGCAGTCTGATCTCACAAGAGTGTTCACACGTTCGATGTTTTCATTGGTTTTTGAAGTTGAAGGCCTCCCTGAAAAACTTGAGCTTGGGATAAAGAATGTTCCCCATAGGCCTGTTTTAACTTTTCAAACGTCACACTTGCCGATTCTCCAAGCTTAACACAAAATTTAATGGCACAACGTTGCTCCAAATTCCGCTGTTCCATTTTGCGTGACGCACAACCAAAAACACAACTTCGCTAATAGCAGTCACAAAAATCATGTAGTTAACAGAAGGAGTTGAAACTCGCACTGAGCTATGGGAGGGTATTGATACACGTGCTCTATCAAGGACAACAGCGCAGCATTGCCAGATCGCTTGCAGTGTTGCCAGTCTCATTACTTTTCTGCCACACCTCGTATGCTCCAGCTCGGCCACTTAGGTCTGCTCTTGAATGGCGTGGTATCAAATCTCAGTTCAGATTCCTTTCATGTGTTTGTGCTAGCTGGAGGAATAAGCTGCCCACCTCCATTCAAAGTTCTGTGTTTAAGAAGCATTTCAAGACTCTATTATTTGTTGAATTTCTGTTTAACTGATAGGGTTTTGTAATCTGGGAACTGCAACTTACTTGTATTGTGTTCTGAGCTCTTCACTTGTGCTGATCAATTTCTTTCCCTTGTCCTGTAACACTTGTTCCCAAACAGTCTGCTAAAGGTCTGCTAAACAAGTAATTCTAAATGTTAATGTCCACATTGGGCAGAACGTCACCTGAAATAAAATCACCTCACTTGGAATCAGAATCTCACCTGAATGCTTTGCAGTTTTAAATTAAGTAACAAGTTCAATGACACAAAACAGTAAGCACACCACACCTTTAAAAATATCACATACTCCAGTAGGGCTCAAAGGGTTTCTGACTGGGCTAGCAGTACAATAACCAGACCGTGGCATACGTGCAGTGGAAAAGGAAAAGTGATGGACTCCCTGAGCTGAGCAGTTTGAATCTGCTTTAAGGCCTTTAATTGCTGGACCCCACCCCATCACAACAAGAAAGAAAAGAAAGCCACTTACCTCAAATGAGTAATTCCGAAAAAGGTCAAAAATAAAAAAAAAACCTGGGCTGAAGTGAGACTATGATACATGTAGGACAAGTTTACAGACCAGGGAGAAAGATTAAAGTCATTTATTGGCTATGTTGAACGTCATTAGTGTAAAGTTCAAATCTGCCAGCTGTTGTTTATGATGTCATTGCATGACAAGTCCACATGCAGCTCTTCTCTAACGTCTGGACAGTGATTGACATTGGGGACTGGAAAGTAAATCAAAGCTGATTGTAATGATTTATAAAGTTAATCTCACTGGACCCTGGCACTGCCACAGTTAAGTTCTGTTACATGAAATGTCAGCAGGAAGAGCAAAACAGGAATGCTGCCATGACTCTGTGTTACATACTTAATAAGGGATCACAAGGACTTTAATTTATTAACTGAGGTAATCAACAAGTGCTGAATAACAGGACAAAACAAAAACAGCCTACATATTGTCAGTTTGCAGGCTAGAAAGAAAGAAAGAAAGAAAGAAAGAAAGAAAGAAAGAAAGAAAGA
>JANRMT010062791.1:199662246-199674386 GCA_026402145.1 Polypterus bichir lapradei
AGAAAGAAAGAAAGAAAGAAAGAAAGAAAGAAAGAAAGAAAGAAAGAAAGAAAGAAAGAAAGAAAGATTACCACATAAAAACTCAATGAAAGTCAATGAAAACAACACTGACCTTGGGTGAGTAGAATGAGGTGAAGCTGGACAGTACGTGTGAATCGACATAATGACAAAGCAGCTGGAAATGCATGGTGCCAATGGCCACACATCCGGAGTGATTGGCTTTAACAGCCAAGTCATGGGATTGATGAAAGTGCTTTCTGTGTCCTCTGTCTGCACCCCTCCTACCTGCTGTTCGTGGGGCTGTTCTATAGCCAGCTTCTCCAGGTATTTTCACCTCCTCAGACATCCCACTAATGACACCTGTGTAACAACCTGGAGGGTTCTGGTGGAGAGGGCAATGTAGCACCCTAGGGTCTGAACCTCTTCTTGTTATGTACAGTCTCTTTGGACTTTGCCTTTTTAGCATGAATTTTCACGTGTCCCTGAAGAGGAGTTTTCTGTATGAATGTTTTTCCACACTTAGAGCAACGGTATGGCTTTTCTCCTGTGTAAGTTCTCACGTGTTGTTGAAGGCTGCAGGGTTGTATGAATCGCTTGCCACATTCAGAGCAACAATATGGCCTTAATCCAGAATGAATTCTGTTGGGACATGTGTGCCTTTCCTATCTATCTGTCTTAGATAGACAGACATGAAAGGCATTATATATCTACCTATCCAGTTTCTTCTCTGCCTGTGTATTATTTACTGTATACCCTGTTTTTTCTGACAGTTTTGTATCTGTTATACGGTGCCTTCCATATCTATCTGTCTGTCTAGTGCTTTTCACATCTGCATGTACTCTCATTATCTGCTTGCCTTCCTAAAGTATATTTTGATTAATAAAAAGGCTGTACCATTTTTCATTTAGTAGTGCTTTCTCTGTCTGTCTTTTATACAGTGAACTCCCTGTCTATCTATATAGTAATAACAGTAATTTTATTATTATATAGCAGCTTCCCTGTCTGCCGATCATATAGTGCCTTTCCTTCCTATCAATCTATATATCTATCTCTTATCTGTTTTTTAATATATCTATTATGGATCTTAAAAATAACTGTTATAAGGACACCTGTTCATGTTAATTGCAGTCTCAATTGTTAAAAAATATTTTAAAAGGAGCATCCCACATGAAAATACAACAATCTGAATGACTGACTGACAGTGCATACCAATTTATAAATTTTATGTCCGTTTGATGTTAAAAAGAAAAAAAATAATAACACTTTCTCCCCACGAGTAATCGACCTCGGGTCTCTGAGGCACGGCAGGCCTTCTGCACTGTGATTGGCTGAGCAGTCTGTGTCAACTATCTGTGACTGGCCAGTAAAGTGAGACTTGTTGTACGTGCACAAGCTGCCTTGTTCTAATGTTATTTTCAGCTATCAGCTGTGCTATTTGGAGGGCAAGTGAATCTGCAGTATTATACTGTCAGTGTACAGGAGATCACATCACTGTAAGTAGTCTGCACTGTTCAAACATGCATGTTACCTACTGTAGGTATCGGCTTCAAAAGCTTTGTTGTGAAAAACTGAGATTTGGAACTTTGTGTTTCTTTGTGCATCTTTATTTTGTAAAGATGTTACTTATTTTTTACTCATTTTTTATTTTGTTATTTGGAAATAGCAGAATTTGCACATTATTTTATATTTTTGTTTGTCTTATTACAACATGTCTAAAAATTAAATAATTTATTATGATCAAACAGTTACTCAGTACTGTTCACCAAATACTTTTTACCCTTACTTGAGTAATTTTTTGGATGACTACTTTTTACTTCTACCTGAGTAATATTATTTTGAAGTAACGTTACTCTTACTTGAGTACAATTTTTGGCTCCTCTACACACCACTGGCTACAATGTGAAAAGTCCAAATGACAATAAATGACTTGGCCTTCTAAAGGACTGACGCAGCCTGATGGACAAACAATGCAGGACAGCAGCTGATGAACAGGTGAGCACTCAGGCCATGTAGCGCCCTGCTTTACTGGTCCACCTGACCCATACCTCAACTTTCAATGACAGTCACTTGGTGGAGTTAAGGAGGAACATCAGTGTCCACAAGAGCAGCAGTCTGGACCAAGTGACTGAGATACAACAATTGTGTCTCCACTTACTGTCAATCAACTCTTCTTTCATTATAAAAATCCAATAAAAAAACAAAGACTACTTCTGTAGAAACCCTTATGGATTTTGCTCGTTTTGAAAGGCACTCTATAAAGTAAAATCAATTTGTAAACCTGCCGTCTACTTTTCATCAGTTTTCATTTTGTCTGTTAAAACAATTTCTCAGTGTGAAAGTGGACTGAGTCTGACAGACAATGACATGTGTGTCGTGTCATATTGATGGATTCTTCAGTGATCTGTGAGTCATTCATCATAAAATAAAACTAGTATTCATTAAATCAAAAGTAATGTTACTTTACTAAAGAGGATGCTCTGTCTTACCAATATCTGCTATTTTAATGCAACAATGGTTGTAAAATTTGGAGGATTTGGAACCAAAAAAGATTGGGGTACTTGTATGGAGAAATTGTGAGGCATAAAACAAATGTCATCGTCACAAAGTGTTTTAGAAAACGAGTGCACAGCTTAGACAGAACTTGGACCAGTGACTTAGGGGCACACAAAGGACAAGTGAGGACTTCAACTGGATGGCTCTGCCCATGAAACTGCCTCAGTTTGCTCTCCTCTCAACCATCGTCTACCTGGTCTTACAGGTCCCACCATGGCTCTGCCCCCTCAGTCCTTCACATCTCCACCTGTTTCTCCCATAAGTGTCCATTCTGCTTTATTCTGCCAACTCACTTTGTCTCCACTCACCAGACAGACTGCCGATGTCCACTGCTATGGAGTTTGTTCGTGGTCAGCTGCCTCCAACATCAGAGAGAATCCTGAGGCTGCTTAGGGTTTCTACTCCTCGATGTCTCCAGTAACAGGACTGGCCGCTGTGCTTGTGTTGGTGTTGACCTTCTGGCTTACATGGAGTCAGACAGGATCACTCGGTTAATGTGTTCATTAGAGATGGTCAGTGAATATTAAAGCTTGCGCTCCTTGTGGATTTGCATTTTTTGTATCATTAGTTTAACTGAATTTTATTAATATGTTAATTAATAATAAACTCTACCAGAACCACTGAGTTTCTAAAGTCAATAATGTTCTCCTACTATCAGTGTTTCACCTGAAGGCTCACCTAATCCACGGTGACAGACTGCAGTTACATGTGTGGATATTAATATTGGAATATTTGTAATGGCATTGTCATCTTCTGGTCTCACATCTCTCGTTTACAGCATTTCCTCCGATTTAGATTAACAACCCGCACATCGTGATGGCACAGCAGTAACGAGTAATTAAAACACACGAGCTTGAATAGCCTGATCATGTCACAAGATATCGAAGTATCAGTTCGTATAACAAAGACGGCTACGGTTTTACTTGGCCTCGACAAATCACACTGCTTTGATAAATACATTTTATTCACGTTGGCTTCTCAAGTCTCCACTGTAACTCTTCATAAATGAACTTTAAAGGTGACACGGCGGGATTTTCTCCCCTCAGATTCCCGCTGACCACTGCAGACTGTCCAGTGCTGGGCTGCGTACGGGTCAGTGTGCCCAGTGTGACGAGTCCACCCGAATAGAAGGAGCGCACGGCGATGTCGAAGTGTCCCGCACAGTATAACACTTGACAGGCACAACCGCGGAGCCGCAAAGAGACAGGCGGCGTGGTGTGCTGGAGACGGCTTGGGACTAAAAACCCTGAGGCTGTGCATTCAAACGTCTCTGCTGACACTGGGGGACCTTGACAAGTCGTGTCACCTGCCTGAGCTCCAACAGGGTTAATATATATAAAGATATCAGACAAATAAGGAAATATAAATGTAGAACAATAAACGAACAGACACATCGGCGGAAAAAATAAATAAATCATGGACGCTGTACCCGCTTTAGGGCCTTTTCATAACGAGTCCGCACACCACCAAATTAATAAAGAAAAGAAAATATTTTACCTCGAGTAGCCGATTATTTCAAAGACTGCAGAAGACGCCGGTGGATCTCAGAATCGCAAAAAAATAAAAGCAGAAGTAAGAAAACTTCATAAATCCGTTAGCCAACGAGCCTGCGACAAATGTAGGACGTGTTTTTATTCTGGTAAAGATACTTTCGGTTTAATAGGAAGTGTCCGCCCTAAAAATGTAGGAATTCCATAGTGATGGGCTGCTCGATACTGAAGTGTCGACACGCTGCAGAGATTCGAGGCTTGGTGTAAATGGGCCCGTCACGTGATTCGGAGGCACGCCCAGGTAGATATTGCTGCAGACCGGAGTAAAATGGGCGTGGCATATCATTTTATCCGCGCAGTCAGAAGCCGGTTTGATCAGCCAGTCCGCTGCCGGGCCTGTTTGACTCAAAGTGTAAAAGCAGCGGCTCTTCTGCATCTGAAAAGCTTTAACGTGAGTTCGATTCCAGCGGTTCACCTACTTGGGGCTATTGCATGGAGTACGGTGAAAGCCAAAAAGAGAGTTGCATTATGAAAGATTCACATGGTTCGGCCACCTCGTTCTTTGGTGTGGAGTTTTGTCCAAATTGAATCTGCAACAAATTGATAGGCATATTTGGCTTAAGGCAGCACGTACAGTATTGTAACAATCCAGCGTCTATTCTGCCCCATGTCGATCATATCAGAGAGGCTAAGAAACGTTTAGTTTACAAAACCGACGTGGTCATCACAACAGTATATGCGCAAGACACTCCTCAGTAAACGTTTTTACTATTCAGTGATTTCCAGATCTGTAGCTGATTTGTATTATTGATTTCCAAAAAGCAATGTGAGTAAAAGCGTGTTCTGCATAACTAATCACAACTGTCTTTAAAACAGAATCGGCGCCATCAACAGTGTCTTCTGCAATTTAGGGAAAATCTCGGGATTTATGCATTAAATGAGACAAAAAAGTTGAAAGAAATTTTACCAATTCATCCAGAGGAGGACATAAAGATCACTCAAATACTGATAAGAATGAGGGCGGCACGGTGGCGCAGTGGTAGCTCTGCTGCCTCGCACTTACTTCCCGGGTCCTCCTTGCGTGGAGTTTGCATGATCTTCCCGTGTCTGCGTGGGTTTCCTCCCACAGCCCAAAGACATGCAGGTTAGGTGCATTGGCGATCCTAAATTGTCTCTAGTGTGCCCTGCGGTGGGCTGGCCCCCTGCCCGGGGTTTGTTTCCTGCCTTGCGCCCTGTGTTGACTGGGATTGGCTCCAGCAGACCCCCGTGACCCTTTAGTTAGGATATAGCGGGTTGGATAATGGATGGATGATAAGAATGAACAGCTGCAGCATATCTGGAGCCAAACTTTCAAATTAAGCACCTGACTTTGTCAGCAACATCCGACCCTTGTGAAGGCATCTTGTCAAAGGCTTTCGGGGGGAATCAGTAAATACCGACAATGTACACCTTCAGAAATGGAATAAATCGACTGTACACTGAAACATTTCATTGACAAACGTAAAAATATAAAGTAGAACATTTCAGATAAGCGATGAGTTCTGTTAATTATAAACAACGCACCATAACTATTGTATGTGTTGGTACTTTTTTATTTATTCTCACCAATACGGGAAACAAACATGGGTAATATGGTTATAATAATTCATATTAAATTAAAATAAAACACTGTTAATTATACATTAATGAACAAACTGAGACACATTGGTCTTTAGGAAATATTAAAAAGTTTGTGAGTTGTCATTTAGGACAGAATGCATTTTTAACGTGACGCCCTCTCTACTGACGCGATGTCACGAAAACAAAGAAACAGCGCAGTCCATGAAAACTCAAATCCTCCTTGATTTTTGATCTTATGATTAATTGTCAATATCACAGAAATGAAGTCATTTTAAGAAGATGACAAGTCTGCTACAGTCAGTTCTATAAACGTTCCGTTTAAAATGTTGTCATATACAGAATATAAAACAGAATATCAATGAAGTGAGACTCTTGAGTAGTAACTAATACTGTAATATGTGACACTGAAGAATTATAATGCATAATAACGGGAACAAGTACAAATTCCTAAAACGGACACTGTAAATATTGGCATTTCAATAAATAATTTAGGAGACTTGTGTGTGCATTTCAATATCAATTTAAGAACTAGTTAGGCCACCTGTTGTACTATAAACGGCAGCTCAAGCAGCACTTAACAGTAAATAGTCTAACAACTTAATCTGAATAAAATAAAATGAAGAGCTCGTCTGACGCCGCTAACAATGAAGGCTCACGCTGTCCTGCTGCACGTTTGGAAGGCGCTGATTGGCTGAAACTGTTTATAGTGAATTGTCCTAAGTGGGAAGTGCCGTATAGCGATCAGATATTAAAACACACATTTGAGTTTGCTTAACGAGACATTAAATAATAAACACAATGTACAGTGATGTCTTATACAAATTACACAACACACATACTGTAAAATAAGAAAGAATAAAATGTGACAACATTGATACAAATCCTCTCAAGAACCTCCCTGCACAAGATGAGAAAACTAAAGAGCAACATGAAACACACCTTATACAATACAAACAATAACTAAATAAATAAATAAATCTTCTTATACGCTACAGTCGCTTGTTCGTTTGTCCATCCAGGATTTTAAATCTCCTTTAGCTCGCAAATCGTTTCACCTATTGACCTGAAATTTGGTACACATATACTACGTGTCGTCTACTATCTGTGTTTGTGGTGATGACTGACCTCCAAGGTTATTCCTGGTTTTATTTATATTTTATTTTATTGTAGAATCAACTCTCGGCAGTGGTCAGTAGGACGCCGTACGGCGCATGCGTATATGGACACCATTCTCCCTACCACCTTCGCCGTCACTTCCCCTACCTCTTCTACATTTCTTAAATCTCATTTACTAATTTATAGCATGCTTAACAAATAAGGTTTCTAAAAAGTGAAAGCTGTTCACCGAGTTAAATTAGTCTGACGTTTGACACGCACTTTGAAGCTCCGTATTTCCTAAAGGCAAATCATAATATCATCAAAACTAACTGCGCATAAATTCAAATTTGCAACATTTTGTCCACCAGCGTTTTTTTCCAAAATAGTCCTAAAATAAATCTATACTAATAAAAGGCAAAGCCCTCACTGACTGACTGACTGACTCACTCACTCACTCATCACTAATTCTCCAACTTCCCGTATAGGTAGAAGGCTGAAAATTGGCAGGTTCATTCCTTACAGCTTACTTACAAAAGTTAAGCAGGTTTCATTTCGAAATTCTACACGTAACTGTCATAACTGGAACCTACTTATGTACATACAGTGGTGTGAAAAACTATATGCCCCCTTCCTGATTTCTTATTCTTTTGCATGTTTGTCACACAAAATGTTTCTGATCATCAAACACATGTAACCATTAGTTAAATATAACACAAGTAAACACAAAATGCAGTTTTTAAATGATGGTTTTTATTATTTAGGGAGAAAAAAAATCCAAACCTACATGGCCCTGTGTGAAAAAGTAATTGCCCCCTGAACCTAATAACTGGTTGGGCCACCCTTAGCAGCAATAACTGCAATCAAGCGTTTGCGATAACTTGCAATGAGTCTTTTACAGCGCTCTGGAGGAATTTTGGCCCACTCATCTTTGCAGAATTGTTGTAATTCAGCTTTATTTGAGGGTTTTCTAGCATGAACCGCCTTTTTAAGGTCATGCCATAGCATCTCAATTGGATTCAGGTCAGGACTTTGACTAGGCCACTCCAAAGTCTTCATTTTGTTTTTCTTCAGCCATTCAGAGGTGGATTTGCTGGTGTGTTTTGGGTCATTGTCCTGTTGCAGCACCCAAGATCGCTTCAGCTTGAGTTGACGAACAGATGACCGGACATTTTCCTTCAGGATTTTTTGGTAGACAGTAGAATTCATGGTTCCATCTATCACAGCAAGCCTTCCAGGTCCTGAAGCAGCAAAACAACCCCAGACCATCACACTACCACCACCATATTTTACTGTTGGTATGATGTTCTTTTTCTGAAATGCTGTGTTCCTTTTACGCCAGATGTAACGGGACATTTGCCTTCCAAAAAGTTCAACTTTTGTCTCATCAGTCCACAAGGTATTTTCCCAAAAGTCTTGGCAATCATTGAGATGTTTCTTAGCAAAATTGAGACGAGCCCTAATGTTCTTTTTGCTTAACAGTGGTTTGCGTCTTGGAAATCTGCCATGCAGGCCGTTTTTGCCCAGTCTCTTTCTTATGGTGGAGTCGTGAACACTGACCTTAATTGAGGCAAGTGAGGCCTGCAGTTCATTATTTGACTAATGGTTACATGTGTTTGATGATCAGAAACATTTTGTGTGACAAACATGCAAAAGAATAAGAAATCAGGAAGGGGGCAAATAGTTTTTTACACCACTGTATATACCGGCCATAGCCTGCAGCTCGGTCGCCGTGTGAGGCGGAGTTCCGTCCCTCATCGTCACGCCTCCCATGTAATTGAGTGCCTGGCCATATAAGGGTGTCCTTCAGCGGCAATCCAATAGAAACACTCTGCTGCTGAGCGGCTCACATGAACTGACTGTGAACACAGTACGCAGACAAAAAGCAAGAGCTCCAAAGAGCGCTGAACAAAAAACGCATCACACAGTTGAGAAGGCAGCAAACGAATATGAAGCGAGTGACGCATACAAGCATATTCATAAGTGCAGCTACTGTGGAAACAAAGCACGGTGTAAACCTTAAGTTTAAATTAAGTTCATAGACAGGCTGCTTCTGGCGTTTGTCATGCCTTAGACGAATACAATATTCGCGAGATACAAGTTTAATGAGAAGACGCAGGGTTTAAACGAGACTTTTGATAACTTTGTAACTGAGTTAAAATTGCTGTAACGGAGTTTAAATTGCTGGTATGCCAGGTCTGAGCTAACATTAAATAAAGCCGTGGACATCGTGAGATCGCATGAGATAGCACGAGCACAGCTGAGAAGCTTCAATGCAAGTACCCCGAGCAGCTCATGTGAACTGACTTTGCAGGACTGGGAAAGGTTAAATTAAGTTTATAGACACGCTTCCGCTAAATATTCGCAGACATATCCACAACTTAATACCGGGAATGCCTGTTAAACATCTTAGATTCACGAGTATCGATTTGGGTGGTGATCACTTCGATGAATGAAACCTGTTGTCTTTACAACGGTTGACAAACACGGAATATAACTTGAACACAACACGTCCTCCAAATACGAACCTGATTAAAAGAAATAATGATAATCAAATCCTTGATGACAGCAACACTCAGTAACACTCACAAAACAATTACATTGACAATCATGTTACGTTATTTTATAAAATGTTTTCTTTTCTTTTTCATTGCTTCTTTAACACACTACTTCTCCGCTGTGAAGCACTGGTATTTTGCTAGTTATTAAATAAATAATAGATCCAAAATACACATGAAGTGAATACCAATAAGACATTTGTTTATTCAGATTATATATTTTTATGAACATTTATTTATTTATTTTTTATTTATTTAAATGCCACACAGAAATGTGATGAGCATCGAGAATTTGGAAAGGAATCAAACCCTGCAGGACTGACACATTTCACAGATTTTTAAGGAGATGACCTTGAATACAAGATAAAATCTGAGCCATGAAAGGCACATTGGGTGTTGACCTTAAAAGAGGAAATCTGTTTGGATTGCTGTCTGTAGACCTTCTGTACAAGACTTGACGTTTACGTAAAGTATTATTATTATTGTTGTTGTTGTTATTCAATATTTGGCTACAGTAACACAAGTATAATAGCTGTAAATAAACCTTTAAGTTATCGCATACTCTGATGTAATGTGCATTTTGCACCAATTTCGGCGTTTACTACGTTTTGAAAGCAACTTTTCATTTTTACAAAACATAACATTTCAGGAGAATAAAAAAAGTTTGTGATCAAAATGTTTTAAAATATGAATCGTTCACAGTTTGCTTTGTTATCATTAGCAGCTCCGTTTCGGAGGTAAGTGGTGCCCCCTGTGATGGACTGGCCTGCCCTGCGCCTGATGCTTCCTTGGAGAGGCTCCAGCTGCCCGCCACCCCGCTCAGGATAAGCGCTCTAGAAACATGGATGGAAATTGGAAGGAGCAGGACCGCCGTTAGCACGCGCGGGGCCCGGTTTCAAGACCTAACATGGGGTCCTAATTTAAATAGAATTGACATCTGACTTGAAGGAGAAATTACCAGAACCCTATAGTGCAGCAAAACGACACCTGGTGCCGATAGGAGAATAAGCGCCCTTCTTCAATCAAAATGGATAAAGCAAATGTATTGTATCCACAAAGAAAACAAACTGAAGATACTGCAGTGGTGATGATGCTGAGCTCAGGTTTGAAAGAATGACCTGCCTGCCTCAGACATACCAGTGAAGAGGTGGAAAGGACTGACATTATGTTACAGAACGGTGACTCCATTAAAATGAAGCAGTCTGAGGTAACTGAGGTCCAGTAGTCAAAGAAAGGCAAACCAAAAATGACACTTCACAGGTCACACAGAGCAGAGGACGACATCACGTCCCTAAGGTAAGAAGCTGGGAGACATGATGAGCTCCTGTGTGACAGCAGGAACCTCAGTCCTCTGATGTCACCACTTTATGAAGAGGGGAGGTGAACTTCACAAGGATGATCACTTGGAGTGGCATCCCCTACAGTGTGAAGGACAGTGTCTTACTGCAGAAAGGCGAGTGGGCTGCTGTGCTCCTCAGTAATCCAGAGGATGTCACACCATCAACATCTTCATGGTCTCCAATAAGACCAGAACCAGACGTGAAACACATAACAGTGTGTTATGTCCAGACACCCCCCTGCATGAAGCAGAAGACCACAAACAGGCTGTGGTACCAGGGCCTGACATTAACGAGAGTGTCTTGTGCCCAGAGATACCCCTAGATGAAGAGGAAGGCAGCAAACCGCAGAGTGTGGTAACCGAGGAACGTCAGATTGAGTCACAGGAACAGAAGACATTTACCAAATGAGAACAGATAATTAAATCCATCAAGGTCGCTTCTTTAGCTAATAGCTAAGATAATAAAAAGCTACTGTCTGTCCATCTGCGAGTGTGTGGTCCTTCTGAGCAATCTGATTGGTCAGTTTGGGTTTGGTGGCTCACTGGTATGAGAGATGGACCTGATACTTTAGGGGTGCAAATTTCAATTCCTGACTGAACCTTTTTTGAATTTTTTTTAAATATATTTTTTACAAAAAAAAAGTTAAAGCATTTCAACAAAAATGATGTTGGGCCACTAAAATCTAATAGTGTGCAAGCTGTTGCCTTTAAAGAGGGGAAGCATTTGCAAGAATAGAAATGAAGTTGTCACAGCGGGTAGTGACGGCCATAACGGAAAACCTTTTTTTTTGTCTATTACATTTTTCAGTTGTATTTCTTTTGTCTGACTGCCATAAGTAAGATGAGTTCATTCAAGTATGCAGCCCCTCAAGGTCACTCCGGACTTCAAGCATCAGCTATCTCTCTGTGTAACTTAATACAGGATGTCCATATATTGCCTTATTTATATTAGATGAACACGTCATCAGCTGTATGCTAAACATGTCTCGGTATATTCATACACTCCTGTTGTGAGGGACTGCTAGACGTTACTGGGCTGATTGAACCCCAGCTGGCCGAACTCTTCAGATAGAAAGAGCAGCAGCCACACCAGAGAGTAGTTTGAACACCAATACAGACTCTGGAGAAAAGATAATAGAAATACTGAAATCAAATCAAATAGCCTTTTACTGTCAATTCACTATATGTGCAGAACATACAGGAGAATCAAAATACTGTTTCTCTCTCAAATTAGTAGTGCAATAAAATATAAAAAAGCATAGAAGTATAACATAAGATAAATAACATTAGAACTTATAAAGTAGACCTATGTACAATGTGCAATAGTCATTACTGCAAAAGCCACTTACAGTAAATTAATAAGCAGCGTTGCCTAAATGAGTCTGCCAATTTTTGTCAAATGCATTCTGTGTAACCAACTAGCAGAGCAATTCCAATTTTCTTTCCACACCTGACTGAATTATTTCAGATTTTTCTTTTTGTTAT
>JANRMT010062791.1:199714517-199726981 GCA_026402145.1 Polypterus bichir lapradei
GCTTCCGCTCGCTGATCCGCTCTCTGCTTCCGCTCGCTGATCCGCTCGCTGATAACGCGGCTAAAATACAGTATCGGAAAGACCCCTTTCTTAGATCGCCACGTGTATTTCTAGGTTAATATATAGTACTGTAAATGTGCAATAAAGTCTATTTTGACATTTGCCCCGATTAACGCGGACAAATGTATATTTAATTAATATTAATTTTGAATCTAATGTTTGTAAAATGAGGTCGTGAGTTTATAAGCGCGGGGGTGTGAATATTTTCAGAAAGTTACACATAGCTAAGACGGTAAGATAAGTGTATATTTAATTTCTTAATATTAATTTTGAACCTAGCGTTTATTAAATAAACCCACGTGTCCTAAGTTTATAGCTTATAATTACATTTTCATACTTTTATATTTTCATATTTACATAAATTATATTTTCATATTTTTATATTTTCATATTTCCATATTTTTATATTTTCATAAATCATATTTTCATATTTCATATTTTCATATTTGGGGGCGTGGCTTAATGTCATCCATCATATTTGGGGGCGGGGCTTAAAGTCATCAATCAAATTCACACCTCTTTTGACAGTTGCTTTCTGTATGTACTACTACTTATGAGGTATCTACTTGTGATTTTATTGATGATGAATGTGCCTGTGTGACTTATACGATAAAGATCGTTACAGCACACCGGCCAATGTAAATATATTTATTGCTAGTTTTACTACAGCATGTGTTGCCTTCCAGGAGCACAGGTGGGAGACCTCCCTGGAAGGGTTGATAGGCTCTTGGCCAGAGCGGGGGTGGATCCAGTTTTCATTGTCCACGTTGGAACAAATGACATACATAAGGGTAGTCTGTCAGTTCTGCGATCCAAATTCAAAGAGTTAGGTACCAAGCTGAAGAGAAGAACTGACAAGGTAGTCTTCTCCGAAGTTCTGCCTGTGCCACGCGCCAGTCCAGGTAAGATTGAGGAGATTAGAAAGCTTAACGCGTGGCTCAAATCTTGGTGCAGGGTAGAAGGGTATAGGTTTATGGGGCATTGGGACTCCTTTTGGAACAGATGGGACCTGTTCCGCCGTGACGGGTTACATCTGAACCGGAGGGGCACCAATGTATTGGGGAGGCGTATGTGTAGGCTAGTCGAGGATTGTTTAAACTAGGGAATGGGGGGGGCAGGGAGTTTAGGACAGGCCAGATTTAGATCTATACATGGAAGAACAAACAATGGTGTAGAAATAAAAATGCATAGTAATGTAAATTCTAAGCAAACACGTAAATGTAGAAGGATTAACACATTAAAAATAGCTTGTCTTAATGCTAGAAGTATCAAAAATAAGGTAAGTGAGTTGGAGTTGAGTTAAGGAGGAGGTCAAGTTCATCAGGAGTAGTAAAGGGGAATTAAAAGATATAGACAATGAAATAGCAGATGCCCTAAACTTACATTTTTCTGAGGTGTTTACAAGTGAGCAAGTGGATAACCTCCCAGAGGTAAACGCAACTGCTAAGGAGGTACTGAGGGATTTGGAAATTGAAGAGGGAGAAGTGCTGCTCAGATTAAATAAGATGAAATCAAACAAATCACCAGGCCCAGATAATATTTATCCTCAAGTTCTTAAGGAGGCTAGTGAGTACATATATAAACCCTTGACACATATTTTTAGGAAGTCACTGAGCACTGGAGAGATTCCGAAGGACTGGAAAATGGCAAATATCATCCCATTATATAAAAAGGGTGACAGGGCAGATCCAAGCAACTATAGGCCAGTAAGCTTAACATGCATCACAGGAAAATTAATGGAAGGAATTATTAAGGATAAGATTGAGCAACACATGGCAAGGACAGGAGTTATTCTGAACAGTCAGCATGGGTTCAGAAGAGGGAGGTTGTGTTTTACTAACATGTTGGAATTCTATGAGATTGCAACAAAAGCATACGATCAAAGTGGAGCTTATGATATTATTTATTTGGACTTTCAGAAAGCATTTGATAAGGTGCCACATGAGAGGTTGGGCATCAAGTTAAAAGAAGTGGGAGTTCAGGGTGATGTTTTTAGATGAGTGCAGAATTGGCTCAGACACAGGAAGCAGAGGGTGATGGTGCGAGGAACCTCATCAGAACTGGCCGATGTTAAGAGTGGTGACCAGCAGGGGTCAGTGCTAGGGCTGCTGCTATTTTTAATATAAATAAATGATTTAGATAGGAATATAAGTAACAAGCTGGTTAAGTTTGCAGATGATACCAAGATAGGTGGATTAGCAGATAATTTGGAATCCGTTATATCATTACAGAAGGACTTGGATAGCATACAGGCTTGGGCAGATTTGTGGCAGATGAACTTTAATGTCAGTAAATGTAACGTATTACACATAGGAAGTAAAAATATTAGGTTTGAATACACAATGGGCGGTCGGAAAATCGAGAGTACACCTTATGAGAAGGATTTAGGAGTCATAGTGGACTCTAAGCTGTCAACTTCCCAACAGTGTTCAGAAGCCATTAAGAAGGCTAACAGAATGTTAGGTTATATAGCACGATGTGTGGAGTACAAGTCCAAGGAGGTTCTGCTCAACCTTTATAATGCACTGGTGAGGCCTCATCTTGAGTACTGTCTGCAGTTTTGGTCTCCAGGCTACAAAAAGGACATAGCAGCACTAGAAAAGGTCCAGAGAAGAGCGACTAGGCTGATTCAGGGCTACAGGGGATGAATTATGAGGAAAGATTAAAAGAGCTGAGCCTTTACAGTTTAAGCAAAAAAAGATTAAGAGATGACATGATTGAAGTGTTTAAAATTATGAAGGGAATTAGTACAGTGGATCGAGACTTGTATTTTAAAATGAGTTCATCAAGAACACGGGGACACAGTTGGAAACTTGTTAAGGGTAAATTTCGCACAAACATTAGGAAGTTTTTTCTTTACACAAAGAACGATAGACACTTGGAATAAGCTACCAAGTAGTGTGGTAGACAGTAAGACGTTAGGGACTTTCAAAACTCGACTTGATGTTTTCTTGGAGGAAACAAGTGGATAGGACTGGCGAGCTTTGTTGGACTGAATGGCCTGTTCTCGTCTAGAGTGTCTACATAAGCCCATCCTCATGAATGACCACTGGTGCAAAGTTCTGTCCATCAGTGGTACTCCTCCTTGATTTATGGTCTTTTGTTTGAACTTGTGTCCATCTTGTGCATCTGAGAGACGTCCCTGCATGGTCTGGTATCGATTGTCTTATCAGGTAAGGCATGAAGGCTGCATTCAGGCGAGGGGCCCGGCCATGGAAACTGAGAGTTTTTAGCTGGCAATACGACTGTCTGGCAGCAGCATTTTAAAACAGGGCTTGTGTTCTAGCCGTGTTAAAAATGGTAATGTCAGTCTGTCTTACACTGCTGTTGATAATGCCATCCAAAATAGATGGGTTGATTGTCACTCTGTACACTGGCCTGCCCCACACTGTTCATTATCTTTGTCTGTAAATTTGTTTTCACAACTTTTGACAATTGGTAGCCAAAATTCATTATTCAAATGTGCTCTTCAGTATTTACACCCAAAATCTAGTGATGGCTGATGCGGTTGGTTTTCCTTTTAATCCGATACCAGGTGATACTAAGGCCAGCATTGGCGATGCTGCTACCAACACTGATGCAGCCAGAGTGTCCACTTGCAGAAATGGTTAATCTTCTATAAAATCTTAATGTGTGTGGATGTCAAAATGTCACAATTTAAACACTTTGCATTAGTAAGCTATTACATATAGTGCCAAAGATCAGACTTGTTTAATTTTTTTGGCTCAACAAATGATTTTTATTTTTTACTGTAAAACTTTCAAAACTCAAAGTACACTGTGTGAAGTGTAAAAAGTATAATAATGCAAATAACAAGCGAGCGTCACTTTCAGATTCATCAGAATCTCTTTCGATTTCCCTGTCCGTTTCAGTTGCACTGCCTGAAGACAAATTCACTTCGTCATCACTGCTGATGAGGGGTTCCTCAACATCACTTCTCGTATCACTGGCAAGAGCGGGCAACGCTTGGGCTGTGAACAACTAGAGAATCCATTATTACTGGGCACACCTACAGGTGAGAGGAGAAGATGCGCCCGTACCATTGTACTGGTAATACTTGTGATTGCCACTTCTAGCACAACCTGAGTGAAATAAAGATAATTTTGAGGAATATGTAATTTTTTTTAAACAAAATGGACATGATAAATTTCAAAAGTTTGAAAATGTGTTCTAAGTTTGTCAATTCCTCAAGCTATAAACGTAAATTACATCTCATTAAAAACAGACATTGTTCTTTGTCTATTCAAAACAGTTACAAAACCCCCACATCAGTTTACAGTACTAACATTCGCTGGGTACTGCCTGCCTTTCTTGAAGGCTTCTTTAAGAGTTGACTTACGGCCCTTTGGCACCTGTGCCAGACTCTTTAGCCTGAGTGTTTTGTGCTCTCTTCTGATCTCCTCGTGTTCAGCAATGTGTCTGACTTCCATGTGTTTTACCAGTTGGTGGTGTTGCCGTAATAACGTACGGCCTTCTGACACGTATCACATTTTGAATCATTTCTCAGTAGAGTAAAAACTCCAAACACCCTGCTTTCTTTTGGTCATTACAAATATATATGTATATACATATATATATATGTGTGTGTGTGTGTGTGTGTGTGTGTGTGTGTGTATATATGTGTATATAGACACACTATACTAGGGGGCTTTGCCCCCTGCTTGCTTTGCTCACCAACCCCCGGGTTTGTTTTTTCAGAGATATCATTTTTAAGAGATTGTGTTTATTTTATTTTTTTTATGGGATTTGTTACATATGCATTATGTTCTTTTAATGTAAAACATCAGTAAAAACAATATTTGGAATTAACTTTTCTTCAAGATCGCATTGGATTTTGATTTTGTGTTTGGTCTTGCATCGTGATAATGCAACATATAACTGAATATCGTTTCTCTCTAATAAACAAACCAACTTTTTTGAATGTTTGTCCCTGTGATTTAATTATAGCAAAAGCTATTCTCACGGGAAACTGTAAACGTTTTAATAAGAATGGCATATCAAGATCTTTTGTGTCTAATGTTGTTCTCGGAATATGTACTACTTTCTTGTCGCCTATTAAAATTTTACATGTTAAAATGGTTGTACCTATTTTCAAAACAACTAATCTTGTTCCATTACATAGCCCATCACTCAGATATACATTACGCAGTAACATTACGATACATCCTTCTTTAAACAGTAATTCAGCTGGTGGGAGTCTGGATGGTGTTAACGCTTGTAGATATTCTATGGGATATTTTAAGTTGATGTTTTCATCTTCCACACTAGCAGCACTAACTGCTTCAGCATAGTCTGTTGATACACATTTAATCAATTTGCTGTGCAATCGTTATACAATTTTCATGTTAATTCTTTGGACTTCGTTTCTTTCTGCTAGGATTGCCAGTGTACTCATTTCTTCTGTTGATAATCCTTCGGGATAAAATTCTTAGATTAGATTTGTACAGAAGTCGTCTTTTTTTTTTTTAATTTTTTTTTATTGGGAGATTTTTGAATTTTAAAGTTTCCAGTGTCTAGTAGCCAGTTTGTGAAATCATCTGAATTTGGATTTGCTCGCATATTTCTTTGTAATGTAAATTGTTGGAACAAAGACCATTAAGGCCCACTCTTTAGAGATGCATCATAAATTTGCCTTAGCCCTCCTTTCTTGACTACTGGTAGAACTTCTAAAGTCGCCTCCCAGTATAAAAGTTATACCGGCAAATGGTTGTTCGGATCTAAATGTGTCCCAAAATATTTTGTCAATTACATTTAATACTGTTTATGGGATCAATAATGCTTCGTCCCAAATAATTATTTTGTTCTGTTGCATTTCTTGTTTCATCTTTTTCCATTTCAATGTAACATTTTCATCTGTGATATTTAAAGGTAGGTTAAACATCTTGTGAGCTGTTTTTTTCCGTATGGAAGAATTGCTGCTATACCTGTCCACGCTATCGATGTAATGTTTTTGCATAGGTGTTTGCAATAATGGATTAAACATTTATACAAAAATGTTTTTCCTGTTCTGCCCGGTCCATCTGTGAAGAAGAGCTGCTGCCTAATTTCTTGGAGAAGACATCTTTGTATTGTGTCAAATTGATCTTTGATCATCATTTAATTGTGAGTACATTTCCTGATACAATTTTCTATGGTCTTCTACTGTTAAACCTTCATTTGCTGTTATCTCTTTTCTTTTTTTTTTTTACCTCTGATTTGTTAATTTCTTGTGGAAGTCCAGATTGCTGCATTGTTAAATCTTTTGCTTCTAACATTTCTTTGATAATCGAAAGAGCCATTTGTTCATTCAACTTTTTGATATGGTCCTTTTGAATGCTTCCCATAATTGTAAAGCATCAACTTCACCAGTCATAATTAAGTACATGAAGTGTCTTAATTTGTCAGGCATCATTACAGAAGTGGCATCAGATATCATTTCAAACATATAGTCGTATGATTTACATAACCCAAATGCTTGTGCCGCTTCTTGAAACATGCCGTACGTAGTTCCATCTATAGTTGGAACATCTTTATACGATGTTGTTCCTTTCGATTCACGTAACAATTTTAAATGGAACCATTCAATATCTTTTGGTGGTACAAAATTTAATCTTGCGACACATTTTTGCAATTTTTCTTGGATGCCACACTCCTTTTTATTTCCGCCATGTATAATGTTGAGGGATTTATGCAAACATATATGATTTTATTAAGTTCAAAATAAGCCATTAATTTTTTATTTCTATTTTTTGCTACTTTTTTAAAGCATCTGTTTCCTCACCCTCTTTAAATTGAATCATATTCTGACCTGGTAAATGAATCGTAATAATTCAACAGAATGACTTCAACCGTGCTTTGGCAATTCTATTAATTGCCATCTGCTTTCCATTGCACTGATGTACCAAGTATCTAAATATGCTTGAACTTCGTCCTGAGACTGTTCTTTCGATAAAGTTACGCGTACTCTATCGTGTGCTTTATGAACGTACTTGTAGATGTACTTAATACTCATAACTGATGCACAATACTTGACACTAATATGACAATTGAATCGTTGGAGCAAATGTGTGTTATATGGTACAATCGAGTTATCGATCATCACAATTTTACCATCTTTCTTTCCGTGATAAGTGTGTTCGTGACGATTATCTCTTCTGTGATAATCGGGGAAAACCAGCCTTCGTCATATCTGTTGATTGTACGAATGCTTTTGGTAACTTCTTTAAACACTTTTTTTTTTTTTATCTTTTGTTGAGTCCTAACATACTTAATCTTTTAAATGTGGTACGTGGGACATGCGTTTTAATGACATAGTACCAGAATTCAGGATAGGTTTCTCTTTTTTTGGATTTTGGGCTCAGACAAACCGATCTACATCAAAAGCAGTTAATTTATTTTGCAAAGTAACCAATAAATGCATGTGAGGTAAACCCTGTTTTTGTAATTTAATCGTGTAAATGTATGCTCTGATTTGTCCTAACACCGTTTTGAGTTCTTTCACTAAAACTAAGACTTTCTGATAAAACAATCTAGTTAAAGTCTGAATATCCAGAGCCGATGTTGCTGGTGGCATTTTTCTCAAGAATCGATGGATATCCGGCGATTGTGGATTGCTTGTCATTGTAATAAATTAATCTGGCCGACCGATAGTTTGGGATATTGCCATTGCGTCATAATATAACTGTTGCAACACTCTTGGACTACCTTGATATGATGATGGTAATATTACTGCTTTACCTACTTTGAATTTGGTTGAACTATTGATATTTGAATTTTGAATGTGATCAATGAGACCTTGCATATGTTCTGTTCTACGTTTTGCTTGATTCGATTTAATTAAGAGATGTTTTGCTTTGACTTTTAGATACGCATTAATAAACACATCCATAAACCTTCTCTTAGGCCTTCCCCTTTTCCTCTTGCCTTAACATCCTTTTCCCAATGTACCCTGCATCTCTCCTCTTCACATGTCCAAACCAACACAATCTCGCCTCTCTTGCTTTCTCTCCCAACCATTCAACCTAAGCTGACCCTCTAATATACTCATTTCTAATCCTGTCCATCTTCGTCACACCCAATGCAAATCATACCATCTTTAACTCTGCCACCTACAGCTCTGTCTCCTGCTTTCTGGTCAGTGCCACAGTCTTCAATCCATATAGCTGGTCTCGGTACCGTCCTGTAGACCTTTCCTTTCACTCTTGCTGTCTATTGCAAATTACTCTTGATACTCTTCTCCACCCTTCCTACGCTCTTTTTTTTTCACCTCTCTTCCACACTCCCTGTTACTCTGTACTGTTGATCCCAAATATTTAACACTAGAATTACCAGTGCCTATGAAAAATCTTGTAAACCCAGCCCACCTTAAATCCCTTCACACCTCTCTGTCGGCGTTTTTTGTCTTGTAAATGTGCCAATCAAGACGAGCAGCAAGCAGCCTACTATTCCATCCCCCCACCGCTGCACAACAGACACAAAGTTGTCCCAGCTCAAGCCTCAATTATCTGAGAGTCAGGTGCCTAGAGCTTTATAGGGAAATAATAGATCGTTATTTGGAACACCTGCATTTCATGTGTTCCATGTCTACAACAATCTATGCAAACACAAATTTAAAACAGAAGTGTTTTGCATATTTTAGTAATAAATGACGAAATGTAGACAACCTAAATAATGTGTGAAGCCTGAAGTCCAAAGATCAAGTAAACACTTTGCCAAAATGTACAAGGATGGCACAATAGCTTCTGTGGAGTGACGGTAAAAATTGCTAATTTGTAATCAAGAGTCCCTGGTTTGATTCTGACTGTCTTGTAAATTTACCGTTTTGAGTAGTGAGCTGCTCTTATTGGTAATGTTATACAATAAAAACGTACATTTGATTTGTGTCTAACAGCCGGTGAAAATTTATAGTACTTGTAAAAGTTAGCGGGTTTTTTTTTTTTGTATCATGATCGTGACTGAGAGAATAAAAGTAGGGGAAAACAGTTAACTTTTACAAGTACTATAAATTTACACCGGCCGTTACAGATGCAAATCAAATGTTTGTTTCTATTGTACAATAACAATAAGAGCAGCTCACTACTCAAAACGGTAAATTTACCAGACACCTAGGTTTGATCCTGCAGCCTCTTGATTACAAGTCAGCAGTTAATACCGCTGCACCACAGAAGCTGTCGTATTCACACATTATGCAGTAAATGTCTACATTTTGTCGTATATTACTAAAACATGAAAAATGTTTGTTTTAACAATGTCTTTACATGGATTGTCGTAGACACAGAACACATGAAATGCATGTGTTACAAATTTATTTCCCCACTAAAACTCCAGCACTTCACTCCAAGATAATCGAGGCTTAGGTTGTCCCTTTCTGCATTGTTGGAAGGAGGTGGAGGTGTTAGATATAGCAGGCTACTTGTGCTTATCAACACATTTACAAAACAAAAGACACTAATGGAGAGGTGCAAAGGCATTTCAGCTGGGCTGGAATTGCGTGTTTTTTCGTAGGGTTTGGTAATTCTAGTGTTAATCTCCTCCACGTTTTGACAGCTCTACTCCTTGCATCCTCACTATTCCACTGCACTCCCTCTCATTTACACGCATGTATTCTGTCAAGTTCCTAATGACCTTCATTCCTGTCCTCTCTAGAGCATATCTCCACCTCTTCAGTGTCATCTCAACATGCTACCTACTTTCGGTACAGATCACGATGTCATCAGCAAACATCATAGTCCACAGGGACTCCTGTCTAATCTCATCTGTCACCCTGTCCATCACCTTTGCAAATAAGAAAGGGCTTAGAGCTGAACCCTAATGTAAGCCCCCCTCCACATTGAATGCATCCGTCACTCCTACTACAGACCTCGCCACTGTCACACTTCCCTCATACATATCCTGTTCTTCTTCATACAATACCACAACTCCTCTCAATACACCCTGTCATATACTTTCTCCAAGTCCACAAAGACACAATGCAACTCCTTCTGGCCTAATCTTTACTTCTCCATGAACACCCACTTAGCAAACACTTTATATGTTCTGCTCATTTTTGGCATGAAACCATACTGCTGCTCACTAAACCTCACCTTGCTTCTTAACTCGGCTTCCACTACTCTTTCCCATAACTTCATGTCCAATTTGTGGACAATACAAAAATGAACGCTAAAACTTGAAATTGCTCGATAAGTTGTCCAGTTTCATATCACCTTAAGATTGCAAACTCCAAATCCATTTAATCTCCTCCTTCATTTGCCCCGTTTCTTACCATAAGACTAAGGCCTATATTGTATAAACCTTCCTTAACATTAATTGATAACACAATTCTGGGACCCAAATAATACTGAATATTCAATCAAAGTAGTGAATACTGTTCACACACAACTGTGCAAGATGGCCTCCTTTTTTAGCCTGCTGGACTCTCCTTTTATTCCCAAACTCATTTTACATATTTGATATGAAAAGTGATGAATTACTGTCACCTTGCTACAAATTGTCTGTCTTGACATCAGCTTTAACTGAGAGGATGTTATAAAAAATCAAATGTTTAGATCTAGATGATGCAGTTTGTATTGAATCCTGTTTTTTTTGTTTTTCTTCCCCCCCACAGAGAAAAAAATCTGCCATTTTCTGTAATGTTTAAATGGATGTGAAAGAGGAGACGTGTGAGGCCGACATGAATATCAAGGAGGAGAGGACTGAAAATTTTCAGGACTGTGATTCGGAGAGTGTCCACCCTAAACGGGAGAGTCTGAGCATTAAGGAAGAGGACTGTGAACTGAGATCAGTGAGTATTAAAGAGGATGAAGAAGAGTGTGTCAGTCCTGAGATACAGAACTACAGAAGTATGAAGAGTGTCAAGGAAGATGACCTTCATTATGGATGTCAAGAAGGAGCAGTGACCAGGTTTGTCTCTTCTCAGAGCAGACAATCTTCATCTCCGGAGTTTTCTATTAATGTAAAATATGAATCATTACAGTCTGACACAAACACAACTAAAGAAATTTTATCTCTTAGTACTCCGGGAGGTCAGTCACCACCTAAGACATCATCTGAAACAAGTAAGTGAAAAACGGGTGTACATTTTAGGATTACGATTATGGGCCTGAAAGAGTGCTGTCTTGAGCTTTTTAACACTAGAATTACCAAATCCTATGAAAAAAACTTGTCAATCCGTCCCACCTTAAATCCCTTTGCACCTCTCCATCAGCATCTTTTGTTTTGTAAATGTGCCTAAGCAGAAAGTAGCCCGTTATCACATTCCCCCACCGCCGCACAGTTTTCTCAGCTTAAGTCTATTTACCTGCGTGTCAGTTGATTAGTTGTATAGAGTAAATACTATATTGTTATTTGAAATACAAACATTTGATGTGTTCTTTGTCTACAACAATCTATGTAAACACATCATTAAAATAGAAGTGTTTTTCATGTTTTTTGTGATAATTGACAAAATGCAGACATGAAACATATGTGTGAAGCCTGAAGTGAAACATCAAAAACACTTTCACAAAACGTACAAGTATTACAAAACAAGTGCATTTTTATTCAAGAATATAACTGCAGAAAATGAACCCGCATTAGGGTGCAACATTGACACGTCTTTAATACGACTGCTTTGGTGGCGTAACGGTAAGAACTACTAACTGGTAATCAAAAGGTCATGAGTTTGACTCCGGATGACTCTTTTTGAGGAGTGAGCTGCTCTTATTCTTACCATCTTAGAATAAAAACATAAATATGATTTGAGTCTAACAGCCAGTGTAAATGTATGGTATTTGTAAAGGTTAGAGTGGTGTGTGTGTGGTTTTTAAATATTCCGTTTTATTCTCCCAGTCATGTTCACACTCCCGTAGATCAGACACTGCTGTTGTCACTTTAAAATGTGCTACAGTAATCCCTCGCTATATCGCGCTTTGACTTTCGCGGCTTCACTCTATCGCGGATTTTAAATGTAAGCATATCTAAATATATATCACGGATTTTTCGCTGGTTCGCGGATTTCTGCGGACAATGGGTCTTTTAATTTATGGTACATACTTCCTCAGTTTGTTTGCCCAGTTAATTTCATACAAGGGACGCTATTGGCAGATGGCTTAGAAGCTACCCAATCAGAGCATGTATTACATATTAACTAAAACTCCTCAATGATATACAATATGTTTCCCGGGCGGCGCTTGATTGTTTGCTTTTCTCTCTGTCTCTCTCACCCTCTCTGACATTCTCTGCGCCTGACGGAGGGGGTGTGAGCAGAGGGGCTGTTTGCACAGTGGCTGTTTGCCTAGAGGATACTGACGCTCCTCTACAAAATGCCGCTTTATCGCGGTGCTTCGGCATACTTAAAAGCACGTATTGATTTTTTGATTGTTTGCTTTTATCTCGCTCTCTCTCTCTGACATTCTCTGCTCCTGACGGCGCTCCTTTGAAGAGAAGAT
>JANRMT010062791.1:199729560-199748538 GCA_026402145.1 Polypterus bichir lapradei
GGTAAGGTTGGCTTGGAAATTTTAAAATTGTTTCTGATTTTTCATTTAAAAAATTTCCTGTGTCTTCAGTTTGACTCACTGTTCTGACTCAAGCTCGTCTTTTGTTATCTCCTGATCGTTTTCTTCTCAGTATCTCAGATGATGTAGTATGTATACTGTAGTGTATTCATTTTTATCTACATGGTAGAGTCTGAACTGGCCACGTTCAAGAACTCTGTAGTAAAGGCCACTGTAAGGAGCTCTGGGCAGGAGTTTGTTGATGTCGGTCATGATGACAGTCCTAGCAGTCTTTGGAGGATCGCTGGCAGTGTGGTGGAGTCATTAAGGCTTTGGACTGCAAACCCTGAGGTCATTGGTTCAAATCCCACTACTGACTCCCTGTGTGTCCATGAACAAGTCACTGGACCTGCCTGTGCTCCAGTTGGAAAACCAAACGAAATGTAACCCATTGTATCATAAATGTTGTAAGTCAACTTGGATTAAGGTGTCAGCCAAATAAGTAAAGGTAAATGGATACTAGAAGTGAGGGAAACTATCATCAGAGTGAAGAATGAGGCCTTTCATACAATTACATCAGGAACATCTGGTGTGACTGAAATTAATCAAAAGGTGGCAGACGCCTGTCCTTAATTAATGAAAATCACAGAATGAATAAACTACACATCATTTGCATACATGAACTCACATAATAACGTTAATACACAAACACTGAAATTTCAATTTTGTTAGCATAAATAAATCATGGCACTGCACGCCCATTAATATTCTAATGGTCACTATAAATGAGGTCGGTGTGTGATAAAGCTGACCAGTCCTGGTTACACCTGCCTCTCCTCATCCAGAACAGACACTAATACAAGGAACTTCTCCAATCCCAGGATTTCTCATCTTATAATTTTTTTCTCCTATAGCACTGGTGCTCCTCTGGGTCAGTGCATTAATATTTCACGTTGTTCATTCTTCTGTTTTGATGTAGTGATTTTTAAATAAGCTATTTTTGTATACATTTTGTAGTTGAGGGGCCACTTGATGCTCAGTGGAGTAATGGCTGAGTTCAGCTTTGTTCAGCTACCCTGCAATTTACTGTTTTGACCTCAAAATGTCGCATCAGAGCCTCAACATACCCTTTTTTTAGTTGTTGGTGTGACATACGAATGGACAAGTGTCCAGTTTGCTGTTTCAGGTCAGGTGTCAAGTGGGTCTCTGGGATTTTACTCTCTTCTCATTGTATATTTAAAGCTTTTTCCTTTGCTATCCTCTGCCTCTTTTTAAAATCAAATAACAAAAAAGAAACACATTATGAAGTCAGTTGGCTTTGGACTAATTGTTTATACATATTAACACACATTCTGTTTAATAAAAGTGTATTTCACATGTTTGACATGGCAGTCTCCAATGTAATTAGATGATTATCACCTTCTATCTCCAATAAAAAAAGTATTTTTATATTTTAAGAATATGATGACAACATGATGATGCCATTCTGTAATGTAGTAAAAAAATGAAACAGTCTTGCTGATTGTGCCTACCTTATGTGATCTATTTTACTGTTTAAACTTTCTGGATTATGCTCATGTGTTGAGTATCTTTTAAAAATGTGTTCATAAGTTAAACCAACATCTATTTAATGTTGTTAGATAATGTCAGTTTTAAAGCAGTGTTTTTTTTTTCGTTTTTTTTTTTTTTAAACTATATAAAGGAATCAAACTTCACTGCTGTTCTGAATGTGGCAAACAATTTTTACACAGAACCAGTCTTCACCGCCACCAAAGAATTCACACAGGGGAGAAGCCGTATTGCTGTTCTAAATGTGGGAAAAAGTTTTCACAGAGAAGCTATCTTGAGAAACATCAAAAACTTCACACAGAGGAGAAGCCGTATTGCTGTTCTGAATGTGGGAAACAGTTTTCACAGAAAACCTATCCTGAGAAACATCAAAGAATTCACACAGACGCCATATTGCTCCCTTGATTGTGGCAAACAGTTTTCACAGGGATGCTATCTTAAGAGCATCCAAATAATTCATACAGGGGAGAAGCCATATTGCTGTTCTGAATGTGGCAAACAGTTTTCACAAGGATGCTATCTTAAAAGCCACCAAAGAATTCACATAAGAGAGAAGCTGTATTGCTGTTCTGAATGTGAGAAAAAGTTTTCACAGAGAAGCCATCTTCAGAAACATCAAAGAATTCACACAGGGGAGAAGCCGTAGTACTGTTCTGAATGTGGAAAACAATTCTCTTGCCATTGTTATCTAAAGAGACATATTACAACTCCCACAGGAAAGAAGTTGTATTGCTGTTCTGATTGTGGCAAAAAGTTTTCACAGAGAAGACATCTTCAGAGTCACCAAAAATTGCACGCCGCGTAGAACCGTTTTGCTTTTCTGAATGTGGCAAAAAGTTTTCATAGAGAAGCCATCTTAAGAGCCACCCAAGAATTCACTTAGGAGAGAAACCCTATTGCCGCTTTAAATGTGGTAAACGATTATGTCTCAGTAGTTATTGATACCATTGACTGGCCCCCACGCTTGCTCGCCTGACATAATTCCGATTGAACACATTTGAGTGGGACGTTATGTTTCGGTCCATCTGATGCTGCCTAGTTGCACCTCAGCCTGTCCAGGAGTTTGGCAATGTCTTGGTCCAGATCTGAGAAAAATGGAAACTTGCGTGCCTGCTGCATAGTGGTGTTGTTGCTTCCCCCCCCCCCCCCCCCCTTCGATTTCCTGGGTGTCTTTGAGTACAGCCCTATGTAGTTTGATCATTTTTATTTCCATTAAATGGTATGCCATCCTTTCATTCCTAACACTTTACCCCATCAGTCTAGATCAGTAGAGATAGCCAGCAGGATTTTTTTCCCATTGAGATCTGATGTGTTTTCAAAATGTTTCTTTAATTATATTGAGCAGATACATCTATCTGTTTATCTAGATACACCTGAATGATAGAAGTTCTGTGCCAGACCAGGGGACGGCATGAACCGTAAAGAGCAGATATTGAAGATCAGCAGTGAATACACAAGGAGGGTAATAAAGATCTCTTGAAGTTCCTTGAGAGTGAGGAATAAATTGCCACCAGTTAATCAGCCAGTAAAACATGTCATCTCCTACAGCTTTGAGGTCATAGAGTGGCTACAGAAAGACCGCAGCAGTGTGGATGTAAAAGCAAAGTTGCTCCATGCCAACCAACTGAAATATAAAAACGAATTGAAGCCAAGGCTTTACTTTCATAGAGCAGAAAGTGGAAAGCACCAAACAGAAGTAGATTACAGACACAGATCTTCAGTCATAGGAGTGCCAGCATTCCTTCTCAGCTCACAGGATTGCCACATTTGTAAAATATTACAGCCTGAACTTGAAAGGCAAGATCATCTTCCATCGTAATGCTTGGTTAAGCAATCCACAAAACCGAAGGAGTGCCTGACATTACCCCATATTTCTGCACAGCGTGAGGTGACACAATTTTGTGAAAAAACAAAAAGAAGATAAGGTTGACCAACAGAGGTGAAATAACAACTGGAGAGACCAGAAATGCATTGAGAAATACACAGATCTGCTACTATAAGCTCAGGAGGACGAAAACCATGAATGACTTATTAGAGGAAAAATGAAATGCAGTGATGAATACTTGCTAATGGTCACTTTAGATTGTGGATCACATGCAAGGTTGTTTGCAATTTGTTTTCAAAGAAATGGAAAAAGCAACCAATGTAGATTTGGCAACAAACTGATGGAAACCGTACTGAACCTTACTGCAGGATTTAAAATACTCCTGTCCAAAAACCACTTCATGGAAAGACATCAAAGTAGCCCAACTGCTTTATTGGAAACTGAGCCAAAAATATGACCTCCCAGTTCCAGAAAGAATCACTAAAAATGAGGACTTTATATACCAGTTGTAACTTTCAGAAAATTCACAGTCAGAAAACCTGATGATTTTGAGAAGAAACATTCAGTCAACACCTGGATAATCGCTTTATCAGTCCCACATGATATCGCTGTGCCTCGAACAGAGAGAGAGAAAAGATGACAAAATATCACGAGATGCAATGAGAGATGTGGACTTCGATGTGAAAACAGCTGAAATGATCCCAGTGTTCATTGGCTCCACAGGGCTTGTTAGAAAGATCATTTAAGCAGATGTACTCCTCCAACCCTTCAAAGTTACACCCTATGAGCTCCAGAAGTGGGTGCTGTCAGGGACAATGCAGGTATTGCAAAGAGCCCTAGAAGTGAGTCTAAAAGAATAAAGACAGGACACAGAGGATACCATGACATAAGAGTGAGTTTCATGATAATAATGGAGAAATCAACCCAAGAGAAAAGTCATATTGTGAATGTGGGAAACAATTCTGTCACAAGAATCGTCTTCAGGGCCACAAACACATTCACACAGGAGAGAAGAAACACAATCCTTCTCTTATTGTGACGTGGAACTCGAAGATCGACCTGCACATTTGGCACAGAGTCCGCAATGCAAATGGTCAGCACTGAATACCCGGTGGGCCATCACATCAATGTTAGCTGTTGCACTGACCACGCAAAGCATTATGGACCACTTAAATAAAAAAAATAATAACCCAGGGCAGTCTCCCAGAACACATTCTTGTGTTCTTAGCCATTATATGCCATACATTTGTAATTCTGTTATTTCTCTTTCTGTATATAATTTTGAGTTTAATAAATTGTTAATTGCTGCACACCATGTCTGATCTTTCACTCCGCTATGACCTGTTTTAACTTTGAAAACACACAACCCTTTTTTGCTAGAGTGCAAATGCCTGTGGTTCACAGTCTGAATATTCATAATTGGTGAATGTTCTTTTAATATTTAGGCTTTGTTAAGTTAAGTTAAGCTGCCTGCTCTCTGAAGTTTTATTCTCAAACACACGGTAAGTAATGGCGCTTAGTCTCCAAGGTCTCATGTGAACTATTATTCATGTAACACACGGTAAGAAGGTGACTTGGCCCCTGAGGTTTCCCTATAAAACATGCGCTAGTTAAACAGCTCTTAGCCTCGGAGGTCACAGATCCACTTTCTAAGGGTTTATAACAAAGTTTTGCAAATGATAGTAAGCCGATGCTAAGTCAAATATTATAATCAATTCATAATGTACAGCAAAAGTAATCTTTAAACAGCAATAATAAAAATGGAGTCTGATTAAGAGATCCACAGCCTTTTTCCATCATTCGATAAGCTGTATGACAAGTGTAATTTAAAACTGGTGAAATTTAACAATTAAAATAATAGTCTTACATGCATAACTAATAAAGGCATGAAATAATAGCCAGCTTAGAAGGCCTTGAGTATTTTGGTGACTTCAATGTGATGGTATCTCCAGGATCAAAATGAATCAGCATGACGTGTTCTTTAAAGACTTGAGTTTTTCTAACATTGTAGTCGCTACATTGTAAGGTTTCAAAGGCACAGCACCCCGACACAACACAATGAAAAGTCTGATAAATTAAGAGTGCACGTGCGGGAGAAGGAACATCTGGGCACGGCATGCACATTACCAACCGCCATAACGGCATCAGGCATGAAATCAAAATGCAAAGTGGTGCACAAGTGAGAGAAGAGATAAGAAACAACAAATGGGCCTGGCATGACGACACGTCCCATCAGACAGACGGGGCACCAAGAAAGTGTCTCATTATGAAATTTAATGTGAATTAACAAAACCTCCCACTCGAGAAATATAAAAACACTCCTGTCCTGTCTCCTCTACTCGACTGCCAGCATGACACCAGCATTTCCATGTGTCCCAGGTGAGGTTTTCTCTTCCCGTGTCTGGCGGTGTTCACATATCCAGACTTTAAACAACGGAGTGGCTCGAATCAGCGCTTCACTCCCACTCACTGACACATGCAGGCGCGCGCACGCAGACCCTCTGCACAGCTTCTGAGGATGGCCCCGCCCCATCAGGCAGTGTCTCGCTCTCTGGCTCCACCCCTTTGGACAGTGGGTGTCAATTCAGTTCACGTCACAGTCAGCATGTGTTTAATAAAGTGGAAAGAGTCCTAATGGTAACAAAAATGAGAGTATAAAGAAAACAAAAGATAAAGAGAAGTACTGATGAGAACAATACTACAATAATGAAGTAGTAAAGGATCTACATACACAGTATCACAGTATCTATCTATCTATCTAGCAAGTCTGTACTGTCCATTATACAAAAGTAGATTTAAAAAGGACAAAAAACGAACAAACATACAAACACATACTTGGCCTCTGTAAATGACGGCGAAATCATTCCGCACGTAGGGAACGTAACAACGTAAAATACCAGAAGTGTGAAGAAACAGTGAGGACTAACGCTATCTCTGAAACGGTGAAGTTTAGATTTGTTGCACCCCTTGGTAAGCGGAGCGAGGTACCCAATTAATTGTATGTTCTTTCATTTGTTCATTTGTTCTGTTACTTTGTAGAATGTTAAAAATGTACGTTTATATTTGTTTATAGTTTTCACAGTGCTCGTGATGATATAACGACTACAATAAAGAGCCACAGTTTGAGACATAAATAAAGATAAACGCACCAGTCTGAGACTCTCTGCGTGTCGATTCTTTGAAAACCAAGGGCTGCTACAGTGAAAACTCGACCGTACATCTGAATCGTCCTTCACGCCTTGTGCTGCTTGGCACCTCAAAAGCCGCAGTTGCCCCGTTGATAACCTGCATTCAGGCAAGTTCCGAGTCTGACGGCACATCATATATGTGGATACTACAGATACAGCGATTAATCCTTGACGATAAGGGACAGTGAAATGTGAACATCCTTATATATAAAGTACTTAAACCCACATGGACTATATTATTATGATGTTATAGTAAAATTCTTAAACCCTTTAAGTTAAAACTATTCAGGAAATTGTATGGCTTCCTTTGAAATATTTTATAAGTAAAAGTTTATCAAGTGTTATATTTATTTTAATAATTGTAAGTCAATGTTTAAAAGTTATTATATTGTAAAAAATTAAAAGTTAGGATAAAGAACTATAATTCCTGAGGTAAAAGTTGACATTCAAAATGTTTAAGACAAAGTAGAGAGATATAGCTGTGAAGGTATGATAAAGTTCAATGCTATGTTGTGAAATCATAACTTTAAGCTTGTACTACAGTGAAAACACCTTCTGTTTAAGATTGAAAGGGTTATTTAAATATTCATAGTGTATTTGCCTAAGACCTTCATTTTATTCATATTTAGTAAAATCCTTTAAGGTCCAAAAGTTATCGGTGTTATCTGGTGTAAGTGGTGTCACTCAGGGCTGAGATTGCTTACTGCTGTTTCACAGTCCACTGAAGACACAAAGAACACAATACTCAAGCTAATTAAACAGCTGCCCAGGCTATAAAATGTTGTCCACTACAGAAAACAGTGACAATCCAATAGAGACAACACAAGTTAGATCCAGCTCTCGTGAAAGAAGCTTCACAGAGAAGGGCCAGGAAATGCATGATCAGGAAGCCAAGAAACACGAGAAGGCATTCAACAAGGCTTATGACTCCTGGAAGCAAATGGCAAAGGAAATTAGGACAAAATTGAAAAATTTCTGTTCACAAGAAGACCTTAATAAAATGCAAGAAGACATTCAAACAAGACATGAAAGGGTGTGCCAACATTATGAATCCATTCGACGCAACCACACTTCTACTCCGGAAATTGTTAAAAAAAAAATGGAAGCCTGTGTCATCTTGACTGCAGAAGTCTGTGAGCTTGTAAGTAAAAGACTTCATACTGTTGAAGAGACCTATAATGACCAACTAGAGAAAGAAAGAGTGAGAATGGCACTGGATAAGGATGAGTATGGGTCTGTCTTTGGATATACAGAAACAGAAACAGTGATTTCAGGGTTATCACAAAGACCAGACAACCAATCAAAAGCCAGCTCCAAAGTCTCTAGCCAGCGTGCAGAAGCAGAATTTGCAGCCAAATTAGAGCAGGCCAAAGCTATGCAAAAAATTCATTCTCAGCAAGCAAGACTTCACAAATTGGAAAGGGAATGAAAGCTCAATGAAATAAAGCAGAAAGAAGCAGAGATGCATCTAAAGCTGGAGGAGGAAAAGGCAAAGCTCCAGCAACTACACACAGATAAAGAAGTGAGAGTAGCAGCAGCCCGGGTAAGAGTTTGCAACAATCTTGAAGGTGACCCGGAGAGGTATGATGAACACAGAACTTTCTCTGTGTGTCAAAACATTGAATCTAGAGTTCAGCTAAATCCAGAAGCTATACCTTTTCAATCTCAATATTCTTCTCCTGAAGTGCCCGTATCTCAAGAATCGGTTAGTCTTGCCCAAGTAATTGTAAGTTCATTAGCCATAAATCATCTCTGTATCCCTGAACCAACCCCATTTACTGGTGATCCCTTAAAGTTTATTGATTGGAAGACATCATTCATTGCACTTATTGATCAAAAGCCCATTCCAGCTTGTGAAAAGATGCTGTATTTGAAAAGGTACCACACGAGATAGTCCTAGGAGGGACTTTTCTACAGAAACTCGGAGGATGCATACAAGAGTGCCTGGACTGTCCTTAATGAGAGATATGGAAACCCATTTATTGTACAAAGGGCCTTTCGAGATGAGCTTATGAAGTGGCCTAAGATTGGTGCAAATGATCCTATAGCACTTCGAGAGTCTGCAAACTTCCTGCAAAGCTGTGTTGAAGCTATTCCCTATGTTAAAGGATTGTCCATCCTAAACGATTGTGAAGAAAATCATAAGCTGCTTAAAAAATTGCCCGAGTGGATTGTGTGCAGGTGGAGCCGAGCTGTCGTAAAGGAAATGGATGCTTCTGGTGACTATCCAGGCTTTACTCACTTCACGGAATTTACACAAAAGGAAGCCCGGATCGCCTGTAATCCCATACCCTCCCCTCTCATGATGAACCTCAGAACAGGAGATATGAAGTCACCAAGAAGAGTCAGAACACTTAAAACAAGTGTTGAAACAATTAATCCCACCGCAAGCAAGGTAGAGACATTAGACTCCAAATCCAGACTACCCTGCTCTGTGTGCAGTGATGAAAACCGTGGCATTGCTATGTACACTGTTTTTGCAATGAAACCTACTGAGGAAAAAAAGGCCTTCATTCATAAAAATCACCTTTGTTTTGGATGTTTAAGGAAAGGGCACACCAGCAAGGATTGCAAAAGGTGACACACCTGTCTCACATGTGGCCGACGCCATCCTACCTGTCTGCTTGAAAAAAAATTTGAACGTCTTGTGGAGACATCAATGACAGGTTCCACTTCTACAGAAACCAATGCAAGCCAGGAAGTCCACAGGGTAACGTCCCATGTGATCACACAACATGTGTCTGCCACCTCTAGCATTGTCCCAGTTCTTCTATCATCATTAGAAGAGGCAGAGAGAGAGGTTCTAACCTATGCATTATGTGATACTCAGAGTGATTCCACATTTATTTCAGAAGATCTGATTTATGAGTTAAATATGGATGTTCAGCCAGTACAGTTGAAACTTAGTACAATGACAGCAGTTGATACTGTTCTAGCAAGGAAGAGTGTCCGTGGCTTACAAGTTCGAGGACTACACTCTGAAAACCACATCCAACTAAAGCTTGCCTATACACAAGACTTCATTCCAGTTGATAAGTACATACCAACTGTCGAAACAGCGCTGCATTGGCCACACCTCAGACACATGGCAAACAAATTACCACCTCTCCAAAACTGCGATGTAGGACTGCTGATCGGATATGACTGTCCTTTGGCTCTAGCTCCCCTTGAGGTCATCATAGGAAGTGAAAATGAACCATTTGTGCAAAGAACTGAACTAGGATGGAGTATAATAGGATCATCCAACCCACATCTGGATAGACAAGGAAGTCACTGTTTTGTACATCGAATTGCAGCAAAGGAGATATCAGCTCCATCAGCCATTGACGTTCTGAAAATCCTAGAAACAGACTTCAACGAGAAGAGCTATGACAATAAGTATGTGTCCCAAAATGATGTCCACTTTGTACAGTTCCTTAGTGACAACATCAGACAGAAGAAAGATGGACACTATGAAATGCCCCTCCGTTTCAAAAATAATAAGCCTCCTTCATTACCAAAAAACAAGAAGCTGGCTACTGTTCATCTGCAGCATTTAAGGAAGAAGTTACAAGCCAACCAACAGTATCACCACCACTACAAGGACTTTATGGAGGAAATGATCAACAAGGGTGATGCTGAGCCAGCCCTTGCTGCATCCGAGAGGGAGACGGAGTGGTACATTCCCCATCATGGTGTGTACCACCCGAAAAAAACAGATAAGCTGCAAGTTGTGTTCGATTGCTCTGCAGGGAGTATCTCTAAATGAGACTTTGCTGACAGGCCCAGACTTAATCAATTCTCTAGTTAGAGTTCTTTGTCGCTTTAGAAAGGAAGCCATAGCTATAACCTGTGACATTGAAAGAATGTTTCACCAGTTCTTTGTCTTTTCTGAAGTTCCTATGGTGGGAGGGTGGAGATTTGGAAAGAGATCCTCAAGAGTATAGGATGGCAGTTCATCTCTTTGGTGCAGCATCATTCCCAGGGTGTGTGAACTTTGGTCTTAAGTATCTTGCATGAGAACACAGAGATAATTATCCATTAGCAGCGGCATTCATTGAGAAAAACTTGTATGTAGATGACGGGTTGACCAGTGTTTCGTCTGTTAAAAAAGCTAGGAAACTGATTGTTGAAACTCAGGAATTGTGCAAAAGAGAGGGTTCAAATCTTCATAAGTTTAATTCAAGTGTGAATGAAATTCTCGACTGTGTAGATCCCTCAGATAGGGCAACAACCACCAATTCTCTTAATCTTAATTTGGATACAACAGCAGACCGCGTACTTGGTATTCAATGGTCGATAGAAAGCGATACCTTCAGCTATGATGTTATTTTAAAAAATCAGTCTTCAACACGCCGCGGCATTCTGTCCGTCATTGCCTCTCTATATGATCCACTCGGGTTTGTTGCTCCATTTACTCTAAATGGAAAGTGCATCCTGCAGGAGTTGTGCCGTAGAAACATTGGATGGGATGATCCGCTCCCTGAAGACCTACACCCATGGTGGGCTGAATGGAGAAATGGTATCCAAAGTCTAAGAAAGTTAAAATACAGAGATGGTATCACCCACAAAACTTTGGCAACATTGTCAGAACAGAACTGCACCACTTCTCAGATGCTAGCTGTGTTGGATATGGTGCATGTTCTTATCTGAGATATAAGAATACAAATGGTGATCTTCACTGCACTCTAGTAATGGCTAAAGCAAGAGTTGCACCTACAAAAATGACAAGCATTCCAAGACTGGAGCTTTCAGCTGCTGTAGTTTCTGCCAGAATGAGTGTTATGTTGAAAGCTGAACTAGAGATTAAAGTTGATAAAGAATTCTTCTGGACAGACTCAAAGGTTGTGCTGGCTTACATCAACAATGAAGCGTGAAGGTTTCATGTATTTGTTGCTAATCGTGTCCAACTAATAAGGGAAACCACAGATCCCAACCAGTGGTATTATATTGACACAGCAGTAAACCCTGCCGACTATGCCTCCAGAGGTCTTCATGCTTCCGACATCTCTATGTCAATCTGCTTGTCAGGACCTAAATTTTTGTGGCAGCAAGACGTGAATCCTACAACTGACCTTCTAGCCGAGTTACTTGTAGGTGATCCTGAAGTTAAATCAATCCAGGTGTTTGCAACAAGAGTTAGCAAACACATGGACTTTCTTAGCCGGCTGAGTCGGTTTTCTTCATGGACAACACTTCTTAAGGTGGCTGCAAGAATAAAGAGACTGGGGTCTAAACAAGAAAATCACTGTGACCTGGTGTCTACAGAAGAACGTGAAAGAGCTGCAGAAACTGTCATAAAGCTTATTCAACAGCAAGCCTTTTGCCAAGAAATGAAGTCACTTCAAAACCAAAATACTCTTTTACCTCTCTTCTACCTTGACCCCATTTTGGTTAGAGGAATTCTTTGTGTTGGTGGAAGACTGAAGAAGTCTTCTCTCAGTCAGGAATTAAAACACCCCATCATTCTTCCAAAGGACAGTCACATCACCAAGTTGATTCTGTTCTATTGTCACAATAAGATCTGTCATGAAGGCCGAAGTCAAACTTTAATGGAACTTAGAGTCAATGGATTTTGGGTCATAGGTGGGAGCAAATCTGTTGCCAAATTGATACACAACTGTGTTTCATTCAGGAAACTTCGACAAGCAGGAGAGGAGCAAAGAATGGCTGATCTCCCTAAAGAGCGTGTGGAAGTTTCATCTCCATTCACATTTTGTGGAATGAACTGCTTTGGACCTTTCCTCATCAAGAGGGCCCGCAAGGAATAGAAAAGATATGGCCTGATCTTCACATGCTTCTCATCTTGAGCTATACACATTGAAATGCTTGAAGATCTGTCAACAGATGCATTTATCAATGCTCTGAGGTGATTCGTTAGTCTTCGAGAAGCTGTTCTCCAACTCCATTGTGACCAGGAGTCAAACTTTGTAGGTGTCAAGAATGAATTCAGAGAAGCACTCAAGCAATGCGATAACAAGGCATTCATGGTTTTCCTAACTGAAAAACAATGCGAGTTTATCTTCAATGCTCTCTCAGCAAGCCATGCTGGTGGTGTTTGGTAATGGCAGATTCATACTGTTTGATGTGTGCTGAATGCCACATTTGCTCAGTGTCCAGGAAGACCTAATGACGCCTCCCTTAGAACATTGTTCTATGAAGCAATGGCTATTGTCAACAGCCGTCCATTAACTGTAGATGGAATCAATGATCCCAAGTCACTGGAACCATTGACCCCAAACCATCTGATCTTGATGAAGTCTAAGGTTGCTTTTCCACCTCCTGGGGAATTTGTAAAGGAATATGTGTATGCTACAAAAAGGTGGCACAGAGTCCAATTTCTGACTGAACAGTTCTGGAGTCGCTGGAAGAAAGAATACCTCTTGAACCTTTCCACACACCAGAAGTGGCATGTTCCCAAGCGTAACCTCAAGGTGAATGACATAGTCATTATCAAGGAAGACATCCTGCCCAGAAATCTGTGGCATCTGGGACGTGTGGTTGAAACCATGAAAGACTGTGATGGCTTAGTTCGTCGAGTCAAACTGCAAGTAGGTGAGCGAAACCCAACTAAAACACATGATCAACCATCCAAACTTTCAATCATTGAACGACCCATCCAGAAGTTAGTACTTCTTGTTGAAAGTGGGTGATTGGCTTAAGCACTGGCTGGTTCCACCTTACATCAGACATGTGATTTATTGTTACGTTTTATGCATCCAAAGGTTATGTTTTCCAACTTAAGAGGTCATTTAGGGTTTATAGAAATCATATTATATTCAGTCAATGGTTCCTCATAACATGATTGGTGGGAGTGTAAATGACCGTGAAATCATTCTGCACGTAGGGAACGTAACAACGTAAAATACCAGAAGTGTGAAGAAACAGTGAGGACTAACGCTATCTCTGAAACGGTGACCTTTAGATTTGTTGCACCCCTTGGTAAGCGGAGCGAGGTATGCAATTAATTGTATGTTGTTTTATTTGTTCATTTGTTCTGTTACTTTGTACAATGTTAAAAAATGTATGTTTGTATTTGTTTATAGTTTTCACGGTGATCATGACAATATAACGACTACAATAAAGAGCCACAGTTTGAAACATAAATAAAGATAAACGCACCAGTCTGAGACTCTCTGTGTGTCGATTCATTTGAAAACAAGAGCTGCTACACTACAGACATGCTTTCATATTAGTGTGTATATAAATATCTCTATATATATATTGTGGCAGAGGCCAGGACCTATGCCTGGACGGGACGCCCCTTTGACACTGGATCCGTTGAAGCAGCCATGGAATGCACACTATGTCCCCCGGAACACTTGCTGGCAGCCCCCCGTGGATTACATCGGGGCCACAATTGTGTAACACTGGAGCTCATCCCTGTTGGCGAGCTGCAAATCTTCCTGAGCCCGTCTGGGCAGCACTACATCCACACCTGGGAGTGTAGCCTTAATTAGATTAATTATCACCTGAAGCACTTCCGGGTGGGCTATAAAAGGAGCCTGCAGCCACTACTTGGGGTGCCAGAGTCGAGAGGAGGAGGACAAAGCTGCCTAGGAGGAGTTGAGGAGAACGACAAGCGACATTTGTGGTGTTTTTCTTTTGTGTGTGTTTTGCGGACTGTGTAGGACCGGTGGGACACGGGGAAGACATGCCCAACGGCTGAAGACAAAAATAAAATCTTTTTGTTAATTTTAATACATGCCTCCACTGTCAGTCTGTGTTGGGTTGATGCCAAGAGAGCGCTTTTGCCACAATACATAAAATCCATCGTCTGTCTGTATGTCTGTCCACTTAACGGATTTAGATTGGATGTTTTTCTATAATCTGCTTCAACATTCTGGTTGATTTTGTGACGTCTCTCATTGTGCTAAGTATCATAGTTCACTTGCCGTACCGATTTATTTGTGTGAATCCGACGGCAGAGATGCATGGCCCTCCTCACTCACATGCCAGCCTCGGAGCTTACCTTGCCTCCGCTTAGCTAGCGAACGAGAGAACTACTTAACGGATTTAGATCTGGATTTTTTCTGTTATTTGCTTGAACATTCTTGTTAATTTTGTGACTTATCTTATGGCGCTAAGAATCATAGTTCACTTGCAGGAGTGATATATTCCGCTGATCTGAGGTAGAGGCTGTGGGTCGACGTAGGGGGGAAACGTGACATCAGCAGTGGGGAGCCAGGCGGGGCCCTCATCACTCACACACCAGCCTCCGTTCGAATCTCTCTTCCCCTGGTCATGTTTCGGAGCGTACCTTACCTCCGCTTAGCTAGCGCAACCTGTTTGATTTTTAAAGTTTGTCCTGTTTCACTACTACGCTCATATATATATGTAGGTTAAAGAAGCATTTAAGTTAATATGTTTGTGCCTCTTTATGAATAATAATAAAGTTACAGAAGTGTATACTAAACCAGTTTTAAACTATGTAAGCATTAATTGTTGTGGACCTGTGCTTTTATTTCAAGTAGTCAAGAGGCACCACACCAGGCTGTCCACAGTGTAGTCCTTATCAGTGAAGCTGCGCACTGCCACCTAACTGGCATGGCTATCCATTATGTCAGCCATAAGAGATGCTAGTGCAATGAGTAAACATTAATTGAATTATTAATTAAGCAGTCCAGTTTTTACAGGTTGGTTCTACGGAGTCCACAGTAGTGGTGAGAAATAATTAACAAAAAGCCGTCAATCTTTAACAGCTTAGGATTAAGGAGGAGTGATTAGGTGACGCTCACCTCAAAGAGACAAATACGTCTTTTGAGGCAAAAGGATTTTAATGAAGAAACAGATAGTGAAGGATAAATTGTTATGAGAAAGTTTATGATGGCAGGATATTGTTATGAGAAAGTCGGCAACATCTGGTGATTGTTATGAGAAAGGTGCTGAGCGAGGCCATCATCATGAGAAACCCTGGAAAGCAGATGATGGGAATCTGTGTGAAGGGGGATATTTTGTGATGAGAATTGTAATAAATCTGAAGCTCACAGAATGCTCGGGTTTCAAGTCATCTGAGCTGAGTTTGTATGTGTGCTGTACAATAAAGTCTGATTCTGCTGCCTCTCCCGAGACTCCGAGTGCCTTCTTTTGGGCTGAGGGTGCCCGAGCTGCCTGATCTGCTTCAACACATTATGCAGACATCAACAAAAAAATTGTGCAAAACTGTGACTACTAATGTAGCATCAAATAAATGCGTGCTGTCCTCGGCACATTGTCTGAGAGCATAACTAGCACAGCTTGGTGAGGAGGTGGCACCAAACAATTGCACTTGCATTCCTTTAATGTAACTATCTGGCCACCATAAGAATCTGAGTAAATCAGCATCCTCTAAAGGAACACTAACCTGGAGGAACATGGCTTCCACATCAGCCATTAATGCCATAGATTCTTGGCGGACCCTCATAATGACACCAATCAGTGTGCTAGTCAGGTCTGTCCTCTGAAGAAGCTGCTCATTTAGTGTGGTCCTTTGAAAAGAAGCTGCACAATCGAATACCACACACACCTTGTGTTTCTTGGGCTGGTATACCCCATGATGCACAATGCACCACACCTTTCCTTCTCTGAGACTGCGGTCTTTATTTGGATCTTTTTACTGCATAACCTTTAATGGCTATGAAATATCATGGATTTGCCTGAACCACAAATGAGGCAGAGCAGAGTCTTCTTGTCCACAAAGATCTTCAACCTTCTCAGCACAGAAGAAGGTGCAGATGGCCATCAAGGCTGCAGACCTTGGAAATCAAACTCTCTGCTTCATTCTGATGTGACTCAGCTTTTCCTCTGTCTCACTTTAAAATGGCCTTTTCCTTCTCTCCTCCGTTTATTGTCCCCCTTTGTTCTATTTGACTCTCTCCTTCTGTCCCCATCTGTCCCCTATCTCTCCAGTCTCTCTAACCATCTTTCTCTTTGTAGTTCTTCTTCATGCACCTTTGTTTGTCTCTCTGTCTCTTCTCCTCTGTCACACTCTATGTCCATCTGTCCAAACTCGGCTCCTTGTCCAGCTGTCCAGGAGATGCCAGCCTTCAAGCTGAGGTCTCACGCTCCTTCATCCAGGCCCTCAGTAATTGGACTCTCATTCCAGTTCCACTCTTATTTCTTATTATGTGTTTGGTGTCCTCCATCCCTCCATTTTATGAACCTACTCAGTCCAGTTCAAGGTCAACATCGGGTTCAATGCATGAGATCCAACCCTGGGTGGGCTGCCAGTCCCTCACACTTTCTAGACAAGCAGGCCTGAGTTCTCCTCATCTTGTCCTTTTGTTCTCATTTCTTTTTAAATGGCTCACTTATTCTGGCCACTGCTCTCTAAAGAGGACACGACTGGAGGTGACAGTGAGGTGACAATTAGGGAATGACAAAGAAGACAAAGAGACCTGAGCCTTGTGTGTGTTATAGTGTCACAGAAGTCCACATCAGCACATGGTAGAGTCTGTTCAGTCACAAAAAGAAGATGGCATGAATTGTGTGCAAATGAGGCAGTGAACAAGGAGTGGAGCAGACACGGGTTCAAACAACACCACATGGTGATGAGGAGCAGCAGGTTTATGAGGTTTCTGCTCAGACCACCATCAACTTGACCTGTGATGGCCCGGTGCCTGTCCAGAATTTGTCACCAATGCCAGGATTGGCCTCACTCTTCCTCACCCTACAACTGGATTGTCCACTCATGTTTGCTCCTGCTGCTCCCTTCGGTGGGCTTTGTGACCCCCCCGGTTTCAAATGAAAATTCATAACTGTGGTTCTTGGCTGGTGAAACTCAAGGGGTTCCTGTCTGAACTTGTGGAGTTTAGTGACCAGTTCAGGATGACAGGGTGGAGAAACACAAGTGAGTTTAAAGAAGAAGCACACAGAGTGAGAAGAAGACATGGAGAGTTTATTAAATATGGAGAAGAGCGGAGGAGATTATTAAAGAATAAAGAGAAGAATTCAGAGAGAGTGGACAGGGGGCGCCATCACTGGGGGGCAGTTGATCAGCATGTCCACTCTTCTTATGTGCTGATATTCACCTGCCGTCCAGTCCTGTTCAGCTCCTCCCGTAGTGACCTCAGGTTCTTCTTCTCACTCTCACTGATCTCATTACTCCACAGCCTGTGAAGGACACAAGTGTGAGTTACAAACATAAGAGGACCCCACCTCACACACTGCACTATCACAGTGACACGCCCACTCAGGTCAACTTCCCAGAATTCTCCTCTGTGTCCCTAAGTCACATGACATGTGTGTCGGCCTGCCGGTCACTCAGTTCACTGTCCAGTCAGGTCACAGTCCTCTGAAGACCTTTTGGTTTCATCTCATCTCAGTGAAGGTGTTCTAGTCAGGCCGGGGTCCTCTGTGGCGCCTACTGACAGTTTTATTTTTATTCTCCTTCATTGTTTTCCATTGTTTTGATAACATTGTTTTGTTCATTTATTATTTGTTTAATTCTGTATTATCTGTTATTTTTATTTTATTTCATTATTATTCAGTATTTCTGTGTGTGTCTTGCAGTTCTCTCCAGTTCCTTGTATTCTGTGGTTTGATCCCAAGACGCAGGACCACCTGCCCCCCCAACTCTCTAAAGTCTGCGGCTCAGTTGACTGCCCTCTGGTGATTGGTGGTCTTTGTGAGTATTTTGCTCATTTGTTTTAATTCTGATTATTGTCTTTGAACCTTTGGCTCTTGAGTTCAGATTCTCTTACAGTTTGTGCTTTTTGAACGTTGTTAGCTTTGGATTGCCTTTGGCAGCCCCTTTGGCTCTTTTGTTAATAAACCTCGTCTTTTATGAAGACCACTTGTGGACTTGTCTCTGCTCCAGCTGGAGTTTTCACGGTTCTCCCTCTGGTCAGACTCACTTCACGCCTCTGAGACTCTTTTTGATTTTATTTTGAATTTAAAAGCCTGAGCTCCTTTCTGAGGCCTAGTCAGGCCTGAAGCCTCCTGTTTGCCTGAGGTGGGCCTGCCTGGGGGTGACATTTGTTAGATGGGCTATTCTAGAGGCCTCACCCCCTTTGTTATATTGTGCTGTTAGAGCAATCACAACAGAAGGTGGTCTGTCCAGGTGACATGGTGTTGACCCCTCTGTGGTCACTTCCTGTGTCCTGCTCTCTTAATTAATGTTCAGTCTCTCACTTTATTATTTTCTTTCCCACTCCTCCTCACTCTCCTGTCTTCTCTCATTTTCTGTCCTCTTGTTTCTTCTTGTTGTCCCCTCACCACCCTGTCCACTGACACTGGCTCTTCTCTGTCTTGTTAGTTCCAAGTGACACCCATAACCCTGTCCACCCTCTCCTCCTGTCCACTCTGTCTGCTGTCCTGATCCTGTCACCTCTCCTCTCTGTGTCCTTGTCCCTCAGCCTGTCCACCTTTTCTGCTCTTCCTTTTCTCAGCTCATCTCACACTCCTCCTCTTTGTTGTTCTCCTTCTGTCATCTCCCATTAT
>JANRMT010062791.1:199754221-199764240 GCA_026402145.1 Polypterus bichir lapradei
CCCTTGTCACCATTGCTGTTTGCCATCTCCATTAAACCTCTGGCAGTTCACTGTAGAAATGCTGATCAGATAAAGGGGATTATCAGAGAAAGACCTGAACAGAAAATTTCTCTATATGCAGACAATATGGTACTCTATATATTAGACCCACAAAATACTGTGCCTACAGTCTTAGCATCACTCACAGAATTTCAAAATATTTCTAGTCTCAGAATTAGTCTGCTCTTTCCAGTGAACTCTCCAGCACACAGTATTAGATTGGACACCTTCCCTTTTATCATCGCAGGTCAGTTTAAATACCGAGGGGTAAACATCACAAGTAAACATAAAGCTCTTTATCAAGACTTACATTGACAGTCCACCCTTCATCTCACTTTATCAGGAAGAATTAACATTGTTAAGATTAATATCTTCCTACACTTCTTTTTCTATCTCAAAGCATTCCAATATACATCAATAAATATTTTTTTAAGAATTTAGATTCAATCATAACCTCATTTATTTGGAATTCAAAACATCCACATACAGTATCTAAAGGGCAACACTACAGAGACCTAAGGCAGAAGGTGGCATGGCTCTACCTAACTTTCAATTTTATTACTGAGCAGCAAATATACAAACTATAAAAACCTGGACATGGACACAGATAGATGAACACACACAGGCTTGGTCTGCAATAGAAATAAAATCCTGCAGTACTTCTTTATATTCCTTGCTTTGTACCCCCAATAAGTACAAGTCATCGCCAATATACTAATAACCCAATTGTGCTTCACTCACTCAGAATATGAACCAATGTAGGAAGCATTTTAAGATGGAGAAGATTTTATTTGTCGCTCCTGTGCACGAAGACCACCTTTTTCCACCTTCTCTCAAACATACTCAGTTTTTAATGGCTGGAAAACATTCAGGATTAAATGACTTTGAGATCTGTACACAGACAATGTCTTTACATCCTATGAACAATTACACTACAAATTTAACTTTGCAGCAACACATATCTTTCACTACCTTCAAATTAGAAACTTTGTTAAACAGAACCTGCCCAATTTTCCTCTCCTCCCATTTACTTCTAATCTAAAAAACATATTGAACAGTCTTGAGGACTCGGACAGCATTTCTTTAATATATAAAACCATTTTACAGTCCCTCCCTTTCAAAGATCCAAGACGACAATGGGAAAAGGATCTCTCACTCAACATCTCAAAAAATGGAGTGGAAAGTAGCAATGCAGAGAATTCACTCGAGCTCCATATGCGCAAAACATAGAATTATTTAACTTAAATTATATATCAATTGCATCTGTCTTGTTTAAAATTGTCTAAAAAGATCCAACCTGCAAACATTGCAATCGAGCTCCAGCCTCACTGGGTCACATCATTTGGGCGAGTGCCAAATTAACATCATTCTGGACCAAAATCTTTAAGTGCCTCTCAGACAGTCTTGGTGTCACAATCCCTCCTAACCTACTAACAGCTGTGTTTGGTGGGCTCACAGAGGGGCTTAAAGTGGAGAAGGACAAACAAACTGTAATCACCTTTACTACACTATTGGCATGTAGACTTATCTTGCTCAACTGGAAGAATCCTAACTTTCCTCTTTTCAGTCATTGGGTAACTGATGTTTTATATTAATAGAAACTGGAACAAATCTAATTCTCACTTAGAGGATTTGTGCAGAACTCTTTTAAAACCTGGTAGGATCTGATGAATAACATTCTAGAATAAGTATTTTATTTGAGAAAGCAGATTCTTTTCCCCTTTTAATTCTATTTATTTACTTACTTATCTTTTCTACTTTTAAAGTTTCACTCTGTTGGCGTAGCTCTCTGTCTCATGGGTGACGGTTGACTTGAACATAGTTTTGTAAAATTTGACTTGCTTGTATGGAATGTTGTTTGATTTTAATAAATTCAATAAAATAATAAAAAAAAAACAAAATCCTCAGTCGCCTTGCCCTGATAAGCGGGTTGAGAGAACAGACATTGTGACATTAAGCGGCACTTTGACAATTGTTTCTCATTACGTGCGTATTTGCACTTCATTTTTTTTTCAACCTTGTAATAACATGGAGTTGATAGTTTGGAAATGTAATTATAAATGTAACAAATGTTTAAAAACTATTTATGATTCCTGTAAATTTAAGAAATAGCATTAAATTTGGTGTAAAACACATTATGACTTATTTGGGACTTGACATTAAAGACTCATAACTTTCCCTTCTTGACTTGAGACTTACTTGTTATTTGACAAACAGTGACTTGTCCCAAAATCCATAAAGAGTCACTCAGATGTCCTGCTGGATCCACACCTTCAGAGAATTCCAGCTGGCACAGAACTAAAGGGTGAGGGTATCACATTAGCAACTCTAATAAAGTGTCCCCTGAGGGTCCGCTCGCACGTACATCTTTGAGGACTTTGCACTGATGTTACACACCAGCTCAGCAGATCTGCTCTCCTTTGTCCAATTCACAGCGGCCATGTCCCTTTGTATTTGCACTAACACTCACTCCTGCACTCCCACAGGCCTCTCACCCGCTGTACACACAGGGGTCCCTGTTACAATAACGCTTTGTCTATGATGAGGTCATCAGACGTGTAATATTTAAATGTGTGGTGTGTTAATGTTGGATATTATAGGTAAGATAAAGCTTTTTAAGAGAATAAAATACGTAAATAAGAATGTGCAGCTCATAAGGAAAGGATGACATGGTGTGTGATGGGCGCTCATTGCTGCCCTGAGAATCATCTCAGAATAAGAAGGAGTGGAAAATGAATGTTTATTTCAATATTCATTTGAGTTAAACAAACATCAGAAACTTCACTCAAACTAATAAACAAATGATTGACTGGTCAGTAGAGACACACAGCATGTTGAGAGGTCATTAAGATTGAACTTTCCAGTGCTTGTGATTTTACTGCTCTATTTTCCAATTTAGTTTCTCTGTTTTTGTTTTTGACATTAAGATTTCCAAACCAGGCTAGCAGTTTATAAATACAAACAGACTCAGTACGAGATTTATAAAAGAGTGTCATCATGGAAGGACTCGCATTACAAAGACTTGGCTTCCTTAAACAGTTGAGCGGCTGCTGTCCCTTTTTGCTGATGGCTTCTGTGCGTCCCTTAAAAGTCACTTTGAGTCTTTGATTGTCCTCAGATATTTATAACTGTCAATGATCTCCACTGCCTACTCTTTTTTTGATTGTTTCTTGTTGCTGTTGCTTCTAAGTTTGATTATTAGTTCCTTAGTTTTTGAAACATTGAGGTGTAGAAAAGAATAATCCCACCAGTTCACAAAGTCATCTCCCACTGGACCAGGACTGGTTTCATTCACACTCAGTAGGCTAACAATCACTGAGTTGTCAGCACATATTAAGATGAACCTGTGCTCAAATTTACTGAGACCACCATTAGTGTAGAGGAGTAAAAAGAGGAGAAAGAACAGACATGATGGGACCTGTGGAGGAGGACAACATGTCAGAGAGATGGCCATTGACTTTCACTCTTCAAGTCCCGTCTCTTAAAAAGTCAATCAGCCATCCTACCAAACTGAAGTCGAAATTACATTCTTTAATAAGTTTCTGTACAAGAAGGTGAGGCTGAATGGTGTTAAAGGCTGAAGAGAAGTCAGCAAACAGGAGCCTCAATGAGTCTTGGTGATCTACAAGGGGTCATACAAGAGATGAAGCAAAGTGACCTAAGAACATAAGACATTCAACAAACAAGAGGAGACCATTGAGTCCATCAAGACTGTTTGTTTAGCTAAGCTCATGCAGATTCCTCTTAAAGGAAGCAGAAACCTGGATGACAACTCCATGTCTTGGTAGTTTGTTCAGAGTCCCACAACTCTTTTTTCTTTCTTGCTTCAATTTTAAATGCACTTTCTGTTAATTTCCACTAATGTTCTTGAGTATGTGATTATACTTAACTTGACAGAATTCTGCAGGATCTCCTTTATCAGTTCTTTGATGATTTCAAATACCAAGATGAAGTCCCCACACAGTCTCCTCTGCTCAGACTAAGCAGATTTATTTCTCTGAGTCTGTCACAGTAGGACATGTCAATACCACAATAACAGCATTTATTTATATAGCATATTTTCATACAAATAATGGAGCTCAAAGATCTTTACAAGATAAAGAAAGAGAAAAAAGGCAAAAAAATTAAAATTAGGGAACACTAATTGACATTAATAAAAGTAAGGTCTGATGGCCAGGGAGGACAGAAAAATAAAAAAAAAAACAACTCCAGATGGCTGGAAAAAAAAAAAAATCTGCAGGGGGTCCAAGGCCACGAGACCACTCAGCCCCCTCTGGGCATTCTACCTCACATCAATGACCTCAGTCAGTCCTTGTGGTATTTCAGAGTTCACATGGAAGAACTTGATGATGATGGTCCCATAATGCATTTGGTTGCTCTGCTCTTCATATCTTCAAGTGCTGTTATGTCTTTCTTGTACTGAGGAGACCAGAAGTGCACTCAGTACTCCAGATGTGCTCTCACTAGTGTATTATAAAGTAAGAGTATAATGTCACTTGATTTAAATTCAACAGTTTTTATGATATAACCTCTAATTTTATATTTATTTTTAATTGCTTCTATACATAACTTAGTCAATGAAAAAGATGTGTCAACATAAACCCCTAAATGCTCTTCAGAGGTCTCCTCCTGTAGCTCAGTGTCTCCCATTTTGTATTTATATTTGGCTGAACTGAATCACTCAGGTGAATAGAAGACGCATCGGGATGACAGTAAGTGAAGTGAAAAAGTATCACCAAAATAATACAAACAAATAAAAGAGGAGACTCTATAACACTTCAGTGACACATATATTCCTTTATTCCTGTTTTGAAAATGAACCGGTTACTAAAATAAAAAACTTTGACATAGACAGAGACAAACAGACCTGCTGCTGGTCACCACTAGAGCTGCCAGTCCTGAGTGGTAAATGACAGACAAGAATTCCAATTTGTCATCCTCACCCTATGGTCACCTGTGACAAGTCCATCTGGTCCCACGAGTGCAGGACGCCGTCAGTCTCATGTCTGTGATGTTCTTATCCAGTGTTGATGTCCACATGTCAGTCTGAATGACTTGGCACCAGTCAGTCCAGCGTGAAGGCAGGAGATCCTGTCAGGTATATAGCGCCTTACTTTATAAGAATGGCAGTGGTCTCGTGTTCACACTGCACTTCAGTGACAAGTCAGAATACAAGTGGCCATTGACCCTTTGTGTTGTTTGTCCTTCTGTCTGTCTGTCTGTCTGTCTGTCTCTTCTCATGTCCTCACTTCTCTCTCTTCTTCTCCACAGCCTGTCTCAATGTCATCTCACCTCCAGATGTTGCTCAGCTCTCTCCTCAGCTCTTTCTGCTCCACACTCACGACTGACTGAACTGAACCTGAGCGGCAACAACATGGAGGATTCAAGAGTGGATCAGCTGTGTGAGGGGCTAAGGAGTGAAAACTGCAATTTAGAGAAACTGAAGTAAGTGAACAACAAGTGTGTGAGTGTGTGTGTGTCTGTGTGTGTGTGTCATTGCGTGTGAGTGTTTGTGTGTGTGTGTGTCTTACGAATTTTATTTCTTGTCACATTATGGCTCTGACTTTTCCACTCCCACAACACAAACGCTGTGTTTAATCAGGACAGACTGCAGTGTCCCTTATGGACAGACAGATGGACGTGAGGTGACACAACTGCAGATTTCCCTTTAATAATTTAATTCATAAAGACAGCATTGTGACCCTGAGCCCCTCCACCACACTGGTCACTCTCCTCATCCTCTCTGTCAGACTGATGTTTTATTTCTTGTCCCACAAGCTCACGCTGTCCATTCTTTATTTTAATCTCATACTTGTTCCTGTCCTCCATTGTCACTTTCCCCCTTACACTCCTCTGATGTCCTCAATAAAGTTTTTTAAAATCATTAAAATAGAATAAGGAGTAGAAACACAGTCAGTGTTAGGAGAAGAGACAACTAAAGTGACAGAAGACAAAGAGGAGTGGACAGCTAGAGCTGGACTGAAGTGACAGATAAGGACAAAGAGAATAGAATAGCAAAGATAAGGAGAGACAAGAGAAGGAGATGAAGAGAATTTAGAAAAGGATGAATAAAGAGGAGGACCAGGAGTAGGAGAGAGAGGAGGACAGACAGAGGAAAAGGAGGGAAGGTGGACATCAGCAGTAGAAATGACCAGCCAGCCATACACAGAAAGAGAAGGTCACAGGGAGGAGAGGATTAGGACTGAAGGCAGTGTGGACAGTAAGGTGGGAGAGACAGGAAGTGACCGCCATTATAGCCAAGTGGACTGAACAGGCCGACATCATTCTACAAGACGTGACCCCCAGGTCTACACAGGAGATTGACATATATCTGTCAGTGGGCTTAGTGACCGACAGGTGGACACACACATCATGTGCAGTAGACGTCCAGAGACACTGAGAGGATTCTGGGAAGGTGACCTCATTGGGCGTGTCAGTGAGATACTCCAGTGTGAGGAGTGGCGCCCTCTTGTGTTTGTAACTCACACTTGTGTCTCTTGTGGGACATTAACACAAGAATCTGACCACATGATCAGTGTAGGTTGTCACATGACTTTCTCAATATTCCAGTATATAGCGCCTTTTTTATATTTTTATACACACATGGTCTTCACTGATGTCATCACAGGTCCAGACCCTCTGCCTCACAAATCCTTCTTTTGTTAGTTCAGTCAGTCAGGGTCTTCGTCAATGCCAGCTGACAATCAAATGGCCGACTGGAGATGTGAATAATTTGACGTCACTAAGGACACCTGTCACACTAGTCCTGTGCTCCACTGGTCACTCTGGTCACTGCGTGATTCTCTTTACTACTAAATACAAAGCTGTGTGGTGACACATGTCAGGGGTCAGTGGTTGTGTGCAGGTTTTTAAATTAAAATGATGGACTCAGATGAGCGTAGGTGGATGTGGTAGTGTGGGGGAGCAGAGCAGCCCTGGAGTGTTGGAGGTGAATTGGCAGAGCGCACTTTACACCTGCAGACACGTGTGGTTCAGTCAGTGTCCTCATTAGTGTTCTGGGGTGTGGAATTAGACACCTGCACCCCAGTGAGTTTAAAATGAGAAAAATGAAAAGATGGAGACGGAGGTTAAAAGAGAAATAAAATAAATGCAGAATTGTGGCTGAGCTGATGCAGTGGAGTAGAGGTGAAGAAGTGGCCATGAGAGGAGTGAGCACATGGCACTCAAGGGGTAAGGTCAAAACCTACTTTGTGCCCAAGGACCAAGAGTGACCTACTGCACCGAGTGGGCTTCTGCTGAAGGCTGAGGGATGGCATTAGGAGAACAGAGAAGGTCTCACGAGGCACCCTGCTGAAGGCCATGGGATTGTGGTGTGACCACAAGCTGAGTTTGGGGTCCTCAGTGGTGACCAGCTAAGGTAGCTGGTGCAGAAGCCGATGTGAAGGATGACTGCCCTTTCCGGTGGTCTCTTGGCTTCCTTAGGAGAACTTAAATGGTAAGCAGAGGAGATGTCAGTTTTAGGAGGCACAGAAACTCTTGTTGTTTTTGCATACAATAATGCCAGTGCAGTGAGAATTGTGCCAATAATACGACTAGCAAAGTGACAGGTGGCACATGATATTAAACATAATATTAATGTGACAAATACTAAAGTGACATATCATTAAAGTAAAATAAAACAAAGTGACATGACTTATGCTGATAGGATAACATGTTTGAAGTGACCCATAACAAAAAATATACAAAATAAAACTTCTAGAGCAGAGAGCCAATAGTGAGATATCAGATGTGGTGCCCAGCTAATACAGTCAATACAGCTCATTAGGTGAGAAGGTGCGTCAGGTCCAAAACTCAACCACCACGCCCTGTTATGAAGAGTTAAAGAGTCTAATGGCTCTGAGGACTAAAGATCTCTGGTATCTGTCCATATTGCAGTTCTGTGATAGCAGCCTACCGCTAAACAAACTCCTCTGATTAATTCTGGTGGTGTATAGTGGGTGATGTTCATTGTCCATAACAGATAGCAGCTTGCACAGTGACCTTCTCTCTGCCACCGTCACCAGAGAGTCCATTTCCATGCCAGCCACAGATCCTGCTCACCTGATCAGCTTGTCAATACACTCACCATCTCTCTTCTTCAAGCTACCCCACTTGCTCATTAAATATAAAGTGATAGAGAATTACAACGGTGAACAGATATAATGGACATAATTAAAGACAATACACATAATCCAAACAGACAATATTGGTCTGCTGATATGGTGACTGGAGGACAGACCTGCACAAGTTGCTTTGTAATGTCGGGACACCAACTGGGTGCCCCCCTTTAATGAAGTCAAATGAAACAAAACAAAAGTGGACGCGATGGCCCAACAAAACACACCTTTTCAGCCCAATAGACAAATTTACTGTGCAGTTGTGTGAACACGATGGCGCTTGCTTCATGTTGAGTTTCTGGGTCCAGCAGCAGACTCCATCCTCTGGGGGGCCAGCAGATTTTCAAGAGTCCCACCCAGAAGGACAGGGGCAGCACTGGGCACTGCGGCTGAGTCAGTTCCCCTCATTTGGTTTCTTCTCAGAGCTGCAGGTGGATAAGGAGAGACAGTCAGTGTGAGCGCCCCCTCTCGTCTCAGAGTGGTATCACTTACCTCACAGAGACAGGAAGGTCATCTCCAGGTGGGTACACATGTGTGACAATACATAGAACTGGCCTGCTCATTTGTTTGCACTGCTTGTATTGTTGAATTCAGCAGGACTTTGAGAATTGATTCTCATTACATGTTTATTTACCCTTCATTTTTGTTCATCCTTGTATCAACGTGGAGTTGATAGTTTGGAAATGTAATAATAAATGTAATAAATTATTTCTGTAAGTTTAAGAAATATCAAATGTAAATTTGGTGTAAAACACATTATGACTTCTTTGGAACTTCTTGAAATTTAAGACTTGACTCAAAACCTGCCTAGCAACATTTATTTATATAGCGTATTTTCAGATAAATAATGGAGCTCAAAGTGCTTTACATGATGAAGAAAGAGAAAAAAGACAAAATAATAAGAATTAAAATTAGGGAACACTAATTAACATTAATAAAAGTAAGGTCTGATGGCCAGGGAGGACAGAAAAATAAAAAAACAACTCCATATGGCTGGAAAAAAAATAAAATCTGCATGGGGTCCGAGGCCACGAGACCACCCAACCCCCGTTACGCATTCTACCTCAAATAAATGACCTCAGTCAGTACTCGTGATGTTCAGGGTTCACATGGAATATCTTGATGATGACAGTCCCATAATGCACTTGGTTGCTCTCCTCTTCATATCTTCAAGTGCTGTTATGTCTTTCTTGTACTGAGGAGACCAGAACTGCACTCAGTACTCCAGATGTGCTCTCACTAGTGTGTTATAAAGTAAGAGTATAATGTCCCTTGATTTAAATTCAACAGTTTTTATGATATAACCTCACATTTTATATTTCTTTTTAATTTCCTCTATACATAACTTAGTTAATGAAAATGTTGTGTCAACATAAACCCCTAAATGCTCTTCAGAGGTCTCCTCCTGTAGCTCAGTGTCTCCCATTTTGTAATTATATTTGGCAAAACTGAATCACTCAGGTGAATAGAAGACGCATCGGGACAACAGCAAGTGAAGTGAAAAAGTATCACCAAATTAATACAAACAAATAAAAGAGGAGACTCCATAACACTTCAGTGACACATACTGTATATTTCTTTATTCCTGTTCAGAAAATTAACCCATGACTAAAATTAAAAAACTTCGAGAAAGAAGGAGATAAACAGACCTGCTGCTGGTCACCACTAAAGCTGCTAGTCCTGAGTGGTAAATGACAGACAAGAATTCCAGTTTGTCATCCTCACCCCGTGGTCACCTGTGACAAGTCCATCTGGTCCCACGAGTGCAGGACGCCGTCAGTCTCATGTCTGTGACGTTCTTATCCAGTGTTGATGTCCACATGTCAGTCTGAATGACTTGGCACCAGTCAGTCCAGCGTGAAG
>JANRMT010062791.1:199778191-199819292 GCA_026402145.1 Polypterus bichir lapradei
GACAAGTCAGAGATGACAGTTCCGCTAGGAGCAGAGAGAGAGAGAGATAAAAGCAAACAATCAATTCCAAAACCGACAGGCGCTGCGCAAGGCTTTTAAGTTAGCGGAGTATCGCGTCAGGCTTGTATTACGCGTTATAGCGCAAGTGAGAAGGTAAGGAGCAGTGTGAGGGTAGTCTGTGTTTCAGGGGTATTCCCAGGGGCGTCTTTGTCTTCTTGGGGTGCGATCACCCCTCCAGCTCACAATATATATATATATATATAGATATATATATATATATAGATAGATATGACAACAACACTCATATCAATGACAAAACAATTATATTAACAATCAAGTTACGCTATTTTTAAAATTTTTCCTTTTCTTTTTCATAACTTCTTTAACACAGTACTTCTCCGCTGCGAAGCGCGGGTATTCTGCTAGTTATTTAATATGTCATAATTCCAGATCAAACATGAGAACATGGGAACAGGTTAAAGTGAAGTACAAGAATATACTTCAAACTGGTAAATATTGGTATATAACTATTTAAAGAAATGTTGACATAAAGAATCATATATAATATAAAAAACATTAATTTTAAAGCTAATAAGAAGGCAGACAAGCAAAAAAAAGGTGGAGGTCCACGCGGACCAGACATAACCCCTGCAGAAGAGTTGGCTCTCCAGTAAAATGCCCATCGCCCTGTTTCTGGGAGCATTCCAGGGGGAAGCTCCTCCTCAGAACCAGTGGCAGGATGCAGTGGTCACTTCATTTCAGGTAAAGGTTGGTCATTGCATATATTTGTCATCGATGTGTGCCATAGGTATGTTCCATATAGCCCTCTTTTTGTTGGGTCAGTTGCAGTGAATGTCATATCCCTAGAACTTGTCTGACCAACGAGATATTGACGAAGGTCAAATATCTGATGAAGACACTGTGTCTGATTTTTCATCAGGAGGAGAGGAATATTTTCCAAATGTTTGATCAAACTCCACTCTGATCAGTCCCATGTGCCCCAATCACATTTGGAAATCCTGGGTAATGAGAATGTTAGGCTGATTGTGAGATTCTTTATGGAACTGTGGGTGTTTTTCCTGTGTATTACCTACCTGCATTGGCATGAAACGCCTCTTTTATTTTCTGCACACGCAGGTGTCCAGGAAACACTATGAAAACTCGAAAGAAATATTTCAGAGCCAAACGGACTTTACAAATTGCCTGGCAAACTGCACTTTTAGATGATTTTCCGCATCGCCTACAGTATATAAAAAAGTGCCGCAAAGTGTCTGCATGGTTGTGAGAGCCTGACTTTGCCTAGTTTGACTTCGAATATAAGGTGGTAATAAATCTTTGAGGTACAATATACCCCCATGGCTAAAGCGGTATCTTCCGAAAAGAATTTCCTCCGGGAGCAATAAAGGATCTTGCCGATTGCGCAAAACCCTCTCAACAGTATATGAAATTCTCTTCTTATAATTTGCGCACCGATAGCAATTGGTCTTTCATTCATGAACACTGAAGCCATGACTGAAAGAATTCCACGTATGGACACTGATTAAGTGTGTGAGCTAATCCTTGTTTGCATAAAACAAACCTGCTCCGAGCAGGTCAGAGGATTTGGATGTGCTGCTATGACAACACATCCAGCAAGAGTTTCAAACAACCGACAAATCCAGGATCAGGCCAAATCGTCAACAATTACATCCGGCTAAATGAGTAATCCACGTATGAAAAATACACCCCTGAAGTGTGGCTGTTTGGAACTGAATTGTATCAGAAGCCTTTAAGTACCACGACACCCTATTGGCTGTAGGGTGCAGACAGAGAATCTATAAATTTGCTTGCTTTACCCCTCATTCTCTCTCTTACAAATATCTGATGAAAGAGCATCTCACACACCATGAACTGAAAAGGACAACACAATGAAGAGCACAGCTCGGCAGCCATATTGAGACAGTCATGCGGCCTGTTCTGAAGATGGCTGACCACAAATGAGGATTTAACTAGAGACACTTAAAGTAACTAACAGGTCTGTGTGCCGCCTGAAACTACACAGCACCATTTATCAGGTTGTATGGTTGCCAATATTCACTTGTACTTTGCTTATTGTTATTATTTATGAATATTATCAATAATACATTATTTAAAGTGTAACTTAACTCCTGATTGTCTTTTACTACACCTAATTGCCTGAGGTTATACATGTAGAAGGGAAGGTGGGGAGAAGTTATATGGTACAATACTTTATAAACAGGGGTAAGTCTGGGAGATTTGAGGCATTCTGACAAAGGCTACACATTAATAATATAAAAGGGGGAAGTAGAGTAATGTAGAACTCTACCAAGACAAAACAGATACATTTCCATATATCTTTAATTCACTGTGGGATATCTAAAATGGGCGGCACGATGGCGCAGTGGTAGCGCTGCTGCCTTGCAGTAAGGAGACCTGGGTTTGCTTCCCAGGTCCTCCCTGTGTGGAGTTTGCATGTTCTCACCGCGTCTGTGTGGGTTTCCTCAGGGTGCTCTGGTTTCCTCCCACAGTCCAAAGGCATGCAGGTTAGGTGCATTGGCGATCCTAAATTGTCCCTACTGTGTGCTTGGCTTGGTGTGTTTGTGTGTGTGTGACCTGCGGTGGGCTGGCGCCCTGCCTGGGTTTGTTCCTGCCTTGCATCCTGTGTTGGCTGGGATTGGCTCCAGCAGACCCCCGTGACCCTGAAGTTAGGATATAGCGGGTTGGATGATGACTGACTGACTGACTGATACCTAAAATGCACTTCCAGATATCTCTAAATGTTCATTTGGCCCATCATATGGGAAGTTATTTTAAGATATCTTGAAATTCACTTTTATTTGAAAGACCTAAAATACATTTTTAGAGATCTCAAATTCATTTCATGATATCTTTAAATGGGTCTCTACTTCACTTGAGATATCTTAGAATGTATATCAAGATATCTCAAAAACAACTTGAGATTTAACAAGACATTAACTTATTTCAAAGTATGGGTTACTAGTTGTCATTTGTCACATAGCCATGTGCACAGAATTGTCCCCAAGCTGTCTCAGCGCTTCCTCTTGTCCTCTATCCCCCTTTTCTCCAAGCTATGCTCTGCCTTTTTCCAGTCCTCCATTTTGTGCTAATGCCTACTTGTCCGTTTCAAAGACATTAAAATATGTTGACTTAAAGTCGCCCTGTGACTCCTCTATGACCTCTCTGATCAACATGCTCTTAACCGGCTTGTGATGGCCTTGGTTACCCACAGCTGTCACATTCACATGAAACTGAGACGTCAATAGTCAAGTCTGAGGATGAGCTGAGCAATAAGGACACAAACGAGCAAAAGCAGATGGTAAGTGCTTAATGGTTTAACAATACAACAAAATGAAGTGTTCAAAACATAAATAAAGTGAAGTGCTTCTTCAATAAATAAATTAACAAATAAATAAATTAATATTCCCCAATAAAAAGAGTGGTCATTGGTGGAGGTTAAAATCACAGTACACAGTCAATAATAATCCATAGATAAAAATGAAGCAGGTTTTGACCTTAGCCATTTAACGCTGTGTGTTCACTCCTCTCAAGCCCACTTCTCGACCACTTGTCTCTTCTCCACTGCATCAGATCAGCCACATTCTGCATTTACTTTATTTCTCATTTATCCTTCGTCTCCTTCTTTTCATTTTTTTTTCCTGTTCAGTTTTGTTCTTGACTCTCCTGCTCAGCTCATTTTAAACTCACTGGGATGCAGGTGTCTAATTCCAGTCCCCAGAACACTAATGAGGACACTGGCTGAACCACACGTGTCTGCAGGTGTAAAGTGCGCTCCGCCAATTCACCACCAACACTCCAGGGCTGCTCTGCTCCCCCACACTACCACATCCACCTACGGCCCTCTGAGTCCAATATTTTAATTTAAAAACCTGCACACAACCACTGACCCCTGACATGTGTCACCACACAGCTTTGTATTTAGTAGTAAAGAGAATCACACAGTGACCAGAGTGACCAGTAGGGCACAGGACTAGTGTGACAGGTGACCTTAGTGACGTCAAATTATTCACATCTCCAGTCGGCCATTTGATTGTCTGTTGGCATTGAGGAAGACCCTGACTGACTGAAATGACAGAAGAAGGATTTGTGAAGCAGAGGGTTTGGACCTGTGATGACATCAGTGAAGACCATGTGTGTATAAAAATATCAAAAAGGCGCTATATACTGGATTATCGAGAAAGTCATGTGACAGCCTACACTGATCATGTGGTGAGATTCTTGTTTTAATGTCCCACAAGAGACTCAAGTGTGAGTTACAAACACAAGAGGGCGCCACTCCTCACACCGGAGTATCTTACTGACACGCCCACTGAGGTCACCTTCCCAGAATCCTCTCAGTGTGTCTGGACGTCTACTGCACATGATGTGTGTGTCCACCTGTCGGTCACTAAGCCCACTGACAGATATATGTCGATATCCTGTGTAGACCTGGGGGTCATGTCTTGTAGAATGATTTCGGCCTGTTCAGTCCACTTGGCTATAATGGCGGTCACTTCCTGTGTCTCCCACCTTACTGTCCACACTGCCTTCAGTCCTAATTCTCTCCTCCCTGTGACCTTCTCTTTCTGTGTATGGCTGGCTGGTCATTTCTACTGCTGCTGTCCACCTTTCCTCCTGATACTCTGTCTGTCCTCCTCTCTCTACTTCTTCTTATTCTCTGCCTTGTCCTCCTCTTATCTTTGCTATTCTATTCTCTTTGTCCTTATCTTTCACTTCAGTCCATCTCTAGCTGTCCACCTCTCATTGTCTTCTGTCACTTTAGTCATCTCTTCTCCTCACACTGACTGTGTTTCTCCTCCTGCAAAGGATAGTGAAGACAGCAGAGAACATTATTAGGGTGCCTCTCCCTTCACTGCAGGACATATTTTACAAACGCACTGTCAGCATTGTGCAGGACCCCTTACACCCCTCACATGGTCTTTTCGAACTTCTGCCATCCAAGAGAAGATACTGCAGCATCAGAGCCAGAACTGCCAGGCTGCAGGAGAGTTTTTACCCCCAAGCTGTTAGACTCCTTAACACCAGGCTGCACCCTCGGACCTTCCACACGGCTTCAACCACCTCTAAAATCAGAACTTTTATACATGCAGGCCACTTTCCTGTAAAGATGAGTGTGCATAGAGAAAAGAACTGGAAATCTCATACTGACCTTTAAGGATTTTGTCACTCTTGATATCCTTCTGCTGTGAAACATTCTGACCTGTCATTGTTTACACGTCTTAAACAGCTATCATCATACACTGATCATTTCTGTATTATCTATATCTATTATTTATTTATTATATTACATATTGTGGCGGACGGCTGGGGGTGGTACCCAACCAGGATGCTCAGGAGGACCGGAGGAGGGCTTGCGCCTCCTCAAGACCACAAGGGGGCGACCGCCCTGGTTGCACTGGAGACCACGGGTGCAGCGCTTGGAAGCTCAACCCTGTAGGGCCCCGTGGTCACCGCCAGGGGGCACTCCGGTGCCTGAAGAGCCCTGGACCTCAGCACTTCTTCCACACCAGGAAGTGCTGAGGGGAAGAAGACTGGGGACACCCGTAGGACTTCCTGGTGCACAGCCGGCACTTCTGCCACACAGGGGAGTGTCCGCGGAGGAGTGTCGGGAAGCACTTGGAGCCCATCCGGGTTTGTATAAAAGGGGCCTCCTCCCTTCATTCGATGACTGGAGTCGGGCGAGGAGTGGACGAAGTCTTGCTGGAGAGGAGTGGAGGCGGCCCGAAGAAGGCAGGCACTGGAAGGAGAGGCCTGGACTTTGGGGTTCGGTGCAGAGGCACTGGGTTGTGCACAAAAGCAAAACTGTAAACAGTGTAAATAAAGATGTGTGTGTTGTGTGACAAAACGTTGCCTGCCTGTCTGTGTCCGGGGCTCGTTCCACAATATCTATCGACTATATTTATGTATCTAGATTGCTAATACCATACATTGCATCAATGATCATATTTCTTACTACACGTCAATATTGCTGCTACTTGTTTGTCTTGTCTTTGCACAATGTCTTGTCTTGTTTGTGTTTTAATTTTAAATTTAATTCTATTTTTAATTTACTTTTAATTCATTATTTGCACTTCATGTTGTTACACTCTGGATGGACGCTGAGCTTCGCAATTTCGTCTATCTGTATACTTGTATATGGTTGAGATGACAGTAGACTCGCCAGTAATGATGGACACCTACAGAGCTGTCTGCCTACCTGTGGTCACCTCCTGTGTCACCTTACTGTCCACACTGTTAAATTTTAATCCTTTTGATTCTCCTCCTGCTGTGCTGAGTTTAGTTGCTTTTGTGACTATTCTTGTGCTTTCGTCATTAATGGAGTTTTGATTTTATTACCATACTTTGACTTTGTGTATTGGGACGATGTTGGCCTTGGATTCCCTTTTTGGTTTCAGCAACTCCTCTTGTGCTCTTTGGAGTTTATTTTGTGCCTTAGAGAATTTTTTTCAAAAATAAGCCTTTGTATTTATAAAAATTCTTCATTGCCCTTTTTGGTGCCTACCCAGAGTTTGATGGTACCTCCCTCTGGTGGGTATTTTGATTTGTTTTATTTGGGACTAACGTGGTTGAAGACTCTCTAGTTCATAACAAGAGGATGAGGAGAAGGTCGAGATCAAAATAAAGAATGGACAACATGGGATTTTAGGACAAGAAATAAAACAACAGGCTGAACAGAAAGGACAACGAGAAAATGAAAGAGACCACTGTGAGCGAGGGGCTCAGGGTCTCAATGTTGTCTTTAAGAATTTAACAATTAAAAAGAAATCTGTAGCTGTGTCCTCGTCACATCCATCTGACTGCCCACGTGTGACACTGACGTCTGTCCTGATTAAAAACAAGGTTTATAGGGTGGATGTGGAACATAAAGAGCCATAAAGTCAGAAGAAATAAAATCCAACACACACACACACACACACACACACCCACACACACTCACACACACACACTTGTTGTTCACTTACTGCAGTTTCTCTAATTTGCAGTTTTCACTCTTCAGCCCCTCACACAGCTGATCCACTCCTGAATCCTCCATGTTGTTGTTGTTGAAGCTCAGGACCAGTTCAGTCAGTCGTGAGTGTGGAAAAGAAAGAGCTGAGGAGAGAGCTGAGCAATGTCTGGAGGTGAGACCACATGACATGAGGCTGTGGAGATAAAGAGAAGAGAAGTGAGGACATGTGGACAGACAGACAGACAGACAGACCGTCGGTGGTCTCAGTAAGTGACATGATGACTACAAGCAGAGCTGGATGCTCAGGTGTGTCACTGAACAGCAGGCTGCTGCTAGCATTTGAACTGAAACCCAATTTGAACTCCACACCAATGCTGCCCTTCAAGGCGCTATCTACCTGAAGCATCTTCTGTCTGTCAGGTCACCTTGAGTGATGTGAGGACGTCAGCCGTCACACTGGACAGGAGTGTCACACAGCAGGACTGACCTTGTCCTCCACTTGAGTGTTCAGATGCACTTCTCTGAGTTGGTGACAGCCGAGTGACAAACTCAGATTTCTGTCCATCATTCAGGACTCACGGTGAGGACACAACTGAAATGATTAACAGGAGGCCATTTACAAATGCCAGCCTCTCTAGATGTTCAATGACAGCAGCTGTAAATCAGTCAGTCTTTATTTTATAGAGCACTAGTCACAAACTGACAACACAAACAAGAGGACAAATAAACACAATGAGCCCAAAGATAAATAAGTGACAATGGAGAGGTGGCTGGAGAGGTGATGGGACACGGGAGGACATGACAGTCCAGTTCAGGAGGGCCGCACAGAGGGTCACCGGCTGCTCACAGTGACGCTCCACTCTGTCCAGTCATCTTCTCTAAGGCCTATCAGCCACCTGAGCTCAATGGACAAACTCCACTCAGCCGGCTGGTGACACGGGTTCAAGGTGACGGGCTTGTTGTGTCATAGCGAGGGTCTCTCTCAGTGTCACCACACACACCAGCTGTCACAGACATTATGGACTGAAGAGCTTTGGTGGTCAGTAGAGAGTTTGGACCCTGGACAGGCCTCTGCTCTTCATGGCCACTTAAGCACCAACTGAACAATAAATAAGTCAGATGATAAAATAATAAGACATAGAAAAATGAAAATCAAATGAAGAATAAAATGTGTTTCAGTGTCACCGTGACAAAGTGGACAAATGAACGCAGTTTACAAATTAGAATTTGTGTGCAAATATAAATGAAGACATTCCCGATAAAAAATATGAAAAGAGACAAAGCCATCCCCTTTATTTTATATAGCGCCTTTCAATCCAAAGTCACTTTACATGTTCAGCTCTCTCCTTGTATTCTTACTCTGAGCACAGACAGGTGACGTGACTCACTCAGGGTCACACAGCATGTGACAGGCAGGACCTGAACCCACGTCACTGGGATGTCAAGTGCGGCACCTCAGCCACTGGGCCACAGAACTGGGAATCAGGATTGGCCAAAATGACAGAGGAGGCGGGACATGAGCTGTCAGTCAGCCTGAGGAGGTGTGAAGAGAAGGCGGCCATCTCAGTGAATTTGATTTATCAGGCCTTTGATCAAATGGGACGGTTTGGTGTCTTTAGATGACCTAAAAATGTCGACGGACTGAAGTGTTTGATTATCGTGTTGTTAAACATTTGGTCAAAGTGTGAAGGCTAAGGAGGGCTGAAGTGACACACAGACACTCAAACGTGTGACATGAACAGGACATTAGAACATTAGAACACTCTAGACGAGAACAGGCCATTCAGCCCAACAAAGCTCGCCAGTCCTATCCACTTGTTTCCTCCAAGAAAACATCAAGTCGAGTTTTGAAAGTCCCTAACGTCTTACTGTCTACCACACTACTTGGTAGCTTATTCCAAGTGTCTATCGTTCTTTGTGTAAAGAAAAACTTCCTAATGTTTGTGCGAAATTTACCCTTAACAAGTTTCCAACTGTGTCCCCGTGTTCTTGATGAACTCATTTTAAAATACAAGTCTCGATCCACTGTACTAATTCTCTTCATAATTTTAAACACTTCAATCATGTCACCTCTTAATCTTCTTTTGCTCAAACTGTAAAGGCTCAGCTCTTTTAATCTTTCCTCATAATTCAATCCCTGTAGTCCTGGAATCAGCCTAGTCGCTCTTCTCTGGACCTTTTCTAGTGCTGCTATGTCCTTTATGTAGCCTGGAGACCAAAACTGCACACAGTACTCAAAATGAGGCCTCACCAGTGTGTTATAAAGGTTGAGCAGAACCTCCTGTGACTTGTACTCCACACATCAAGGCGCTATATAACCTGACATTCTGTTAGCCTTCTTAATGGCTTCTGAACACTGTTGGAAAGTTGATAGCTTAGAGTCCACTATGACTCCTAAATCCTTCTCATAAGGTGTAGTCTCGATTTTCTGACCGTCCATTGTGTATTCAAACCTAATATTTTTACTTCCTATGTGTAATTCTTTACATTTACTGACATTAAATTTCATCTGCCACAAATCTGCCCAAGCCTGTATGCTATCCAAGTCCTTCTGTAATGATATAACGGATTCCAAATTATCTGCTAATGCACCTATCTTGGTATCATCTGCAAACTTAACTAGCTTGTTACTTATATTCCTATCTAAATCATTTATATATATTAAAAATATCAACGGCCCTAGCACTGACCCCTGCTGGTCACCACTCTTAACATCGGCCAGTTCTGATGAGGTTCTTCGCACCATCACCCTCTGCTTCCTGTGTCTGAGCCAATTCTGCACTCATCTAAAAACATCACCCTGAACTCCAACTTCTTTTAACTTGATGCCCAACCTCTCATGTGGCACCTTATCAAATGCTTTCTGAAAGTCCAGATAAATAATATCATCTGCTCCACTTTGATCGTATGGTTTTGTTGCAACCTCATTGTATTCCAACATGTTAGTAAAACACGACCTCCCTCTTCTGAACCCATGCTGACTGTTCAGAATATCTCCTGTCCTTGCCATGTGTTGCTCAATCTTATCTTTAATAATTCCTTCCATTAATTTTCCTGTGATGCATGTTAAGCTTACTGGCCTATAGTTGCTTGGATCTGCCCTGTCACCCTTTTTATATAATGGGATGATATTTGCCATTTTACAGTCCTTTGGAATCTCTCCAGTGTTCAGTGACTTCCTAAAAATATGTGTCAAGGGTTTATATCTGTACTCACTAGCCTCCTTAAGAACACGAGGATAAATATTATCTGGTCCTGGTGATTTGTTTGATTTCAGCTTATTTAATCTGAGCAGCACTTCTCCCTCTTCAATTTCCAAATCCCTCAGTACCTCCTTAGCAGTTGCGTTTACCTCTGGGAGGTTATCCACTTGCTCACTTGTAAACACCTCAGAAAAATGTAAGTTTAGGTCATCTGCTATTTCATTGTCTGTATCTTTTAATTCCCCTTTACTATTCCTGATGAACTTGACCTCCTCCTTGACTGTTCTTTTACTACTAAAATACTGAAAGAATCTCTTGGGGTCTTCTTTCGCCTTATCTGCTCTATTCCTCTCCAACTGTCTTTTAGCCTCCCTGATATCCTTCTTAATGGTTGCTCTCATATTTTCATACGCTCTACGATTCTTTTTGCAGTCATTAGTCTTATATGCCTTATACAGCAGTTTTTTCCTTTGCAACTTCTTTTTTAAATCTTTATTAATCCATCATGGAGTTTTTTTTAGTTTCCTATTAATTCCAAATTTAGGTATGTATCTGTCCTGCATTACATGTAACACATTTTTAAACCTGTTCCACTGCTCCTCGACTGTCTCCACACTTAAAAGCTTATCCCAGTCTATTCTACTTAGACTTTGTTGCATCTTCTCAAAATTAGCCCTACCAAAGTTCAACTTAACAATTTTAGTCTTTGCATCCGTACTATTACAAAATACTGAGAATTGCATTACATTATGGTCACGTGACCCTAGTGGTTCAATCACCTCTACACCCTCAATTCTATCCTGATTATTACAGAATACTAAATCTAGACAGGCTTCACCCCGTGTTGGTACTTTAACATGCTGTGTTAAAAAACAGTCGCTGATTACTTCTAAAAACTCCTGCTCTTGTGCTCCTCCATCTGCAAGGTTATCCCAGTTAATATTTCGATAATTAAAGTCCCCCATGACTATAATATCCCCCTGTAAACTTGCCTTTTTGATATTACTAAAAAGATGTGTGTTGAAATTATTGTCTGAATTGGGTGGTCTATAACATACTCCTAAAATAAGACCTCTTTCCCTAATATTTTCCAGGCGAAGCCACATGTCCTCACTAAGATGGGCTCATCATCCAGCTGAAGAGGACTTACATTTAAACCCTGTTTGGCATAAACAGCAACCCCACCTCCTTTTCTGTTCTGTCTATCCTTCCTAAAAAATGTGTATCCCTCTATGTTACACTCATCTCCATCTTTGTTATTTAGCCAGGTTTCCGTTATTGCTATAATATCATAATTATGCTCTGCTACATACAACTCCAACTCACTTACCTTATTTTTGATACTTCTAGCATTAAGACAAGCTATTTTTAATGTGTTAATCCTTCTACATTTACAGTACTTGTTTGCTTTGAATTTACATTACTATGCATTTCTATTTCTACACCATTGTTTGTTCTTCCATATATAGATCTAAATCTGGCCTGTCCTAAACTCCCTGCCCCCCCATTCCCTAGTTTAAACAATCCTCGACTAGCCTACACATACGCCTCCCCAATACATTGGTGCCCCTCTGGTTCAGATGTAACCCGTCACGGCGGAACAGGTCCCATCTGTTCCAAAAGGAGTCCCAATGCCCCATAAACCTACACCCTTCTACCCTGCACCAAGATTTGAGCCACGCGTTAAGCCTTCTAATCTCCTCAGTCTTACCTGGACTGGCGCGTGGCACAGGCAGAACTTCGGAGAAGACTACCTTGTCAGTTCTGCTCCTCAGCTTGGTACCTAACTCTTTGAATTTGGATCACAGAACTGACAGACTACCCTTATGTATGTCATTTGTTCCAACGTGGACAATGACAACTGGATCCACCCCCGCTCTGGCCAAGAGCCTATCCACCCTTCCAGGGAGGTCTCCCACCTGTGCTCCCAGAAGGCAACACACCGTGCGAGACTCTCTCTCTCTCTGGAGCACACCTGTGCTTCAATCCCCCTAATGATTGAGTCCCCAACTATCACTACCTCTCTCTTTTTGGGAACTGGTTTTGAGGTGGCCCGTTGGGGCTCCTCAACCCTGCCTACCACCTCAGAATTATCAGAGTCACCGTCCAGCTCCGCTAGGACATGATAACGGTTAGACTCCTCTAATTCTGGGGTTGATGCCCCCGGACAGTGTGCACCCTTTACCTTACGCCTTGTGACCGTGACCCACCTATTCCTACCTGTCTGGTCTGGAATCTCCTCCCGCGCCACCTTAGGGGTGCACACTATCTCTCTAAAGGACACCTGGGCCAAGTCCGCCAATTCTCTGTTATAACGCAGGTCAGCCAACTCCTCCTCCAGTTCAGCGACCCTGAGCTCGAGGTGCTGGATCAGCTGGCATCTCTTGCAGATGTAGCCCTCATAGACAACTGGCTCTTCCAAACCATCATCTAAAAAGTCCAACATCCAACAGGACTTGCATTGCACTGGCCTCATTATTAAAATGTGATCTGGGATTACTAAACTGCCTTAACTTTTTTTTTTTATTTCTTCTTCTTTCAGCTGCTCCTTAACTTAAATGGTAACACTAAGATCTGCTACAGATATTTTCCACCTTTTCCCCTTAAGCTCCTGTACTGTTGTCCCTCTCAGCTGCCTGCTATTTGCCTTTCTATGAGGTTAACTTTACTTTTCTCTGTCTCTTCTCCTAACTTTGTGCTCCTCTTACTTATAAGCTCTTCACTCGCACTTTTTGTATTAATGAACCAATACGCTGTCGCCCACTTAACTGTTCTACCTCTGGACCGCTAAGGACAGTTTAATCTAAAATAAACAAATAAATAAAACTTTACTACCTTATTTGCTCCTACTGCTCCTTGTGCCTGATCGGCGTCTTAACGCAGGCCTTTTACCTGCGCACTGCAGAGCTTCTACCTTTTACTGTTTTGAAGTCAGCCGCGGCCTTTTTGTCTTTTCCTTTAAACTAAGGAATCGACGACGTGGTTATTTATTTACAAATTCCGATATCAGTTACTGCTGCTATCTACCCTGCCGCCTCGATGCTAATTAAACTATAGATAACAAGAACAGGTACAAATACAAATAAATTTTCCAAGTCAATTCCAAACACCCAGCTACTTTTGCTCTTGTGCGGGCGAAAAAAAAAGCAAAAAAAAAAAACCTTCTAAAGGGAAAAAAAGCTTTAAAAATTCCCACACGGTTCCTTAGCGGCAACCAAAACCCAAGTTTTTAAGAGCAAAATGTATTTTTTTTATTTAAATCTCACACCACAGAACAAACCAACAACTCTCAACAGACTCTAGCGTTTGCAAAGCACACGTCAGCACAAAGCACAGGACAGTGGCACAGCGGTTAGACACACATTAGGGACCAGGGTGCAAATCTGAACACACTACTGAGCTCTCGGCTCTCGGTGCTGATTCTTTATTATTTTAATGCTGATAAGACTTTAGGGTGTTGGCTGACTTTACATTTTTAAGTCAAGTACTCAAGGATGTGGTGACAATAAACTTCTAAAGTAAAATGTGAACAAATGAGAGTGACATACAAGTGACAAGGGCCACAAACCAAATGTCATTGAACAAACTCTGAAGATCTTCAACAAGGAGGACACACTGAGCTGAGTTTCTGTTCTCGACTAACAAATGAAATCTTCTTAATGGCCGATGAGAAGAAGAGCCAAAGACGAGGTCAGCCGACAAGTCAGCGCCGCATTTAAGGCCTGTGTCAGGCCGCAGACCGCAGGACTTGGGAAGTGTCAGACTTTTCAAAAGCTCCAAGGCCGAGGTGAGCTGCTCAGTCGTCTTGTGCCCCATGTTGGTCACAGTGTGTTATTGTAATGATTTGCGTTTATTTTTTTATTATGTTAATATTGCAAATTTGATCCTGGTTTTCTTTCTATTGTGTGTGTTTTTGAGTTATTGCTGTTCTTACTTCTTCTGAATTCTTTACACTTTGAGGTAGTTGATGATATTTTCTGTTTTCTTGTGACGCCATCTTCAGTTCTCGTGTGTCACTATTCTGTGTGTCTGTTGTAAAGGAGTTGCTACAAAGTGACAATCAGGGTCACACTAAGCATTTAGTCAAAGATCAAGGAGTACAAAGTTCAGTCCATTAGACTTCTGTGTTATCTGAGTTTGTGGATGTGACATAAAGAATAAGCACACGTGTGTGTAAAAGTCAGACGTCATAACTGGTGCTTTGTGTTTCGACTGCGAGTTTGGATTTCACTTTCAGTTTTGACACTCGGCTTTTTGATCTTCCAATTCTGATCTCCTCTTCTGGCTCTCAATTCCCATCTTTCTCTCAGTTCATTTTCTTTCTGCTGTTTTTATTTTCGTCCTGATTTAAACTCAGATCATTTAAAATGAGTGAATCAGTGAGAGAAGACAAGTTTATAAAGATATGAAGAAGGACCTCAAGGGAGAGGTTAAAGATTTAAAGACTCCAATGACACAAGTCACAGCTGCTTTGTCACAAACTCTAACTGATCTTTCTACTTCAAGTGCTCACATAAGTCAAGGTGCTGGTGGTCTGCCAGTAGATGGTGGGAGTCACGTAAAGGACCAGCCAGTCCTCATGTGATTTGTTTTACTGGAGACCCTAAAGATGGAGGGGATGTTTGAATTAACAAAGGACGTGTTTGATTGTCAGCCAAATCCTGATTCTAAAAATCAGCTCATGTTGGTCATTTGATGTCACTACTTGATGAGAAGCCACCTGAACGGACATTCACAATGACAAGACAAGTCAGCAGTGCTGTCCATCTATTGAGGATTTGGTTTGTGAATTTAGAAACATTTTAAATATGGCTGTCAGATTAGAGGTGGCAGTCAGTCGATTACGAGAATTCAGACAAGACATTCAGTCAGTTAGTAAATATAAAGTGACATGTGACGTGTGAGCCCATGAAGTGGTCAGACTGATGACCTTCTCATGTCACTGCTGACCACACAAAGCTGGCACACCACATGGTGTCAGGGCTGCCAGTCCTGATGGTGTCGACTCTCAGGTGTGACCCCATCACAAATCTGCTGCTAATGTCCTGCTGTCGTATGGACAGGCCAGTCAGCTACGTGACGATCATCGGGGGGTTTACTTCTGAACTGCTTTACACCCTAAAGACCTTAAGTAGTCAGTGAAGAGGGTGGGATTTGACCCTGCGGCCTGGAGATGTGGGGTAGCAGTGCTCACCTCTGTGCTGCCCCCCCCGTGAAGGATCACTTGGACTAAAACGAGTTCCAGACGTGAACTCCATATTTCTACAGTATGAGTGCGGACAGCCGGAGTTCAGAGGTTAGGATTGTTAATGAAAACTGCAATTGAAGTGTTAAAAAAGTGTTATGTTAAATGAAATAAAATTGAAAATAAAAGAGAGAAAAATAAAAACTAACTGAAATTAAATTTGCAAACAGAAAACTAACTGAAATGAAATACAAATGTGCTTTTTTCAATTTTTTTGCATAACCAGACCAGAGTTCAACAATCAGTTATTGGACAGATTTTGTTGTTTTCCATTCCTGTAGTTCACTCTCTCCGTTGTTTTCTGTGTGTTTTACAAATCTGTTTCTTTACTTGTGCTAATTTTGTATATTTATGACGAGCAAAATACCCGTGCTTCGCAGCGGTGAAGTACTGCCTTAAAATTTTTATTAAGAAGAAAATTAAACCTTTTTAAACTGAGGGAAAATATACCAATAATTATTTGTTAAGGATCTCTTTGTATACCACGTTGTCAGTTCGGCCCTCCGGTTGTAACATGACCAAGCTGTGCGCTGAGCTTACTCTTGAGCATGCAAAGCACAGTTGGCCATGTGAACAGTAATCTTGTCTCAAATCTCACAGCTTGGATTGCTGCTGTCATAATCGGTTTGAGTTTCATGGTTTTTTTCAGTTATGGCGGCTGTTAGTGGCGTCATACCACCGAAATAAGTATGTACATTGGTTTCGGTTAGTGCAGGGAAGCCGCCTACCAAATTTCGGGAAGATGGGGCCATGAATAAGAAAGTTCAAGATGGTGGACATTGTTGACCGTTATGACCGTTACGCGTAGAATTTCGAAATGAAACCTGCTTAACTTTTGTAAGTAAGCGGTAAGGAATGAGCCTGCCAAATTTCAGCCGTCTACCTACACGGGAAGTTGGAGAATTAGTGATGTTTGGAAAATTCAATATGGCGGCCGACAGTGGCGTCATACCACCAAAATAAGTACATACATCGGTTTTGGTTAGTGTAGGGAAGCCACCTACCAAATTTCGTGTAGATGGGGTTAGCCATCTTCCTACACGGGAAGTTGGAAAATTATTGACGTTGGAAAGTTCAATATGGCGGCCGACAGTGGCGTCATACCATCGAAATAAGTACATACATCAGTTTCGGTTAGTGCAGGGAATCCGCCTACCAAATTTCGTGAAGATGGGGCCATAAATAAGAAAGTTCAACATGGCGAACATTGTGAAAATTAGTGACGTTGGAAAGTTCAATATGGCGGCCGACAGTGGCGTCATACCATCGAAATAAGTACATACATCAGTTTCGGTTAGCGCAGGGAATCTGCCTACCAAATTTCGTGAAGATGGGGCCATAAATAAGAAAATTCAACATGGCGAACGTTGTCAACCGTTATCGACCGTTATGACCGTTACGTGTAGAATTTCGAAATGAAACCTGCTTAACTTTTGTAAGTAAGCTGTAAGGAATGAGCCTGCCAAATTTCAGCCTTCTACCTACACGGGAAGTTGGAGAATTAGTGACGTTGGAAAGTTCAATATGGCGGCTGACAGTGGTGTCATACCACCGAAATAAGTATGTATATTGGTTTCGGTTAGCGCAGGGAAGCCGCCTACCAAATTTCGTGAAGATGGGGCCATGAATAAGAAAGTTCAACATGGCGGACATTGTTGACCGTTATGACCGTTACGCGTAGAATTTCGAAATGAAACCTGCTTAACTTTTGTAAGTAAGCTGTAAGGAATGAGCCTGCCAAATTTCAGCCTTCTACCTACACGGGAAGTTGGAGAATTAGTGATGTTTGGAAAATTCAATATGGCGGCCGACAGTGGCGTCATACCACCGAAATAAGTACGTACATCGATTTTGGTTAGCGCAGGGAAGCCACCTACCAAATTTCGTGAAGATGGGGTCAGCCTTCTACCTACAAGGGAAGTTGGAAAATTAGTGACGTTGGAAAGTTCAATATGGCGGCCGACATTGGCGTCATACCATCGAAATAAGTACATACATCGGTTTTGGTTAGCTCAGGGAAGCCGCCTACCAAATTTCGTGAAGATGGTGCCATAAATAAGAAAGTTCAACATGGCGGACGTTGTCGACCGTTATCGACCGTTATGACCGTTACATGTAGAATTTCGAAATGAAACCTGCTTAACTTTTGTAAGTGAGCTGTAAGGAATAAGCCTGCCAAATTTCAGCCTTCTACCTACACGGGAAGTTGGAGAATTAGTGATGAGTCAGTGAGTGAGTGAGTGAGTGAGTGAGTGAGTGAGTGAGTGAGTGAGTGAATGAGTGAGGGCTTTGCCTTTTATTAGTATAGATCATCAATACTCACCTGAGAGTCTGTCCCTGCGCTCAGTAGAGGGCGCTATACACTCACACACTGTATGCTATTGTATTGTACTCCGCTCAGCTCTGTGCGACACTCCAAGGCTGGACCTTCACCTCCACTCACCGGCTGGCGGGCTGGAGGGCGGGCGGCCGAGCACTTGGACTGACGGACTTTAGCATCACAGAAGGGTCTCTGAAGTGTTTGAGGGTCAGTGCTGTCTCTTCATGGCGCCTCTTCGTGCTCTGCGCGGACTCCTTCATCACCGACTGCTCACCACAAAGATTCTGCCACAGGCTTTTTATTCTCCGCCAACTCTACGCTCTTTATAATCAGCATTTTAATTTATAAAGATATCACTTTACACTTTCATGACAGACTGGGCACAGGATATAAATTACTTTAAAAAAAGGTATTAATATGACCGCAGCACACGTGAAATAACTGAGCACTCACGTATGATTACTTTATATTCTACAGCACACGTGATGCCAGCGACAGATGACGACTCTTCTGTGGAGGGCACTGACACAATGGCAGCCCCCTCAGACTGGCACTTCAATTATTAGATAAGCCATACAGTAGTGTGTTTTATAATGACTTTATTAAAAAAATATTTATTTTTTAGAAAATTGTTAACAAAGTACAGTAATTATGGAACTTGTGTTTCCAATAAAAAGATTACATTTTGAACCTTTTTTTCTATTCAAAGACGTTTCAGTGTTTAGGTGTGAGAGGCTGCAGCCCAACTTGTACTTAAAATGTTTTATCAACCACAAATAACGAGACCACCTTGAGTTAGTAGTGAGTTCTTTCGTTTCCTTATTTTTGAAAGTATTTACTTTATTGTCCTAATTAATCAGAATGATGTAAGTGGGGCGTCACTGTGATTTGATTTGGCTTTACACGGCTGGGGGGCTCCACATTCCTGACTACACCCGTGGTGCACGTGAAGGACGCAGCTGCAGCCGTTGGACACCAGTGATGAGGTGAAATAAAACAAACTCAGCAATTGGGGAGAGACGACCGGCCGGAGGAAGTTGGTTTGTTGCCCCTTTTGTTCTTAGAGGAGTTCATTAGTGCTAACCGTGTTATTCTTATTAATGGGGGACTCCCAAAATGCATTACAAGATGGCCGCATGTTAATTTAGTGTTGCAGACAGCTGGTTCATTTACAAATCCTGTGAAAGCAGACTGAGGGGGGATTTTCAGTTCAGGAGGGGAACTGATTTGGGAGAAGCGGCTCAGGTTTAGTGGATGGAGCGCTCAGGTTAGACGGCTGTGGTTTGTCTCGCCATTGGGAGCCACTTTAGCCAGCTGATGGCTGCTGGACTCTTAGAGTTTTTTTTATTTATTTATTTATTTATTTATTTATTTATTTATCTATTTATTTATTTGTTTCATGTTTTTTTTTTCAAAATTATCGATTTGAACGAGTGCAACAGGTGAATATTCATTCTTTGCTTAGGTGTTTTGCTATCATTTTTTTTTTCCCGTGATGAACATTTTCTTTATTTTTTAATGCAGTGTGTCTGTTGCTACATTTGTCCTAATTAGTAATTGTGCCATCTCTGACCAGTGTCTGACCCTGTCACCTGCCTGATGACGTCTACTGGGGGGCTAAGGAATGTTTTGTTCGCTTATGTCCATCAATGAAGACCCCACACAGGTTGTGTCCCCGTCACTTGTCACTGTTCTGTGGACACTGAGGTGTGTTTGATCTTTCACATTCTCCATGATGAAGGAGAGTCTCATTATTACCTGAGAGCTTCTTTAGACAAAACTGAACATTCTACAGATTTGTAACTTACTTATTGTGATTAAAGTTATTCATTCCTGCAGCTATTAATGAAAACTGTTTTAAAAATAACACACTCCAAAAATTACAAAAAGGCTTTCAATATGCAGACATATCTAACAATAACATGAAAATGACTTTTCTAGAACTTTCTAATCAGTTGTACTTTTCTCATTTCTCAACAAAGAGGGTCTAATAGTGAATTTCTGTGCTGAAAGATTCATTCAAACAAGCCAAGTATAAATTATTATTTGATTTCTGTTGTTATTTAGCTGCTGTTGTGGCTTTCAGGTGGCACTGTGACACACAGCAGTGTATGTTCTGACATGGACCCTCGTCTATTTGTAGGCCTGACACTCCCTGGTGGACACACTAATGTCACCCTGAGTGTCCACAGACAGTCAAACTAAACCCATGAAGGTTTTATTACTCACTCGACTCGTCTGCAGCAGATGAGCCCCGGTGCCAGTCTCATGATGCACTCTGAGGTGAGGTTTGTCTCTGACAGTTTGAGCTCCTCAAGTTCTCCACAGCAGCTGATGACAGAGCCCAGCACAGCACAGTCCAGAGGAGATAAAGTCATCTGACTAAAGTCCATCTTTAAATCCTTCCCAATGGAGTCTCTGATTAATTTCTTATTTTGAGTCTCATAGAGCCACTGACACACTCGCAGAGCTTCACGTTTCTCTTGTCTCCGTAGTGCCTCTTCAGCTTTCTTCTTCACCCACTCCAGTATCTGCTTTGCTGTCTTCATCTTAAACTCCCCCATGACTCCCCCCAGTGTTTTAAACACAGAATATCTGGCAAGTCCTGCAAGGAATTGAGTGAGAATCTCAAACCGGCCATCTTCACATGAGTCCAACTTCTCAAGCAGCTCCTCGATGCCCCCTGATGGATCGAAGTAGAAGGAGCAGGCGGCCATGAACTCCTGTATGGTGAGGTGGTAGAATGTGTACGTCGTGTGCTCCAGAGTGCTTTCCCTCTGAAGGATTTCTTTGAGGAACCCTGAGAGGAATGGAGAGGACAGGACGGGCTGGAGACCAAAGGTGGACATCTCAAACTTGTCATAAAACAAAAGAGTCCTGTTGGCCACCCCATAATAAGCCATCTTTCCTAGTTTGACCAGAATCTCTTGCTGGTTCTTGGCTTCTCGTCTGTGATTGGTGAGGATGTTGTGAAGGAACATCACAAACAGCTCGGTGACAGTTCTGGGGGCAGCTCCTCGCTCTTCTTCAGGTGTCATGAAGTGACTCTTCAGCACAGAGCAGATAATCCAGCAGTATGAGGGGTTGAAGCACATGGTGTACAGGATTTCGTTCTCCTCTACGTACTTAAAAGCCTCAGAGCCCTGATCAGCATCACCAAAGAACTTCTTAAAGTACATGAGCCTTTGTTCAGGGAAGAACCCCAGGATCTCTGCAAATCGATCAACTCTCTCCATGTCCAGGGTCTCCAGGGCTGTTGGTCTGGTTGTTATCAGGACTGTGCAGCCCTCCAGTAATGTCCTTCTGACCAAACTAATGACCAGGTAGTGAACAGGAAAGTAGTCATCTATGTTTGAGCAGAGCCGCTGCTGTGTGAAATCCAGTTTGTGTTTGTACTCATCCATCCCATCAAATATAAAGAGGAGAGATTCAGGTTTCTGCAGGATTTCTCTCAACTTTGGGTCATTGAGATATTTATAGTGCCTTACAATCAGCCTGGTCAGAGGCATCTGTGGCTCTGTCTCTGTGTCTAGTAGGTTGAGCTCCCTGAATTTAAACAGGAACACAAATGCAAACCTCTGGTACTGAGTGCCTCTGGCCCAGTCAAACATGATCTTCTGAACCATGGTGGTCTTCCCAATTCCAGCCACCCCACTGACAAATACAATGTGAGGGTCTGTCTTACTTCCAGGATTCCTCCTAAAAAGCTGCTCAGTCCAGATTCGCTCACATTTCTCTTTTGCCCGCTCCTCTATTAGCTCTGCATGTAGTCTCCCCATCTTCTCAAGTTCATGGAGTCTCTCACTGTAGGTTCTTTTGAATTGTTTAAAGACCATCAGCTCTGTGTATCGAGTCTCAAAGCCCACAGCTCTCGTGTTTGGGTCTCCAGGAGAATTCTGATCCTCCAGAGATCTTGTAGATTTAGACACACCACTTCTGTGTGACTCATGGAGACCTGAAAGTAATAAAGAGAACTTGTAAAAAAAGAAATATAAAGAATGAACTTTCTGGAGTCTGACTTTGATGTTTGGGAGATGCCAGCTGATCAACACCTTGCAGTCAGGGTCACTGAACTTAAAGAAGAGGAGGCTAACCGGTGGTCCAGTAGGAGATTACAGATCTTGCCCAGGTGTCTTTTAGGGGGATAGTGTGAACCTGAGAGGAGACTTCAAGCAGACAGGTAGAAACAGGTGAGTCACTGTTGGACATGCAGTACATACAAGGCTACAGGTGCACACTGGCCAAGGTCTCCAACCCAGACGTGAGAGTTACCAACCATTGTCAGGTCTTTGTGGAGCTTGATGGTGACTCTAAAAATTCTGTGGTGGAAGAGACCCAATGGGTCACTTGAAAACCAGTCACACCAGAAAGAAAAACGTAGTGATAGTACAGGACTCAATCATCAGAGGGACTGAGATTTAGGTTTGTGTTCTTTTGTGGTCAGACTCTTGTATGTTGTGCTGCCTACCTGATGGACTGTTGGGACACCTCCTTGGAAGTGTGAACAGGCTGCTGGCAAGAGTGGGGGGATTTAGCTCTCATTGGGCATAATACAAAAGAAGACAAATGAGTGGGCAGAGTGACACTTTGACAATCCAGGGGTTACGTGCCAAGCTGAGGAGTGGAGCTGACATGGTGGTCTTCTGACTTTTCCATACATTAGTCCATGTAAGACTGAGGAGATTAGCAAGTTTAAACTCGTAGCTCATCTTGGGGTAGGATAGAAGGGCACAGGTTTATGGGGCATTGGGATGCCCTGTCAAGAAGCATTTGATCAGGAGGGACACCAATGTGGGAGTGTGGGGGGCGTTAGGTAGGACATATAAGTAGATAACTCAAAGATCAGGGGTGAGAGTTTAGTAGGGAGGTTAGGAGAGGTCAGGTTTAAAACATAACATAACTGAATGCACACTGCAGTGTAAAAACAAACACAAAAACAGTTCAGAAGTTTCTACTCAAAGATAAAGAGTCAAAGGTAATTGAGTAATACATTGAAATTATTGGCCTTACATTCATTAAAAAAAAAAAAAAAAAAAAACACTGTACGAGTCATTCTGTACAACTGAACAAACAGCAGACTGAGAAAGTATTCTGACTCCATCTATTTCTGCAAATTTTACTGTACTGCAGATTTAATTTTAAATAGATCCATTTGAAATTGTTGCCTATCCATCAACACTGAATAACCCATAATGACAAGTGAAAAAACATTTTCAGAAAAGTGTTCAAATTTTAAATATCAAAACCTGTAATCTCTCATTAATAGAAGTGTTTAGCCACTTAATTCAGTACTTTGAAGAAGCCACTTTGGCAGCTTTTCAAACTTCTGGTCTTCTTGCTACGTCTCTATAAGCTTTGCACACCTGGATTTGTTGAGTTTATCCCATTATTCCTGGTAGATCCTCTCAGACTCTGTTAGGCTGGATGGTAAATGTCTATAAATTGTCATCTTCAGGTCTCTCCACACATGTTCTATGGAGTGTAAGACTGGGCTTTGGTTGGCCCCCTCAAGGACACTCAGAGACTTGTCCAAAAACTGCTCCAGCATTGTCTTAGCTGTTTTCTTCAGTTTCACTGAGCAGTCACCCCAGTGGTGTGCACTCTGGATCAGGTTTTCTTGAAGGACCTCTCTGGTTTGTCTGCATTACTTGTCTCGTCAATTCTGGCCAGTCTCCCTGTCCCTGTACCTCCATAGCAAGATGCTGTCACCTCCAACCATCACTGTAGGATTGCATTAGACAGATAATGAGCAGTGCCTGGTCTTTGACAGACAAAGTACTTGGACTTCTGACCCAAGAGTTTAGTTTTTGTCTCCCCAGACCAGAAATTCTTTTTTCCTCCAGTTCTCATAGTTCTTTATATTGTCATATGCCTTTTACTTAATAGGGGCTTCCATCTAGCAAATCAACAAAAGATGCCTGTGTATCCAGCAGGGGACGCTAGCTCCCTTGTTGGAATGAGTTCTTTTGTAATTGCGGTGTGTTACATAACCTGAGTCTATATAGATATGATATTAAAAGGCGATACCCCTCCCTTAGTGAGTGATATGGCGATATGAAATCACATAGGAGAAATAACCTAGCTTACTTTAATGACACGTTTACACTCCATAACAGTCGAAGAAACAGCAAGACTTTCAGGAGTGGGGGCCCAATGTGTAGAGTCTGCGTCGCTGCGTTGGAAGGATTTTCAGGATCGGATGACGTTATCTCCCATCCGTCCGTTGGCTTCAGGGGTGTGCCGGGCAATGTTTCAAGGCTTTCTACTCTCTCTTCATGGGCAGACCCCCACTTAGGTGAATCATGCCATTCCAAACAAGGAAAAGGGGATGCAGTTTCATGCTGACTTTGACACACAAAAATAGTCTAACACTGCCCATTTCGCAGTTGTCCCTGTCTTGTCTTCTAATGCTTGCCTAGCAGTTCTAAATGATGAGCCCCTGTGCCAGATCTGTGTCCACTGTTCATGTGAGTAGATTTATAAAATATTTTTGTTCAGAGGACAGTGACATATTAAACATATGTTACAGCCTGATTGATAGAGTGCTGCTGAGATGGATATCATTCTAGCAGGTTCTCCCACCTCAGCAGAGGACTTCTGAAGCTCTAAAAGTGACCATTGGGTTGTCGGCCACCTCCTTGAACGAGGCCATTCTTGTCCAGCTACTCAGTCTGGATGGATAAAAAAGTCTCCATGAAAAGTCCTGGTGGTTTTAGACTTCTTCCATTTCACAATTCTTGAGGCCACAGTGCTCCTCAAAGCTTTACAAATGGTTTTATCCCTTTGCTTCATTCCATGATTCAGCACAATTTAATTGTGGAGGTCTACGGAGAGCTCCTTGGACTTCATGGCTTGTTTTTTGTCCTGAGATAAAGTGTGAATTGTTGAATCTTCTATACACAGGGACACATGTGCCTTTCTGAAGGACGTCCAATCAATTCAGGGGGTCACAGGTGGACTCTAATCAAGTTCTTCAAACATCTCAAGGAGAATTAAAGCAAACAAGAGGCACCAGAGCACAACTTCAAGTGTCAAAGCAAATGGTCTAAAGACTTCTAGGAATGAAAGATCTCAGTTTTTGATTTTGAATATTTTTTTGCAAACCTTTTTGAAAACATGAACTCCCTTTGTCGTTATGAGTTATTGAATGTACAATGAAGGGCAGAAACGTCCAATTTCTCCATTTCAAATTAAACCTAAAACACAAAGTGTGTAGAAGGTGAATGGGTCAGAATACCTCTGAATCCACTGCATTTATAATATTATAGCAAATAAGAGAAACCTTGTTAAAGGTAGCTAGCTTTTTACTTCTGGTTGAGAGTACTCTGTGCGCATTAGGCTGCCGCTTCTCACTGGTATCATTGTATTTGTTTTGTCCCGTCGACTTTTTAACCTTTATCTTCTGATCTGATTGCTCTTTTCGATTTTACTTACGAATGCCACTGGCGATTGCCTAGATTACACCTGCTTCAGTCCTGTGCGAGACCCTCTTCCTTCTCTCCTGTTACTGCCTTCGCGGTGAGTATGAATCTACTTGTTCTTCATTTGCAGTCGCCAGTCTGAACTGCGAATGTGCAACCTTCCCGCTGTGCTTTTCCTTTTCTAGCTGGTTATGCAGTGAGATTTGGGTTGGCTAACGTGTGTTGCTGGAGTTAGTATGATGTTGTGAGGCATTCTCTTCGCTCTTGGCGGTGTCCACTGTGTGTCTGGATATTCTTAGCCTGTTCTGTCTCTGTTTGGAGTTGTGCTGTGTGTTGTCATTTCTACTTTTTTGGCAATGCAGCTCATATATTCTCCATATGAACTTAAAAATCTTGACTGTCATCCACGATTGGTCTCCCTGACTAATAATTTTTGGCAGTCGCTTGGAATTACTCAGCGTCCTCACTATACTCACCAGTCTACAAGAGGCCCCTCGCAGATCTATGGCTCGGACGCGTCGATTCCAAGTATATTGACATCTCACCGTGTTGACTGGCGTAATGCTAGGGCTGTACGATGAATAAACATGGGCCATCTTCATCATCTTCAGGAAGTGTCTGCACCCTACCCTCCCGGCTGTTCCAACTTTAGGTTCGCCCTTTTGAGCACTTGCTCCATCACTAAGAAAACCTCCCTTATTAACGACCTCATCTCCCAGAAGCAAGTGGACATGTTTCTTCTTACAGAAACTTACAGATACACTCTATGAGCCTTTTCAGTCCGGCTTTTGTACAAAGCACAACACTGAGACAGCTATTCTCCATGTAGTCAATGATCTTCTACGGTCTGCAGACTATGGTTCACTTCATATTCTCCTCCTTCTCGACTTAAGTGCAGCATTTGACACTGTTAATCACGAAATCCTCCTGTCACGTCTCTCTGCTGTAGGCATCTCTGGCTTAGCTCTTCAATGGCTCACATCATATCTCTTTAATAGGTAACAGTTTGTCACACTTGGCCCATATAAATCCTCCACCTCACCTGTGTCGCATGGTGTTCCTTAGGGTTCAGTCCTTGGACCATCACTTTTTCTACTTTATATCCTTCCTTTCGGTCATATTATTCGCAGACATGGCCTTAACTTCCACTGCTATGCAGACGATATACAGTTATATCTTAGTAAAGACTTGCCTCCCAGCACACTCACTGACTGCATCACTAATCTTAAGCTATGGATGAAAAATAACTAACTTTCTCAAACGTAATGCCAATAAAACTGAAGTGTTACTGGTAGGTCTAAAATTCCAACTTTCTAAGGCATACAATTTCTCTATTTCTGTTGATGGTCCACTTATCACTTGTTTTGTTTGATTCATCATTTAACTTTGAGTTACACATTAGGTCTCTTTCCAAAATTTCATTCTATCATCTCTGTCACATTGCCCGCCTCCATCCATTTCTGTCCTTTAATGATTCTCAAACTCTGGTTCATTGTTTCATAATGTCTCATATTGATTACTGTAATTCCCACTTCATTGGCCTCCCTGCAAAATCTACACAGAAGCTACAGTATATAGCTGTACTCCACAGCCAGAGTCCTCACCCACACAAAGTGTTTTGCTCACATCTCCCCAGTTCTCTCCCAGCTTCACTGGTTACCGGTTCCATCAAGGATTAAATTCAGGATTCTGCTTCTCACCTTCAAAGCCCTACATAAACTTGCACCTCTCTACCTCACTCAGTTACTAGCTCCTTACACTCCTTGTCACTCTCTCAGGTCTTCGAGCAGTCATCTCCTTATTGTCCCACACACCAGACACTCCACCCTGGGAGGACAGGCAGGTCCTTCAGTGTTATAGCACCTCAACTCTGGAACTCTCTTCCTCAGTCTCTCGGAGTTTGCTCCTCTTTCTGTAGTTTTAAATCTCAACTGAAGACTTTCCTTTTCTACGAACGTTTGTCATCTGTGTAATTTTTTTTTACTCTGTATGTAAAGCGACCTTGGGTTTGTAAAAGGAGCTCAATAAATGTAACTTATTATTATTATTATTATTATTATCTTGTTAAATAACAGAGACTGAAAGGAGGAGAACATCGACGGGTACACATTACTGTGGAAAGACGAGCAAAAGTGAAAGGTGTGGGAGTCGCCATGTGTGTAAAATATAATTTGAATTTACTGCGTCTTCAATTAGACGGTGAGCCACAGCTTAGTGAGGATGTTTGGTATGATGAGACAACATTAGGGGTCATGGCCTCATATTTGGAGTGTGTTACTGAACACCTAATGACATCAATAACTTCAACTGACATCCTTTTATAATATTAAAAAGACAAGCTTAAAGGGGGATTTTAAAGTCATGGGGGACTTTCAATTACCCAAACAATAACTGGGGTAACATAACAAGTAGCAGAGGACAAGAACAGGAGTGTTCAGATGTAATGAGTGACTGTTTAGAACTCCGTATGTTAAATCACTAAGTCAGGAGGGAAGCCTGCCTGGATTTGATATTTGCTAATAATCAGGATACAATTGAAGGGATGGATGTGATTGAACCACTGGGGTCAAGTGACCACAATGTAATACAATTCACAATGTCTTGGTAGAGGACATAGCAGGGAAGCTAAAAGGGACTTAGAAATAATTAAGAGAAAATAAAAGATGAGACAAAGAGAGTCTTTCAGTATTTTAGTAGTAAAAGACCAGTCAAGAAGGAGGTGAAGAGTATCAGGAATAGTTAACAGGAATCTGCTCTGGTCCTTCTTGTCCAGTGCCACTGTGTGGTCAGACTAGTCCAGTTTGTTGTTTATATGGACAACTGGTACTTGTTGCTCTGTACCACTTCCACATTCTCCACCTGGATGGTGACTGATCTCAAAGGTTCCTTGGCATGCCATACGTCCACCACCAACTCATCAGTCTTGCTGATGTTGATCTTCCTTCACCGTAACACAAGGTCCTCCATAAACCTCCTGTGCTCTGACTTGTTTCCATTAATAACGCAGCCTATGATGGAGGAGTCATGCGAGATTTTCTGTATGTGGTTAGTGCTGTTATTGTACTGGAAGTCCTTTGTGTTGAGAGTAATCAGGAAGGGAGACAGAGCAGTTCCCTGAAGTAATAATAATAATTCTTTGCATTTATATAGCGCTTTTCTCACTACTCAAAGCGCTCAAAGGTACTCCAGTATTACACACCACCATTTCTGACTCACAGTCCCTCAGCCTCACAATCTGCTGTCTGTTAGTCAGGTAGTCCAAGACCCAAGAGATTGTGGGGGCATCAAGATTCAAAGTCTTTAGCTTTTTCCCCCAGTCAATGAGGCAGAATGGTGTTAAAAGCAATGGGAAAACTCAAAGACCATGATCCTGACAATCTTTATCCAAGTGGGAGTAGACTCTGTGGAACATGGAGATGAGAGCATCCTCAACACCTACTGTGCATGTGTCTGATAGGCAAACGTTAGAGGATCAAGATGTTTTGAAACCAGTGGTTGGAGGTGTTTCAGGACCAGCCTCTCAGAGATCTTCATGATGGATGACATTAAAAGAAACTGGTCTAAGGTCCTTGGGATCACTGGATCAAAGCAGCACATGTGAGGGATAGCATGGGTTTAGATGAGGAGATCATGTCTCACTAGTAAAGTGAAATTGTATGAGGAAGCAACAAAAGCAGATGACTAGACACGTGTAAATGAAGTGTGAATAAAGGGCACAGTCTGTTGGTGGGTACAGAATTGATTTAAACACAAGAAGCAAAGAGATGTTAGGAGAGGAGCCTTATCAGAATGAGATCACCATAACAGTGGAGTCACTCAGGGGTCAGTGTTGGGCCTGCTGTTCTTTTTAATATAAATAAATAATCATGACAAGAATATACAAATAAGCAACATCAGCGTGATGATGATATCAATCTGGGTGGGAGTATTGGTAGACAATGCAGAACCAGTCATATTCTTACAGAGGGATCTGGACAGCATAGAGACTTGTACAGATCTGTGGCAGATGAGATTTAATGTAAATAAATGTAAAGTATTACATGTAGGAAGTACACTGATTTGAATACACAGTGGAGTTGGGGGTGGGAGGTCTAAAACTTAAACGTGTCCCTTACAAAAAAGGCCTGGGAATTGTAGTAAAATGATCTTTATTACATTGAGACAGTAGACAGGAGCTATGAGTATGGCTAGCAGAATAATAGGTTATATAGCGCTCCCATGTGGAGTACAAGTCACTTTAGGTTATAAAACACTTTATAACACACTAGTGACGTCTCGCCTGGAGTGTTGTGTGCGCTTTTGGTCATTGGTTTACAAAACGTATATTGCAGCACTAAAGAAAGTCCAGAAATGAGCAACAAGGCTGATTCAGGACTGAGAGGTCTGCACCATGAGGATAGACTGAAGGAGTTGAACCATTTAAGCCTAAAATGAGGCAGATGAAGATACCATAAATTAAGTTTTTAATGTTATAAAAATAATTTAAATGTCATACAAATATGAACATTTTTCTACACAAAGAAAACAACAGATACATGGAAAAAGTGACCAGAAAGCGTGGTGAAGTGTAGGACTTTAAGACCCTTCAAAGCTGACAATGTTATTTTAAAAAAGATTAGGACAATAGGATTAGGTGAGCCTGTTGAGCTGAACGGCCTGATCTCGTCACAACTGTTCTGATGTTCTAACTGAGCAGCAGAGTCCTGGTGGAGCTGATGACCGGAGACACAAGACCAGTGGCTTACCTTTAATACCATCATCAATGGGAGCGGGCTGGAGACTGGCCTGAATGTCCTTCAAGAGGTCTGGTCCTGGAAAGACAACAAGAGAGACAGAAGAGACAATTACAGCAGTAAAGGGGCAAATTAACAAAAAGAAAAAGTGAGTACAGTGAGGTAAACAGAAAAATATCAAAAACTAACAGACTGCTGCTAACGTGGACTTTGTTTGGCACCAATGAAGAGTTAACGTTTGAAAATAAACAGCAAACCACCCATGTGTGTCCGTATTGGGAGGTTTGTATTTAACTGTCCAGGAAAAACCCAGGAAATGACACATAAGATAGCAATAGGAACAGTAGACGTATTGTGTGTTTATCATGCTGAGGAGAGCGGGAACTCTTTACTGAGACCTCAGGAGTACAATAAGCTTCATGTGGATCTGAAAGGTAAAACATCTGAAGAAAAAAACATGGATGAGCATGAGTGTGAGCATCTGGGTCATCTAAAGATCAGGGGTGTTGGCAAACAACAGAATTGGTAACTTCTGTTAAAGAAAGAAAACAATATCATTACTGATCATCCTGGTGGGCTGTAGCTGTAGGCTTATAAAGTGTAGAAGGGGCGACATGCAAGTCAAATATGCGGTCATGACATGTCACACATAGGAGACAGTAGCACACCAGTTACTAAATAGTATGGTGGGACCACTGACCCCTTTAAAGACTTTAAGACACATAAAATAAAAAAATCAGATAAACTGAAGAAAGTGTTGGTATTGATGGCCATCAAGCAGGTGTCTCGGTGTAAGTGATGGACCTGACAGTTGTTAGTCCGGTGGCCTACAGACAGTAATGTTGTGTTTTGTGGTCCTGTCTCTCACTTTGTCTCCTTTTGTGATTTGCACACATTCAGTGTTTCCCTGTCACACAGAACTCACCACGCTCTGTCACCTCCTCCAGTATTCTTGTTATGTTTGGTGATGGAAATCTCGCAAGTTCTTCAGCCAGCGTCTCCCACAGGCTCACCAGTACCACACTGTCCATCTTCATTATGTCACTGATGAAGGACTCCACACCTGCTCGCCCCTCAGACTTTTCTTTGTCTTCAAATCTCTGAAAGACAAGCAAGTAACCATAGGGCTAATTTAGAAAAGACCACTGCAGGAGCAGAGCAGAGTGGTCAGTATGGGTCTGATGACCTCACAATAACAGAAAGACCTCCTATGGAGGGTCAGACAGTCTCAGATGATTCTCCTGAGCTCACTAGCTCTGCTCAGCTCTCTGTGCCTCATACTGACAGGGAGACCTGCCTACCTTTGCCTCATCATTGGTGAGGATTTTCTTGGTGGCCAGGTTTTGCAGGATACTTGTGATGTCGTATTCAATCACATAGGCCAGGTAGGGCTTGTAGAACTCTGTGATCATGAGGAGATCCTCATGAGAGAAAGTTTGTATTACTTTAGGAAACTTCTGTGTTAAACCTGAAATGGAAAGAAAAAAGATGGAACATCACAGATACAAATGTGTTGGAGGCTCAGGGAACAGAATTCAGTCTGACATGACTGCTTATCTCAATCCTAAGTAGTGGCCTCACAGTAAATTTGAGGGAACAGCATCAACGACAGGCTGGACTGGTCTCATAACACACACAAGTTGCTGAATATAAGAAAGACTAAAGTAGACCCATTTTAGTGAGGAGACTGTGATCCTTTAATGTGGGTAGTGACATCCTTTACATGTTCTACAACTTTATGATGGCCAGTGTGGTTTGCTCAGTCAGTAATATCACTTCAAGAGAAGTCAACAAGATAATCAAGAAAATGATTAAGGAGGCAATCAATCACTGGGAAAACTGTGTAGGTTTGGAGGAGTGGATCATTGACACACTGAATGATTTCAATCTCCAAGGCTCAATGAGAACAGCTGTCTTGGTCACCATAAGTGTGGTCAGCTTCCAGCTCCAAAAGAAATGTTCATACCTGACTTTAAAGGAAACAGCAGACTGTGGTGATCAAACTGAATCAAAGTCCCTTCCAGTTACAGATCCAGTGCTTGATTTTGTCCATTAGGTTTAGCCAGAGTTCAATTTTGGGTTACAATCCTAAAACATTGCAGAATAAAAGTGACATTTCCCCTCTTATTCTAAGGGTTAACATGTGGCCTGTCATATGCTGGACTGTTGAACAAGAATGTACTCTTTGCTTAAAGTACAAACTGCTTTTAAAAGAACTCCTGCTTTTGTGTTAAAATACTGTATGCCTTATTAGCCATAAGATGACTTATGACTTATGTTAAAAAGAGGAACTACTGTTTTAGAGGTAAACAAGCTCACAATATAAGGAACTGTCTGGGGACTGCAAGAGGGGGCTTCTGGGTAACCCTAACAAGGCGGAGCCTCTGCACTAACCAATCTCTCTCTCATTCTTTCCTAGGGCACGAAGCGGAAGTAAAAGCAGACAATGGCCGACAGGGAGATGAATCGCGTTGCTGTCGTCGTAGAAGAACTCCAGGCACTCGACAAACAGATTCAGAAACTCCTGTCCAGACGAAGGTACCTTAGGGATTTGAAGGCTCGGCTGCTGATAAACCATCCTTCCCATCTGAAATCGACATAACATCAACCCCACATTGTGCCGCTCAAGTAAGCTTCATCCCCACGCCTCGTAGGAGAGACGACGACACCGACGAAGACCTTGGAGTGTTTCAGCTATGCAGGCAGGAGTTCAAGGCTAGAACACCTCCATCAGCACAGGCGAGCATCTTGACCCAGAACAGGTTCGACCTTCTCCGCGTCCCCAGTTTGCCTTCAACCACGGGTGATGTAATCATGGTAGGTGATTCAATTGTAAGAAACCTCAATATCACATGCCCTAATCGGAAATCTTTTGTTTCTTGTTTTCTCGGTGCTCATGTCCGAGATGTGATGAGACATGTGCCGACAATCTACGAGAAGCACAAGAAAAGGGCAGTGGGATCCATTGTATTACACGCCGGTGTAAACGACGTGAAGCACCGCCAGTCGGAAATTCTCAAGGCTGACTTCGCAGCACTAATTAAAGACACGAAGGAGAGGACCCCATCGGCAAAGATCTTCATTTCGGGTCCACTACCTCTCGTCAGACGAACAAATGAATACTACAGTCGTCTGCTAGGATTAAACAACTGGCTGAAAGGCTTCTGCGAGAATCAAGACATCGGGTTCATCGACAACTGGGACCTCTTTTGTGAAGGGCCATGTTTCTTCAAGTGGGATGGCCTGCATCCAAATAGATTGGGTGCCCGGGTCCTCTCCAAAAACATCGCTAAGGTAATTTGCCTATCTTGACTATCTATTTCTGCTCTTAACCACTTCCGTAATGCTATTGCTTTGTTAGGACATGATAATTGCTCAACAAAGTCTTCCATAAAAGTGCACAACATTAATACTCTAACAACCAATCTTAATGCACGTAAAAAATCTAGGCAGTGTGGCATAAACACCAATAATTTAATTGCAATTACTACTTTAGATGAACAATGTATTAAAACTATAAAAACAGATTTTAGATTAAATAAAAAATACACACAGAGCGGCGCTAACAAAAATAACTTAGTTTCTGTTCCAAATATCAATAACACACATAGAATTTAGCTCTGTCCCTCCAAAATATTAAATATGGAACTATTAAATGTTAGAGCTTTAACTAACAAGACTTTTTTTATCAACAATCTTATCACTGATAAAAAATTGACTTGAAACGTGACAGTTTCAAATTGACAGTGAAACATGGCTTAGCTCAAATGGCGCGGCTGTTTTAATCGAATCTGCGCCTCCGGATTACAGTTTTACTCGTGCAGATCGCCAAGGGAAAAGAGGCGGCAGACTAGCAAACATTTACTCAAGCCGGTTAAAGTGTAAAGATGTCAGTTTTGGTAAATTCAAGTCCTTTGAGTATCTCGCCGTTGTTATTCATGGAGATTCTCACGTTCTAGTTTTATCCGTGTATAGACCTCCTAAATTTAACGCATCTTTCTTTGAGGAATTCTCTGACTGAATGTCAATTATAATTGCAAACTATGACGCTCTCTTAATAGTCGGTGACTTTAACTTTCATATCGACAATCAGTGTGACCTAAAAGTAAAGGAATTCATGAACCTCCTGGACTCTTTTGATTTGAGACAGCTCGTTAATCAGCCTACACATAAAGCAGGTCATATGTTAGACTTAGTAATTACTAAAGGACTAAAAGTTGATATAAAGCAGGTCATTGATATTCGTCTATCAGACCATATTCTTCTACTGTTTAATATAGAAATAATGATAGAAAACACTCATGAGAAGCATATTGTTAAAAAACGCTTCTTTGACTCATCAGCAGCTTTAAAACTTACAAACATTCTAAGCAATCAGTCCGTTTATAGTGCCAACTATAATAGCGAGGATAATGTAAATAGTAAGGTGGAAAGATTTAATACTAAAGTGAGAGCTGCTGTTGACATAGTTGCACCTGAAAAGACAGTTAAAAAATCTTCTGGCATTGTTATACCATGGAAGACCCAAAGAGTGTCTGATTTAAAGAGAACATGCCGTAGAGCTGAGCGTAAATGGAGGAAAACTAAACTAACTATCCACTGCGAGATATTGAAGGTTAAAATAACAGAATACAATAACACTGTTCGTCTTCAGAGGTGCTGCTATTTCTCTAAGATTATAAATAACAATGCTAGTAATCCCAGAGTCTTATTCTTGACGATTGATGGTCTGCCAAACCATGTAACTCAAAGGAATGCCTCCAAAGTACTTCCAGTAAAACCTGTGTGGCTATTGCTGTATTTTTCAATCAAAAAATTAATGATATTATAAATAACATAGTATATATCCCCAACACTGAGAATCCTCCTAAACCTCAGTACTCCGTTACAAACAAATGAAATTCTTTCACCAGGATAGATTTACCTGATTTACATAAAATAATTTCTCAACTGAAAGCCTCCACCTGTGTCCTTGACCCAATACCAACAAGTTTTTTCAAAGAAGTATCGGGCGTGCTAATTGACAATATTCTTGACATAGTACACTCATCATTAGATATGGGGTCTTCCCAGACTGTCTTAAGACTGCTGCAGTTAAACCCCTACTTAAGAAAAATAATCTCGACCCCTCTGCTCTTGAAAATTTTAGTCCCATCTCTAACCTGCCTTTCTTAAGTAAAATTCCAGAGAAGGCAGTCATTATGCAGCTAAATGACCACCTCAATAAACATGCTATTCTTGATAAATTTCATTCAGGTTTTAGAACAAATCACAGCACAGAAACTGCACTCGTTAAAGTAGTAAATGACTTGCAGGTAAATGCAGACGGAGGCCATTCATCTGTTCTCATCCTCCTAGATCCGAGTGCCGCATTTGACACCTTTGATCATAATATTCTTAAAAATCGCTTTAGTCAATGGGTGGGCCTCTCTGGCAGTGTCTTAAATTGGTTTGAATCCCACCTGGCAGGGAGAAAATTCTTTGTGAGTTGTGGTAATCACAACTCAAAGACACATGATATCCTATATGGTGTTTCACAAGGCTCTATCCTGGGTCCGCTGCTCTTCTCAATCTACATGCTTCTGTTAGGTCAGATTATCTCAGGTTACAACGTGAGCTACCACAGCTATGCTGATCACACACAGCTGTACTTATCAATAGCACCTGATGACCCCGATTCTCTCGATTCACTAACACAATGTCTGACTTGTATCTCAGAATGGATGAATAGTAACTTTCTCAAGTTAAAGAGAAAACTGAAATCTTAGTGATTGGCAATAATGGATACAATGAGGCTATTAGAAATAAACTGGATACATTAGGATTAAAAGTCAAGAGGTAAAAAGCTTAGGGGTAACTGTTGACTGTAATCTGAATTTTAAATCGCATATTCATCAGACCACTAGGACGACATTTTTTCACTTAAGAAACATAAGTAAAGTTAGACCTCTTATATCATTGAAAGGTGCTGAGAAATTAATTCACGCTTTTGTTTTCAATTGACTAGATTACTGTAATGCACTCCTCTCAGGTCTACCCAAAAAAGACATAAATCACTTGCAACGAGTGCAGAATGCAGCTGCTAGAATCCTAACTAGGAAAAGAAAATCCGAGCACATCTCTCCAGTTTTAATGTCACTACACTGGTTACCCGTGTCATTCAGGATTGACTTTAAAATTCTGCTTATGGTTTATAAAGCCTTAAATAATCTCGCCCCATCTTATATATCGGAATGTCTGGCACCTTATATTCCAAATCGTAACCTTAGATCCTCGAATGAGTGTCTCGTTAGATTTCCAAGAACAAAACTTAAAAAAAGTGGTGAGGCGGCCTTCTGCTGTTATGATCCTAAAATCTGGAATAGCCTGCCAATAGGAATTCGCCAGGCTAATACAGTAGAGCACTTCAAAACACTGCTGAAAACACATTACTTTAACATGGCTTTCACATAACTTCACTTTAATTTAATCCTGATACTCTGTATATCCAATTCATTACAATAACTATACGTGGTGGCTCTAAAATCCGTACTAACCCCTGCTCTCTCTTCTGTTTCCTTTTCTGGTGTCTTGCTCCACCACCATCTACTCAAAGCACCGTGATGTTCCAACATTGATGGATTAAAAGCCAGAAGTTTGCATGACCATCATCATCAAGTCCTTCCGTGCGAACCCTAAATACAAAGAGGACTGTTCATTTTTGTTAGGTAGAATGCCCAGAGGGGACTGGGCCGTCTCATGGTCTGGAACCCCTGCAGATTTTATCTTATTTTTTTCTCCTGCCGTCTGGATTTATTTTTTGTTTTTTCTGTTCTCCCTGGTCATCAGACCTTACTCTTATTCTATGTTAAATAATATTGTCTTATTTTAATTTCTTACTTTGTCTTTTATTTTTCTTTTGTTCTTTATGTAAAGCACTTTGAGCTACTTATTTGTATGAGAATGTGCTATATAAATAAAAGTTGTTGTTGTTCTGCTGGTCGGCTGTTCCCGCGTTTAAAGAGTGAGGTAAGTGCAATTCAATGTCATTTGATGTTCATGCATCCAATCTGCTTGGCCTCCTATTTTTCACAGCATCTTTCAGCCAATCAAAATGCACACACAGCAGTGGTGAAGATGAGACTCAATTGCCAGAGTTGACTTTAGCGGATAACCTTCATAAGATGTTTGGACTTCTTGAAAAACAAGCCCCCTGCTCTTTAGACAATTTGCCACAGTGACTCTTCTGCATTTTAGGTGATTTTTAAAGTTGTTTTGTTGTTAACTGAACAGTTGGCTTAATGAATCTTGCATACGAGGGACTGATGGGTGATAACAAACCTGCCACTCACCTTTTAGTGGTACATCTTTACTCAGCTACATATTTATATTCAGAATAAACTAGAGGAGAATTTAAAGGTGAAGGTGTTCAGGAGTCAAATGGGCGCTCTGTCTCTTTCTCTCTCTCGTGTTTTCAGGTTCATTGTGACTCCTAGAAGGAAAACCAACCAACTGCTGGGCTTGGAAATGTGCATAAACCATTTCTTAAGCAGAATTCTGGATTTATAAAACACAAACTTGACAGAGAAATTGCTTTAAAGTAAGAGAAATGTTTGACCATTGGTAAATCACACTCAAACTATTTTTCTGTTGGAATTTTAGGTACTCTAAGCAGCAGGATAATAAAGTGAACATAAAATTGTTTTTCATTGTGTATTTGAATGCTGAGTCAGTTGCGTTGTGATGTTAGTCTATCCATCCATCCATCCATTTTTATACCCGGTTCTTCTAACCCCATAACCGAACAGGGATTGTGTGTTTTCTGTTTGATGGTCTTTGCAAAATCAACCCCAATTCAGCATACAACTCAAACAGGATGGCCCTAGGAAGTCTAAGTCAGCTAGTAAGTCAGTCATCTTCTCGATAAAGGACACATATATCATTAAAAACATCGAAATGGCAGAAAATGTTTTGTTTTTAAGTTTGTTTGACTATGAATTTTAATTGTGGTAAAATGAGCACTTTCTTATTTTAATAAGTTATAAACTGTGTTGTAGCAGCCAGCATTGTCACCCTCGAGATGGACAGGTGACTGACAGCAGGATATTCACAGGTGTGCTGAGCTCTGAGTTTCAGGACCTTCTGGAGCTTTCTCTTTACACTTTACAAGTCTGAGAAGGCAGGTGGAGACTCAGAGGGCATTATAAACACAGCCCTGCAGATGATAACAGGGAAGACGGGGAAAGGAATACCACACATGACACTAGATGACGATCAGAGACAGTGCAAGAGTGGAACAGCTTGTCTAGTGAAGTGACTGTCAGTTTTATGGGGCGGCTTACATGGCTTTTACACTGAAGGCTCATTCTACTAGAAGACTAAGATCTGTTGTGAAATACAAGTGTCTGTTACTGGGCTTAACTTGCATTCAGTGTGTGTCTCGGTCTTTCCATCTCGGTGCTCGTTTTAGTATGCATAGCCTAACATTCAGATGAGACTTAGTTAACTGAATCGAAAAGCTGGAGTGCTTTCTGTAATTTTCTTTATGAAAGAGACAGATATCACATTTTTGCATTTTAAATATTTTGCAACAGGGGTGTGCGTGACGTGTGATTGAGATTTGTTCAGACCGCCACACTGCTGTGTGTCCAGGCAGACATAAGCAACAGACACACATGCACCACCAAATCATCTCAAGAACGACAAGTTGAGACCAATAAGGCTGCTATGTGCTTTGTTTAGATTTTCTAATATATATATATATTTTATTATTATTATATAGACATGACTATCTGATACCCGCCGCTTCACTGTCTTCACAATAATTTCATTAAAAAGTTGCCCAACTAAGTTTACAAAATAAAATGTATAACAAAAAAGAATACAATACTTTTTCCTGATGTTTTATTTCAAATTTAAATAAGATTCAATTTCATACTAAGAACTCACCCCTTATGTGATTACTTTACAACAAACTGCAGTCTCAGTTATCACTCATTTTAAGTAGATAGTAGAAATCTGCTCATCAGGGTGAGCTAAATAAAGCTTTTTATTAAAGCGCGTCTTTATTTACTAGCATCTCGTTTTATATCTCATATGAAGCATTCATGAGAGACATCTCTGATAATAACTCAGCAATAATTACCAACAATGGTAATATTAATTAATATACTATTTGTTATATCTTTATCTTTTTAAGTTGAGTTTCTTTAAAATACTTAATTAAAATAAATAAATAAATATTCACATAGTACTGTATATTTTTAATATTTGAAAATATATCAGGTTTTTATATTTCTGGTTATATGTGCTAAATCACATATTTAATTACATTTTTTCATAAGGGTCCTTTTATACTTTTCATTATGAAGATTACTCATTTTTTACTGAATTTTGCATATATCAAATTTCATCAATAATTGTGTATTAAAGTTATTTCTTATATTTTCTCGAAAAAAAATGTAATTACTTTATATGTATGATGATGAAATTTGTAAAAAATATACTTTTCCCTTTTCACCCCCTCAGGGGCAGAATTTGGAAAAATCCTTTCTGAGTGGGCGCCAACATCATAAAAAAATTAAATTTCATGTTTCTAGGACCAATGCTTGAGGCTGGGTGTTGATATGTCGCCCAGTCAGTCACCTTACATTTTTATGTATCTGTACAGTATATAGATAGCTGGATTACCCAGCGCTGACAGGCTATTCATAGTTTAAATATGAAACAAAGTACTGTACTATTTTGATTTGATTAGAATATGATATTATGATATGATTATTATTATATTATATGATATATATATATATTTATATACTGTCACGCACGCATGCTTAGGGGACAGTCAAAAGGCTCGATCGCACGTGAAAGATTGAAAGACAGGGGGATAAGACAAGAACTAATGCTTTTCTTTCCTTAACTCCACAGATAAACGACAGAGTAAAACAGCCATACCGGTCATCTCGTCCTGTGCCGATAAAAAATTCCTGCTGGGAGTTCCGGAAGGCCCCAATGACTACAGTCCATCAACCTCACTCCTGACGTCGCTTCCAGCCACTTCATTTGACGTCAGCTTCAACCTTCCCTGCACCTCTTCCCCGTTAATTGCACTTGCTTTGTTTTTTATATAAAAGAACCAGAGAGAGACCTTTATTTTGTCAAATGTTTTGCTTTGAACTTTACCTTTATTTTGTACTGGACACTACACCCAGTATAGGGGGAGGATCCCCAACTCTTAACCTGAGTTTCTGTGTGTTTATTCCTTCACAATATATATATATATATATATTATATATATATACATTTTTTTATATTTTGTATTTATATATTTTATTTCATATATATATTTTGCCTGCGAACACTTGAGAGGTTGTGTGTAAACCGTAATCGTCTCACAAGACGACTTTCAACACCTGATTTTACATAAAGAATGCCATTACGATAAACCTTAAAGGAAAAATGAAATAGTCGCCCTGCTGCTGTTAACTCACATAGACCACCAAAAGTAGAAGGCTGCAACATATCATCCATTATTGTCATTTCCTGTGTACTGTACATTGAAAATGACAGACTCCGAAATAAGCAAGCCCTGTCTCCTCTAATGGGAACAACAACATGGCGTATCATTTCCCCATTAATATTCTAAATTTTGTCAGCCATTGTGTTATAGTGAAATAAATATTTGTGGGACAAAATAGGAGCTGTAATAAGGAAAAAGTGTGTGCTGCTACAGCAGTCTGTTTTAATATTGTTATTAGACTGTTTGGTGCATTCCTACCCCCCACCCCCTATTTAATTAATACATTTTGGTATGTCCCTAGCTCTCTTTTTGCTATTGGCGCTGCTTTAGTCTTTGCTTTACTGTCCTCCGTGTTGTATTTTAGATTAAGGAAATTATCGTCCTTTTGAGTTGTCAACCATTTGAGTTGTCAATGGTTTTTCACGTCCTAATACTTGTATTACTTCTTGCCAGAAATCTATATTAAAGTATACGGATTCTCAGCCTTGACTTTCTTGGTGAGTAAAACTATCTGTCCACGTTCACTACAACCAGTGGGGCGACGCACACTGGTTATATATACGGGGGTTGACCCAAAAATAACCAGAAATATTTTTAAAACGTGTTTAATTTAATTTTCTGTACAAACTACAATTAGTCTCCTTCAAAGTACTCTCCATTGGCGGAAATACACTTATCTAACCGTTTGTTCCA
>JANRMT010062791.1:199819692-199836001 GCA_026402145.1 Polypterus bichir lapradei
CACGTAATTGAGTGCCTGCCCATATAAGGTAAATATTCGCGGGTGAAGGACTGTGCTTATGCAAACAAAGATGAGATAGTCAGGGATAGACTAGTGTTTGGCACAAATTCAGCAAAAGTTCGAGAGAAACTTTTAAGTGCCGAGTCTTAGCTAACATTAAATAAAGCCGTGAACATCGCCAGATCGCACGAGATAGCACAAGCACAGGTGAGAACCTTCGATGCATGTACTCCGAGCGGCTCACGTGAACTGACTGTGAACGCAGTACGTAGGGGCCATGGGTACAAAGCTTTGAAGCTCCACCCTGTAGGGGCCTGTGGTCTCCGCCAGGGGGCGCCCCCATGCCTTTGGAGATCTGGACCTCAGCACTTCCGCCACACCAGGAAGTGCTTGGGTTGAAGAGGAGCAGGGACACCCAGAGTGCTTCCGGGGATACAGCCGGCACTTCTGCCACACAGGGGCGTGTTGGTGGGAGATTGCCGGGGAACACCTGGAGCACATCCGGGTGTGGATAAAAGGGGCTGCCTCCCTTCATCCTGGAGGTGAGAGTCGGGAGTGGAGTGGACTGAGCTTTCTGGAGGAGGCAAGGAGTCGGCCTGAAGAGGAGAGAGAAGGCATTGTGTGGCCAGGACTTTGGGGACTTGTGGGGTTTGTGTGGCACTTATGGACTTTGTAAATAATAGTGTAAATAAACGTGTGTTGGGTGAAATGAATGTGTCTGCCTGTCTGTGTCTGGGCCAGCCTCCACAATATATATATATATATATATATATATATATATATATATATAAATATATACACATATATATATATACACATATACATATATATACATATACATATATATATATATATATATATACATATATACATATATATATATATATATATGTTGTCAAGAGAACGACAAAAAGACATTACGAAGGTTTGGGGCAGCCATCCGTATAATATTTCCTGGCTGTAAAAATGATTAGCACGAACAGACATTTTCACACAACTGAGTCCAAAACTGAACTGATATACTGGAAGCAAGATAGCGGCTTTGAAGGCCAGTAGAGGAAGTGATGTCATCAGGACCGGAACCAGAAGTGACATCGTTAGTTACCCCAGAAACAGGCGGGATTTCCCGAGAATGGTCTGCAAGGGATTGAGAAAAAGAATTAGTACACTTTGCCAACCCCTGGCCCGGCGTGGAATTACTTCTATTACAGCCCTTTAGCTGTCTCCTAAACACACGTGTGTGACAATATATATATACTTTGTTACAATTCATATTAGCTAATCATCATGTTATATAATATGCTACCGTGGCTGTTCGTTTGTCTGTCCAGGATTTTAAATCACCTGTAACTCGCAAACCGTTTGACCTATTGACCTGAAATTTGATTCACATATACTACATGACCTCTGCTATCTATTGTAGGGGTGATGATTTTTATTCCTTTTTATTTTTATTTTATTTTATTGTAAAATCATCTCTCAGCAGTGGCCAGCAGGGCGCAAGCATACGAGCTACATTCTCATCCCTGCCACCTTCGTCATCACTTCCCCTATCTTTTCATATCTTAAATCATTCTTGAGGTAGATTGAATATTTAAGTGCCTGCTTAAGTGAAAAATAATAAAAAATGTACTAAGTAATTGCAGCACAAACACTGACTTAATCAGTTTTAACATGAAAAGATGCTGACGAAAGAAAAGAAGAAGCGGGCCACTAGGGTGGAGAAAAGAAGAGCTGCTCAGGAAGCAGCAAGCACATCAACCTCTGAGCAAACGAATGCTAAACGTACAGAGAAAGAGGATGAGAACTAGGAATGCTCAAGTCAAGTGTATTCACTGCAAGTTATTGCATAATGCGCCATTACTGGTTACACAACAATTGCACAATTGGTGTTCATGTTAAAAAGATGAAAATTAAAATATTTTTAATGTAGAAGCACATATTTATTTAAGTATTATAATAATTGTTTATTTTTTATTGAAGTGTCTGTATACAAATTTTTGAGTTTCTTAGTTAAGTAGTTTCTAATATACGGGTGTCACTTTAAAAAAGTTTAACCTCTCTTTTCACCCCCTCAGGAGTTGAATTTTTGCCTACGTCAGAAACGGTATCTATTGTCCAAATTTCACGTTTCTAGCTACAGCGGTTTAGGCTGTGCATTGATCTATTAGTCAGTCAGATACTGTACAGTTTTATATATTAAGATTAAGCCTACATTTGTTAAAAATGTAATTGCCAAATAAAGTACAGTACAGTATATCCTGTCTCTCTAAGACATCTATATAATTTATTTATTGTTAATATGTCTTTTGATCAGCAGTAGCTCACAACAACATCACTCCCTCCCTTATGCTGGAGGAACACAAGGTGAGACGCTCACTCCAGGCTGTTAATCCTAGGAAGGCAGCAGGTCCCGACGGTATCCCTGGATGTGTGTTGAGGAGCTGTGCAGAGCAGCTGGCTGGGGTCTTTACAAAGATCTTTAACCTGTCACTGTCCCAGGCCTCAGATCCTCCCTGTCTGAAATCTTTCATCTTACTCCCTGTACCAAAAAACATCACCCGAAACCTACCTGAATGACTATTGGCCAGTAGCGCTCAACCCGGTGTTCATGAAGTGTTTTGAGAGACTGGTCCGGAGTCATATCATATCCTTCACCCCCCACCTTTGATGCACACCAATTTGTTTACAGGGCTAACAAGTCTACTGAGGACGCTGTTGCTGCTGCTCGCCATGCTACCCTGTCCCATCTGGAGCACCAGGGGAGCTATGCACATCTCCTCTATATTGATTTCAGCTCTGCTTTTAACACCATCCTCCCTCACAGATTGGTGTGCAAGCTGCTAGCCCTGGGACTCCCATAATTCCACCTGTATATGGATTAAAGGGTTCCTGACAGACCAACACAAAGGGTTAGGGTGGGCCCTCATATCTACTCGGCCATCAGCATCAGCACGGGCTCTCCTCGGGGCTGTGTGCTGAGCCCTCTGCTCTTCATGCTGTACACACATGACTACACCCTCGCCCACCACAGCAACACCACCGTCAAATTTGCAGATGACACCACTGTGGTGGGGCTCATCTCTGGGGAGGATGAATCCGCCTACAGGGACAAGGTGAAGTGGCTGACAGTGTCGTGCACTGACAACAACCTGCTCCTGAACACAATTAAGACCAAGGAGCTCGTTGTGGACTTCAGATAAAAGAAAACGGACATCAAACCACTTTACATCAGAGGGGACTGTGTGGAGAGGGTGTCAGACTTCCGCTTCCTGGGATTTCACATCATGGAAGACCTGTCCTGGGGTGTGAACACAGCTGAGAGTCCTCAGGAAAAATAACATTCCCCTAAAACTGCTGGTGTCCTTCTATTGCTGCTCTATTGAGAGTATCCTGTGCTACTGCCTCTGTGTGGGGTTTTCCAGCTGCACAATAGCGCAGAGGAAAACACTTCAGCGGATCGTAAAGACTGCCCAGCAGATCATCGACTGTCCTGTACCCTCTCTGGATGAACTGCACAGCTCTCGCTGCCTCAGGAAAGTGGGAAACATCTTGAAAGACTCCTCACACCCCGCTCATGACATGATCCAACTGTTGCCATCAGGCAAAAGATAGAGGAGCATCAAAACAAAGACTCATAGACTGAATAGCATTTTCTACCCTGTTGCTATTAGGGCACTGAATGCCACCTAATCACCTCCAATGCAGCAGTTCAATAGATGGCATCTTGTGAAATAGTGTTTCATGTGCAATAAGGTCTTATGTTGAATGTTTGTGTTCTACCTTATTTCATCTTATCCTGCCTTATCCTTTTTTAATTATATTTATTAATATTTTCACACCACAGGGACTGCACCTAATGTTGTTGTATTTGTTACAATGACAATAAAGATATTCTGATTCTGATAGTTAAAATCTATTGCTATGTTTGTTCTTCTTATATTTTCCAATGCACAGCATGGATATTTGAGGATATTAACTAACTGATAGGTTGATTGATTTGTTTTTTAAACGTAACTACACCAAATCATACTTTTACTTAAATATTTTTTCTAAGACTACTGTTTCACTTTAGATGTAGTAGTTTCCACCTAAGATAGTTTTACTTTTACCTGAATATAGTATTTTCTGCGTAATTATACATTTTCAGTATAACAGGATCATCTCCAGACAGAGGAGCAGCTTCAACAACAGACTGCTGTCACCGTCCTGCTCCACTGACAGACTGAGGAGACCGTTCCTCCCCCACACTATGCGACTCTTCAATTCCACCCAGCGGAGTAAACGTTAACATTATACATAGTTATTGTCTGTTATACCTGCATTTTCATCACTCTTTAATTTATTGTTTTTTATTAGTATGCTGCTGCTGGAGGAGTAAGTGAATTTCCCCTTGGGATTAGTAAAGTATCTATTTATCTATCTATTTTATTTAAGTAGATTTTTTCATCCTCCTCAGCTACACACACACCCTTATCTTAGAGGTTTATGATTTGCACATTAACGTGTAAAAAGCAGCCACTTTGGTAAAAGATCCAGCTACTGAATGAGTTATGAATATTAACTCTACTTAAACTCCAATGTCTCCACAAGCCCCATTTGAAGTCCCTCTTGAGCAGGCCGCTTTGGATAAAGTGGGACCTCTTGATAAATTATTAAAGACCCCCACTGCCATTACAGATGATGTTCTGTGGGATCACAGATTCAGTCAATGATCTCAGAGAGATCTTAACAGACCAGGGGACTCCTGTCATTTCTGAAAAACTTTAACAACCAAACTCTTACACATCAGACACGTTAAGACATCAGTTTCTCATTCAATTTTTGTGTTGACAAAAAAGGTTAACACACATGAAAAGGATCAGGACCTCCCTGATGACCTCACATAAGCAGAACCTTTCATTGTACATTTACTGACACAGACAAAAGTGGAAACAAAGAACCGCTCTGTAAAGTACTGCCATACATACACATGGTGGATTTAAAAATGTTTAATAGTCTGTGGTGTTAAAATAGAGCCCAAAAACACAGGTAGGAGGTCAAAAACCCGAAAGCAAAAAAGACTGAAGGCAGAAGTTTAAAAACAAAAAAAGAGACGGCAAAGATGAAGAACGCAGGTATTTACAGGCGATTAAACACAGAAACAGAGGCGAGATCAGAAGTCAAATCTGAAAAACAGGAGCCATATAAAACAGATAAGAGGTCAGTAACTGAAATCAAACAAGAGACACATCACTAGGCAAATGTGCAGCCCAGAAAACAAGACAAAGTCTAAAAATCTCAAATGTGCTCAAACATTTGTGTGTAGCAACAGACAAGATGACCAGGACCAAAAGGGCAGGCAAATCAAAGACCCCTTACTAAATTCCTGAGAGGACCTCACCTCTCTTATACGTTTGTCTCATTTCCCTTTAAGGAGGTTTTACAAGCTTCCAGCGACTCTCTACTAGATGGAAGGCAAATCTGAGACATCTTGGACTTAATCCAGGAAGGATAAATGGACAAAGTGAAGAGACAAGTCAACAGTTTAACAATGAGGCCATTACCCTTTGGCCAAAACCTAATTATAAGATGCAGGGCTAGTTGAAACTGTACAAGGTTTTTTTCAGCCTTTCACAGCACTGTTACAAAACATCACCACAAACACCTTGTTGGACTCACCACATGAACCTTCAAACCTGGCCTGTCCTGAACTCTCTGCTCCTGCACTCCTCAGTTCAAACGCAGCTGGTGAGCACCATGAGGTCTGTGTGTTAAGGCAAGAGCAAGAGATATTATTGTATAATTAATAAGTAAATAAATATAATAAGTATTTTAATAAGGAGAAAAAATGTCAAAAAAGTTACTTGAGGTAAAGGGAGGAAAGCAATAAAAGTGTGACCAACAAAACGCCTTAAGAAGAACCAGCTTGAACCATCTCTGCTCCTTTCTTTCAGTGATAGCAGAACCTGGGAGCTAAGATAATAGCCATCAGGCCAGCCAGTTCTCTTAACCCTCACCATCGGAGGTCCCACACAGGCAGCTGGTCAATGAGGTCCACTTTTTTGGCCCAGTGTGTATTAGATTTGATCAGCTCCTCTTTTTACTTTCTTGTACAGGTCATTCTGAAAAAATTAGCATATTGTGATAAAGTTCATTATTTTCTGTAATGTACTGATAAACATTAGACTTTCATATATTTTAGATTCATTACACACAACTGAAGTAGTTCAAGCCTTTTATTGTTTTAATATTGATGATTTTGGCATACAGCTCATGAAAACCCAAAATTCCTATCTCAAAAAATTAGCATATTTCATCCGACCAATAAAAGAAAAGTGTTTTTAATACAAAAAACGTCAACCTTCAAATAATTATGTTCAGTTATGCACTCAATACTTGGTCGGGAATCCTTTTGCAGAAATGACTGCTTCAATGCGGCGTGGCATGGAGGCAATCAGCCTGTGGCACTGCTGAGGTGTTATGGAGGCCCAGGATGCTTCAATAGCGGCCTTAAGCTCATCCAGAGTGTTGGGTCTTGTGTCTCTCAACTTTCTCTTCACAATATCCCACAGATTCTCTATGGGGTTCAGGTCAGGAGAGTTGGCAGGCCAATTGAGCACAGTAATACCATGGTCAGTAAACCATTTACCAGTGGTTTTGGCACTGTGAGCAGGTGCCAGGTCGTGTTGAAAAATGAAATCTTCATCCCCATAAAGCTTTTCAGCAGATGGAAGCATGAAGTGCTCCAAAATCTCCTGATAGCTAGCTGCATTGACCCTGTCCTTGATAAAACACAGTGGACCAACACCAGCAGCTGACATGGCACCCCAGACCATCACTGACTGTGGGTACTTGACACTGGACTTCAGGCATTTTGGCATTTCCCTCTCCCCAGTCTTCCTCCAGACTCTGGCACCTTGATTTCCGAATGACATGCAAAATGTGCTTTCATCCGAAAAAAGTACTTTGGACCACTGAGCAACAGTCCAGTGCTGCTTCTCTGTAGCCCAGGTCAGGCGCTTCTGCCGCTGTTTCTGGTTCAAAAGTGGCTTGACCTGGGGAATGCGGCACCTGTAGCCCATTTCCTGCACACGCCTGTACACGGTGGCTCTGGATGTTTCTACTCCAGACTCAGTCCACTGCTTCCGCAGGTCCCCCAAGGTCTGGAATCGGTCCTTCTCCACAATCTTCCTCAGGATCCGGTCACCTCTTCTTGTTGTGCAGCGTTTTCTGCCACACTTTTTCCTTCCCACAGACTTCCCACTGAGGTGCCTTGATACAGCACTCTGGGAACAGCCTATTCGTTCAGAAATTTCTTTCTGTGTCTTACCCTCTTGCTTGAGGGTGTCAATGATGGCCTTCTGGACAGCAGTCAGGTCGGCAGTCTTACCCATGATTGCGGTTTTGAGTAATGAACCAGGCTGGGAGTTTTTAAAAGCCTCAGGAATCTTTTGCAGGTGTTTAGAGTTAATTAGTTGATTCAGATGATTAGGTTAATAGCTCGTTTAGAGAACCTTTTCATGATATGCTAATTTTTTGAGATAGGAATTTTGGGTTTTCATGAGCTGTATGCCAAAATCATCAATATGAAAACAATAAGGCTTGAACTACTTCAGTTGTGTATAATGAATCTAAAATATATGAAAGTCTAATGTTTATCAGTACATTACAGAAAATAATGAACTTTATCACAATATGCTAATTTTTTGAGAAGGACCTGTATATGAAGAAAATATTGGAATTGTCCAAACATTTGATTTTGACATTTTGATGAATCTTGACGTTTTGGACCTTAATGAGTCCGAAAATACAAATTTTTGGAATTATGTCTGTATGTGTGTGTGTGTGTGCGTGAGTATGCGTGTGTGAACAGGATAGATTTCTATCAACATCTGGGCCAAATCCATCAAGCAGAAGTGCTACTTTACCTGAACACATAGTCAGTTTTTTTTGTTACTATTCATGCAGCTGCAGAGTCTGATTATTCAACTTAACTTTTATAATAATTGTTCAATATATTATTAATTTGATTCGTTGTTGATGGTTCTTTAATGTACATAATATAAATATATAATCATTGTCTTGCGGTTTACTCCTCAGATATCCAGCCCCATATCTGAGTATACGAGAAAGTCGAGGGGAGAGGACTCCTGATTTTTTATCTGCAAGACTCCTCATACTCGCTACTGGATGTGTCATTACTTGAAAGCAATCAACCTACAAAGCACTCAGCTTGCCAGAATCAGTGCCCAAAACCTTTAAACCAGAACAGATTCTTTTAACACACATATAAGAACTGAGAAAATGTAAAATATGTAAACTAAGATTAACTTTTATTTCACCTGAAGTTCTCATTCATAAGAGCAGAAGTCACAAGTCAAAGGAAAGAAATGGCTTCTTGTCTCTGACCCAAACAGTCAGCGAGCTTTGGTGTCTGAATTTAGACACTAAGTCTCTAATCCTCCTTCCTTGTCCTTTGTAACTTCCATGAGGGATGTTACTCATGAGGAGCAACATGACATAAATACAAAGAAGAGAGTGAAGACCTCACCCTGTGCCTGCTATTATCTACTGGCAAGTTTTCGCCCTTTGACATACTGATGGACTAAGCCACGAATGTCCCATTTGTTGTCCATCCATCCATGTTCTGCCCCTTGACAGGGTCTCGGTCAAAGGGGCAGTAGTCTGAACAATAATGCCCAGATATTCCTTTTATTTGCTGCCTTGTCCATTTCTTCCAGAAGGATACTTAGGTCTTGGAGTTATAATCTCTCCAGCATGTCCTGGGTTTGCACAGAGGTCTCATCTAGTTGGGCATGCCTGAAACAGCTTCCCAAGGAGGTATCCAGGGTGCATTCTAATCAGATGCCCAAACCCTGATAACCTGCTCTTTTCAATGTGGAGGAGCAGCAGTTCTACTTTGAGCTCCTCCTAGATGTCTGTGCTCCTCGCCCTACCTCAGTGGTAGAGTCCAGACAATCACTTATGCTACTTGCATCTACAGTCTAGTTCTTTCAGTTACCTCATAATGTTTGTGACCATTGAGGAGGACAGAAATATAGATCCACCAGTGAACTGAGAGACTTGCCTTTCAGCTCAGCTCTTTCTTCACCATGACTCACTGGTACAACGTAAGCATAACTGCAGACACTGCTTTGATCCACCTGTTGAGCTCCTGTTTCCTTCTTTTCTCATTTGTGAACAAGACTTAAAATCATTTAAACATGTCTGCTTGACTCAGCACCTCATCTAAAAACCTGGAGTGGTCACTCTACCCTTTTTCAGCTGAAAACGAAGACTTGGAGGTGCTGATCCTCATCTCGATGATTTCATGCTCGGCCGCAATCAACCCCAGTGAGCACCTGAGGTCACAGAATGATGAAGCCAGTGGGACAACATCATCTTCAAAAAGCAGAGATCAGAACTGGACACCATTTACTCCTTGGCTGAGCCTAGATATTCTGTCCATAGAAATCATGACCACAATCGATCACAAATGGCACCTCTCGTGGAGTCCGACACGCACCGGAATTGAGTCTAACGTACTGCGGACCAAGCTATCACTCCAGCTTAAAAGCAGCTGAGTAGCTGGTAGAGGGTGGAGTGGTGACTCTCTGGTTAAAGGATCTGGGCTGGTAATTCAAAGGTTGCCTGCTCAAATCCTGGCTGTGACAGAAGGAATGGCACTCCATTGGTCCTTGTTTCAAAACCCTTAACCTGTGATTGCTCCAGGTTGCTGTACACATAGCTGACCCTGCACGCTGACCCCAAAACTCTCTGGAAGGTAAGTTGGGGTATGCAAAAAATGTCAAATTCCTAACACAATACATTTTATATGGAAAATAAAGGATTAAAAATCACAAAAAAAAAAAAAATCACGGAGGGTCGGTACCCTATATTCCTAAAGCAGGCATTCTTCAGAATTGTAGAAGGCACATTTTCATAAACTGAAACCTTTGCTACTTCAAAGTGGACGTATTTGGTAAGATTAGGGCCTTTTTCATATTAGGATGAAAGTCATCTTCACCTCCATTATAAAAGGCAAGAACATGCTAGATATTTATTAAAATTTCTTACATTTGTTTTACTTTAGAGCACAATGTCATGTGTCAAACTAAGGTACATAATGCCTTTGAAGAAATAACTTTAGAGTTGAAAAATACTCAAATTAGGTGATTAAGATCTTAATTTGTTTTACAATCCAGGGATGTGTGGTCAGGGGCGGCAGGTGAGGCTCATCAAGAAAAGTAAATAACTAATAATGATAACATAAAATAAATGTGTCCACTAGTCTGTGCTATAAATTTGTTTTCTTTATGATTCCAATAATTTTGATAATTTTTATAGTCAAAATCGCTGAATTGGCTCATTTCCTGTTCAAATACGGGGAGAAACACGAGGTGCAGCAGCGACGAGACTCACCTCACCTTGGACTGCGCTCTCCCTCACACACGGGGTTAATGCCTGCAATTGGTGTGTGCCTGTTGCTGTCTCTCTGTATGTCGCCAATCTAATATTTGAAGACACATTTACAGTATTATACATCCTTACTTTTTCCAGTGTGACTAATATCTTTACTGAATGTGTGTAACATATCTGGTCTTGCTGATCAGACATAAAACAGCAGTGAAAAGGCACAGGATGAGGCAGACAGTACCGTGACGCCCTGAAGGGGGTGCATATGAGCCCAACTGGTGCTCGTTGCTACTGTTCTTCTACGCAGAGGCGCCAATAAGTTAGTGATATCAAGTCAAGTGTACTGCACTTTAACCCAACCCCCTTGGACTTTGGCAACTGCCTCCCATAATGTATGGGGGGGATTTAGGATAGTTGAACTGGTGGCTCTTTTCAATTATTACTACTCTGAACATTTGGTCCAAATTGGAGAGCTCATGAGGCTCTGATAACCTTTTATTACTTATTTTGCTGTAAGTACAAGACCCAAAACAACTGAGCACTTTCTGTGACAATGACAATTAGATCCACTCCCACTCTGGCCAGGTGCTTACCCATCAGCCCATGGAGGGCTCCTTCCTGAGCACTGGGATGGTAACACACCTGAAGGGACTAATGCAGGTCTGTCAGTTATTATTCCTCTCTTCTCTCTTTTAGTTTGGTTAGAGGTGACCCACTGGGGGTCTTCATTCCTGAGGGTGTCAAGTATCAGAGATGATATCTAGGTCAACAACATGCTCTGTACTGTTGGACGCTGATAATTCTGCTGATGATGCTGAACAGTTTTCAGCACTCACCTTGCACTCTTAACTGACCATAACCCACTAGCTCTCTGGACTGGAGTCTCCTCCAACACCACATTAGTTGTGCACAGCGTCTTTCTGAAGGACATCCAGGGGAGTTCCTCCAATTCTCTGTTTTAACAGGTATGTGAAACCCCCAAATGAACCACAGCATTTATTTCTATAGCAAATTACATACTCTACGCACAAAGTGCTTTACATGATGTAAAGAAAAAAAATTAATTCACGAAACCTCGATATATAAAACAAAATAGTAAATATTAATGAAATCATACTGGCTTTAGTTTCATAATTTGTTTGAGTTAAACTGGTTTGATTTTAACCTAAGTTGAACACAATCTAAATTCAATCACTGCTAAATGGCTGCACCCTCTCACTGTTACTCACACCTTAGCCTTGTACTGTTATGGCTGACCAAGTGTTTTTCCAGAGCTGACTGCATTCATCAACTGCCTTCAGCTTTCTGCTACATTTTTTTCCTGACTCCTGTCCCTTAATCTGATGTCACATTACATTGCTTTTTATTTTGGGGTATGATTTGCTGATTGCCATCTCTGCTCTTGTTGCTGCACCATGTCAGACTTCTCTTTTTCTTTTTTTCCATTCTGCTTTAGTACATAAAACACGAGACATCAGACAGACAAGCTTCTCTTGTATTTGTGAGGTTTCAAACACGTGTGTTTCTTATTCCTCGTCACTACATTCAATGCCTTGCTCTGCAAATTGAACGCTCATTGCCTCTCAACTCTCACACTCAAAGAGCCTGCACCTCCAACCAAAGGGAACATGATGCTTGTTTCATTATATTCTAGTTTGTCACAGACTGTTGGTCTCAGTCACTACGTTTATCACTTTAGATGATCACACTCACAGGACCACTTGGCTACTGGGTGGATTATGTAAATGAAGGCTACAACTCAAACTCACTGGAAGTCATCTAATGTGACATGTCCTTTATGTGCCTTTAGTGGCGTTCTCCATTGTTTTTCAGAGCCTCAGAAAACTGTCCATAAAGTAAAAGTGACTTCTTAATGAATCAAATGACTAAGGTCTCTTCGACTTCTTGTTCTCCTACATGTATTTGTTGATCTCTGACACTCTCAGCTGTTCTCAGTACAACTACCAACCTGATACGGTTATCAGTTCAGCTTGTTTCTCCTTTAAACTTTTGCAGATTTTATCCTTCTCTGACTTTTCTCCTGTAAATAGAAGTGTCCTTATAAACTTCACACAACTGTCAACTGCTAGGAATTAACAAAGAATGCCACGATGGGAAAGGCCCAGCACCCTTTGAATTTTAGGGGCAAAAAAAAGTTTAAAGATTATAAATATAAAAAAGAGATTCCATCACACTGGGTGACATTACAAAGCAGTCCATCTATAAACCAAATAGCATCCAAATACATTATTTTTAAAAAGTGTGAGGGATTAGAACAGTTTTTATAAATTTATAAAAAAGCATCAGATGGTTTTTCTCACCAGACAGAGTGTTCATGTCTTCATTACGTCTCCCTTTCTTGGAGATCATGGACACAAATCTCTTAAACACGTTGTCTTTACTCATCTTTTGATTCTGTGATCTGAATGACAGTTTGTCTCCTTTAGGACTCCTTTCACCAAAATTAATGTGACTTCTCAGCAGGTGGGGGCTGCAGAAACAAAACAAAGAGGACATTACAATAAAAAAGGACGAGAGCTGAGCAAAGGGATGGTAGACTCTGGTCTGTCATCATTATGACATGAGGGACTGAAAGGAGAGAAACGTCTACAAACATCCAAGCTTTTAAAAAGCTTGACAACAGACTCAGGAACTGAAAGTCGACGGTCAACGTGAGCCTCTGATGGTGTGATCCATAATTTTATTGAGGGGCCTCAGAATTGAAATACAAGATGAGACGCCTTTGGAACCCATGAATTCAATGGCTGTGTCCTCTTATGGAGACGTCTGCAGTGCCCTTAAGGTTATTTTGTGGATATGACAACCTTAAGGAGACCTTAACTCATATGATGGCCATCTTGTACAAAAGTGAATATTTTGTCTTTGGATGACTGAAAATGTTGGTGTTGCCATATCACAGTCATCTGACAGGTAGATATGAGGCTAACAATAATGTTTATAAAAACAGATTAGTCCATGAATGATGTGCTTATTACATTTAGCAACGTATCACAAATCTGCTTTTAGCACTTATGTCTTGTTGTTAGAGTTGTGTGATAAATCAATTTTATTGATTAAATGGAGCTTCTGTTTTAGGGTGATGTATAAAAATGAAAATCTTAATTGACTTTCCTCGGTAATTACAGGCAGCTGTCCATCTGCTTGCCCCCTCACACATAAAACGGCAGCACAGACGTTAAGAAATGAGAAGCTTGTGTCTAAAGCTGGCAGTGTCCCCTCAGTCCTTTGAAAGTGGTTCAGTTTTGTGAAGTGTGATGTCAAACAGGCCGCTGTCCATTATAAAGCCATTGTGGAAACTAAAGGAAGCAGCACAACAAACTTATTGCAGCATCACCGTTAGAGGCATACAGCCGAGTAAGACATGCGTGTAGCTCTGTGAGATGTACAGGCTGACAGCAGCCATGAATAGTCTGCTATAGAGCTGGTAACAGTAGTGGTGTCATTTTCCCATTGCAGCTCATATGATAAAAGGGAAAAAAAATGACAGATGCGGTGATGTTTCACATCTTGCCTGAAGAAGGGGCCTTAGTTGCCTCAAAAGCTTGCATATTGTAATCTTTTTAGTTAGCCAATAAAAGGTGTCATTTTTCTTGGCTTTTTTCTACATCTCCTATGATATGGTGCCCATATATACAGTGGAAAGGCATGGGGTCATCCACATGCAGAACAGAATCAATCGCAGAGATGAAAGTCTTCTGTTGAAGTAGCCCTGCAACAACAACACAAAATAAAACACAAAACAGAAGGTGTTACCCCACAAAGACAGACTTATAGCTCACCTGAACCATGCAGTTCTACCTAAATGTGTGAATTCACTCGTCAAAGTGTCTGCCACCAAACATCTCACTTCCTCAGGGACCCCACCGGCAGAGTAATCCTCCAGGGGCTGAAAGGTGCATTGACCTCCCAAAACCTCAGAATGACTATGGACAGCAGCAGCAACCTGATCAAAGCTCTAAAAGTAAAGGAGAGGACGCACCTGAAGTGCTTTGGAGCAAAAGGTGAGCCTCTAAATTCTTTGATTACATCTGATCGATTTGTTAATAATGAATTAATTATAAGTTAAATTAATTTATCTGAAAGGTGCTTTTTAAAGTTTTTGATTGAGTAAAGGAAGCAATCAACATTTCAAATTACACCAACCATTTATTTTTATTTCATTTCATTTTGCTCTAATCGATATTTCAACAAACTGCCCACATGCGTCACACGTAGCAGACACACAGTGAAGACACTTGGCGTATGTCCACCTGCACACGTGTGTGTCTGGCATTACTAAACAGAATGTTTTGCATTCATCAATATAATGTTAAAGGGTGAAATAGTTTAATTTTATAAAAATGACATTAAAATCATGTGTACATATCAGTGTTTAGCGCTGTGTGTGACTGTAGTCGATGTTGTCACACTGCACTTTATTTCTTCTTTCTGTACTGAGAATGGTGTGAAGACCTCAGGGCTGACTGTGCCACAGGAGTTTGTTAAAAGGTTGTTGTCACTCTTTACCTTCATTTGGGGAAGCAGGAGAGAGATGGTTGAGGTACAAGGGCTTTAAGGTCTTTTCATAACGGGTCAGCACCCCATCACGAGGACAAAAAATGAAAGTCTTTTACCTCGAGCTGTCGATTATTTAAAAGACTACAGGAGACGCCAGCAGGTCATAAAACGGAAACAAACATAAAAGTAGAAGTAAGGAAACTTCATAAATCCGTTAGCCAAAGAGGCTGCGACAAATGGAGGACGTGTTTTTATTCTGGTAAAGATACTTTCGGGTTCATAGGACATTTCCGCCCTAAATGGAATGCAGCAGAGCGGGCGTGTAAAGCTAAACACCGCCATCTAGCGTTCGTGAGGTCTGCTCATGACGGTTATCGAGCGGCTCTTCTCCATTAATCTCTACAGCGGCACAGACAAGTCAGTGTTGTAAATCCAAATTGATTAAAACGTCCTCATCCCATCATCTCAAACCGCTTTTCCTGATGAGGGTGGCAGTAAAACAAGCAGGTCAGCCCTGACTTCTTTGCAAACCCCAAACCCCCAGCTACACATTTTGGCTCTTGCTGGCGATTTCCCAGACGTTCAAAAGCCAGTATGATACATCATTCTTCCAGCATGTCCTGGATGTGCCATTGGGTCTCCCACCAATGGGACGTGCCCAGAGCAGCTCCATCCTTACGATATTCTAAAAATACCTCATCAAGACACCGATTGCAAGCGGTTTATTAAGTTTATCCGCAGGGCTCCTAGGCTGACACTCCGTGGAATGATGAGTGCAGTTGGGCTTTCACCAAAAGAGTGACGGCAGGCAGCGAGCCCACCAACTAAGGCACCGGACTTAAAATCTCGAGGTCGCCGCTAGTGTGGCCGGCTGTGTCCTGATTAAAGCGAGTGTCACTCGGTAACCGACACAAGTAAGCGACATGCCAGCCCGCTACTGAATTATGACGGGAAATCGCGCTTGTTATGAAAAAAAACCCGACGACAAAGCTCAGTGGTTGGTGTGTGTGATGTTCCTGCGATCCTAGTTACACCGTCTTTATATTAACTTAGCAAGTCCATTAGAAAATTGTGAAATACTAATAACTATTCTATTCATAGAAAACTTCGAGGATTAATAATACTGTAGTGACCCGGAGTGGAGTCTTTAAAGAATTTTAGAGCCGAACTCTGCCGTGCACCTCTTCCAAGCTGTCGGCTAGCGGATTGCCAGCGTTAAGCATGCAGCTGCACCCGACTCTTTAGATAACGAGCACTCGTGCCCCATACACCGCACGACTCCGAGTGACTCGCAAGCATTGCTGAGATAAATCTTAGCCAGCCAATACACCGCTCTGTCCTGTTACATCTCTTTATTATCGGAGATATTCATCAAACAAAGCTTAACACTCAT
>JANRMT010062791.1:199836401-199863890 GCA_026402145.1 Polypterus bichir lapradei
AATTCCCCACAAACTATTTACATAATTTACCCATAAGGCGTGACTCCACCAGCGCTTGCTGCCGGGTCGTTACAATACATCCTTTTAAAACCGTCGTGTCATTTCCTCATCTCTTTATGAAAAAATAATAAATAAATACATAAATACATAAATAAACAATGAGTTGTGCTGTGTGAAGTTTAAACCAATAATTATGATGGAGTTCGGCTTAATTTTCATAACACCCGTTTAAAGTTTTTGTTAATGTAGCACATAAATCTGAATAAATGAAGTGTGCCTGCAGGGTGTGGTCTGTGCGCTCTAAAATCTGCTGGTTCTTTAATTGTACTTTATAGTCCTTTACTGGTTTGTGTGGTTCCTCAGCCATTGCTGGACCAAGTACCAGTTCATTCTGGGAGAGGTTCTTTGCATATGAAGTTGGCTCTTTGTGTTTTGATAACTTCCTAATATGTAGAAAAACCCAAAATAGGGGAGGCAACTTTGGTTTTATGGTTCCAAAAATATGTAGCAGTGCTAAATAAAAGTGCCGAGAAGGCCACTTAGGGTGATTCTGGGACTGCAGGTTATGAGTTATTAGGGGAGATTAAAGGAGTTGAATTTTAAGTTTAAGTATAGAAATTATGAAGGGGCATCACTGAAGTGTTTAAAATTAGGAACAAAATTAGTATAATTGGCTCACACTTGTAGTTTAAAATTTTCACACAGGGATGTTATTGGAAACCTATGGGCTGATTTCACACAAAGTGTTTCTCTTCACACAAAGAAGCACAGACTTATGGAATAAATGATCAAGTAGTGTGGTGGAGAGCAGGACTTACCTTCAGCTCTCGATATGATGTTGTTCTGAACTACTGAGGTGAATTGGATGGACAAGCTTTTTGGGCTGAATGGTCCCTTCTCGTCATAATTGTCCTTTTACTCTCATATTATAATACAAGCTGTTAATGGGTCTTTTTAATAGGCCATATTGTTCTTTTTGTCATTTGTATGATAGTCTAGAGGCAAAATGTTTTCTAATAGAGGATACCATAGAAACTCTCATTGTAAAAATTGACAATTATGGTCTGGTAGTCACCCTCGTGATTTCCACACAGACGTTTGTGGTTACATTTAAAGGTCAGTTTAGTCTTAAAGGCCCATTAGGATTATCCATGGCATGCCCATTCCTCAAAATTGTGATGAGATTGCGTTTTGGGAGTTTATACCCCGAGTGCCAAGAGAGTTAAAGGACAGGATGGACCCCTTGGCATTTTATAACATCTGTCATTATGCTGATGTAACCAGGGGTATATTTAAAGTAGGGCTGTGGCGGGTATTTAAGCTGAGGTGGTACAGCTGTAGACAAACAGTTGGGCCTTTCAGAAAAATAAACTGCGGTGTGTGATTATCCGTTGGTAAGAGCTAGTAAACCACTGGGCTCCTCAAAGTTTTGGATGAAGTAAATGTTGGGAAGGCCGTTTACATTTAAATTCAAATGAAAAGCTGGTTGAGAGTGAGAGCAGTGACGGCTGACATTAGGGATTGATGGACGGACTGGTCTGCTTTCCAGTTTCTTATGTTCTTACGATTGATGTTTATCTGATTACTGGTATTACTGGCTTCATTGTTATCTTTACTTAGTTATTTGTTTTGTCCTAGTGCAGAAATTAAAAACGTTTACTGAACTAATTAAGAAACTTCAGCCATGTTATTGGGTTTTAACGTATTCTCTAAATATGTTGTATAATGATGTTTTATTAGCCAGGGTTGTAATATAAATTGCAAATTGGGTTTTGCACCCACCCAGACTGATTTTGTAATTAATACTGGTTTGGAGTGAATTTTATGTTGTATTTGATGTGGTTTGAGTAGTCACATTTTTCCTACTGCTATTCTTTCATTTTCTGTTGGTTTTAGCCAAGTATTAGTTAATCTGTGAACCCATAATAAACACATCCAATGTATGAGAGACATTCAAAAAGTTTGCACACTTTTATAAAACTCTATTTATTAAGAATTTCAAAAACCAATCACATCACTTTTCTACATAGTCACCTTCATTTGTGATGCAGTTCTCCCAGCATCTCATTGACTTTTAAATGCCCAATTACTACTCCTCCCGCCTTCACCATTTCCAGCGAAAATATAAAAATGCGGAACACTTTTTGAATGTCCCTCGTACATAGACGTTTGTGGGGACTTTGATTGTAGGAGGACCCCTTGAATTATATGCCATTGTGAATCAAAACCCTCCCACCCCAGGAAGCTAAACTGCCATTGGCCATTGCTGAAGATTAAGAACTCTCACTTTTATAACACGACAACCCTGCACGTGATCAGCTTTCCTTCTGCCACATTTGTCACTGTCACTCGCCACTGTTCACTGGAGACCAATCAACTCGGAGATGACAAGCTGAGGTAAAGATTTTATTTTTATTAATCAGTGAATACAATCATTGAATTTATCACTTAAAAATAACAAACACGGTTATTCATTTTATCTAATTTAACTTAAAATAACCCTGTTTGTTAAGATTACGTAGCTTTTTCTGGTTACTCTCACGTAATTCTCTTAGATGTCACATTAACACAATAAAATCACATTGAAGCAGAACCTTTAAATTATTGTCTTATAACTAAATCCTAATCAGCTTCAGTGACTGTCGTCTTTACCTGCACATTTTATGCTATTCTTACTCAAAACGAACCTCCTTTTTAATCTCAAAACATAGCGTGTCCATTTTCACTGTACACAGCTGAGTAAAGTGGATTGAACCTAAAATTAACGTGTTTTATATCCCTGCTTATCCTGTTTTCCCATTAGGATCTGCACCTTTTGTTGCATTGTGGTTCCAGGCATCCCCACACATTTGTACAGTTGGAAAGAAAGTGAAAGACTTTTACGAAATCCACATTTCCGAATGTTGAGGGTTTTGTGTGATTGTGGAACCTGATTTGATAGATTTTTTGGTGCCCACAGCACATCATAAAATTATATTTTATTATTAGTGATTCTGTTGTATTGTACGAGGACAAGAAACCTGCACCTGGTCTGCAATCACCCAAACTACGTTACAATGTTTTCAATATTCTCCAATACTTATAATTATAAAGTATATGCGGTTATTTGAATGCATTTATATTGAATATACCTGCATAAGAGAACCTGTTTAAAAATGATAAAGAATTAGGTATCATCGACAACCAAAAGAGTTTATAGTTAAATAACTCCATGATGAGCATTTTTTGTTTTAAATCTTACAAAAAATTGTTAACATATTGTATGTTATTGGCACATCAGTAGCAGGATTTGAACCCACAACCTCAGGGCTGAAATGATTTTTTTGTTGCTTTTGTTGTTTTGCTGTCTGCATTTTAGTGCCTACAGGCAGCAAGACAATGACGTGAACAGAAATCTCATTTCAGCGACTCATCAGTCACATTCTGATGTCCATCCATCCGTTTTCTAAAACCCGGTTTTGCTAAGCCTTTAAGAAGACAGGGATTTTGTGAATTCTGCATGATGGCCTCTTGTTACGTTGGCTCAAATTCAGCACTCAAGTAAAGGAAGACAAGTCTTGGACGACTAAAATCAGCTTAAAAGTCAGTCATCATCACTAAAAAAAGACACAAATATTATTAATGATATTTAAATGACAGAAAACATCAGGTTTGTAAAGTTTGTTTATCTTTCTCAGCTTTGGCAAGAAAGTACTTTCTTATTTTCACAAATTTAAAAACCTATTCATAAATGTAACTTGGGTGCGACTAAGTTAAGTGATTTGCAAGTTGAAACATTTTCTGCTGTTTATTTGCTTCATCTATCTAAAAGATAGATGCAACTTTTTTGTTTTTTGAATATTTTGTCACAGGAGTTTGTTGCTCAGACAGACACACATAATCTGCAGCCACACGCACCACCACTTCAGTCGCTTGTGCTGACCACTAATAATAATAACAAATCTTTGCATTTATATAGCGCAGTTCTCACTACTCAAAGCGCTCAGCAATTGCAGGTTAAGGGCCTTGCTCAAGGGCCCAACAGAGTTGAGTTCCTTTTGGCTTTTATGGGATTTGAACCGGAAACCTTCCGATTGCCAGTGCAGATTGCTAGCCTCAGAGCCGCCTTAACCAACAGTCATATAAAACTAGAAGATAATGTAGCCTACTGAAATAACCTGTCTCTGGCAAAATCAGAAACAGTAATCTAACATGTCATTGAAATTGTACTTTTGTACAATTGTAATTCTCTATGTGTTTTAAGGATCAGTGACATGCAATTGAGAGCTGCCTTGGGCAGGATGGATTACAGTATTCATTGATTAATCCATCTTCTGAACAATCTTAATCAGGGCAAGGGGAAGCTGAAGGCTATCCTAGAAAGCAATGGGCGCAGACAAACCCTGGACAGGGCGTCAGCCCATCATAGACTGAACACACACACACAAACCTGGGGATTATTCAGTATTGCCAATTCACCTAACCTGCATATCTTTGGACTGTGGGAGAAAATCACAGCAAACCCACCTGGACTAACATGCAAACTCCATCAGGAAGCACCCAGGACACAACCCCCCTTATGTTAGTAAATTAGTGCACCCTTAGGGTAGCAGACCCCCTGACCACTCCTTAAACTCCTTCAAATATCAATGATAGCCCAAGTTCATTTTCACTAAAGTTTCATGTACTGTGCTTTCCATTACTTTCAAAGTAAAAATGTTACTCAGAAACATGGCCAGACATATATGGTGATCAGGTTATGAATATTCAAAAATGTCAGTTAAATTTACAGGAGGGAGGTGATAAGGCATGGCGAAAACCACAGAAATGAGAACATAGCCTTTAAGTTGATTTCAGATTTATAAAAGAGCTTGGGTTTTAAAAACATGACTTTTTTTTTGGTGTTTACTCCATTTTTGTCTTTCCATCTTAAGTAATATTTTAGTATGGAATATAAGCAAAGTATTATATTTGAGGCCCCAGGTGACATTCTTGTCACATTTTCCAGTGAGGGTACACTCATCAACTTGAAGGTGCCTTTTATTTTAAAGAAGTACTGAGCTAGTTCCCTGTCTAACAAATCATCCTAAAAGCTGGCTTACACTGATTGTGACAGCATAACCATAATCTTATCAGGCAACCCTATAAACTATAGAGATATAAGGTAGATTAAGGTCTCTGAAACAAATAGACTTTTCTAACACTCTGAAAACCTAAGATGTCAGAGTGGTTCATCACAGCGATGCCATAGGGGAACCATTTTTGATTCACAAAAGACCCATCTGATGAAGGTTCTAGAAAGAATCTTTATTTATTTAGATAGGTAACAGGCTCCATACAGTAAATAACCATGGCTACATGATGACAGATATATGGAATACCAATGGGTCAGGATTTTAAAAGAACTCTCGCTGCATTTAATAACCCCAGCAATTTGTTTTAATCTGTTACTGTCCACTAAGTAGCCAACCAAACAGGAAATTTTCAAAGCTCAAAGTACCAACTTCATATGCAAAGAACCCTTCTCAGGATGAAATGAGGCTTTTTCAACCTATAGTTCTATGAAGAACTTCACCACCCAGTAAAGGACCATATAATGCCATTAAAGAACCGTTATTTTTAAAAATGTAGAAGAGAATTTCATATGTAAAGCTACAGTATGTTTGGAATGATTTTCATAATGTTTGAACCATTCTGTGTTATTTTTGGTGGCACAAAATGCCTTATTCACACAAGTTAAGTTAATTTGATTAAGGGGTCCACTATTTTTGTGTAACATATTGCAAAACTGTAGCAGTCTTCACCCATTTTCCTAATGTTACAGAAGGACTAAGACTGGTTATAATGGTAGTTTACATGTCAAAGGTGGCTTTGGTTGAGTGTGCCTTTGGTAATCTGACAAACCAACATCACACCACACACAGCGTGATCTGGATTTACTTTTCCTTGTGACATCGAGAGGCCATACAGTATGTTAATCACTCTGGCGGAAGGAGCTGCTGGTTCGGTTGATTTAACAACACAAGGAGACTTGTTGGGTCAGCTGCAGTGTACCCGAGATATTACAATACTAGCAGTGGGTCAGACTACGTAGTATGATACTAAAATTAGATGATCCTCAGGTCGAAGTGCTGTTGCAGTGAACAGTGGAACAAGATCAATACCACATTGAAGTAATATGCAGCTTAGTCTTGTTGTCATTTTGTGTTTCTCCTTGGTTTGCTCAGCTGCCTGTCTGATTGTCTATTCAATTAACATCTCGCCTTCTCTCAATTAACTGCATGTCTTGATTTAAAGAGACAGAACACAAGGGGAAGTACATCCCTTTGTAAACTTATTTAAAAAAAATGCAATTGTTAAGCAATAAGTGGCTGTTGTTCACTTTGAGTGTCTGGAAAGGCCCAGAAATTTATGATAGCAAGTGGGACATGTTAGTGGAATCATATCCATCCATCAACCCACTGTATACTAATTACAGGGTCATGGAGGTTTGCTGAAGCCAAACCCAGCCAGCACAGGTACGCACACACACCAAGCATACACTAAGGACAATTTTGAATCACCAATGCACACATCCTGCGTGTCTTTGGGAGTAAACCGGAGAAAACCCATGGAGAGAACATGCAAACTCCACACAAGGAGGACCTGGGAAGTGAACCCGGGTCTCCTAACTGCAAGGCAGCAGCACTACCCACTGCACCACTGTGCCGCCCCTAGTAGAATCAAACGATTTGCGAGCGACAGGTGATTTAAAAATCCTGGACAGACAAACAGACAGCCACAGTAGCGTATTATATATAAACCGGTAAAGGCGTACTGTACGATAATGTGCAGTGAATACACTTGAATTAAGCCTTCCTAGTTTTCATTTTCTTTCTCTGTACATTTACCATTCGTTTCCTCAGAGGTTGATGTGCTTGCTCCTTCCTGAGCAGCTCTTCTTTTCTCCACCCTAGCAGCCCACTGCTTCTCTTCTTTTGTCGGCATCTTTTCACATAATAACTGATTAAATTAGTTTTTCGTTAATTAGACCACACACCTATGATCTTGAATCTAAAATTACTAAGCCCCATACACTCACCCTGCAGATGGCGTCTCAACCCGATTCTATTAGCAGACGAGAATTGTACAGAATTTATATCCAAACAAATCAAATTCTTTCTAGAGACAAAAACATCCTCAGAGATCTCTGCAGGAATACTCTGGGAAACTCTTAAGGCCTTCTTAAGAGGACAGATTATCTCATTTCTTTCCCACAGAAATAAATTAGAAGTCAAGAAAGTAGCAGAGATAAAAAGCGAAATTACTAAAATAGATGAAGAACATGCCAGACTACCAAGCGAGACTCTACATAGGAGGAGGCAGGCTCTACATTCAGAACTAACAAAACTAAAGAAACTGAACAACTAATTTATAAATCCAGACATCATTACTATGAACATGGGGAGAAAGCTAATAAGCTTTTAGCTCAACAAATTCACAAGCAAGAAGTGAGTAATGCAATCTTAGTAATCACCAACGCGAACAGAGTTAAAATCGTCGACCACAAAAATATAATGCACACTTTCAGAGAATACTATAAATTCCTACATACTACTGAGTTTAAAGAAAACAATAAACAATCTAATGCATTTCTGGATACACTACAGATACCACAAATAAACACTTTTAGTGCGGAGGACCTTGATAAACCTCTGGCGCTATCAGAATTACTAGATGCTATAAAGTCACTCCAAGGCGGGAAAGCAGCAGGCCCTGATGGCTACCCTGCAGAATTTTATAAGAAATTCTCCGCTCAGCTAGCTCCCCTTCTATTAGCAACATTTACAGAAGCCAGAGATAACCAATCTCTTCCTCTAACCTTTCGCCAAGCACTAATCACTGTTTTTCCAAAACAAAATAAGGACTTAATACAATGTGCATCATACAGACCAATTTCACTTCTGAATAACGACGTTAGAATACTGGATAAAGTGCTCCCCTCAGTAATATCACAAGACCAAACTGGATTTATTAGGGGCCAACACTTATCTTCAAATCTTCGACGCCTGTTTAAAGTAATATGCTCACAAACTAAATCAAACATCCCAGAAATATTATTATCATTGGATGCAGAAAAAGCATTCGACATGATTGAATGGAAATACCTTTTTACTAAATTAGAGAAGTTTAGGTTTGGTTTCGAACATTTGTGCATGGATCAAATTACTGTATACTAACCCAGAAGCTTCAGTTTACATCAACAACATTTGTTCAGACTACTTTAAACTAGAACGTGGTACTAGACAAGGATGCACCTTGTCACCGCTGTTTGCAATTGCCATTGAACCACTGGCAATACATTGTCGAAATACTGATCAGATAAAGGGGATTAGCAGAGAAGGACTGGAACAGAAAATCTCATTATATGCAGATGACATGGTACTGTATATATCAGACCCAGAAAATTCTGTGCCTGCAGTCTTAAACAGCACTCACAGAATTTCAAAAGATCTCTGGTCAGAATTAATTTGAATAAAAGTGTACTCTTTCCAGTGAATTCTCAAGCATATAATATTAGATTAGATACCCTACCTTTTATCATTGCAGAACAGTTTAAATACCTCGGGGTAAACATCACAATTAAACATAAAGCTCTTTATCAACAAAATTTCGCCATCTTAATGGAAAAAATTAAGCAAGACTTGCATAGATAGTCAATCCTTCATCTCACACTAGCTGGAAGAATTAACACTGTTAAGATGAATATTCTTCCTAAGCTCCTTTTTTATTTCAAAACATTCCAATATACATTAATAAATCATTCTTTAAGCAATTAGATTCAACAATAACCTCATTTATTTGGAATTCAAAACATCCACGCATCCAAAGAGCGACCCTACAAAGACAAAAGGCAGAAGGCGGCATGGCTCTTCCTAACTTCCAGTTTTATTACTGGGCAGCAGATATACAGGCGATAAGAACCTGGACACAAATAGAAGAACATACACAGGCTTGGACCACAATAGAAGTAAAATCCTGCAGTACTTCTTTGTATTCCTTGCTCTGTGCTCCAATAAACACACGTTATCGGCAATATACTAATAACCCAATTGTGCTTCACTCAATTAGAATCTGGAACCAATGTAGAAAGCATTTTAAGACGGAGAAGCTTCTATCTGTGGCACCTCTGCAAGAGAACCACCTCTTTCAACCTTCGCAAACATATGCAGTTTTTAATATCTGGAAAAAATTGGAATTAACTTGCTTAGAGATCTTTATATAGACAACGTCTTTGCATCCTATGAACAATTACATTCCAAATTTAACATTCCAGCTACACATTTCTTTCACTATCTTCAAATCTGGAACTTTATTAAACAGAACCTTCCCGATTTTCCTCATCTTGCACCATCATGCATGCTGGAAAAAATATTGCTCAACCTCAAGGACTTAGACTCCATCTCTACAATATATAAAATCATTTTACAATCCCTCCCTTTCAAAGATCCAAGAGGACATTGGGAAAAAGATCTCTCAATTAATATATCAGAAAAGGAGTGGAAAGTAGCAATGAAGAGAATTCACTCGAGCTCCATATGCGCAAAGCACACAATTATACAACTCAAAATTATATATCGAGCACATCTGTCTCGACTAAAACTCTCCAAAATGTTTCCAGGGCATGATCCAACCTGCGAACGCTGCAACCAAGTCCCAGCCTCACTGGGTCACATGTTCTGGGCCTGCACCAAATTAACATTATTCTGGACAAAAAATTTTAATTACCTTTCAGACAGCCTAGGTCTCACAATCCCTCCTAACCCATTAACAGCTGTGTTTGGGGTTCCTCCAGATGGGTTTAAATAGTGGGAAACTGATGTGTTATACTATTTGAAATTGGAAAAAATTAAATACTCAGAGGATCCGTACAGACTTTTTTCAAAACATGGCAGGATCTAATCAGTAATATTTTAAAATAATTTCATAAAGCACAGAGAATTTATTAATTTAGGTATGTTTACAAGCCTTAAATTTCACGCCGTTTGCCTTGCTCTCTCTCTCAGGGGTGGGGATCGATTTGTCCTTAACTCAATTTTTCTTTTTGTAAAAACTTGATTGATTTGTATAGATTGCAATAATAAAAAAAAAAGTTAGTTTTCGTGTTGCAATTACTTAGTATGTTTTCTTTAATTTTTCACTTAAGCTGGTACTTAAGTCTTCCATCTGCCTCAAGAATGATTAAAGATATGAAGAGGTATGGGAAGTGACGGCGAAGATGGTAGGGAATGAGAACGATGCACGTACGCATGCGCCGCATGGCCGCCCTGCTGTGCACTTACGAGAGTTGATTCTACAATAAAATAAAATAAAAATAAAAAGAGTAATAAAAATCATCACCCTGAAAGCAGATAGTAGAAGTTACATAGTATATGTGTACCAAACATCAGGTCAATAGGTGAAACGGATTGCGAGCTACAGGTGATTTAAAATTCTGAACAGACAAACTGTATGATGATAATAAATAAATGTCATAATAAGTTCATCTAGTTATGTGAGCAAGTTCTAGGTAACAAGTACAATGAGTCTGTATGAATCTTTATTTATTTTTTTATTGTAATCATTCCATACAAATAAATCAATTTTTACAAAAAATAGGATAGAAAACAAATCAACCCCCACCCCTGAGAAAGAGAGCATGGCCAACAGAGTAAAACTTAAAGCTAGTAAAAATAAATAAATTGATGAGTTTAATAAGCAGATAAAGATGAATGGAGAAGTAAAAGAAATGCAAAGAGTTACTTCCTCAGTGCTTTAAGAGCTTATTCTAAAATATTATTGATTAGATCCTGCCAGGTTTTAAAAACGTTCTGTACAGATCTTCTAACTGAGAATTAGTTTTTTTCCAATTTCAAATAATATGAAACATCAGTTACCCGCTGACTTAAAAGAGGAGAGTTTGGATTCTTCCAGTTTAGCAAAATAAGTCTGCGTGCCAATAGTGTAGTGAAGGCAATCACAGCTTGTTTGTCCTTCTCCACTTTAAGCCCCTCTGTGAGCCCACCAAACACAGCTGTTAGTGGATTAGGAGGGATTGTGAGACCAAGGTTCTCTGAAAGGCACTTAAACATTTTTGTCCAGTAGGATGTTAAATTGGCGCAGGCCCAAAACATGTGACCCAGTGAGGCTGGGACTTGATTGCAGCGTTCGCAGGTTGGATCATGCCCTGGAAACATTTTGGAGAGTTTTAGGCGAGACAGATGTACTCGGTATATAATTTTGAGTTGAATAATTGTACGCTTTGCGCATATGGAGCTCAAGTGAATTCTCTGCATTGCTACCTTCCATTCCTTCTGTGATATGTTGAGTGAAAGATCTTTTTCCTATTTTACTCTTAGATCTTTGAAAAGGAGGGACTGTAAAATAATTTTATATATTGCAGAAATGCTGTCTGAGTCCTCGAAACTGAACAATATTTTTTCCAGCATAGAGGAGGGTGCGAGATGAGGAAAATCAGGTAGGTTCTGTTTAGCAAAGTTTCTAATTTGAAGATAGTGAAAGAAATGTGTAGCTGGAAAGTTAAATTTGAAATGTAACTGTTCATAGGATGCAAAGATGTTGTCTATATAAAGATCTCTAAGTAAGTTAATCCCAAATTTTTTCCAGATATTGAAAACTGCATTTGTTTGCGAGGGTTGAAAAAGGGGTTCTCTTGCAGAGGTGCCACAGATAAAAAATTCTCCATCTTAAAATGCTTTCTACATTGGTTCCATATTGTGAGTGAGTGAAGCACAATCGGGTTATCAGTATATTGGCGATAACTTGCATTTATTGGGGCAGAAAGCAGGGAATATAAAGAAGTACTGCAGGATTTTATTTCTATTGTGGACCACGCCTGTGTATGTTCATCTATTTGTGTCCAGGTTTTTATAGCTTGTATGTTTTGCTGCTCAGTAATAAGACTGAAAGTTAGGTAGAGCCATGCCACCTTCTGCCTTAGGTCTTTGTAGGGTCGCTCTTTGGATACGTGGATGTTTTGATTTCGAAATAAATGAGGTTATTGTTGAACCTAATTGCTTAAAAAATGATTTATTGATGTATATTGGAATTTTTTAAATAAAAAGAGAAGCTTAGGAAAGATATTCATCTTAACAATGTTAATTCTTCCAGCTAGAGTGAGATGAAGGGTTGACCATCTATGCAAGTCTTGCTTAATTTTTTCCATACAGACGGCAAAATTTTGTTGATAAAGAGCTTTATGTTTACTTGTGATGTTTACCTCGAGGTATTTAAACTGATCTACGATGATAAAACAGAAGGTGTCCAATCTAATATTTTGAATATTTTGAAATTCTGTAAGGGCTGCTAGGACTGCAGGCACAGTATTTTCTGGATCTGATATATACAGTACCATATCATCTGCATATAAAGAAATTTTCTGTTCAGGTCTTTCTCTGAAAATCCCCTTTATCTGATCAGTATTTCGACATTGAACCGCCAGTGGTTCAATGGCGATTGCAAATAGCAATGGTGACAAGGGGCATCCTTATCTGGTACCACGTTCTAGTCTAAAGTAGTCTGAACAAATGTTAATACAAACTGAAGCTTCTGGATTGTTATACAGTAGTTTGATCCATGCACAAATGTTGGGGCCAAACTCAAATATCTCTAATGTAGTAAAAAGGTATTTCCATTCAATCATGTCAAATGCTTTTTCTGCATCCAATGTAATAATATTTTGTAATCTTAACCTGAAGTGAGACAGCTTTAACCTTAATTTCCAATTTTCCCACGAGTTATTGCCATGCAGCCTATTGTTATTTTGGAAGTTATACTTATAAGGATCTTTATTTTTTTTCTTTGCAGTTTTATACTTTCATGTAAAATTACTTCACATAAATGTAAAATTAAATATTATAAATGGTGTAAATTTGTATTGTTGTGTAGCTACAAATCGTTTTTATTTATTCCAACTTAAGCACCTGTTATTCTAAATTAACTAAATATATGTTCAAAATCAACTACTTACACTGTTCAATTACAAAAATAACAAATATAAAATATATGACTATTAAATCTGTGCAATGGTTCACATATTTTAAGTTAAACATGCTTTATTTTAATTGAGTGCACCTTTTGTATAATCCTACCTACCACCAAATGTCTCTTTGTATTGATGAACAAAAAGAAAATTTATTTTGTATTTTGAATGACAAGTCTGACAATGTATTTAAAAAAATAATAAAAGTGCCATAAATCTACTGAACCACACAAAATAAATGGCATTTTGAGAAAAAATGTAATTTTGGATTACATCACACTTTAAACTCCATTCAATTTTGAATATTTTAAGTTTTTGCGATTCCTACACCACTATGCAACAAACGGACCGTTTTCTATGCAAAATATTATTTTTTGCAAATACAAGATAGTCATATAAGTTAACCTTGTTTATTTTAACTTTGATGATCTTGTTTTATGTGTGTGTAATGAAACTGTCACGCCATGTTTTGAGTATAAAAGGAAGTTAATTTTAAATAGGAATAATATAAAGCGGGTGAATAATAACAACAGTCCTTGTGTCGGTTTATGCCTCTGTTTTAAAGAAAGTAATCTGATGGCAAACCTGTAACGCCAGCAAACACGATCAAGGGAAGCCCAAGTAACTTAAATTATATAAAACGAACATCTTTCCATTAGTTCGTAGTTTTAGGGCATGGCCAGACCCATTACATAATGACACGTTCCTTAACTTAAGCTCAATTTTAAGTGTCACTGTTGTGCATTTCCAGTCACATTGTGCCAGCGGCCCTTCTTTTCACGACAAATCCCCCCACCCCCAGCCTGAGGGAATGCGCGTCTTGCGTTTGATGAGGGCATCCGCGTTTGGTACAATCTCACCTTGCGTGACGTGGCAGAGTTAACGCACTAACAAGCCATGAAATTAAATAATTGACAAGGATTGTTTTTTAATTAAGCAACTGGGTTGGAACAAAAACCTGCAACCACTGCAGCCCTCCAGGACTGAATCTGCACACCCGTGCGAGGGGCTCGCTATGTCGGAATGCGGAAGATAACGGACTTCACTGCTTGAATCCGCTTTAAAACCTCTGAAAAAGGAACCACATCGACAAAGAAAGGAAAGCATCATACCTCGAGCTCTCGATTATTCAGAAGAACTTCAGGAGACGGCAGTGGAGTGGTTATCAATATGAAAAATATAAAAAATAAATGAACGAAAATAAAGAAACTTCATAAATCCGACGACTGCGATGGAATGAATCTAAACTTGTTTTTTTTGCAACTTTAAGAAGACCCTTCAGTTTCATAAAGGAAGTCACAAAAAAAAGCGGAAGTTTTGCAATGAAAGGCAGCAGTGCGATTGCATCTGCCGGGTGGCTTTCGCAGTGTCACCTCACGATGATGTGCAGCGCTTCTCTCTCGTCTGCACAGCGAGTTGTCTGTAATGATTAATGCAGTTTATCTCGCTGGACACTGACCGTCGCTAACACAGTTAGGTTTTCTTACACGACGAGGCCGTGACTTTGTAGCAGAGCGCAGCCTCGTTTTATTCATTAACTGAGTTAACGAACTTGACTGCTGAATAACAGGACAAAAAATGAAAGAAATACACCCAGGCTGTCGTCAACCGACACACTCACAGGATATGGAAAAATGGAAGAAAAAGACACAGAAGAAAAGCTCAGTTTAAAGTTATTTAAAAAAAAAAACAACAGGTCACCTAAGCCGAAGTAAATCTGGTCTACGGTACAACGATTTAACAATAGAAGTCAGACTAACAACGCATTGGACCTAAAAACATTGAAAACAGCTTAGCAGGGTTGCGCTATGAGCTGTTCAGTGTTTTCCAACCACATGCAGACTTGTTCATCCCATAAACAAATTCTCCAAATTCTACGGTTTGCATATATGGGGTGGTGGGCTATAAGGGCGGGTGGAATAATAAGGTGGGGTTCAGAAGGTGTTGGTCGTAAAGATTTTATTATTATTTGAATGTTCTTTTTTAGTGTCTCTTAATGACGTTTTCCTTAAAGAGCCACAATTCAGCCAGCTCCTTGGCACTCTTAGTTCTGGCCCTGAATTTTACTTTCACAGAGTACCAGTTAAATGTGGATTTGGTGCTTCTACTATGTGTGTAAATCAGAGTCCAAATGTCTTTCATTCTGATTTGCTATATATTGCCTTTGATTCCTGAGTGTCTAATCATTTTCCTCTGATGATGACACCTAGCAGGCTGTCAAAAGCTTAGGAACAAAAAATGATTTTATGTTATGTGACTCATTATATTATATATAACTGAATAAAAATAGTGTAACACTCTTATAAAGAAAGGTGCCAGAGTGGTACTTCACAAAGATGCCATCCACATGAAGGTTCCAGAAAGATCCTTTGTTTATTTTGATCTGTAACAAGTTCCATAAATTGCCACAAATAGATGGCCACAGTTCTACAAGGTACTTTTACTTCAAATCAAAACCAGTATACGACTGGATAAACCTGACATCAACTATAAAGAATGGCAGTGGGAATGTTCTGGTTTACTGCTTAAGAGTCTGGGGAGCCCACCATCATAGAATCCAATAGGAATGATTTATTGTAACAGAAGGAGCTCGAGGGAATGGCCAGTCTGGAATGGTCAAGTCAAAGTCCTGATCTGAAATGCTGGAGGTGGATTTGAAATGGGTTGTTCATGCAAGTGTAACCGTTCTCCACCGTACACGGCGTACTGCTGCATCCTGGCCTTTGGATTCGGTTAACCCTCAAAGCTTTTATGTTGTGATTTATATGCAACGTGCCGTACAAACTGCCATGAAAGAATACTGCAAACACCCTTTAGTTCTTGATGTTTTCTCTTTTTATTAATGGTCTGAAATATTAAACAGAGAACTCAAGCTCTGTGATTCCTCCTTGTCTCACAGTAACACAATGAATACTGCCCAATCTAAACTGCAATGACATACATAACCATTCATAGCTCAATATACAAATAAAAAAATAACATAACATACCTGAAATATTAAACAGAGTACATAAAAAGTGAAAATTCAAGCTCTGTGATTGCTCTTATTAACAAAAGAAACGAAACCATGTGGAAAGGCTGTTGAATACTCACATTAACACATAACTGAAATTAATGGAAAAGCATTCAAAACAACAACTGTATACAACAAAAATCATATTACAATTATTGTCATATACAAAAAATAAACACAAACAATTTAAAATAATTGAATTAATCTTACCATAAGGAGAATAACATCATGCTTACCTCCTCTCACAGTAACACAACGGAATGCTGGGAGAGGCTCACACTGATGATGTCATATAACACAACAAACAACAAATACAGCAGGACCACATCAGGAAAACATACAACACAATGAATGTTATCAGGGTTTGGTGAAGCTCTAAACAGCTAAACTTATTATTTTTTACACCTATTACACAAGACACCCCTCAAGCATCACTCAGCTTTAGCCCAGTTGATGTCTGAGACAGCTGGACAGTTTGAAGAAACACCGACCTGACGAGGCAATGCCAGCTATTACTGTACAGCTAAGGGTGCACTTAAGAAATGACATATCGCTTCATTGTTCACTGAATACATTTGTGCCAAGTCAACTTTTCTTTTCTTTTTTGTTCAGTTGCATCACCTTTATCTACAGACACTGTTTAAATAAAGATCCAATCCTGATATGTCCATACAAGATGAAGAAATCACATTTTATTGAGGATACTTACTTTTTCACAAGATTGTGCCCACTGGCCCTTAATGAATAACTGCCACTAGTGAAAAGTAAATCAGATATGTTGTGTAGCTCTTCACTGGCACAATATATAAAGGTTAACATATAAGGGCATATTTAATTAGCAATCCAATTAACATTAATGATTTTTGGAACAAAAATCTGGTGTGGCTCAAATACGAACAATGGTTTGATAATGGCCGAATCAAAGTTCCTATCTTAATAAATGGCAATAGTCATTGTAACTAACCAAGTATAGCAAGTGCTTCTATGGGTGGTGGTTAGTTCTGCTCTCCACTTTTGTTGTTACCGTGCACTTCACGGGCGGTGGTATTCCATACTTACCACATGCTTGCGTTTAACTATGACCCGCAAGATGGCAGCAGAACTACTGGAACGTGTTTCGGTCACATGTTTACATCTTGAGTGTAATTCTGATGCCAAGTGGACGCCATTGTTGTTACTGCTGTGGTTTTGTGAATATTACGCTGGTGCTTCTAACATTTTGGGTGAGTAAATGTTTTATCATCATTCAGGAAATTCATTCATTCAGAAAATATGTAGAAGTCATTTTCTGTTTTTGCAAAAGTGTTTCTTCTCTTTAGAGCCGTATTCCCATATGGTCAATGCAGCTAACCACCACCCTTCAAGAACATCAGTTATGGCTCAGCAAAGAGGTTTGTCTGATGAGGAAATTTACCATTTGCTTTGTGAGGGAATACCTTGCGACAATGAGAGTGAAGTGGTATGTTGAATTGATTGTCATGTTGATCCAGGCAGAGACTGAATGTCTATGTGTATAGACCACGCAGAGCCATTTTCCACAAGCCAACTCTGTCTGCTTTATGGAAACTGTGCATGACAAACTGCCAACAGGCCTCAGTCAGCAGCAGCAAACTGATACAAGAACAATATTAAATTAAAGAGTGATAAAAGTGCAGGTAAAAACAGACAATATCTTTGAATAATGTTAACGTTTACCCCCCCAGGTGGAATTGAAGAGTCACATAGTGTGGGGTCTCCTCAGTCTGTCAGTGGAGGAAGATGGTGACAGCAGTCTGCCGCTGAAGCTGCTTCTCTGTCTGGAGATGATCCTGTTCAGTTGATGCAGTGGATTCTCCATGATTGACAGGAGTCTGCTCAGCGCCCGTCGCTCTGCCACGGATGTTAAACTGTCCAGCTCCGTGCCTACAATAGAGCTTGCCTTTCTCACCAGTTTGTCCAGGCATGAGGCGTCCCTCTTCTTTATGCTGCCTCCCCAGCACACCACCGTGTAGAAGAGGGCGCTCGCCACAACCGTCTGATAGAACATCTGCAACAAATATTCAGAGATTGAGTCTTTTCGGTGGCTGAATCCGTCTGCCGCTGCATGTGTAGTGGAAGATGTCAGATGCATTCTCAGTTTGCATCTTCTCCCCTTTCTGTGAGATGGGTACACTGTTGTTTTCAGGTGGATGCTCCAGCTGGTCCTCCGCTGTGGCCTCAGTTGGTGCAACTTGGCACAGTGCCTCGCTGGGCTTTGTATTAGCCTGAAACATTTTTGAGAGCTTTGTCTGAGTAGTCTTGGCAGGCCTAATGTCCACTCAGTTGCATCAGTACAAAGCTCCATCCAAATCTAATAAATAGGAGTGTGGGGCAAGTTCCCCATCTCCATATACCGATTCTGTCCCCCAGAAGAGGCTTCATTCTTCAACTTTGTCTCATGTTCAGCTTGGGAAGGTCTCTGGCCGTTTTATCATATGATTGTTTGGCGACTAGCCATTTAAAATACAGCTTATCAGGAACATCCGTAACTACACATGGTTGGAGCAGTGCGTAACTCAACGGGAAGGGTGTTTTCAGCCTGCGAGCCATCATCACACGCCCATAGTCAGCGTGTTTCTCCAAAATCGCTTTCCATGGGTTATCACCTGCACGGTTCACTCGTCTGCAAAGGCTTTTAATAATTTTTACCGCTGATTCATATTTGCCATTAGCTTTAGGGTACCTTGGGGATGGAGTAACATCCTCGAAACCCCAGTCCCAAGCGAATTTACAGAACATAGTGCAAGCAAACTGCGGACCCATGTCTGTAATGACTTGGCCGTACCTGGACAATTGAGCCTTGCGTCTCTTAATGGTGGTGTCTGCTGATAGGTCAGGCAATAGTTCAACTTCCCAGAAGTTTGAATAGTGATCAATGATCAGCAGAAAGTCATTTTCTGTGTAGTTAAAATATGTCCATATTTGCCATGGACATGTGAGGAGTGGATGTGACATCAGGGTCTCTTTCTGCTGTTCGTGTGCATATTCGCTGCACACAGTGCACTTTCCTACATAGTCTTTAATCTCCCTGTGCATATTTGGCCTAAACAGTGTCTCGCGTGCCTGTCTAAAGCAGGCTTCACCGCCTATGTGGCTTCAAAGTATGTGCTGCAGCATCTCTGTACGTAGTTGCTTTATAATAATTACATGGTGGCCTTTAAAATGTACCCCGTCCTGTACTGATTTCGTCACGGGAGGCCCAATACTCCCTAATGGCCACTGGTGTTTCCACCTTTGTGTTGGGCCATCCGTTCAGCACTACTGACTTGAGGATTTGAAGTGTTTGTCACTCTCAGTGGACTCCTTGATATGTGACAGACGCTGGCGCGTGACATTCAAATAGTCAGCCTGGTTTATGTCCTTTATATCATTCTGTTCGTTGTACATGCTGCACACTGAATGCAGGACATGTGGTGTGTGTGTTCTGTGAGAGCGTATCGTGGCTCTGCTCAGTGTGTCGCTCACATACATAGTCAGGCCAGGTTTATAGGTTACTTCCAGAGCATAGTTCTGGAGTGAGAATAACGTACTTTGAAGTCGTTTTGTGGCGCTAAGCAAAGGTTTCTTAAAGATTGTGACTTGCGGTTTGTGGTCAGTTTCAACAGTGATCTCCCCACACCATACAGATAGCTATGAAAGCAGAAGCAGGCAAACACAATGCTTAAACAGTCTTTCTCAATCTGAGTGTAATTCTGCTCGGTTGCGGTGAGACCTCTGGAAGAAAATGTTACAGGCTGTCCTTCCTGTAGCAGGCAGCAGCCGAGGCCATTCTGACTAGAGTCACTTTGTAGTGTTACTGGCTTGTTAATGTTGTATTATCTTAGTATTAGTATAGCACCGCAGTGGTAAGGCACTTGACGTTGTTCACGGCTTTCTGGTGCTTCGGCAGCCAGTGCCACTGCATGTCTTTATCCAGGAGCCTGCGGAACGGCTTGCACACCTCTGAGAGGTGGGGTATGAATTTCGACAGGTATGCAATGAATCCCATGAACCTTTGAATCTGTGGGAGCAGGCATGTCTTTTATAGCCCTTACCTTTTCTGGATCTGGCTTGAGACCCTCAGCTGAGAGTAAGTGTCCATGAAAATGAACGTTTAAACTGCAGCTTGTTGATGCTCAGTTTCAGCTTCACTTGTCTTCACTTCTGGTCCATTAGGGCAATTATATTGGCGTTGTGGTTGTGAATGACTTCCTCCAGAGAGTCCCTGCAACCCACTATAAGTATATCATCTGCAACTGGCTCAACACCGCGCAGGCCAGCTAATAATTCATGTTGTTTTCTTTGGTACACTTCAGGAGCTACTGACACACCAAAGGGTAGCTAGAGCCAGCACATCTGTCCCCATTGTGTCCAGAACGTTGTAAGGAGGCTGCTATGGTGGTCTAATTTAATTTGTAGGAAGGCATCCTCCACCAATGAAAAAAATGAGCTTTGGGCAGCTTATAAAGGACATCTTCAAGTGTCGGCATTATATAGTGGGACCTTTTCAGAGCTTTTCTCAATGCCTTTGGATTAATGCAGATCAACGTGTTCATCTATTATAAATAAGGCCATATATGGATATCCTGTATTAAGTTACACAGAGAGATACCTGATACTTCAAGTTCGGAGTGACCTGGAGGGGCTGCATACTTGAATGAAATCATCCTACTTACAGCAGTCAGACAAAAAGAAATATAACTGAACAATATAATAAAAAAAAAAAGTTTTTCCGCTACGGCCGCTTCTACCCGCTGTGAAAACTTTATTTCTATTGTTGCAAATGCTTCCCCTCTTTAAAGGCAACTCAGCTTGCACCCTATTAGTTTTTAGTGGCCCAACATCATTTTTTTTTTGAGTGCTTAACTTTTTTTTTTTTTTGTAAAAACATAAAAAAAAAAGTCCAAAAAAAGGTCACAATCAGGAATTGAACTTTGCACCCCCAAAGTATCAGGTCCATCTCCCATTGCAGTGAGCCACCAAAGCCAAACTGACCACCCCTCTTCATCAAGTGGTGACATCAGAGGCCTGAGGTTCCCGCTGTCACACAGGAGCTCATCATGTCTCCCAGCTCCTTACCTTAGGGACGTGATGTTGTCCTCTGCTCTGTGTGACCTGTGAAGTGTCATTTCCAGCTTTCCTTTCTTTGACTACTGGACCCCAGTTACCTCAGACTGCTCCATTTTAATGGAGTCACCGTTCTGTAACATAATGTCAGTCCTTTCCATCTCTTCACTGGTGTGTTTGAGGCAGGCAGGTCATTCTTTCAAACCTGAGCTCTGCCTCATCGTCACTGCAGTATCTTCATCAGCTCTTCTTCATCAGTCCACAACTGAGCTGAGATCTCACAAAGCTGCCGCACAGCCTGTCCATTAAGTGCCAGGACCAAATGGACTGCTGAGTCTCCGAGGCCCGTTGCTTTAGTTGTGTCACCACCTCAAACGTCACCTGATGAGCCTCTCATGCTGAACTACCGTCGTGCTGTGGAAGCTCAGTCTGCACCTCAACACTAATAGAGAGGACATCAAAACCTTCATTAGAAATTGGACAATTTATCTGTAATGGTGACAGAATGACATAAACGAAAATGTGAAGGCTCACAGTGAAAGATACTTCAGGAAGTTTAAAAAATAAATTCAAACATAACAGGAATGAGGGTGACAACTGGGAGACATTTTTATGTTTACAAATCAAACTTAAAGAAGCCAAAAGTTATCTTGAGAGCCACAATTGTTCTTTACAGTTCCTCACTTGAGTACGTGTGACACAGTAAATGTGATGAGTTGCTGCCCATCACATTTATCAGCCGAGTGCCCTGCGATTCTAAACTGAGCAGCTGCAGGTTCAATTCAGGCAGCTCATGGTGGGCACGGGCAGCAGGTGGGCACATCATTAGCTTAACATTTAGATTGGCACTGTCACATTTGTCCAGATGATGAGGTGACAGGGGATTTGAGGACAACAGATGGGGGGGGGGCTCAGTGTAAGAGCAGACAGTAATGGACTTGGACACACACACACACAAGCACACACACACTGATGTTCTTGTCTAAGTTAACACTGCAGCCATCAGGTTTTAATGTATTAACTTGGCGACTACACACTGTGGCGTGTACGTTACACACAAAGACAAGTGTGGTGAACATCAGAATGACAACACAATCTTCATCCTCATTATTGTTTACTTCTACTCTTTGGACATTTTTTCACTTTTATTTTACTTCTGGTGAATAATTGTTTGAGTTTTCATTTTGGTTTGCAAAAAACACCGGTGGAACACTGAGATGGTAGAAGGTTCAAGAACATAAGTCAGGCTGAGCTAAAACTGATTAAAGGGCATAAAGTCTGAGCATTACAGGGAAGTTTGGCCTCACAGCACTATGTCCTATTAAATTCAGAGCTAGACAGGAGCTCAGTGTCTCTTATGCCATCCATCCCACCCAGAGACCACACCATGGAGCAGACTGCACATAATAGCAAGGAGGTACAATCCCAAACACTTTACTCCACAGCAGTAGCTCTAGTTAGCCATTGGCCAGCTGGCCCTCTTGCCCAAACACAGCCCCGTCTCCTTCTCCACCAGCTGAGCTCCCATCCAGTCTACTCCTCGATTTCCAGCTCATCCTGGTTCTGCTCAGATGGGCCTTTAAAGCTCCAGAGCAGGTGTAGAAGGTCTGGTGCCACCTGTAACTAGTCACATCTTACACACTTACCTGCACGGAGCCCAGAACTCCTCAATAAAGTACACTCTTTGTCAGTTTCTGAGAAATGTAGCCCACCTCAACTGCAAGGTGGTCATGGCATACAGGTTTCTAAATGGAGAGTACCCACAATGCACCAGGGCCAAGAACAATGAAGTCAAGCAGCCGCTTTCCTTTGTGATGTCCCAAGTTTGGACCTTACTGGAGTAAAATCTTCACTTATGTATCCAATGTGTGCTCACAATAATCTGTTATATACTGTAGTGCCTTTCATGTCTGTGATGGATCTTCTTAACACACATATCACATCATACTATTACATGTGTGTTATACACAAAGACAAGTGTGGTGAGCATCAGCCTGACAACACCTGTCTCATTCTCCTTATTCTGTACTTCTACTCTTCACACATTTTTTTTTCACTTTTATTTTAGTTCCGGTCCACTAAATTATTATTTGAACAAGTTTGGTTTTAGTTTCACTTGGCGAAAAGAACACTGGTGGAGGTGGTGGAAGGTTCAAGAACAGAAGTCATCCTGAGCTTGGATTGGTCTAAAAGCACGAGGCCTGACCATTACTCGATAGTTAGCCTGACACCACGATGTTCCGCTGGTCAAAGTGGTGAAGCAGGGAAGCGCAAGACCAGCACAAATTTTGAGGTGTCCATTTGTCCAACTGGAGACCACAATCTGGAGCAGCCTACACATCCACAAAATGTCAAAAAGGGTCACAAGTAGCAAAAAAGATAGTTAGGTGAGACACAGTGACCCCAAGAAGGTAAAATCCTGAATCTCTTGTCCTCAGGGCTTACTGCACAACGTCAGTCATGGGGTGGCTGATCTTCTTACACACACACACACACACACACACACACACACACAGAGTACCCCCAGCTTCTCAACTTCCAGCTCCACCTCGATCTGCTCAGGTGGTCCTTTTAAGCGCAGGAGGATGTGTAGAAGCTGTGGTGCCCTCTAGTGAGGAAATTGTCTTTTGGTGTGACCGTTGGAGTAACGTGGCCTGTCTTAGCTCCCAGTGGACATGGCTTACATGTTTCTAAACAGACACCACCCAGAATGCACCAGGGTCGAGAATAATGAAGTGAAACAGCTGCTTTGCTGTGTCATGTCTCCTACTTGGACCTTAATGGAGGAATGTCTTCCCTGTTTATCCACCTTGCATTCACAGTAATCTATTATATAGTGCCTTTCATGTCTGTCTCTTCTTAACACGTATGTCATAACTATGTTTATTACTGTTTGTGTGACATGTGCACTGAGATTTTATAGTCAGTCAGTCAGATTCAATGATTAGGGTGCTGGAGAATGGAGATCAGCACTGGCCAGAAGAAGGACAACATAAGAGGACTATAAACTATATATATATATATATACACTAGCAAAATACCCGCGCTTCGCAGCGGAGAAGTAGTGTGTTAAAGAAGGTATGAAAAAGAAAAGGAAAAATTTTAAAAATAACGTAACATGATTGTTAATGTAATTGTTTTGTTATTGATATGAGTGTTGTTCTCATATATATAAATATATATATAGCAAAATACCCACGCTTCGCAGCAGAGAAGTAGTGTGTTAAAGAAGGAAAGAAAAAGAAAAGGAAACATTTTAAAAATAACGTAACATGATTGTCAAAGTAATTGTTTTGTGTATTTGGCGGCAGCGTCACAAAGTTGTTTTCATCTTGCTGCATCAGAAAATGTACCACGACGTCTGACATGCCTCCTTTTTACTGTTTTCTCACAGCTTGGATTGCTGCTGTCATAATGGGTTTGAGTCTACATATATATATACATACATATATACACATACATATCTTCATATCTATATACATATATACATATCTATATACATATCTACATATACACATATATAATATGCATACCTATCTACATCATATATACACACACACATACATACATACACACACACAAATTATATATATGTGTATGTCTGTTTATGTATGTATGTATGTATATATGTATGTATGTATGTATGTATGTATGTGTGTGTGTGTGTGTGTGTGTATAGCTTTGATCACTGAGTGCAAGGGAAAAATAATAAAATGTAGTCTATAAGTTATTAAACAGTAAAACAACGTTTTAAGAAGTAAAGGTACATTAAGCACTACTCGAGTGGTTGCAGGTAAACTACATTTTAAAGACGGTATAACAGAACAGGTACGTAGTACTAAAAGCAGCTAAAATGTATATGGATCATCTCTCGGTAGTTGATCCCTTTTGAAAGGCGCTACACGACGGCTGTGGTATAGAAATTACATTTTCTATGTGAAAGTCCAAATTTCTGCCTCTGGTAATGTGCCTTACCAGCAATTAAAGAAAATTAGTTTTGTGTCCTCTGCAGTGTTAAGAGAGAAAGGCTTTGGTTTGGGATAAAAGGAAAAAAGGTGTAAAGAAAGGAAAGTTGCCTTTTTCTTTTATATAGTATATAGAGATGTGTTCGGTGACGATATGAGGCCTTTTGGGGACAGTCGCGGTGGGTCTTGTGCAGACTGGTGAGACGTCCCAGCTATTAATCGACAGTGATGGCACTGTCAGTCCTTCACTCCTGTGCGTGTCTTCATAATCCGAGCTGACGACCCTTATAATCGTATACGTGCAAAATAAAGTGCGAAGCGCCTTAATATTATTTTGCCGCGGTGTTGAAAAGGGGCTATGTGCGCGCGCCGGCTGCTCGACTTTTGCTGGGCAGGAGACCCCAGTTTTTGCAGACACGTTCACGATATCAAAAGTCTCCGTGCTCTTTGGAGGTCATTCATATATATATATATATATAGCAAAATACCCGCGCCTCGCAGCGGAGAAGTAGTGTGTTAAAGAAGTAATGAAAAAGAAAAGGAAACATTTTAATAATAATGTAACATGATTGACATTGTCATGAGTGTTGCTGTCATATATATGCCTGCCTAAATAAGTCACCCTCGCTTCGCTCTTACTTTTCTACCGTTCATTTAATCATGGCTAGTGGCGGAAAAATTATAAAATGGAAGGAGGATTACACTGAGTATGGCTTTACCAAAACAATTATTGATGGCGAATCGATTATTCAGAAAGCTTGAATTGGTGATCTGTTTTTGTGTGTTAACCTCATATTTTTTCATACTTCTTCTCAAACCAAGGTGGTGCGAGGCTAAAATGAATTGGGATGCGCTGATCAATGTAATCGGTGTACCAGGAAATCCTGCATTGACAAAAGTTCCCCTTTGATTGTAATGCAAAGTGTGATTAAATGCATTATTTTTTAACGCGTTATAGAGCACATGCATCGAAGCTTCTCAGCTGTGCTTGTGCTAAGAAAAGATTTTAAAAATAACGTAACACGATTGTCAATGTAACCTTTTGTAAGTAGTGCCTGGAGGATTCAGTGTGGAGAAACTCTAGAGACAGCGTGTGTATTAACTTGTGGATTTTTCTGTGAATATATGGTGGCAGTGTGACGAAGTTGCTTCGGAAGACGGCGTTAGCCGCAGAGCTCAGCTCAGAGCGAAATGAGGTAAATGGGAGGGGAGATGATGACGTGACTCCCCCACCCGCCTCAAGTGTCAATCCCCCACAAACACAGTCTCTCGGAATTTGCATAAGCACACCCCTTCACCTGCAATTTTAACTTAGTTACAAAGTGATCAAAACTCTCGTTTATATCCTGCGTCCTCTCATTAAACTTGTATCCCGCATTACCCGTGGGCATGAAAAACGCCAGCGGCAGCCTGTCTATTAACTTAATTTAAAGTTTAGGTTTATACCTTGCTTTGTTTCCGAAGTAGCTGCACTGATGAATATGGTAGTATATGTCACTCGCTCGCTTCTTATTGTTTCGCTGCCTTCTCAATTATATAATGCATGTTTTCTTCAGCATATTTTGGAGCTCTTCCTGGTTTTCTACATAGTGCGTTGACAGTCAGTTCACGTGATTACGTGGGTGGCGTGATGATGTCACACGAAACTCTGCCCCCACGGCGGTCAAGCTCAACTCCATTACAGTAAATGGAGAAAAATACCTTCCAGTTATGACCATTACGCGTAGAATTTCGAAATGAAACCTGCCCAACTTTTGTAAGGAAGCTGTAAGGAATGAGCCTGCCAAATTTCAGCCTTCTACCTACACGGGAAGTTGGAGAATTAGTGATGAGTGAGTGAGTGAGTGAGTGAGTGAGTCAGTGAGGGCTTTGCCTTTTATTAGTATAGATATACATACATATATACATATACACATATACAAATATAGACATATATATACATATATACACATATATATACACAGTTTTATATATATATATATAGTAAAAGATGAAGCAATAGACAACATAAAGGTTTGGGGTTTTCCGGCTCCGTATATTGCAGACAATCCACAATATTTCCAAAAGAAAACAGGTCAAAAATATAAACAAAACAGTTCATATGCGAGACGCCCTTCAGAGGCGTCGGCGGCCATTTTATAGAGGAGGAGCCGGATGTGGAGGAATGCTGGGAAGGAACCGTGAGGGAGGATGGGACTGCTGACGTCAGGAAAGATGGCGGAGGAAGGGTGGAAGTGGACGTACTGTGGGCAGGCTATGATGGCGGAGCGTCTCTTTTTCTGGAATACAAAGGAGAAAGGTTAGTACCCCGCCACTCCCTGCCGGCGAACGTCTTTCGAAGTGGTTTAAGGTCCGTCCGCGGCCTCCTACTCGTGCATGCGAGACAATATATCTACACACATATATATATATATATATATATATATATATATATATATATATATATA
>JANRMT010062791.1:199863900-199885312 GCA_026402145.1 Polypterus bichir lapradei
ATATATATATATATATATATATATATATATATATATATATATATATACATATACATATATATACATATACATATAAATATATATATACATATATACACATATACATATCTACATATATACTGTATATATCTACATATAATATATATATTAGGGGTGGGATTCAATTAAAAAAATTAAGCAAATGAATTAGAGGCTGTGTAATAATTAATCTTGATTAATCATATGTAATCACACATGTAAATTTGCCCCAAATCGCAAATGTTTTTTTAATTTAAAAGGGTTTTAGTGGGCGACAGAATCAAATAATAGACATGGACATGAATATTGTAAACTCAAGCTCTTTTAATTTCTGAAAAAAAAAATGCTTTTAAACTGCATTTGAATTCAAAACAGAAACAAAAATATCATCCCTGGCTAAAATTGGGCAGAGTTAAAAATAAAGTGGTATTTTAAGTACTTTAAGTACATTTTCAGAATGGTATTGTCTTTAAATAATAATAATAAAAATTTCAACATAAAATGCAGTTTTTCTTCTTAAAAAATAAGGCAGAAACATAAAGGTAATTTGACCAGCTTCACCTTTAAACACTGAGTAACCTTAGCCAAAATTATTTTGTACATTAGGCTAAAACAGTGTGATCATTGAACATTTTGTAATTAGATGTAATTAGAATTACTAACGGTCACGGAAGTCCAATGATCCCCAGTAAGAGCCACAAAATCCGTTTTCTGTAATGCATCTAATTTTGCTTGCTTTTCACTGTGCACAAAACCACGCTTTTATCAAGGCTTCACTCAGGTAGTTTTTTGAAATGAAATTTTGCTCCGATCAGTCGTACGAACGCGCTTTATTCCGACTCTAACATTTTTGTAGCTGTGATGTGTGCATCAGTGTAATCGATGTACCAGGAAATCATGCATTGACAAAAGTTCCCCTTTGCTTGGAATTGAAAGTGTGATTAAATGCGTTATTTTTTTTAACGCGTTATGGAGTACATGCATCGAAGCTTCTCAGCTGTGCTTGTGTTAAGAGAAGGAAACATTTTAAAAATAACGTAACATGATTCTGCGTTAACCGCATATTTTTTCATACGTCCCAAACCAAGGAGATGCGAAGGTAAAATGAATCAGGAAGCGTGTGTACATACTCAGTACATCCCCTCTCGGGAATCGAACCTCGGATGTCGGCGAAGCCTCTACAATTGTGCCACGGCGTGTGGCTTGTCTATTTGAGAGTATGTAGATCGGGGTATATATATATATATATATATTCGCAGCGGAGAAGTAGTGTGTTAAAGAAGTTATGAAAAAGAAAAGGGAACATTTTAAAAATAACTTAACATGACTGTCAATATACAGTAATTGTTTTGTGAGTGTTATTGAGTGTTGCTGTCATCAAGGATTTGATTATCATTATTTCTTTCAATCAGGGTCGTATTTGTACGATGTGTTGTGTTCAAGTTACATTCCGTGTTTGTCAATCGTTGTAAAGAAGACAGGTTTCATTCATCGATTCATTTCTTACTGCATCAATAAACAGCTCGTCTTCCTCTTTATCTGAGACCTGACACACTGAATGCACAGGTTTTTTTTTACACTGTCTTCCTTTAGCGGGACATTGACTTTTTCCACCGTGTGCTTTGTTTCCGCAGTAGCTGCACTTATGAATATGCTTGTATGTATCAGACGCTTCATATTTTTTGCTGCCTTCTCAATTGTGTAATTCGGTTTTTGTTCAGCACTCTTTGGAACTGTTGCTTTTTGTCTATGCACTGCGTCAGTTCACGTGAGCTGCTCGGTGTTCTTGTATCGAAGGTTTCCAGCTGTGCTGGTGCCATCTCGTGTGATGTCCATGGCTGTATTTAATGTTGGCTAAGACCCGGTGCTTGAAAGTTTCTCTTGCAGTTTCACTGAGTTTGTGCCAAACACCACCCTGACCATCTCATCTTCCTCTGCATAAGCACAGTCCTTCTCCCGTGAATATTTAGCGGCAGTGTTTCTATTGGATTGCCGCTGACGGACGGCCTTATATGGGCAGGCAGTAAATTACAAACGCCAGCGGCAGCCTGTCTATGAACTTAATTTAAAGTTTAGGTTTACACCGTGCTTTGTTTCCGAATTAGCAGAACTCATGAATATGGTTGTATATGTCACTCGCTCGCTTCTTATTGTTTCGCTGCCTTCTCAATTATATAATGCATGTTTTCTAAAGCGCTTTTTTGAGGTCTTCCTGGTTTTCTACGCACTGCGTTGATAGTCAGTTCACGTGGTTACGTGGGAGGCGTGATGATGTCACATGAAACTCCACCCCCCACGGCTTTCGAGCTTACACGTAGAATTTCGAAATGAAACCTGCCCAACTTTTGTAAGTAAGCTGTAAGGAATGAGCCTACCAAATTTCAGCCTTCTACCTACACGGGAAGTTGGAGAATTAGTGATGAGTCAGTGAGTGAGTGAGTGAGTGAGTGAGTCAGTGAGGGCTTTGCCTTTTATTAGTATAGATTAGTTTAATGTATCTGATTGTAATTAAACTTTAACAATATAATTGTCCATGGAATGGTCAAACTATTCCAAATACCATAACTGCTTTAGCGTTGTTACTCTAATTGCACCACTCGGAGTATTTATATCACTGTATCTGAGTGTGGATTCACAGCTCTACAGCAGCTGATCAGAAAGAAAATTATCGGTATACAGCATCAAGCACATGCTGCCTCAGCCATGCTGTCTATTTGAACTTCTCCCATATGGCAAACGCTTCAGAGCCTTTCCTGTACGGCCCTTGTGGTTCAGAAACAGAACTGTTTGTACTTATAAGCAAAATGACCTCACTGTAAACTTGTGATACAGTTATAATATTACACAACCTGCGCCACTTTATAAAGCGTGTATTTACATATGATGACAATATCATTTTTAAGATGAAATGCAGCACAATATGTTTATTATATTATACAGATAAAATGTTAACATCATTTAAACAATCTATATAGTTAATAATTAAATATATGAGGAAAATGTGTCTCTGTGCTAGCGAGGATCTGGCACCCCGTTCACAGATTGTTCCTGCCTTGTCCTGTATTCTTGCTGGTGCTGACGTGACACTGGTAGGATAGATGGATAGAATGATTAAACAAGTACTAGGAAGATATTTCAATGTTCCTTAAAAGTTTTGAAGAATCATTGTTGTAAGCTTACAGATGGCTTAACGTCTATTACAGAGCTGATTGTGTGGCGATTGGGTATTTGGAGAAAGAAAAGGAAGGACAGGAATTGTAGGTTAGTACGTTTGAGAGAGTCAGTAATGCTGCAGTAAATTATTTCAACAAAGGTCGCTCACGGCAGAGCAAGCATCTTGGTTGAGGCAGGAACAATCTGTGGATGAGGTGCCACTGCGCCAACATGTTCTCATATTTAATAACATGCTTTAACTCCTATCATCATGAAAATGATATCAAGTATACATCTCAGTATTTTAATTATTCAGAGAGCTGTAATATCATGAATGTAATGAATTCTGTGTCCTGTCGGAGGAAGAGAAAGCCCAGAAGCACATAGTGATTCACACACACAGAGCACATAGAAGAACACATAGCATATGAACCATTTAATGTGTTACTTTAGGTACGATAGGATTTGAGAAACTAGTAAATTCAATGATTTTAAGATGAAGTTTATGATGTTCTACATTAATGACAAAATAAACTATGTGATTAAAGTGGAAATTTTGAAATTAAAGTTGACATTTCGAACATTTTCCCCACTGTGTCCCTATTTTATTTCTTTTCTCTGTACCCTAATAAGCTTTCATATGACACTCAGAGGGGTGGCATGGTGGCACAGTGGCAGCGCTGCTTACTCGTAGTAAGGAGACCTGGGTTTGCTTCCCGGGTCCTCCCTGCATGGAGTTTGCATGCTCTCCCCGTGTCTGAGTGAGTTTCCTCCGGGTGCTCGGGTTTCCCCCCACTGCAGTCCAAAGACATGCAGGTTAGGTTCATTGGTGATCCTAAATTGTGCTTAGTGTGTGGGTGTGTGTGTGCCCTGCGGTGGGCTGGCACCCTGCCCCAGGTTTCTTCCTGCCTTGCACCCTGTGCTGGCTGGGATTGGCTCCAGCAGACCCCCATGACCCTGTATTAGGATATAATGGGTTGGGTAATGACTAACTGACTGACACTCAGATGGTGGGCTACGTGTTAAGAATTTAAGACTAAATATAAAGTCAATTTAATGTGACAGATAATTGACATTGAATGTGTGATGTGCATGCACCTTTATTATTATATTAATGCATACGTTACTGCTGAAACTTGTTAGACACATAAAATGAAGGAAGTTTGATAATCGCTGCATTTGTGTCTGTCTTTATTAATATGCTAGTTTACTGTTGGTTTAAGTGTAAAAATACAACAGAATTGGCGATGAGAAAAAAAAAAAACCTGCGGCCTGCTGAATGCTCAAAACGAACTGAGCTTCTCCTCTCCATTGAGTTTATTGTCCATGTTTTCTATGCGCCGCGTGGCGTATTGAAGAGCGCACCCTGGGCTTCCGAGAAGAGACGCGGATAAAACAAAGAAGTGAGGAACAAAAATCTGAAGAATCTGAAACAAAATGTATGGATGTGTAGGACAAATGGCTGCTTTTGACAACACCGAGAAGGAATGGGCTACTTACATTGGGAGACCATTGAGAGCAGAAACAATACTGGGAATGAGAGGAAGGTGGCCGTGCTTTTAAGTGTGATGGGTGCGAAAACTTAGAATCTGTTGCGCAGTCGAGTGGCACCGTTGAAACATCATTTGTCAGGCTCCTTCGCTAGCTGCCTTTAAATCGTTTTTAAAAACACATTTTTACTCTCTGGCTTTTAACCCAGTATGATATGTTGGCTATCTGTATACTTTTTATTAAGAATTTCTTCAGTTCTTATGTGTTTATGTGTTTCTGTTTCATTTACCCTTTGGTTTTGTGTGTCTGATATGTTGGAATTTTATTGTACAGCACTTTGATAAATAAATAAATAAATAAATAAATAAATAAATAAATAAATAAATAAATGAAAAGATATTGTGGATGTATTGCAAGCACATTTGAACCTGAAGCCGATGGTTATTGCTGAGCGGTTTCTCTTTCAGAAACCCGAGTCAATGGCGGACTGTATTGCTGGGCTAAGGCGGTTGTCATTTTGGCGAGGGCTTGTCCGACGCTCTAAGAGATCGACTCGTGTGCGGGCTTCACAACGACAGCAAACAGAAACGTCTCCTCACAGAAAGAGATTTAACATCACAGCGCACAGGAAATGGCGATTTCAGTGGAAACGGCGACAAAAGACGCCTTAGGGTTTCAGAGAAAAGTGACTCCACAGTGCAGCCTCAATAAGGTCGTAGAAAGCACGCTGAGAAAATGCCATCCTGGTTTAGACGTGAAATAAAATCGCACGTTCCGACTGAATGTTGGTTTAAAGATAAAGAGTGCAGACAGTGTAATAAAAAGGGCACATCCAGAAAATGTGCAGAATGAACGAAAATAAAGGGAAGCCACATAAAATGGGTAATAAAGGCAAAGAGGTGCATGAAATCGATGAAACCAACTCCAGTGACTCGGAAACCGAACATTTGTCTCGTCTAGAGCTTCATTCTATTAAACACACTGACCGCAGAATACTATGGGTGACACCCAAAGTGGAAGGAGTGACATTAAAAATGGTGTTAGACACCAGATCAGCCCTGTCAATAATTTCAGAAAATGATTATAAAGCAAAATTTCCAAATGTGAAACTGAAAGGCACTTCAGTAATCCTGAAAACATAGACAGATGAAAAGATTGCAGCAACTGGTAAGCTTAAGGTGACAGTTGTGTGTGAAAGCCAAAGACATCTGCTGGATTTATATGTGCTACCAAGAGGAGGTCTTCCCTTATTTGGACATGAATGGGTAAAAAGTATCCAGCTTAACTGGCAGTCCATAAACGAAATGCAGGTCACCTCAGGACTGAGCACATGTCCTAAGCAAGAAAAGCTGAATTCTCTATTGGTTCACTATGCCCAGGTGTTCCAAGAGGGAATTGGGGGTCTCAAACACATCAAGGCACACATTGCAGTGGAAGAGGATGTGCAGACAAAGTCCCATAAGACTCACCCTGTACCATATGCTATTCACATTCCCTAAGGCTGAGGCAGAGCTCAAGCGTTTAGAAGGGCAGGGTGTCCTCTCCAAAGTCAATTGGTCTGAGTTGGCAATGCCCATCGTGCCCGTGATCAAGACAAATGGTGCTCTACGCATCTGTGGTGACTTTAAAGTCACAATAAATCCTGTACTACATGTTGACTGATATCCTTTACCAAGCATAGAGGACATCTTTGCCTCACTTGCTGGTGGCGAGTACTTTTCAAAGATAGATTTGTCCTAAACATATTTACAGATGGAATTAGAGGAGTCCTCACTATTAATACTCACAAGAGACTCTTCCGTTATAACAGACTGGTTTTTGGAGTTTCGTCTGCTCCTGCCATGTGGCAGAGACCAATGGATCAGGTGCTATAGAGCATCCCTGGTACTCTGTGTTACTTAGATGACATAATTGTGACTGGTACGGATAATAGTGCACATCTGACAAATCTTGAAGCAGTCCTTAATAGGCTGTCAGAATCTGGACTGAGAGCAAATAAAAGTAAATGCCAATTCTTTAGAGACTCCTTAGAATACTGTGGACATATTATTGATAAGAATGGCCTCCATAAACCCAAGACAAGATTGATGCTGTCCTGAAGGCACCTCAGCCTGAAAATATGACCCAGTTAGTTCTTTCCTGGGCCTTGTAAGTTACTACCATCAATTTTTGCCAAATCTTTCAACAGTGTTGCATCCAGTAAACTGTTTTCTACAGCAGTGAAGTAAATGGGAATGGTCATAAGATTGTGAAGAAGCATTTAATACTGACAAGCAACTGGTCACATCTGATGAAGTGCTGACACATTTTAATCCAAAGTTGCCATTGCGCCTGGCTTGTGATGCATCACCGTATGACATTGGTGCTGTTCTTTCTCATAAGATGCTTGATGGCACAGAACGATCAATCGCTTTTGCATCAAGGTCTCTAAGTCCTGCTGAAAAGAATTCTGCACAGATAGATAGGGAAGGTCTAAGCCTGGTGTGGGCGGTGAAGACATTTAATCAATACCTATATGGTGAACATTTCACATTAGTTACTGATCATCAGCCCTTAGTTGCTATTTTCAATCGTCATAAGTGTGTTCCCACCATGGCTGTAGCACGCTTACAATGATGGGCTTTGTGTTTAGACGGCCATGACTACCAAATTGAATTCAGAGACACAAAACAACATGCGAATGCAGATGGACTTTCCCGTCTACCTTGTGAGTTTAAGGGAACTCAAAACCTTTCCAATCCAGCTGAAATTTTCCATCTAACACAACTGGAGCCCTTACCCATTACAAGTGCTCAAATTCAGAAAGAGACAAGTCAAGATCCCACTATGGCCAAATTATTTGACTTGATAATAAAAGGTTGGCCTTCTAGAAGTGATGCTGATCTCCCTGAGTTCTCAAATCGACGTGAACAGTTATCAGTTTGTCAAGGATGCATTATGTGGGGCACAAGAGTGATTGTACCACCCAAACTTCATACAAAAATACTTGAGGCACTTCATGAAGGTCATTTAGGTTTTGTAAAGATGAAAAGCTTAGCCCGAAGCTACATATGGTGGCCTGGAATTGACCTTCAAGTAGAGAATCTGGCCAAGTCATGCACAGGATGCCAACAGACTCAGCGACAGCCCCAAAGCGCTCCCCTTCATACCTGGGAATGGCCAAGCTCTGTCTGGAAACAACTTCACATTGACTATGCAGGACCTTTCCATGATCAAATGTTTCTTGTTGTGGTTGATGCACATTCAAAATGGCCTGAAATTTGTACAGTGAAAAAGGCAACATCATCAAAAACAGTAGATATATTCCACACCTTATTTGCACGTACAGGACTTCCAGAACAACTGGTCAGTGACAATGGAACTCAGTTTACATCAGTGCCAGGCATTTGTAAAAAAGAATGGCATTAAGCACATCACCACTGATCCTTGCCATCCTTCAACAAATGGTCTAGCTGAACGTATTATTCAGTCCTTCAAACTATCTATGAAAGCCATGGAAAAGGAAAAAGAGTCACTACAGAAGAAAATGGCAAACTTCCTTCTAGCCTATCGAAACACAGCTCACTCAACCACAGGTCAGACTCCAGCAATGCTTTTCCTGGGAAGGGGCTTGAGGTCACGCTTAGATCTGCTGAAACCTGATTTGCGTAAACATGTGCAGAAGAAGCAGTACTTCCAAGACCAAAAACAATGCAGCTTACAATATTTGAGGTTGGACAAAAAGTGCTTGGTAGAGACCACCGACACTCAAATCAGAAATGGCAACCTGGTAAGACTGTCACAGACTGGTCCACTGACACACACATTGCAGGTGGGCATGATACAGTCTGGCGCAGACATATTGACCAGCTTCTAGATGCACAAGCTCAGGAAGACACGTCACAAGACAAGGCTGAGGAGCCGATCATTCCTCAGGACTCAAATTAGTTTACGTTCTTAACACCTGAGTCATCCCTTTGTGCTGGTGAATCTCAGCCTCAAGAATCTGCGGACTCAACCTCATCTCAAATGTCTGCTCCACCGACACAAGAATGACGCTACCCTGAGAGGAGTCGTAAACCTCCTGAAAGGCTGAACTTGTAGTTGATATTAATGTACAAAGTGCTTAAGAGTTCTGTTAGCTTTAGTAAACTATGTTTCACCATATAGAAATGTTTTCTATAGATAAATTTAAGGTTTTAGTTACATTATGTTTACCATGGGTTTTCTTTATAAAGAGAAACCCTTTATAAGTCAAAGTTTATGTAAGTTTTGTTGATGGTAGGGGTAGCTTCTGCATACCAGTTCATTATTCACGTCAACTAGCAGTGCATGGCTGTCAAATCCAGTCCTGGACAGTGGATTTGGTGTTGCTCACATTCTACTTTCAGTAATAACTGGTGCACTTTTATATAGTATGCTTTAGCTGTCTTTATGGTCATATTTTATATCCACACCAAGTGTTTTGTAGATATTATAAATAAAAAAAAAAAAAAAAAAAAATATTGTTACACGTTGAAGACGGGTGGGAGGAAATGTTATGTATATGTATGTTCGAATTTTTAGACTAAATACAGTGGAACCTCGGGTCACAACCATAATTCGTTCCAAAACTCTGGTCGTAACCCGATTTGGTCGTGACACAAAGCAATATCCCCCATAGGATTGTATGTCAATACAATTAATCCGTTCCAGACCGTACAAACTGTATGTGAATATATATTTTTTTTAAGTTTTTAAGCACAAATATAGTTAATTATACCATAGAATGCACAGCATAATAGTAAACTAAATGTAAAAACATTGAATAAAACTGAGAAAACCTTGAAAAACAGAGAAAATGAACACTGCAAGAGTTTGCGATATAGTGCTACGAACCGCTCGCTAAAAACACTTTTATAATGAGTTTTAACCACAGGGAAAAAAATGAATATTTGAAAATCCATAATTTAATAAGCCACCAAGAAAAATAACATTGCAACAATGCATGCTACGAACCGATCGCTGTAAACAGAAGTAAAAACAAAAACAAGCCTGGTGTATTCTTCAACTGCCTTCTCTGCCTTATGAGTCCAGCCCTCTCTCTCACTTGCTCGTGCGCCTGTGTGTGTGTCTCTCTCTCATGCACCTGTGTGTGTGTGTCTCTCGCCCTCCTGTGTGTGTGTGTCTCTCTCTCACGCGCCTGTGTGTGTGTGTGTCTCTTTTGCGTGCCTGTGTGTGTGTGTCTCTCGCACGTGGCTGTGTGTGTGTCTCTCTCGCGCGCATGCATGTGTCTCTCTTGCTCGCTCGCTCCCTCGCGCGCTCTCTCTCTCTCGCTTGCTGCACAGGGAATGCACAGGGAGAGACTGAACACATGCGGAAATCATCAGCGCGCACAAACCGAAATGGAAACTGGCTTGTTCGTATACCGAGTGTATGGTCGTGAACAGATGCAAATGTTTGGCAAACTTTTTGGTCATAAACCAATTTGTACGTGTTCAGAGACGTTCGTGAACCGAGTTTCCACTGTATAAGGTCTATTTAATGTTACAAATAATTGCATTGCATGTGTGATGTGCCTGCACCTTGGTATTAATGTGCCCGTTACTGCTGGAACTTGTTACACACATAAAATGACGGAAGTTTGATAATTGCTGCATTTGTGTCTGTCTTTATTAATATACTAGTTTACTGTTGGTTTAAGTGTAAAAACAACAATATCTTCTTTAAAATGAAGCCCTTCACACACTACAGCCACCAATAAACAGGCAAGAAGCGCCAATCACAATAAATCAATAATTATAAACACAAATCTCTCCTCCACACCTCCCAGCAAGCTCTGTCACACTCCTCCCGACTCTGGCTCACTTGCTGGGTCTCCAGCAGTCCTTTAAACACTCCATGACCTTTAAGTGCTTCTGTTCTTCATCTGAACGTGACTTGCGAGCACTTTTGGGAGAATCTCAATTCTTTAATCAGCCCGGAAGTACTTAGGGGCTTCCGTCCTCATGACTTCTTATTGCTGTAAAGGAAGCGTGACTCCCCAGGTCCTTTCACAGCTCCCTATGGCGGCACCCACGGCACCCAACAGGGCTGAGAAACCAAACTCCAAGTCCCAGGATGCCCTGCAGGAATCAGCAGCACTGCTACACTCCAGGGGAGCTGCCATCTAGCTTTTTGGGGGAGGTAATGTCCTGAAAAAACTGCCTTCCCCCATCCCTTCATCTCATGGGCATCCCGGCTGGGATGAGCTGCCGGCCATCTGCCACAATATATATATATGTATGAGAGAGAGAGCCTAAATAAGGGCAAAACACATGTTGCATACTCTTTGCATTATTTGACAATAAAGTATGTGATATAATGCAAAGAGTATGCAACATGTGTTTTGGACCTGCATGGATAAGTTACATCAAGTGCAATTTTTAAAGTTTTGTGACAAGACAGATTCCTTTATTAAATGACAGTTGAGTTTTGCCCTGCACAACATGGGTACTTTGTTTAAATTCACTGACAAACTTGGCCCACTCCTGTAACACACAGAGCACATGTAGAGTTTCCAAGGTTGTTCAGGTCTTGATTTACTTTCCTCATTTTTAGTGGATAGTAAAGCTGCTTATTAATTCAGGACAAATCAGCATTTTGTGTGGTCTTATTTCTTCTTGCCAAACTAATAGCACATAATTCGTTTAAGACTAACAACTCGTTAGTGAATCACAGGGCATATGAGAACATGAGGGCCACCATTAAGAAGGATATTAGGGAGACTGAAAGGCAGTTGGAGAGGAATATAGCAGATAAGGTGAAAGAAGACTGTAAGAGATTCTTTCAGTGTTTCAGAAAAGGAGGAGGTGAAGTGCATCAGGAGTAGTAAAGGAGGATTAAATAATACAGACAGTGAAGGAAAAGACGCTCTAAACTCGTATCAGTCCTTCACATGTCAGGAAGTCGATAGACTCCCAGTGGTAAAAGGGAATACTAAGGAGATACTGAGGGATTTGTAATTAGTAGAAAATCAAGAGTCCACGTTATGAGAAGGACTTAGCAATTGCAGTGGACTTGACACTATCAACTGCCAGTGTTCAGAAGCCATTAAGAAGGCTAACAGAATGTCAAGTTATATAGCGCCTTGATGTGTGGAGTACAAGTCACAGGAGGTTCTGCTCAACCTTTATAACACACTGGTGAGGCCTCATCTGGAGTCCTGTGTGCAGGTTTTGGTCTTCAGGCTACAAAAAGGACATAGCAGCACAAGAGAAGGTCCACAGAAGAGCGACGAGGCTGATTCAAGGCTACAGGGGATGAGTTATGAGGAAAGATTAAAAGAGCTGAGCCGCTACAGTTTTAGCAATGGAGTTTTACAGGTGACCTGACTGAAGTGTTTAAAATGATGAAGTGAATTAGTCCAGTGGATTGAGATGGTGACTTTAAAATGAGTTCATCAAAACACGGGGACACAGTTGGAAACTTGTTAAGAGTAAATGTCACACAAACATTAGGACGTTTTTTTTCACACAGACAAATACAGAAACCTGGACTAAGTGACCAAGTAGAGTGGTAGACAGAAGGAGTTTAGGGAATTTCAAAACTCAACTTCATGATTTTTCTTTTGAAGAATTATGTGGATAGGAGTGGTAAGCTCTGTTTGGCTGAATGGCCTGCTCTTTTCTAGATTTTTCTAATGTTCTAATGTTAATATCCCGGACAGTCATATTCTATAATCGATCTTACCATGGATCTGTACTTTTAGGAAAAAAATAACTTTATTTACACCCCAAGATCAGCCAGTTGTTCCTCTCATTAACCTTTTTATTTTCATCAAAAATGCCATTTACATGATTGTTCCATATTTGAAGATATTAATTTATCATCAAACTATGTTACAAATCACTTTCCTTGAGCCTCTGGTAGGCGATACGGGGGCCCCTGTATAGTAACACTGGGTGGAGTGACAATCTTGTGTTCTGTAATCGTTGTCTGGCCAGGAGTTCTGGGTGTCAGTCAAATCATCCCCAATGGCGATCAGTGGGGGACCACTGTAGCCATGACCAGGACTTTGTGACAGTCATCCCTCTCCTTTAAAAGATTAACATGTAAAATTTGTACAGGCTTCCTCCGCCCAGGAATTCTGACTTTATAATTCACTGAGGACATACGCTTTTCTATCACTGCCGACCCTTGCCATTCGGCCCAAAATTTATGTGGATTGGATGGGATCAACACCAGCATGCAATCCCCCACTTAAACTTGTGGAGTTTACTTGTCTTGTCATAATTACATTTTTGTGCCTCCTGCTCGCTCTGCTGATGCTACATCACAATAGAGGACAATCTGATAATCTGATCTTGCAGCGAAATGACTCAGTCAACAAACCTCCCACCAGGGGTCATCTCGCAACTCCCGGCCCATTCACCCCAAAAAAATCCAACACCCCGCGTGGTCGCCGGCCCAATAATAGTTTGGGAGGACTCATTCCGATTGAAGCTTGTGGGGAATCCTGGACAGCAAACAGGTGGAAAGGTACAATTGTGTACCAGGAAGATGGATTGTTCTGGGCTACCCGCTGTATCATCTGTTTTAGGGTTTAATTAAATCGTTCAGTCAGGCCATTCGTCTGCAGATAATAAACCATGGAGTGTAATTACTTAATTCTGAAACTTTCATACACCTACTTCATGATGTGAGACATAAAGTGTGTGCCCTGATCAGTGAGAGACTTACGAGGGATACCAATACGTGAGAACATATCTGAGAGTGCTTTGGCAATGGTTCGGGTACCCGCCTGTCGCAGCACTGTTACTTCTGGGTATCCTGTGTTGTAATCAATTAACATGAGCATATACTGAAAGCCACTGTTACTCTTGGGAAGCGGGCCAACAATATCTAATCCCACCCTCTCAAAGAGGACGTCTAAAATAGGCATTGGTACACGGGGTGCCCTGGCGGGTGTGTGAGCGGAAACTATTTGACAGGCCTTACAGAATTGCTCGACATCCCGACCCATATTCACCCAATAAAAGTGTTTTGAAATGCGTTCCTTCGTCTTTTCTGCACTGAGGTGACTCCCCCAAAACATGACTGTGAGCAATTTTTAAAACCTTCTCCATATACTCACTTGGCACTACCAACTACTCGATACGTCTATCATCCATACAATCAAAAACCACCTGATACAGAAAGCCATCCTTAAGTAAAAAATGAGGTGTTTTAAAACTCGAGTCCTACCTCTTCAGATAATAAGAGTCATTTGTGACGTGGGCTCGTCTGCATGCAAAATCCAAGTTGTTATCGTCTCGTTGCAGGTGAGCAAACTCTGTCTGGATGGCAGTATCTGCTTCCTCTGTGTTTGGTGCAGAATCGCACTCACCTCCCACTGCTATGTTATTTACATCTGGGTCCGTATTGAGTGTCCAGTCTGTGGAGTCTGTTGGTGTGTGTGATGGCACAGAAAAGCTTGCCAGCTGTCCCAGGTCTTCACTTAAGGATTCGTCCCCCAGCTTGCTGGACAACTTCGGTTCAATTTCAAACCCGGTTCCTTGACTGACATTGTGTACGGTGAGCCCCTTTCTGTCCACTACGGGGGTAGGTGTTCTACAGATGGCCAAGACTCATGAGAAGAGGGCATTACTTGTTCCTATTAGGAGTGGCCAGGGTGAGGTGTCGGATATGGCGGTCCAAATCTTAAAGTTCTTCCCTTTAAATTGCCTCTTAGTAATATTGTCTCTTTTGTTTTAATGTCCCCATATATACAGTGGATGTTCACTTTGTCTGCGGTCTTATAAGAGGTCTGCAAGTCATGGCGGACTATGCAGAGGTTGCTACCAGAGTCCAACAGTGCTGAGCATTCCTGTCTGGCCTACATAATGGAGACCTTAAAATTGTCCTCCTTTAACATCTCGGGGGAAACTTGGAGGCGCATACCTGGGCCAGACCGATAGTCATTGTTTGAGCAGGTGGGAGGTGACACTCCTGAGTCAGATGTCAGAGTTGATCACAGCAAAAGCAGCTGCATTTAGCCTGCACTTTGGTGTTTACACTCTTGAGTCTTCTACCCATGGCGCTGCCGACCCTAAAGGTCTGAGCTGGCTCGATCAACATCGGGGTGAAGCCTGCATAGCCCCATTGGTTCCAGGTGGCTTGTGCCCCCTCTAGTCAGTGGTTCAGATCCAGCAGTGAGTGGAAATCGTTCCATAGCATTTTATCACTAAAGCTCTCATCTATCCCTGACAGGATTGCATCAATAGCGAGTTTCACCACAATGTGCTCGTAAGGGTCTCCACAGATCCAGCTTTAATTCAGATCCACTAATTCCTGGATCTGTCCTCGTACAGGGTGATCCAGATCAATTTGCCACAGCTGAAAATGGCACCCTTTGACCACCGGACTTGAAGCCATGCAGAGGTTAATCTGTTGCTTCACGTAGTCATAATCATCAAGCCCTTCAGAAAGGAGATTCCATGTGACTTGGAGGGCTTCTCCGGTTAAAAACGGGGGCCAAAATAGCTGCCTAGACTCCCCTGTCCAAGTGCATCAATGTTGCCATATGTTCAAAAGCAGAATAGGAAACACTCAGGGTTGACTTGGGGGTCCAGAGGTGAAAAAATCCCACTCCTGGTACCATGTGATGTGTGAGTCCCTGTCTTGCACCCCAAAACACGAGGCTGAGTCTCAGTACTTTAGCAAAACCGGTTTTATTCAGTTTGAAACAGGAACAGCACAGTTATTTATTGTAGCGGGATCTACCATCTCCTATACACAGACACAGCAGTCAGGCAGGGTCATGGCCAGGTTAGCGGCCAAATAATCCTGTTCCCTGCATTTATAATGTTCTTTGCATCACCCATCGATGGCAAGCGCTTATAGTGTGAATGCAGTGTTTTTGGATTTGCTTCTGCAGCGAGCTGCTGAATGAGCTACTGCAGCACTGGGAACCCGCAGTTGCCCAGGCAACCGATAAACTGTCTTCCACAGATACGGCAATCACACTTCGGGATGTGTATGTATGTATTATATTGTGATAGATGGCCGGGAACCTTACCCCACTGGGAGACCTGGAGAACCAGGGGAACGGGAGAAGGGCAATTCCTACCCCAGCATGCAAGAGGGCAGCCCTCCGGGATTGCATGGGAACCATGGAGTTGGGAAGCTCAACCTTGTGGGGACCCGTGGCCACTGCCAGGGGGCTGCTGGATGGTTCAGAAGCCATGGTATGCAGCACTTCCGCCACACCAGGAAGTGCTGCAGGAAGGTAATCGGGGAGCACCTGGAGCACATCTGGGTGCATTTTAAACGGGGTCACCTCACTCCATTCAGAGAGCCGGAGTCAAGAGGCAGAAGATGGAGCTTGTGACTGGAGGAGTATATATATACAGTATGTGCTATATACAGTATATTTATATATATATTTTTCGTCATTAGGTTACTTGGACTTTCTCTGAATGAAAAGTCATCAACATTTCCAGAACTGCTCCCCAATGACTATGTCTGCCCTTATCCTAAAGCATAATCCACTTTGTACAGTCTGCCAAGTGTCTGATAATTCAGTATTCAGAGTGCTCAGCCAGTCATCAGTTTTACATGGAGACAGGAGAACACGTGAATTGGCACCATGTGGACCGAGCTATTCTGTGAGTGAATGCGGCTCATGTGCAGTGTTTTCATAGTCATAGCATTGGAATAAGCTACCAAGTAGTGTGGTAGACAGTAAGACGTTAGGGACTTTCAAAACTCGACTTGATGTTTTCTTGGAGGAAACAAGTGGATAGGACTGGCGAGCTTTGTTGGGCTGAATGGCCTGTTCTCGTCTAGAATGTTCTAATGTTCTAATGTTCAGACACAACAAGATAAAATACAAGAATTTACTGGTTTTTTTTTTTTTGCATGTGCGCACACTTGTCACCGAGAAGATGAATGTGATTCTTCATGAAGTTGTGTGTGTGTGTAATTTAGAATGGGCCATGTGACAAAGTCCTGGAGCTTCTACAGTCCTGTCGGTGGTGTGGAAGTAATACTTTTGAACTGATAAATTGAACGTTCCGCTATTTCCCACAGACATGGGTGAGTTATATTGAAGGACTTACTGTTCTGTACCATGGCGCAAGACTGACTGTATATCTTTTATGGTGAAGATTTCATTGCTGCTAGGGGTCCGCAATTGTTAGAACTCTTTGTTTCGCCTGCCTGCATCAGGGGTTAGAACTGTGGACTTATTTATAAGCTCTAGAAGGGGAACTGGGGGAAGGAATATTCATATTGTGTATATATGTATGTATATTTGTAGAGCCACACATTTAGGGTTGGGGAGGGGGCATATGTAAGGGATTGTATTCTTTTTTTGATGTAATAAATTGTGATTATACAGATTGGCCATTATTTTTATTTTGTGTACTATAAATATGCTGGCATCGGGGTGACTGAAACTTGCAGATTAAGGGGTATATGGGGGATTTATTGGGGTGTGATATTGGCCTATCCTTTTATCATCTGCCATCACTTAGGACTGGTCTCGTGTCAGCATGGTGGGACGAATTGTTACAGAGTGTCCATAGATTGTCAGGCTAGGAGCGGATGGAGTGGCGTGTGTTTCCATGCAAATGGCCCTCAGGTGGGTTCACATACTTGCTGCCCATCGTGCTTCATTGCGGCATTCTTCTGGTGTGGTCGTGGTCTTTGGAGGCTGCGGCACTGTGGAAGAGCAGACAGGCGTGCGGCGGACGCTGGTCTCAAGCATAAGAGAATGAAGAAGGAAGTGGTGTGGAACGTCAGCAATGTAGCCACACACGCCGCAGATGGCACAAATAATGTTTAGGCTTGGCACGTGACTAGGGAGTGTGAGGGGTGTTCGACCCAAGTCAGGTGATGGTTGACCCGGGATATAAGCCAGTGTTTACGCCAGAGACGAGAGTTCAGTTCAGAGCAGGAGAAGGAGCTGCAGGGTGATGTATTGGCAGGGAATAGACTGGTATTCCAATTTGCCAGGACAAGTCATATTTAACCCCGAGTTTTTCAATAGGGGGAGAAAGCAGGCTAAGAATTTTTTATTACTGATTCATCATTACAGCGTTTATGTGCCTTTTTTATAGTTTCTTTATGGACTTTTTTTTTTCTTTAATAAATACACCTTTTTAGTTGTTATGTCAGCTGTGTCTGCCTCCCTTATTGTTCCACAGACTCTCTGTCCTCTCGGTCCTGATACTTCATGTCCCCACTGTACAAATAGCTGGCCCTGCACTCCTCCTTGTATGTCACTTTGGACTAAAGCATCTGCCAATCAAATAAATGTAAATGTTTTCTTCACTATGTGTACTGAAACAATGTGGGTAATTATAATTGGGAAATTATTCTTTGACTACTTTTTTTAGCAGTATTATTGAAAGGTTGATTACATCCTATGCAGAAAAGTTGATCTGAAGGAGACTGAAGACTGAAAAGTGGTGGCAGGGGAAAGTGTAGTTAAGCAGCATAGGATGGTGGTCTGTAGGATGACGTTGGAGATCATGAAGAGGAAGAGAGTGAGGGCAGAGCCAAGGATCAAATGGTGGAATTTGAAATAGGAAGACTGCAAGGTTGAGTTTAGGGAGGAGGAAAGACAGGCACTGGGTGGCAGTGAAGAGTTACCAGACAGTTGGAAAACTACAGCAGATGTAGTAAGGGTGACAGCAAGAACCTGGTGGTGGAATGGGGATGTACAGGAGAGTATACAGAGGAAGTGGATGGCAAAGAAGAAGTAGGATAGTCAGAGAGATGCAGAAAGTAGACAAGAGTACAAGGAGATAAGGCTCAAGGTGATAGGAGAGGTGGCAAAGGCTAAACAAAAGGTGTGTGATGAGTTGTACGAGAGGTTGGACACTAAGGAGGGAGAAAAGGACCGATGGGCTACAGAGAGGGGCAGAGCTGGAAAGGTGTGCAGCAGGTTAGGGTGATAATATTTTTTCTCCAGCCGTCTGGAGTTTTTATTTTGTTTTTTCTGTCCTCCCTGGCCATTGAACCTTACTCTTATTCGATGTTAATTAATGTTGATTTATTTTGTTTTCTTATTGTGTCTTTTATTTTTCTATTCTTTATTATGTAAAGCACTTTGAGCTACTGTTTGTATGAAAATGTACTATCTAAATAAATGTTGTTGTTGTTAAAGGATAAAGATGGAAACGTACTCACAAGCAAGGAGAGTGTGTTGAGCAGATGGAAAGAGTACTTTGAGAGGCTGATGAATGAAGAGAATAAGAGAGAGAAGAGGATGGATGATGTGAAGATAGTGAATCAGGAAGTGCAACGGATTAGCAAGGAGGAAACAAGGGCAGCTATAAAGAGGATGATAAATGGAAATACCATTGGTCCAGATGACATAACGATGGAAGCATGGAGGTGTTTAGGAGAGATGGCAGTGGAGTTTTTAACCAGATTGTTTAATGGAATCTTGGAAAGTGAGAGGATGCCTGAGGAGTGGAGAAGAAGTGTACTGGTGCCGATATTTAGGAATAATGGTGTTGTGCAGGACTGCAGTAACTACAGGGGAATAAAATTGATTAGCCAGAGCATCAAGTTATGGGAAAGAGAAGTGGAAGCTCGGTTAGGAAGTGAAGTGATCATTAGTGAGCAGCAGTTTGGTTTCATACCAAGAAAGAGCACCACAGATGGGATGTTTGCTCTGAGGATGTTGATGGAGAAGTTTAGAGAAGGTCAGAAGGAGTTGCATTGCGTCTTTGTGGATCTGGAGAAAGAATATGACAGAGTGCCTCGAGAGGAGCTGTGGTATTGTATGAGGAAGTCAGGAGTGGCAGAGAAGTACACAAGAGTTGTACAGGATATGTACGAGGGAAGTGTGACAGTGGTGAGGTCTGTGGGAGGAGATAGATAGATAGATAGATAGATAGATAGATAGATAGATAGATAGATAGATAGATAGATAGATAGATAGATAGATAGATAGATAGATAGATAGATAGAAACTTTATTAATCCCAAGGGGAAATTCATAAGTGACGTATGCATTCAAGGTGGAGGTGGGATTACATCAGGGATCGGCTCTGAGCCCTTTCTTATTTGCAATGGTGATGGACAGGTTGACAGATGAGATTAGACAGGAGTCCCCATGGACCGTGATGTTTGCTGGTGACATTGTGATCTGTAGCGATAGTAGGGAGCAGGTTGAAGAGACCCTGGAGAGATGGAGATATGCTCTGGAGAGGAGAGGAATGAAGGTCAGTAGGAACAAGACAGAATACATGTGTATAAATGAGAAGAAGGTCAGTGGAATGGTGAGGATGCAGGGAGTAGAGTTGGCGAAGGTAGATGAGTTTAAATACTTGGGATCAACAGTACAGAGTAATGGGGATTGTGGAAGAGAGGTGAAAAAGAGAGTGCAGGCAGGGTGGAATGGGTGGAGAAGAGTGTCAGGAGTAATTTATGAAAGATGGGTATCAGTAAGAGTGAAAGGGAAGGTCTACAGGACGGTAGTGAGACCAGCAATGTTATATGGGTTGGAGACGGTGGCACTGACCAGAAATCAGGAGACAGAGCTGGAGGTGGCAGAGTTAAAGGTGCTAAGATTTGCATTGGGTGTGACGAGGATGGATAGGATTAGAAATGACGACGTTAGAGTGTCAGCTCAGGTGGGGCGATTGGGAGATAAAGTCAGAGAGGTGAGATTGTGTTGGTCTGGACATGTGCAGAGGAGAGATGCTGGTATACTGGGAGAAGGATGCTAAGGATAGAGCTGCCAGGGAAGAGGAAAAGAAGATGGCCTAAGAGAAGGTTTATGGATGTGGCGAGAGAGGACATGCAGGTGATGTGTGTAACAGAACAAGATGCAGAGGACAAAAAGATATGGAAGAAGATGATCCGCTGTGGCAACCCCTACTGAGAGCAGCCGAAAATAGAAGAAGATTATGTGGTATCACTGCCAAATTATTTCAGAGTGAAAGCAGCGAGGTAAGGGTGGGACTTATTCCTTTTAGCCAATGAAAGTAGTCAATGCTAACCTACCAATAGCGAGACTCACTCCCTCTCTCACTTACAGTCAGTCAGTCAGTCAGTACCCAACCCACTATATCCTAACACAGGGTCACGAGGGTCCACTGGAGCCAATCCCAGCTAGCACAGGGCACAAGGCAGGAACAAATCTCAGGCAGGGCGCCAGCCCACCTCATCACTTACAAACAGGAATGCACCTAATTTACTGAACAGCTCAAGAGTTTGGTAGGAAATTTCTGTAAAACATCACAAAAATGTCTCAACCTGAACGAACATCAGCTACAAACAGGGTGAATATTTTTGTTATTTTTACTACTAGTTATTGATTTATCTGTGAATATTTATAAGTCACATTAATTTATGCTGCCAGGCTTCCACGTTTAACATTAATCATTCCAACTTCAAAGAGACAACAGGCCTCTAATAAGGAAATTAAGTGCAACACGAAGGAAATTAAACAAAGAACGTGTCTGCATTTTAACAGTTAGTAACTAAAATTAATCTGATATTCACCACCAATGTGGTTGACGCATATAGTTTTAGTACAGCAGCTGGAGGGAGTCCAACGGGAAAACATACAAAATCAAACTGTTTGTAGATGTTTGAAATATGTAGGTTTAATACTTTGCTATTAAACTACTGTATGTGTACCGTTTTATTTAAATTACATCAGCCATTCAGATATTGAAATGGCAGGAAAGCATCTTAATTTCGGCTTTATCTTAAAGTCTGAATCAAAGCCACCTACAATTGGAACAGCTTCAGGGTCAGTCGTCCAGGCAGTGTGTCACATTGGCTCAGTTATGACATCACACACTCTG
>JANRMT010062791.1:199910379-199927765 GCA_026402145.1 Polypterus bichir lapradei
TAGATAGATAGATAGATAGATAGATAGATAGATAGATAGATAGATAACTTTACTTGACCCAGATAGAATTTTAGCTTTTTACAGATGCACCTTAAATAAATAAATAAATAAATACTGTGGTGGGCTGGCACCCTGCCTGGGGTTTGTTTCCTGCCTTGCACCCTTTGTTGGCTGGGATTGGCTCCAGCAGACCCCCGTGACCCTGTAGTTAGGATATAGCAGGTTAGATAATGGATGGATGGATGGATAAATAAATAAATAGATAAATAAATCAGCACACACAGATTATGGTTTGAACCCACCCCAAAATAAGTTAAAAGAAGGAAAACATCTGAATTGTAGAAGATGTGAAGGATGTCACTTCCCACATTTAACGAGTGCAATCTTCTAATTAAAAAGATCCTGCTCTGTCCTTTCTTATGCAGTTCCTCTGTGTTACGAGACCAGTCCAACCTGTCATTAATGAGGACCCCCAAGTACTTGTAGGGGTGGCCTACCTTTACATCCACTCCTTAAATAGTGACTGGACAATAGAGGCTCTTTTTTGTGGTGAAAGTCAATCATACGTTCTTTGGTTTTTCTGATAATAAGTTGCAGACAACTCTCTTTGCACCAAGAGATAAACCTCTCCCCCTGACTCCTCTCCTCTGTCTCATTCCCTTTATCAATATACCCCATAAGTCAATGTCAATGTCAATTTATTTATATAGCGCATTTAAAACAACATTGAAATGCTGTGGTCAAAGTGCTATACAATAATAGAATTAAAGAAAAACATACAATTAACATTAATAACATAAATATAAATAAAATAAACAATAAATAGCAGTAATGTTACATAATCACAATGAGGAAACTATCAGTGTTACTGAAGGTCATGGATATAGAAATTAGTCTTTAATCTTGTTTTGAACAGTTCAATTGTAGACAACTCCAATATATATAAGTAAAAAATTATATGAGAATTTCTGCAAGTGACATAACCTGCTGTTATATTTGTAGATTGAGGTGTGCAGAGTGAAGAGTAAAGCAGACAGGCCTATTCATGTGGTGCTCTAGTGTTCCTCACACAGTCCTTGAGTCTTACAAACTGTGGTCTGTCTGACAGATAGCTCATTATCAGGACACCACAGGCTCATCCCTACACATCTCTGAGTTTACTTCTTAACAGGGAAGGATGGATGGTATTGATGGCCCTGGAGAAATCAAAAGACAGAATCCTCACAGTGAGGCCAGATTTGTCCAGGTGAGAATATGTCTTGTGGAGCAGATAGATAAATGTGTCTTGCACTCCAATCTTTGTTTGATAGACTAACTGAAGTGGGTCCTGGTGGTCTCCCACAGGAATATTCATATAGTCCAGGATCAGTCTCTCTTTCTCTGGAGCAAAACTATGTTTATATTCCCTTAATGTTGGAGTCCCCAACTATCAATTTTTGAGTTGGCCCATTGGTGGCCACCATACTTGCCTACCATCTCAGAATCTTCACAGATACTGTGTATCTCTCAAGGACCTGAAAATCGTTTAGCACTTCCAGTTCTGGGGTTGATGCCCCCGGACAGTGTGCACCCTTTGCCTTGTGACTATGACCCACCTTTTTCTACCTGTCTAGTTTGGAGTCTCCTCCCGCGCCACCTTGGGGTGCACACTATCTCTCTAAAGGACAGCTGGGTCAGGTCTACCAATTCTCTATTACAACGCAGGTCAGCCATCTCCTCCTCCAGTTCAGCGACCCTGAGCTCGAGGTGCAGGATCAGCTGGCAAATACTGCCGATGTAGCCCTCATAGACAACCGGCACCTCCAAACCATCATCTAAAAAGTCCAACATCCAACAGGACTTGCATTGCACTGACTTCATTATTAAACGTTGAATTTGGATTACTAAAACTGCTCAACCCTTTTTAACTTAAACGATTAAACTAAATAATCAAATGACTTCTCTGTCTGTTCTCCTAACTTTGTGCCCCTCTTATTACTTCCTTGCTTAAAAGCCCTCCACTCACACAGTTTGTATCCTTTCATATTAATGACCCCTTATGCTCTCACCCTTTTATTTGCTCTTCTTTCCTGACCACTAAGGACTCTTCTATCCAGTAAACTTTTCATATACTTCTTACCTCTTATTTAGAGAACTCACTTACTGAATATCCACTGTGGATTATGCCCGGCAGTTTATCCCGGCCAAGTCCCCCAAGCCGCCAGATGGAGCCCTCCCTGCAATGTGGAGATGCTCCGAATTCCAGCAGGGCATCATGGACTTTGGAGTTGTAGTGCACAGCCCTGCTGGATAACGTCGGGGCCGCCAGGGGACGCTGCAGGGAGACACAGAGACATTGGCTTTTCCTACAGCCCGGAAGTACTTGCCAGTCACGAGGCCGGAAGGAATAAAGTGCTTCCGGGCTGACAAAGAAAGAAGAGTTTTGATTTGACCCGGAAGTGCTAGGAAGTCACATGGACTGCAGGTCAAGGAGCACTTCCGGGTCGTGGATTATATAAAGGACAATGAAACACCAGAGTGTTGAGCTGAGCTGGGTGGTAGGAGGGTATCGCGTCTGGGAGCTGGAGGATTGGATTATTGATTGTGTTTATTGTGTATTTATGAATAGTGTGGAGTGGAGGGTGCTTGGTGCACGTTATTATTATAATAAAAAGAATAATTGTGGCACTTTTACCAGGTGTTTGGCGTGGTACCTGAGGGTTCAAGGGAGCGATACTGCCCCCTACTGCGACACCACTGACAGTCATGTCCTTATTCTCTTGTCTGTTTCTGCTGACACTTGTGCCTGATTGGTGCCTTAACACTGTGATGCCTGTCTATGTACAGCAGAGCCCCTCATTTAAACACTTTGAAGTCAGCCACCTACCTTTACTTAAAATGGATGCTTTCTTTCTTTTGAATGTGTGTGTCCTTTACATTTTAATATTTTTCATTTACTGAGTCATTAAAGCCTATCTTTACTGCCACTTAACTTCCGGTGGTTTTCATTTCCTGTTCAACAGAAGCAGCAGGCAGTTGAGTAAAACTTCATTTCAGGTCACACATCACATTTGCATTGTTGAGACCATTTTGATAGTTGCCTTCACCGTGAAGATTTTAAAAAGGCCACATGACTGTCAGTGGAGGTATTCACTCCTAAAGCTGGTAAGTTTTCTGATTTTTTACTAAATACACAAAGTTATTGTATGGAAACACTGGGCTGTGTGTCACCAGAGTGGGTGACATGATGGATGAAGAGATGGCCACAGAGGGATAGAAACAGGGCTGATGTGATGAAGGACCGAGGGGAAGATGCTTGTGTGGTAGGGTTTAAATTACAGAAAGACATCAATTGTGAGACCGAGTGGTGGACATCCTCCTCACCCCATCATCACACTCTCTCCGCCATGTTGGGTGTGGCTGGAAAACTAATATGAATTAATCTGATAATAAATATGAAAACTGGCCTCATCATCCCTTCTGGAAATGGAACAATGACAGATCAATGGCAGACTCCATCTTACTTTCATCCATCTGAGAAAGGTAGAGTTGTGAAAGATTGCATCCATTTTGGTTATTAAAAGTTCATCTTGTCAGCTTAACTCTGTTATCACTGCTTATAGACATTTAAATAATAAATCTAAAGAAAAGCCCCAACACTCGAGGGCAAGCCAGTGACAAAGAATGGGCATGAAAACTCAAAGCCAGGAAACAAACCTCCAGACAAAGCACTTTTTGCTCTCAATACATTTTTCTTGGAGGACAAATAATTTTTATGGAGGTTTTGAACTTTGGAGAATTTAAACATATTTGTGTTTTCTACAGGTATTTTTTTATATTTATTAATTTTATCATCTAACACAACACTGTTTTGTTTTCTGATGGGTGACACTATCTTGTTGAGTGGTTGTTATGTCATGGTGACCCATCACTAGTGGGTGTGGTCACTGTAGTCACATGTGATGATGTCATCAACATTACCATATAAAAGTTGGTGTAGTGGACATCACTTTGTCCAGTCCCAAGGTAGCATTTGCAGTCCTGTCCTGCTCAACTTTATGATTAATATGATTTTATTTATAAAGCTGAGTTTAATATTTCAAAGTCTTTGCATGCTGGTGTTGGGGATGAGTGGAAAATGGGAAGACATTGAAATTATCTAATTAAGAAGGATCAGGTGGCGGTGCTGGAAGTGTAGAGATGGGGAGATCAATGGGGGCTTTCAGTGTCAAAGAGGCTGGTTGTTTGTTTAATTTGACAGCCTGCCAAGTGCACAGGGCAGACATTAGAGCAGGTCTCAGTTATTAAGCTCCTCACAATCTGGATGGATATCAAGCATGAAAGCACCATGTCAATGAAATCATTGGGAAGTACAAGGTTGTCCTTCATGTGTTTAGGTGTTTGGTGGGAAATGACAGGAGGGCTGATAGGCTCTCTATGGTGACTTTGTATCGTGCATCGATTATGGGTGTGTTGCTTATGGGTCTGCTGCCCCCTCTCTTTTGAACGTGTTTGATGACATTCAGGGCCAGGCTTAATGTCTGTGCTGTAAGGCTGTTAGGTCTTCTACTTTACAGGTTGAAATGGCTCATCTGTCACTGTGTCTGAGGAAGCCATGGATGGCTATAAGTTACTGGGTACACCTTTATGGTCATGAGGATGGTCACTCACAGCAGATTATATTAAAAGATTACTGGAAACTTCAAGAATAGAAATTGTGCAGTTTGGAGAAATGAGCAGGCTGAGAACATGGATCTACCTATAAGGCTCCCAGTGTGCCTTTGTCATTCCTCTTTGTTGTTTTCCATTACCCAGGGTGCACTTGACTCTTCATGCACAGAACATGCACAGTATTTAAGTGTAGAGATAGCTGTAAATAAATCCATGAGTCAATGAAATTATGGTATGGTTGCCATTTTTACAGATGGTTCTAAAAAGCCAGGATCCTATCATAGAGGATTATTAGTGTATGCTCCAGAATTTCAGGTTGTCAGATAAATTATTAATATATAATATTATGTTGAAGCTCTTACTGTAGCTTCAGAGTGGAAAGAAGATGTTCAGCCCAACTGTGCTGTTGTCTGTGCAGATTCATTTCCTTCATTATGTGGGCTTCAGGTGTGTGTTTGTCTCTAGGAGCCCTCAACATAGTCTTTTGCAAGTTAGACCGACGCTATTATGGCTGCAGTGCTTGATTCGTTTTTGTGGGATCAGGCGCATGTGGGTGTGGATGGCAATGAAACAGCTGGCAGGCTGTACTCGGGCCCACCAGGTTAACTCACTTGTTTAAATGAATTCATTGTGGTGCCATGTAGTGGTGGAGGTCTTCTTTATGTTAATTTTTCACTAAGTGCCATCTAGTGGTGTTAGTTTAAGTTTTGTTGTTATGCTCCTTCTCAGGCAGGCAGACACAACGATTCAATCAACAAGGTTTATGAAAAAATAACATGAAATAACTATATACATATAATAACTAGAAATCAAACAACAATCCAAGGTTTATGAAAAAATAACACGAAATACCTATATACATGCAATAAATAAAAATCAAACAACAATTTTTGCAATAAAAGAAATAACTGTCAGTGCCATAACCTGCAGATGAAGCCCAAAATTAAAAAAAGAAAATTGAGGAGGAGGCTTGCCAACATAAAAAGTGCCAGTCATTTGCAAAGATTGCAAAAAAACAAAAAAAGGTAAAAACAGCAGAAGGAGGCCTCCCTTTCTGCCAACATACAAAGTGCCAGACAGTTAAACAGATTAACAAAATCTTAAGCACGCCTCCTCGTGAAAAAAAAAAAAAGCAATGCATGGGCCCATCTACAGATTAATTAAATAAATAAATACATACATACATACATACATAAATATCCTTTAATGGCAAAAGGCACGATTTTGTTTTTCTCTCCTCTTTTCCTCCAGCCACTCCTGGACAGTTTTGCCGGCTGAGGTGGAGCAAAAGGATTTCACCCCAAAACAGCTGTAGCTAAACTTAAAACGGCCACATCGCTGGCAAACAAAGGCCTCCACCTTGTTCCTTTGTTTGGGGGGATACCTTGTTGTCGCTCCAGCTCGTCTGCCTCCTGCTTTTTCCTGTGCCGCCAGGCAGTGGTGCGGGATACTGAAGGTTCTGCCGGTGGCGGTGGAAGTGGAGGAACGGCAGTGTCAGCTGGCGGGGGGAGTGGCTGGGTGGCGGGTGGTTCATGTGGCATGGGGGTGCCCAACAATGGGTGGTGCCACATCCACGGGGCCCCAAGTTCGCTGTGTCGCCTGACCAGACAGGTCAGATGGGTCATGGAACTCAAACTGTTGTGCAGCAGACTGCTCGGGGCCCGTGGGCCAAGGGCATATGGCAAGGATGGGCTCTGAAGTAAGGGCCGAGCTTCTTGGCAATGGCATGGTCATCTCCAGAGCCTGCCATACCAGCTCCCTGGTGCGAGTATAGTGCCTACAGGGACACAAAGCAAAAGAAAAAGTCAATAGGGGCATGGGGGACCCCACTTGTCCAGTGTGTACTTACCATTGTGCCAGGGTGCACTGATTGAGGGGGAATAACTGGATACATGTCTGGGCCATGAGTTCCGGGTTTGTAAGGGCAGTCTCCTGAATGTACATGTAATCATGCATTACTGCTGCCCAGCAGTTCACCCTCACGCTGCAGATGGTGGTTCCTTCGGGGTGAATCCTGGACAGCTCTATACAAACAGCCTCCACAAGGATGCTGATGTTTGGCATCTGTGTGGCTTGGCCGCCTTGGCCGACCATATACCTACAAAATTCGGGGGGGTAGGTTTGGGAGAGAGGGAGAAGAGAGAGAGAGAGAGAGAGTCAGTCCTGCCATCGATATCTGATCAAAAGGAAAGAGGCCACAACCAGAGGGAAACACTTTGTTCATTTTGGATTTTTCAATTTAATTCTAACAGCTTTATGAGTGTTCATATAAAAGAGATATGGCATAAACAGACTAATTCTTTGCTAAGCTGAAGTGCCACTTAAACTGACAGATTTGAGAATTTTTATTTGATAATTTTCCCCAAAGATATCAGACTTTTAACTGTCACTCACCTTCAGTCACACTCTATGTGTCAGTTTTGTCCATCTTTTTCTCTACACGTTGACTCATCATCTCACCACAAGACCTTCACCCCTGTTCTCTGCTTTCTCATCTGAATGTTCAAGTCTTACTGACCCAGAGTTGAGTGGCAGTGACCTGGAGGAATCAAGAATGACTCACCTGGGTGGGAGCTGGTGGAACCCAAATCCTGAAATAAAGAAACCAAAGTAAGTAGAGGGAAACACTTTGTTCATTTTGGATTTTTTGATTTAATTCTAACAGCTTTACGAGTGTCCATATAAAAGAGATATGGCATAAACAGACTAATTCTTTGCTAAACTGCAGTGCCACCTAAACTGACAGATTTGAGAATTTTTAACAGTCACTCACTCTCAGCCAGACTCCGTGTCTCCATTTTCTCTGTCTTTATCTCTACAGGCTGTCCAGTAGCCTCGGCTTTGTACATTCAGGTCTGATTCCTGCTCTCCTTACTGAACATTCACAGCAACCTGAGCTGGAGTTAAGTGACAGTGACAAGGAATATTCAAGAGATTATCCGGTGCATTTGTTCAAGAGGATGCCAACGTCTAAAGTAAAGAAACCAAGGTAAGGAGAAGGAAACACTTTGTATGTGTTGGTTTCATGGATTTAAGCTTTCCGGACAAAAAATAAGCCACCACCTGTGTAAGAGGTGGTACATACTTTAGGCACCAAAAGAGGGCATCCCATTGTGAATATTGTCCTACAAATAGCTGTGCTGTGTGCTACAGGATTTGTAGAGTGACAAGGAGTAGTGGTGTACCTCGTGTGTGTGATTCTCTCCATGAAAAATGAGTTGCACAACAGGTGTGAATGATTGGCAAAACCCTGGTTATTGTGTCTAGCTGTGACAAAGGACATGCTATCAAAGTGTAATGTCAAATGGGCCTTCCACCAGTACATTGCAGTCAAACACTAATTGTCACCAGAGTTGCAGTTGAAAGACAGTGTTCAGAGATAGTGACCTTTGCTGTGTGTCAAACCACATTGCCTCCAGTCAAGAACTGCTGCAGACAATCAATGCAGGCCCTTGGCTTCTGGATGGCCTTGTGTGACCTTTTCTGCTTCACCTCCAGAGTGACGAAAGAATGGCTCTCCCAGTCTTCCAAGACGACACCATTTGCGTGCACAGGACTGGAACTGTGTATGATTGGAATGAAAAATATTCTGAAGCATTTTCACATCATGACTGGTCCTCAAAATCTCTAGACTTAAATCCATTGAAAATCTGTGGGACTATTTGAAACAAGAGTGAAAACAACTGCAAAACCATCCAACCAACCCTCCCGAACTGCAAGATTTAGTGCTGGGATAGTGGATGAAAATTGATGTTAGAGTGTTTTGGAGGTGAAAAAGAGTGTCAGACAGAGTGATGATTATGAAGCTGGAAAATGAAGGTGTGATGATGAATGTTGTTAGTGCATTCAGTATGCCCCACAAATTGGTCGTGTGATAGTCGAGAAGGAAGATTTCTGGAGTGACTTGGATGAGGTGATTAACAGTGTACCCATTGAGAGACAGTGGTGATTGGAGCGGATTTCAATGGACATGTCAAAATCTGTGGGACTGTTTGGAGCGACAAGTGAACCACCACCATAGCCATCTGACCAACCTGTCCAGACTGCGGGATTTGGCACTGGAAGAGTGGATGAAACTTGATATTGCATACATCAACAAATTAATGTCATTCATGCCATAAAGAATTTCAGCTTTTCTTTGATCTCATGGAGGAGTTACATTCTGTTAGATACAATTTAACCAAGAGTGACAAATTGTTTTGTCCAGTGAACTTAATTCTAGCAGTTTTTACAGATAGCAGAATTAAAGAGAAATTGAATAAAATACCATTTAACTTTGATGAGTTCCAGGCTGCATTGTCATGTAAATTGACATTGAGAAGTAATACTTGATGTTTTTTTTACCTGAAAATTTTCAGTTCTTAGCATCACTCTCCCCCAGTCACACTTGGTATCTCCATTTTGTTTGTCTTTTTTCTACAGGCTAGTTCCTGTTCCCACTTCTACATATTCCATTCTACACACAGCTGTCTCTGCTGGACTATGTGAACCAACAACAACAACAACAACAACATTTATTTATATAGCACATATTCATACAAACAGTAGCTCAAAGTGCTTTACATAATAAAGAATAGAAAAATAAACACAATATGAAAACAAAATAAATCAGCATTAATTAACATCGAATAAGAGTAAGGTCCAATGGCCAGGGGGGACAGAAAAAACAAAATAAAAACTCCAGACGGCTGGAGAAAAAAAAAATAAAATCTGTAGGGATTCCAGACCATGAGACCGCCCAGTCCCCACTGGGCATTCTACCTAACATAAATGAAACAGTCCTCTTTGGATTTAGGGTTCTCACGGAAAGGCTTGATGATGATGGTCACGTAGAATTCTGCCTTTTAGTCCATCCATCATTGTTGGAGCATCATGAAGCTTTGAGTAGGTGGAGGTGGCGCAGGCCACCACCACAAAGAAACCGGAAAAAGAAACAGAGAAGAGAGTAGGGGTCAGTACGGGTTGTAGAGCTACCCTGAATAGTTATTATGAGGAAATTGAACATATAGAGTATCAGGATTAAGTTAAATTAAGTTAAATTGAAGTTATAGAAAGGCCATGTTAAAGTAATGTGTTTTCAGCAGTGTTTTAAAGTGCTCCACCGTATCAGCCTGACGAATTCCTATTGGCAGGCTATTCCAGATTTTAGGTGCATAGCAGCAGAAGGCCGCCTCACCACTTCTTTTAAGTTTTGTTCTTGGAATTCTAAGGAGACACTCATTTGAGGATCTGAGGTTACGATTTGGAATATAACGTGTCAGACACTCCGATATATAAGAAGGGGCGAGATTATTTAAGGCTTTATAAACCATAAGCAGAATTTTAAAGTCAATCCTGAATGACACAGGTAACCAGTGTAGTGACATCAGAACTGGAGAAATGTGTTCGGATTTTCTTTTCCTAGTTAGGATTCTAGCAGCTGCATTCTGCACTAGTTGCAAACGATTTATGTCTTTCTTGGGTAGTCCTGAGAGGAGTGCGTTACAGTAATCTAGTCGACTGAAAACAAACGCGTGAACTAATTTCTCAGCATCTTTCAGTGATATAAGAGGTCTAACTTTACTTATGTTTCTTAAGTGAAAAAATGCTGTCCTAGTGATCTGATTAATATGCGATTTAAAATTCAGATTACAGTCAACAATTACCCCTAAGCTTTTTACCTCCGTCTTGACTTTTAATCCTAATGTATCCAGTTTATTTCTAATAGCCTCATTGTATCCATTATTGCCAATCACTAAGATTTCAGTTTTCTCTTTATTTAACTTGAGAAAGTTACTATTCATCCATTCTGAGATACAAGTCAGACATTGTGTTAGTGAGTCAATAGAATCGGGGTCATCAGGTGCTACTGATAAATACAGCTGTGTGTCATCAGCATAGCTGTGGTAGCTCACGTTGTGCCCTGAGATAATCTGACCTAACGGAAGCATGTAGATTGAGAATAACAGCGGACCCAGGATAGAGCCTTGTGGAACACCAAATCGGATATCATGTGTCTTTGAGTTGTAATTACCACAACTAACAAAAAATTTTCTCCCTGTCAGGTAGGATTCAAACCAATTTAAGACACTGCCAGAGAGGCCCACCCATTGACTAAGGCGATTTCTAAGAATATTATGATCAATAGTGTCAAATGCAGCACTCAGATCTAAGAGGATGAGAACCGATATATGGCCTCTGTCTGCATTCACCCGCAAGTCATTTACTACTTTAACGAGTGCAGTTTCTGTGCTGTGATTTATTCTAAAACCCGACTGAAATTTATCAAGAATAGCATGTTTATTTAGGTGGTCATTTAGCTGCATAATGACTGCTTTCTCCAGAACTTTGCTTAAGAAAGGCAGGTTAGAGATGGGTCTAAAATTTTCAAGGGCCGAGGGGTCAAGATTATGTTTCTTAAGAAGGGGTTTAACTACAGCAGTCTTAAGACAGTCTGGGAAGACCCCCGTATCTAATGACGAATTTACTATGTCCAGAACATTATCAATTAGCACGCCTGATACTTCTTTGAAAAGCCTTGTTGGTACTGGGTCAGTTTTTAGTGTCAGTAAACTGAAGGATTCAGGAGGGTATGAACTGTGTGAGGGTCTGAGGAGCAAAAACTGTAAATTAGAGAAACTTAGGTGAGGAAACAAGGAGTGTTTGTATGTGTGTGTATGTACATGTTTGTTAACTTTATAAATTTAGTATTTGCATATTTATGAATGTCAGCATAAAATATAAGGCTTTGTCTAAACCACATGTGAGGACTCCAGAGCAGACTTCAGTGTCACTCGAGTTGTCCAATTTTCGGAGTTGTTTATATTTGCTATTTTTTACACAAACATCAGAATTTTTGCTGCCAATCACTTTCAGTTCCTAACTGTGCCTCCGTCTTTTCTCTTTCATCTCATCTCTGCAGCCTGTCTCATTGCTATCTCACTTCCGGATGTTGCTCAGCTCTCGCCTCAGCTCTTTCCTCTCTGCACTCACGACTGACTGAGTTGGACCTTAGTGCCAATGATCTGGGGGCTTCAGGAGTAACTAAGCTGTGTGAGGGGCTGAGAAACAAAAACTGTCAATTAGAGAAAATGAGGTGAATGAATGTGTAACAACTGAATCTGCCATTGTACACACAGACGTGTGGCTTCCCAAATTAGGAGTTCTCTCACTATTGAATAAGGGAGTGTTACCCTTTAGCTCAGCTGGATGCGATGCCTCATTAGTAATCATGGCTAATGGACAACATTTAACAGAATTGTTTAGGAGAGATAAATGGTTTTGTGATCTGAATTTACTTCAATGGGTGGTAAGTGTAACAGTCCAGGCATTCACAGCAGCAGGGGTTTGAGAGAGGGGCATCTTGATGTCAAGCATACAGAAGAGCACCACTGCAGCTTAGAATCTGTCCCATCTATAGAGCCTGAGGTTATCTTGTATGGCTCACAACTTCTAGGCCAGGACATGGTTCAGGACTGTCTCATCTTGTCACAGTCAGAAATGCATAACAAACTTAATTACATAAACACAATTTTAACAGTGGTAACTTTGCAAAAAACAAGACAAAGAAAATACAACCTAACATGTTACAATCCACAAAATACCAAATTATCTACAATTTATCTAATTGATTTTCAAATATGGTAATGGTAATTATATACAGTACATCATAGACATGCATTTTCTGTTCTACATTTGACTCACACAATTTTTCTTCTAGCATATTCGTATTTTCCCTTCAAATTGTGTCCAGTAATATTTCAGTTTGTATTGCAGAGAGGACAGCGACAATGCACTTAGGATATGTTAGATGTAGTTCATAATAGTATGCCATAAGGTACATGATACCTTCCTGCAACATTTCTTGAGGGAAAGTTGTCAAATGGTCACTTCCAATAGCCAGCATGCAGTTATCTTGGTCCACAATAAGGGCGGCGCTAGTCAGCAGTCAGCCTTTGCTGTAGAAAGGCATCAGGATTCTCGGAGGTCTTCAAGACAAACAAAAACCAACAAAGAAAACAGGCTGAATTTATTTTATCCTCTGTAGTCCTATACAGATTTATTTTACATTTACTTATTTATAATACTGAATTAATGTGCTAATTTTAACAGAAGCAGTTATACACAGCTTGTAATTGAAATAGCAAAGAAATCACTAAAACTTGAAGATTTTTTAAAGTTTATGTAATGGTTACACAAAACTAGCTTGCCCTCTACTTCTGTTTTGTGTTGTAATAATTATAGGTACCAACGTGGACAGGTGAATTCTTGTGGATTCATAAAAACAGAATGCACTGCAGCAACAGTAAATGTCAATTAGAAACTTACCTTTTAATATTTCCAGTGTGACTTCGTCAAGTGAATCATTGGTTTATATGTGGAAATATGTTACTTATCAGCTGCAAAGAGCAAAGCAGTATTTTAGCTAACTATATAACGTTGTTAATAACCTTACGGTGAGAGTGTTTCAAAATGTAACATCTGAAGTGCGGGAAAACTAAGGACGCTTCACAGGGAACGCATTTATGCATGCTCAAAGAAAGGTATGTCCATTACATGACAAAGAAGGGGTCAAAAAGAGCACTGGATATTATATTTGGAGAAAAAAAAAATAACCGTATTATAAAAAAAAACAAAAAAACAATGTAATTATACCGTTAGCTTTTAATATCCTCAACAATGTCATTGACGTAAATATTTTTTTTTTTCCTAAAATAATGGAACGATCCTGCATATTACATCACATAACAGCTACAGTCGCTTTAAGCTCGAGCTACACTCGCTTAGCACTCATGTGTTTGCTGTTTAAACACCAAAGATGATTTGCCGTTGTTTTATTTGCTGCTCGTTTGTGGCTTTGAGTTTAAAATGACTTTTGAGCCATATCAACACTACACATTATATTGTTTGGAGTTTCCAGTTCATGATGCCGTGTCTTTCATAGAGATGTTTTGTCATTTGAAATTAAAATCTCTAACCTGGATAAATCCACCCGTTTTGTTGATGCTATGAAGCTGGTTGATTTTAATTCCTGTGAGACTATATAACTGAAAAACAAAATATATATTCTTGTGAAGTACTACCATGGGGATATCATTGAACTATATAAAACTTTTAAAGATTCCTATATTCTTGAACTTTTCTTTTTATGTTAATAAATTCCAACAACACTGTTTGGATTAAGCCATTTATTTGACACAGTGACAAAACTCTTGCATCAAACTACCAGACACATTTTTTTATACAAGGGTCATTTATTTTAAAATGTGGAAACCATTTTGATTTGAAGAAAAATCTTACCATTTGAATATAATAAAGCACTACCCTTTGCAGGGAATCCAGCTGTTAAATCATACTAGTTACAGAGAAAGGCCACTGAATTAGGCAAGTGTTAATCTGAAATGTCGTAGTTGTTAACAAAATCAAGGTTGTATACTAAAACCTTTCTGGAATAAAAAGAGTTTCATTTAAGTCTCGGGGTTGTGTCTTACTCATTTCTTAAAACAAGACAAACCTAGAAATTTTTGGTTCTTGAAATAAGAACACATGTCCTGCTATGCTCATCACTGTAGTTACTAATAGGCTTTTCTCTCACAGTTGTGCTTTTTTTTAAGTTGAAATTGTCTTGGAATTACACTTTTGTATCTAAGTCAGATATCTTAGGACCAGTTATCTTGAATTGAGCAAAATTATCTAGCAAGTATCATTGCAACATGAGATATTTAATCTCTTGGGACAAAATATTAGATATATTACCTTAAAATAAGAAATTTTTACTTGTTAAAAAAAAATGTTTTGCAGTGTGGAGGTGAAATGGCAATTAAATAATTTGAATTCATGCCGCAATGTCTGGATTTATTACTTAGTATGACGGGTGGCCGGGTCCCATGCCCGGCTGGGACGCCCCTTCAACACTGGATCTGGGGCAGCAGCCATGGGATGCACTCTACATCCCCCGGAATGCTTTGTGGCAGCCCTCCTGGGTTACATCGGGGCCACAGGTGTGGGACTTCAGGACTCAGACCTGGGCTCCATGGCCACCACCCGGAGGAGCTTCATGGCTTAACGAGCCTCTGTGGGCTAGAATGCAGCCACACCCGGAAGTGCAGCCTAATTAGGCCAATTACCACCTGGAGCACTTCTGGGAGGGCTACAAAAAGAGCCTGCAGCCACTACTCAAGGGCCAGAATTGAGACGAGGACGAGGTTGTCTGAGAGGAGTGGTTGTACCGTCAGATGAAGAATTGGGTTGGGTTGGGTTGGGTTGGGTTGGGTTGGGTTGAGTTGAAGTGGTTTGGGACTTTGTTGGGCCTGTGGGACACGGGGAAGACGTGCCCCACAGCTTAAGAGAAAAATAAAACTTTGTTTATTGAGCATGTGCCTCAGTGTGAATCTGTGCCGGGTCGGGTGCCTATATAGCGCCTTAGTCACATTAGACTGAGGATCGTTATTATAGTATTAATGCAGTGCACATTTGAAGAAGAGTTCACTACAGAGTGATCATATCCTAGCAAGCTATTATGGAAAGGATTTGGATTAAAAGTACATAGGCTTTTTCGGAGAGGATCTGGGCACCGAATCTATTAGGATGCAGACCATCCAGCCTCTCCCAGAAGAGATCCCAGTTGTCCACAAACCCAGTGTTTTGTCCCTCGCAGAAGCCTTTGGACCAGTTGTTTAATGCCAGTAGATGATTGTAGTATTCATTTGATATTCTAGGCAGAGGTAAGGGACCCAAAATGAATATTCTCTCAGCTGGGGTCCTCTCCTTCTTAGCATTAATAAGCGCTGCGAAATCTGCCTCAAGAATCTCTGACCGTCAGTATCACATGTCATTTACCCTGGCATGTATTATGATGGTCCCCATTGCCATGTTCTTGTGTCTCTCAAAGACTGTTGACACTCTTCTCATAACATCTACTACACAAGCACTGAAACAGGCCGATTTCCCTCGTCATCATCACTGCTCCAAAGAGGCACAGGGGTAAAACTCACTTGACCCTGAAAGTGGGCGGCACGATGTGGAGTCAAGGTTGCTGAATTGCAATGAGCTGCAATGATTTCAGATGTCGGGGAGGACTCTTTCAGTGGTCAAGCCTTCAGTTCCCTAAGTTGTCTCCCTCTGGACAGGAGTTGCTGAATCTTGTTCTTGAGGGCCTGGAGTTCTTCAACAACACGTTCCATCTCACTGTCGATCATCGCCCACTTCCGCTTCCACTCTGATTTGTGTCCTACGAAAGAAAGAGCAAGAGTGAGCATAGTATAATATACTATGCTAACTATACTGAAAGGAAGATCTAGGAGATTGGTTTGGTAAGATTTTTTTAACAATTAGAACGGTTGACAAAAACAAAGCATACAACAGAATTGACGTAAATGTTCAAAAAGTCTTTGACTCAGTCATCCAACACTGAAAATGAATTCCTAAACTGGAAGCTTTTTGTATCAGAAGTAAACCTACAAAACTAGATCTCTAGCTGGTTAACTGGCTGAAGACAAAGAGTATAGATAAGAAGAGAATGGAGTGAGGTCATCAGTGGAGTCCCTCAGGGGTCTGTCTTTGGACCATCATTACATTTTCTGATTTATGTTAATAATATTGATTCTGGTATAGCTGATAAACTTTGTGGGGTCCAGGGTGCGTCCCATGACTGATCTTGCCCTTTTAATTAGCCTGTTCATTCAGTCTGCCTCGCTTGACGTAATGTACACAGCTCATCACACCGCAATGTAGAAAATCACACTGGTCATCAGAATGTGATAGAAGATGTGAATTATGTCACTTCCCACATTGAAGGAACACGGCCTCCTAATTGAAAAGAGTCCGCTCTGCCCTTTCTTATAGAGTTAAAACATTTTTTCCTTTTAACATGACACACATCCATCCCTGTTATGGTGGTGCATTTAAGGAGCTTAAGTCAGGTCAATCAGCTATTTACTAATGGAGAAGGGATGGTCACAGTTTAACAGAACAATACACTTGAAAACATTTAGTGACAACAAGGTGGTTTTATTAAATCTGATAGCCCAATCAAAAGTTATGATTGATTCAGTGGGTAAAGAGGGGACTGGTGGCCTTTAATGAATTGAAACGGTTTGTCAAACCTACTGACAGAAATAGAAGTTACGCACCATCAGTTACACCAGTCAGCCAAAGCTAATAAACCCCTTATGTGACTTGCTTGTCTTCTCCTGTTGCAGCTGCGCATTTCAGCAAAGTTTCATCTCCTCCCTCCAGACTTTTCTGCTTCTTAACACAATCCTGTGCGCCTACTTGTACAAACCTTCATTAATATCATTTACATATAACAGATTTTGGCGAATCGTGTAAATGCAATTATTTATATCCATTTATACACTATTATTGGCAATTATTAAGCAATAATAATAATAATTATTATTATTATTATTAAATAATTCCTCCCATATAAGTAACATTTCTCGGACTGCCTTCTTCCACCTCTGAAAAATTTCTAGACTATGTCCTGTTCTTACGCAACACAGTACTGAAGGATTGGTTAATGCCCGAGTCACCTCACATATAGATTATTGTAATGCTATTCTATCTGGCATCCCAAAAAAAGTATCCATCGTTTACAAATTCTTCAAAATTCTGCTGCCAGGATAATAACCCGCTGTTCTAAATCCACTGAACATATTACATGTGGCTTAACTCAGACGGTGCGGCTGTTTTAATCGAATCTGCGCCTCCAGATTACAGTTTTACTCATGCAGACCGCCAGGGAAAAAAGGGGGGC
>JANRMT010062791.1:199942765-199975573 GCA_026402145.1 Polypterus bichir lapradei
AGGAAGCAGAGGGTTATGGTGTGAGGAATCCTGTCAGAACTGGGTGGTTGTAAGAGTAGTGTCCTACAAGGGCCAGTGTTAGGGCCACTGCTATATAAATATATTGTCACACATGTATGATTGGGAGAAAGCTGAATGGCCTAAATGATAGAAATACCACGCCAGACCAGGCGGCAGCAGGGTGCGCTGACTGTCTCTATCAGTCTCTCTGCATGGAAAATCCTGAAGGGTTCTGGCACCAATAATGACGTCACTTTCAGTCCCAACTATGTCACTTCTGGGTCTGATGACGTCATTTCCCTTACCGGCCTTTAAAGCTGCCATCTTACCTCTATAATATCTGAACTATTTTGGACTCAAACCTGTGAACATCTCTTTTCTATAGATTTCAATTTTGCAGCTGAAAAACAACATATGGGTGGCTGCCCCAAACCTTTATGATGTCTGTGACTCATCTTTGTGACAGTTGCTTTTTAATATCGGTCAAATTTTCTCAAATCAATCGTGTAACAGCGTAATATAATCTAATATTTTGGTAGAGGGGAGAGCCTCATCTTCCAATCCTTCATTTAAAATATCCAATATTCTCCGAGGTTGTCGACCTTATAACAATTCAAAAGGAGAGAACCCTGTCCCTGCTGACCACCTTGCATTTGTTTGAGAGTCTGATTAAATCTCTCTACTAGACCATCGGTTTGTGGATGATACACCACGGACTTTACATTTTTTTTTTTTAAGTAACTTGGCCATTTCCCTAAATGCTTTCCGACGTGAAAGACGTCTCTTGGTCTGTAAGGACTTCTTTAGGGATGCCATCACACGCAAAGACCCCTACAATTTCCTGTGCGATAGCTTAAGACGTGGCTGAGTGCAAGGGAACAGCCTCTGGATATCGAGTAGCATAATATATAAATGATTTGGATAGGAATAAAAATAACAAGGTAGTTAAGTTTTAAGATGATGCCAAGGTGGGTGGATTTGGCAGATAATCGAGAATCTGTTGAATCATCACAATAGAGGGATTTTTTACTTGCTGTTTAGAGTTCAAATTTGTCTTGCCTCAGATAAACAGTTTTATCATACCAGGGCCTTAAAGATGATTTCTGATGTCATGTGGAGTTCTTGCTGTTGTTGTTTCGGGTTCAAATGGTCCTTTTCTCTCTTCAGAGTTCACTCTTTGTCTTTGCTATCTGTTCCTTTGTTTATGGTGTGCTGTGATTCTGTCTTTCTCAACTCACTGTTAGGCACTTTACTATTCCCTCTGCACTTCTGTGGCACAAGAGGGTTTTTACGGAAACTCCCGTCTTGTAATAATGGCTCTTTTTAAGTCTTGCCAGACTGCTCAGGGACTAGAACAGAGGTTGGGAAGAGTGGCTCTTAGAGTCCGTTCAGGGCGTCCATGTCCAAGGCTCTGGAGAGGAACTTCCAGGTCAAAGAAAGTTTGTGAACTGTTTGCTCTGCACAGTGTGGACGGCTTCTCACACCAAAAGGGCTCAGATTGTCAGCTTTCAGCCCACAAAGAGAAAGCATTGTCTGCTTCTTGGCTCCCCAGAGAGAACATATCCTCAGTCATCATCCACCAAAAGAGACAGAAGAGGTGAATGCAGCTACATTTAAAGGAGGGTGTAGCCCCTGGTGATTGAATTAAAGGTCCTTCTAGTTGCAGATCCAGGGCCTGCTTATAGGCTCGTTATTTTTTCCCTCACAAACAGGCAGATTCAGTTCTTGGTTACAAGCCTAAGATGAATGTCAGTTTGGGTGTTGATTTGTTTGAAGGACACTCTGAAAAGCTGCAGCCTCAACTCTGATTTACACCTTTGTGTTTAGATGAAGTACTGGGCTGACAACTGGTATGAGCTGTGCTTCAGCCATTCATTCAGGATTACAGGGTGAGGGGGTGCAGCTGACTTTCTGCTCCTTATTAAATCTTCTGTCTTAACAGGTCTTGAGTGTCACTAAAAATCCTATTAAAATGGTGATGCCCACTTTAACCTACACAGTCATGGAGTATCTGGTGTTGTGACATAAACACTTAATGTGTGGCCTGTGCAGCTCCCCCTCCTAGGCCTGGTGTGGCAGGTGGTCTGTGTGCCTCAGTGACCCTTGTATGATGTGTGGAGATTTGTGCTGCTGACCAGAACTATAAAGCATAATTGTGACATTAGTGACCAGTATTGTGCTTTTTTGTGATGAGCAAGACAGCATTTTTCATAGTTTAGTAAAAAAAAAATGCTCTAAATTAGTTTCAGTCTCTTATAATTTCTTCTAGTCTCTTATTTTAAAATACTAGCACAGTGAAATGTTCATTTAGTAAATTGTGCATGATGGTGAAATGATAAGTCCTTGTGTTTTGATCACATTGTGTATTTTGGACTTTCCGTTCACTAGATATGCTAGGCCTCACATCTGTCTTATTTTGTGCATCTTGTTGCCTTTGTTCATTGGACATTACACCAGAGCATAGGTGCCACACACTTTATTGTTATATATGTATTTAGAATTGTTTGTCTAATTTTTAGTTTCTCTTTGAAGAATATGAGAAAATAAAGAAATTTTGTTGTATATGACATTTTTTTTCTTTCTGAAGTTGCTGTATATAATTTTAATTTAATCCTTTTTGCCTTTGTTAATTTCCTTAACAAGCAGTGGAGCAGTGAGATAAGCACTTTATATTGCCTGTGCAGTTTTACCACTCCTCAGGTTGGCATGACTGGTCTGCCTCAGTGGTCCTCCCAGTGATGTGTGGAGATTTGTGCTCATGACCGGGTGAGTCTAAGAGGAGGTGACAGACATAAAGCAATCCATGAATGGCCCTCTCGCTCATCTTGATCCATTCACACAACTTATAGAGATTGAATTTCCTAACAGCAAAGCTTACACAGTGGCATACAAAAGTCCAGATACCCTGGGCAAAATTTCTGTTACTGTGACCAGCTAATTAAGTAAAAGATGACCCGATCTCCAAAAGGCATAAAGTTGAAGATGAAAAATTTCTTTAATATTTTAAGCAAGATTACTTTATTTCCATCATTTACCTTTTTAAATTAACGAAAAAGGTCAAAGGGCCTGAAGTCAAAGTGTGGGCACCTGCATGGTCTTTACTTAGTAACACCCCGTTTGGCAGAAATCACAGCCTGTAAACACTTTTTGTTGCCTGCTAAGAGTCTTTCAGTTCTTATTTGGGGGATTTTCACCCACTCATATTTACAAAAGGCTTCTAGTTCTGTGAGATTCTTGGACCGTCTTGCATGCATTGCTCTTTTGTGTTCTGTTCACTGTGAAGCCCAGGGTGTGTACAGCCACCCTAAACCGACACAGACAGCCAGGACACAAGTTTCTCCACACAGCACACCTTTATTTACAGGTGAGAAGCACTTTCTTCGCTCCTCACAAGAGCACAATGCCTACAACACCAAGCACAGTCCTTTTAACTTCCACTCCTCCTCACAGGTTTTGTCCTTCTTCCTCCCTACTCTGGCCATTGAGTAGTGGTGACTGGCCCCTTTTATATGGCACCCAGATTGACTCCAGTGGCCTCATTCATAACGCCGTCCGTAGAATTCACACTAAAACACACCATGCAGACAAAAACAGAAATGTGCGTACGCACAAAAAATCCAGATGCATAAATCTGTGTGTACGCCAATTTCCACGTTCTTCTGCTCCATAAATCCCGGTCAGCGTGAAAAGTAACGCATGTGCACATGCCTGCCACCACTCCCCAAACTCCTCCCAGAATTATGCCTCTTTCAATATGCAAATCAATATAAATAGCCCTTAAGCTCAGCTTTCTGTGAAAAGACGATGGCATTAGCACTGGGGAAAAATAAAAGAATTTCAGCGAATACCAAGTGGAGGCAAAGAAAAACTTACTATTTGTTGGCTTAAACAGTGGTATCAATAACAAAAGAAAGCTGATCGAGTGACATAGAGTGGCGGAGAAATTTGAAATTTCAAGTTCAAAAAGTCGCAAAGTGCCCGAAATTAAAAAGAAATTGTCAGATACTAAAGTCGCTGTGAAAAGGTGGGTCGTAGCCCACCATCTGAGTGTCCTATGAAAGCTCATTAGGGTACAGAGAAAAGAAGAAAAAATAGGAACACAGTGGAGAAAAAAAGCTTGAAATGTTAACTTTAATCTCGAAATTTCCACTTTAATCACGTAGGATATTTTGTCATTAAAGTAGAACATGATAAACTTCTTAAAATCGTTTAATGTGCTAGTTTCTCAAATCCCAACGTAACTAAAGTAGCATGTTAAATACTTTATATTGTATGTGGGCACTTTTAATTCAAGACTATGTGTTCTATGTGTGTGAATCACTACGTGCTTCTTAAACGGGCTTTCTATTCCTCCGACAGGATACGGAATCCATTACATTTATGATATTACAGCACTGTGAATAATTTAAATTCTGAGATGTATACTTGATATCATTTTCATGATGATAGAAATTAAAGCATGTTATTAAACATGGGAACACGGTGGCGCAGTGATAGTGATGAACTGGCCCTCGTCCAGAGATTGTTTCTGCCTCCATCAAGATGCTTGCTGAGCCATGCGCGACCTTATATTAAATAATTTATTGCAGCAGTACTGTCTCTTTATAACGTACTAACCCTCAATTCCTGTTCTTCCTTTTCTTTCTCCAAGTCACCAATCACCACACAATCAGCTCTGTAACAGATGTCAATACATCTGTAAGCTTAGAACACCGATTCTTCAAAACTTTTAAGGAACATTGAAATATCTTTGCAGTACATGTTTAATTTTTCTATCCATCTATCCATCCAGGGTCACGCCAATCCCAGCAAGAATAGAGCGCGAGGCAAGAACATCGCTAGCGCTGCGATACTGTGTCCCCACATATTAAATTATTAACAATATATATTATTTAAATGAGGTTAAAATTTCACAGCCAGCCAACACAGGGCGCAAGGCAGGAAACAATCCCCGGGCAGGGTGCCAGCCCACCGCAGGGCACACACACTACGGACAATTTAGAATCGCCAATGCACTGAACCTGCATGTCTTTGGACTGTGGAAGGAAACTGGAGTACCTGGAGGAAATCCATGCAAACACGGGGAGAACATTCAAACTCCACGCAGGGAGGACCCGGAAAGTGAACCCAGGTCTCCTAACTGCGAGGCAGCAGCGCTACCCACTGAGCCACCGTGCCACCATGTTAAAATTTTATCTGTATAATGTCGTCTTCTTCTTTCGGCTGCTCCCGTTAGGGATCGCCACAGCGGATCATCTTCTTCCATATCTTTCTGTCCTCTGTATCTTGCTCTATTACACCCATCATCTGCATGTCCTCTCTCACCACATCCATAAACCTTCTCTTAGGCCTTCCTCTTTACCTCTTGCCTGGCAGCTCTATCCTTAACATCCTTCCCCCAATATACTCAGCATCTCTCCTCTGCACATGTTCAAACCAGCGCAATCTCGCCTCTCTGAATTTGTCTCCCAACAGTCCATCTTGAGCTGACCCTCTAATGTCCTCATTTCTAATCCTGTTCATCCTCGTCACACCCAGTGTAAATCTTAGCATCTTCAACTCTGCTACCTCCAGCTCTGTCTCCTGCTTTCTGGTCAGTGCCACTGTCTCCAACCCATATTACATAGCTGGTCTCACTACTGTCGTGTAGACCTTCTCTTTCACTCTTGCTGATACCTGTTTGTCACACATCACTCCTGACACTCTTCTCCACCCATTCCACCCTGCCTGCACTCTCTTTTTCACCTCCCTTCCACAATCCCCATTACTCTGTACTGTTCATTCCAATTACTTAAACTCCTCCACCTTTGCCAACTCTACTCCCTGCATCCTCACTGTTACACTGACCTCCCTCTCATTTACACACATGTATTCTGTCTTGTTCCCACTGACCTTCATTCCTCTCCTCTCTAGAGCATATCTCCACCTCTCCAGGATCTCCTCAACCTGCTCCCTACTATCGCTACAGATTACAATGTCATCAGCAAACATCATAGTCCATGGGGACTCCTGTCTAATCTCATCTGTCAACCAGTCCATCACCATTGCAAATAAGAATTCCTGATGTAATCCCCACCTCCATTTTGAATGCATCCGTCACTCCTACTGCAGACCTCACCACTGTCACACTTCCCTCGTACATATCCTGTACAACTGTTACGTACTTCTCTGCCACTCCCGACTTCCTCATACAATACCACAGCTCCTCTCGAGGCACCCTGTCATATGCTTTCTCCAGGTCTACAAAGACACAATGCAACTCCTGGCCTTCTCTAAACTTCTCCATCAACACCCTCAGAGCAAACATTACATCTGTGGTGCTCTTTCTTGGTATGAAACCATACTGCTGCTCACTAATCATCACCTCACTTCTTAACCTAGCTTCCACTGCTCTTTCCCATAACTTCACACTGTGGCTCCTCAATTTTTTTCCCCTTTAATTACTACAGTCCTGCACATCCCCCTTAATCTTAAATATCTGCACCACCAGTACACTTCTTCTCCACTCCTCAGGCATCCTCTCATTTTCTAAGATTCCATTTAACAATCTGGTTAAAAACTCCACTGCCATCTCTCCTAAACACCTCCATGCTTCCACAGGTATGTCATCTGGACCAACGCCTTTTCCATTCTTCTTCCTCTTCATAGCTGTATAATGTAATAAACATATGTTGCTGCATTTCATCTTAAAATTGATATTGTCATCATATGTAAATATGTGCTTTATAAAATGGCTCAGGTTGTGCAATATTATAACTGTATTGCAAGTTTACAGTGAGGTGATAGTACTTATAAGTACAAACAGTTCTACAAGGAGGACTTGATGGACTGATTGAGTGAGTTTAGAGCTCTTGGGATGAAACTGTTTTTGAACAGCAATGACCCTACAGGAAAGGCTCTGAAGCGTTTGCCGTATGAGAGCAGTTAAAATAGACAGCATGTCTGAGGCAACATGTGCTTGATGCTGTATCCCGATAATTCTCTTTCCGATCAGCTGCTGTAGAGCTGTGATTCCACACTCAGATACAGTGGGATGAATACTTGAGAGTAACAACTCTAAGGCTACTATGGTATTTGGAATAGTTTGGCCATTCCGTGAACCATGATATTGTTTACAGGTTAATTATAATCAGATGCCTTAAATTAATTAACAATATGTGATTCATTTCAGTGTATTTGATAAAGCCGCGTCAGGGATGTGGATCAAAAAAAGAAAGGGAAACCACACTGGAACAAAAGCACTATATTGATGCTGGGTGCCGCCAGTTTGCAAAACCAAGCAGAGAACTTTCATATGCCAAGGAATTAGCTGGCATAAAAATGTGCGTGGCTTTACGCTAAGTTTAGTTTTTATACATCACGGTGTGAGCATGGAAACGGGAGTGTGCAACATTTTTGTGCGTACACACCATTTATACATGAGGACCCAGGCGTCCAATGACCTTCTTCCTGCAGCACCTCCTGGTGTGGCAGATGTGCTTCTAAACAGGGCCCAGTTAACATCCAGGTACCTTCCGGGGGGTGGCAATGGGCCTCAACAAGGTTGAGCTTCCATGCTCCAAACCCGTTGCCCCGTTACAAGCCAAGGGGGCTGCCCTCTATCGGTATGGGGTTGACAGTATCCAGAATAAGCCCTCTCCCCCTGTCTATCTATGCTGAAGGCATCCCTGCTGGGAATGGGCCCAGGCAGTCTGTCACACCACAGATTGTTGTTAATGTTCAGATCAAGGAACTGAGAGAGCCATGACAAAACATTAAGCTTGTGCCTCTTAAAGAGTCCATTGTGAATTCTGGGGTGCAGTTCTGATCATTATCCTTTTGTAGAAGCCATACTCTTTTCATTTTTAGCTTTTATAAATGGTGTGATGTTTGCTTCAGAATTTTCTAATATTTAATCGAGTCCATTCTTCCCTCTACCAGTGAACAGTTCCTGGAGCTCCTGGCTTCAACACAAGCCTGAGACATGATTGATCTTCTCCTATCCTTAACAGTCAGAGACGTTTTCTTGTCATGGAATTCTGTGCCCTTTTTCCTCATAACACACCTTTGCACATTTGGCCAAAAAGTTATTTTTTGATTTCATCAGTTCACATGGTTTGGTTCCAAAATGCATCAGGCTTGTTTAGATGTTCATCTGCAACCTTTGCATTTTATGGTGAGGACACAGGAACATTTTTCTTTTGATGGCTCTTCCTTGGAGGTCATATTTCTGGTGGTGATGCTGCACAGTAGAACAGTGCATCACCACTCCAGAGTCTGACTACAAAAGACCACCTGGAAGCTTTAAGACACAGGGGTTTAGATTTGCCATTCTATCAATGCTATAAGCAGTTGTCTTGAAAAGTTGTCTTGGTCTTCATGACCTAAACTTGATTTCCACCATTGCTGTTAACTGCCATTTCTATATAATGCTACTAACTGAGGAGGTGGCTCCTTGAAAACTCTTTGACATCTTCTATAGTCTTTTCCTGCTTTGTGACTATAAATTATTTTATTCTTCAGAGTGTTAGCTGCTTAGTGGAGCCCATGGCTGCTGATTACTGGGTTTGAGAAGTCTGAGAATTTATACAACTTTGAATTTTGCATCACCTGGACATTCCTAATGATGACTGTAAACAAGCCAAAGCCCTAAGGAGCTAATTAGGGTCTGACACGATGGGAAAAAAAACATATTTGAGACCTCCAATCTCTTGGGGTGCACAAACATTTCTGGGGTACTCCTTTTTTCACTCTACAAATCAAAAATAAGACAAAAATCTTGTTTAAAATGCAGAAAAGAATGTTTTTTCTTTAACTTTATGGCTTTTGGAGATGAATTAATCTGATATTGACTTAACTATTCACAGTAACAGTTATTTTCATCATGGGGATCCCCACACATTTGCATGTCACTGTATATGAAATGTCATGAAAGTGTTCATCTTGGTAATGCTACGTCTGAAAATGATCATCTGCTTGGCAGAGTATATCGTGCACCCAAGCGATGAATTAAATAATGAAACCCTTAAATTTCTTCTACAGAAAATGCTGGTGTACGTATCTAAATTGATAAATTGCAATTATTTTTGTGGGATACTCTGATTTTTTTTGTCCTGTTCTGATCATATATCTGGTTCTTTTCAAACAGTGCCATTATTAACAGCTAAGACACATTTGTTTCCTTAGCAGTTTTCCTGCTTTTACTACATTGTTGAAAGTCGATGTGCTTAGCTATGTGTTTTACCTAAACGTTTCTCATCAAATTAGTTGATGGAAATGTCTTTGCTTTAAATACACCAAAACTAACAACTAACTTTTTCATTTTAAACTTTACACATATCATTCCTATCACATTTCAGATACTTTAAGATATTTCCAAACAGCAGTTATTTTCTTCATCAGTTTCCACTCTGTGCACTCTGTCAGTTGTACGTGTGCCCTCAGCTTAACATATTCCATGCCATGAATTCGGTGGACCAGTCAACCAACTACAAGCTGATTTCACAATAAACAGCAAAACCTGTGCAATTTAAATTCAAGACTGAATAATTTGTGTAACACTACTGTTTAATTCAGTTGTATTTCTTCTTTATAGCGTTCTTCATTGAGTGCAGGCTTGGACTGCTTGATGTTTTCAGCCATAACAGAGATAACAATTCCATATATGAACACACATATTGGATCAAATTAATGGTAAAACCTGGCAAATTTTAGCTTAGTCAACATAAGTAAGTCCTGATAGTAGATACCCTTTAACATTATAATGGTGAGTATAAATGACACCAGCATGTCACAAAGGTTACCAGTCCTGGTGTCACCTGCCACTCCCCTATAGAGCTGAAACACCAACAGCTGTGCTCTTCCTCGGTTTTCTGATCATCTGTTTTTTCTCCGATGTCACTGCAGCTTCTGTTGGCCTGTACACTGAGGCTCACTCATACATTGCTCTCTTTTGCTTTGGTGAACGAAAGAAGACATTTTGTTGTTTGTTTTGGTGTCAAGTGGTTTTAGTTCAAGTGTGGATAAATGTCAGGACACATTCTAATTATTGAAGGTGCACTTTTCATACTTGGCATGGCATTCTGTTTTATATAGTACCCTCCATAATGGCGGAGACAAAGAAACATTCTTCTTGCATTTACTCCTTTTAATCAACCATTTAAAATTACAAATTAAATAATTCAGATGTAATTAAAGTACAAATTACTGATTTTCATTTAAGGGGATTTGCAAACATTTCAGTCACACCTTGTAGAAATGACAGCACTTTTTCTGAATCATCCTCCCATTTCAGGGCACAGTAATTGTATTATCGTGGTATTTCCCTCTACTTACCCTTTACCTGTTTCCTTAAGGGTAAGTGTTCTCGTTAAGTTCGTTATCGGGTTGGTCTACTGTTGCACTTTAAGATGAACACACACACACATAGATAAACACACACACAGACCCTAACCACAACAGTGCCCCATGAATGACACACACACGCTGATTAACCCTTAGCACTTTAAACCGCACAAGTGCTATAGGAATAACAGCCTGTCATTCAGCACTTCAAGAGACTTACTTATTTTCAGCCTGAACAACATACGATGTTTTAGTGATATCTCAGACCTAAATATTACTTTTGGTCTACAAGAATACATTTAAACATACAAAGACTCAGCACTCTTGACTATAAGCCATTTATCAGCCAAGAAAACCTTCTTTATCGTATTGTCCCTTCTATTGAGTATAGCGCTCTCACTCTCAGCCTTATAAACCTTGCAGCACAGAAATAATGGCAAAAATCCGGCTGTCACCAGGTGCTCAAAGAAATCTAACTTATTACTTCAATAACTCTAGACATTAAGACAAAGCATTGAAAGTTAAAAGCAGCATGGTATTTATTACAAGACCCCCGTGACCCTGTGTTCGTATTCAGCGGGTTGGAAAATGGATGGATAATAATAATACCACAAGAACAAAGAATACTAGAAAATAGGTACTGATAGGAAAGTCTGAATATATAGTTTTTAGAAAAAGCTTACAAAAAAGCTACAGATGACAAGGATGAATGTCCCAGGGAGGTGTTTGATTTAGCAATCGATGTTCATGATGCCTTTCTGACGACCAGGGCCGTCTTCATCCGTTCCTCTTCTTCTTCTCCTTCTTCTTCTTTGCTTCTTCCTCTTCTTCTCCCTTTGCTTCTCTCTTCTTCTCCCTTTGCTTCTCTCTATCTTGCTTTTCAAACCAAGGCATATTTATTATGAAATGTCATGCCTTGGTTTCACAACACATGCACCTGATTGGCTGGCTGTCAAAATGATTGATGAATTAATTCACTGTCCATTTTCCCACACAACAAAACCTTTGATGTACTCTGAGGTATCAGTAGTTCTTCCTGTCCCAGGCTGTAAACCAAACTATTGTTCCAGATGTCCATCCATAAAGTAATCAATAGCCTGAGGTATCAGCTCGGCATTCTTTCCCAGGCTGTAAACCAAATTAGCACTAAGCTATGAGCAACAAGTAAGGTGTAAGGGAAGAAAACCTGCTTTAATTTGTCTTAGTTCATCTGTTGTCTTGTCTTGAACAAAATATAATGGAAACCAAAATGTACAGATTTTATACACCATAACAGTAATGTTTGGGGCAATTGGTGCCAGAGGTGTTTGTGACCTCAGGTGTGTTTCATTGCTTTAATCTTGCAGACCTAAGACACCTCAGCTTACTCCTACCTACAGACTACCTTTGGTCTCTGTAGTTGCCATTGCTCAACTTGAGGGCAACAGCTGTGCCAATGAAAGTCAAAGAAGCTGGAAAATAATAATGAAATCATTAGAGACATCAGAAAACCTTAAGATTACCCAATTCAACTGTCTGGGATATCAATAACAAGAAAGAACACACTGGTGAGCTCAGTAATCACAAAGGGACTTGTAGGCAAGTAAGACCACCACTGCTGAAGACAGCAGACGTTGCTGCAGATTTCATTTTGATCACGACTTGCACAGCCTGATGGTAACGATATTGCATGTATCTCTTGTCACACACGTGCGCATGGTAGGCAGCTAAAAGGCTTGAGTAAAGGGCAGTTCCGAGGCATGCCGGGATGTTGTAGAGTGCACTGACTCTTTTTCTCCCTTTCCTGTAGACCATTCACGGGAGATTCCACCTGGCTCTCGTGACGTCACTTCCGGGACCGAGCCTATGGATGGAGACCTTGCTGGCTCCGGCCCCTTTGATGTCATGTCCGGACTCGAACCAATGGCTGAAGACCATGAGCCAGACCCCTATGATCTCACTTCCTGTTTTCCCCTTTAAAAGTCTGAACCTTTTCCCTATTCCCTCAGTTCGGTCTTGGACTCGGTTGTGTGCACATCAGTGCAGTATTCATTTAAAATGACTTTTGCAGCCAGGAAATCAATTATACGGGTGGCTGCCCCAAACCTTTCTATGACTCTGTGTCAAGTTTGTGACACTCTCTACCATCTTAAGTATTCCATCCCATACAGATGGCATTATGTTTCTCAGGGTGACTGAGAGATTCCTCACCAGTCAGGCAGTTCACACTGAAAAGCCGCTATCGCCGAATAACCCAAAGCTGCTAAGAACTGTAAGAGAAAAGGGATTGTGTGATTTCTGTATGGTGGTCTCTGTAATGAAGGCTGCAGTTCAGCACACACTTCAAAGAGGATGACAGTAGGGAGTCTAAATCAGCTTACGTCATCATCATGAGCCAAAATGTCATTGTGATACATCAAAACTCACTTCTTGTGTAGCCTGTCAAGCATCAGAATGTGAAATGTGTAATGAAATGAGATTTTCTATTCAGTTCTTTGTTTTTCCACCTGGAGTTGCTAAAATGCCAACACAAATAAATAAAGTCTGCATGGGACTTACAAATGCTCAAAACTTGAGGGAACTTTGAGCCAATTTAAATGGCAAGGCCTAGTTTTATAAATCCTAAATTTTGCATAAGAAACAGCTTTCATATATGTGGCCGAGCATAAGGAAGTTTTATGTATGTGGCCCTGGTGAGAAGTTGTAATAGAGAATGTAAAATTAACAAATTAAGTGTGTTTTCCAAGTACAACAAAAGTTTTATAATAGCTTAGGCTGATCAAAGGTTGTTCCTAATTTCAGCCATCATGTATTTAATGTGAGGTAATGTTGATAATAAGGCAGCGAATTGAAAATAAGTGCTTTTTTTTCCTTTTTGTTTTAAATTTTATACAGGAAAGAAAGATCACTGCAGTATGGAATGTGGCAGAAAATTCTTTAACAGGAGTGCTCTTCAGAAACACACGAGAGTTCACACCGGAGAGAAGCCGTATTACTGTAATGAATGCGGCAAACAGTTTTCACATATAAGCGGTCTACAGAAACACACAAGAGTTCACACTGGAGAGAAGCCATATTGCTGTAATGAATGCGGCAAACAGTTTTCACATATAAGCGGTCTACAGAAACACACAAGAGTTCACACTGGAGAGAAGCCATATTGCTGTAATGAATGTGGCAAACCTTTTTCACAGAAGAACAGTCTTCAGAAACACAGTAGAGTTCACACTGGAGAAAAGCCCTATTGCTGTAATGAATGTGGTAAACAGTTTTCACAAAAATGCAGTCTTCAGATACAGTATTCAGAGTTTACAACAGAATAAAAACAGTAGCAGTTCAAAAATCAGTCCAGAAAAACAAGAACCCTTCGGGACTCAAGAGTGACGTTCAGTCCTGTCATGAAAAATAAGCAAACTAAACTATTGTTAAGAAATAAATCTCAAAGAGAAGCCATATTGCTGTTTGGAATGTGGCAAACAAATCTTTCACAGCAGTACACTTCAGAGACGCACCAGAATTCACACCGGAGAGAAGTACAACTGAACTGTCCTGAGTAAAGAGTGAGGTTCACTCCTGCCTGGACAGTAAGCACATGTAACTGACTCAAATCCATCCTGCTTAGTGTTGTGTCAAAAACAAATCAACATGGAGGAGACATATCAGTTTATATCCTTTTTCCTTTTCCAGAAACACAATAAAGAACAGGGCGTCATCCAAACGGCTTCTCACCAAAGCCCCTACAGCCTCCACCGTGCGCCTAGCTCTGTTTTCATAACATACGTATTACATATAGAGCTATTTACAATATATTATACACATTTCATCAGAAAAAAGAAAAAAAAAACACTTTACAATATACATGGCCTCACACAATAAATAATAGTTTAGCTTTATAATATTATACATTTTGCTATTTTAATATAACAAAAAATGAAAAGACTTAACTTGACAAAATCAAAAACAAAAAAAAAAAATAGAATAGGGTTTCATACAAACAGCTTCTCGCCAATGCTTATTAAATAATAAATCAAATCAATTACTAATAATTATAAACACAAACTATTAATACAAAATCAATAAAATAAAATGTAAACTAAAAATTTAAAATCTAAAATATACACATGATCATGCTGTACACCACGCCGAATTATGTTTAAACACTGAGGTAGCGCACTAAAAGAAGAAATGCTTTTTTAAATTTTATTTTGTTTTTGTTTGTTTGCTTTTGATAATAAAACATACAAAACTATATATAAGAACTCAGGGGGGGCACATAATTTATTTAACACTTGAGAATTACCAAATAATATACATGTCAAATTAATAGAATAAAATTAGAAAAGGCTTGGCGAGAGCTGACTTACCTGTACAGCATCCTCCATCGCCTGAGGGTGCCTGACGTCTGTGGGGAGTCACATTAATTAGCATCCGTACTCCAAATATGACACTAAGTTTACACAAACAATTGCTTTTTGGAAAATTCATATCTAAAAGATATAAAAAAATTAAAAAGACAATACACTTTGCTACACATATTGCCATATTGCAGTACTGGATGTGGCCAACAATTTTCACAAATCGGAGTCTTCTAGGCCAGAAAAGAATTCAGACTGGGTGCCACCTCCAGAAGTGGGCTTCGTTGGAGAGGATTTACACTGGGGGCTATCAACCCTTTGTCATGGCATACCACCCCAAAAATATAAATGTTCTGAAATACCTGCATTTTATTTTGGTGTTAAATTGTTAATTACTGAACTGTTGTTACAGTGCATCCAGAAAGTATTCCCAGCGCATCACTTTTTCCACATTTTGTTATGTTACAGCCTTATTCCAAAATGGATTAAATTCATTTTTTTCCTGAGAATTCTACACACAACACCCCATAATGACAATGTGAAAAAAGTTTACTTGAGGTTTTTGCAAATTTGTTAAAAATAAAAAAACTGAGAAATCCCATGTACATAAGTATTCACAGCATTTGCTCAATACTTTGTCGATGCACCTTTGGCAGCAATTACAGCCTCAAGTCTTTTTGAATATGATGCCACTAGCTTGGCACACCTATCCTTGGCCAGTTTTGCCCATTCCTCTTTGCAGCACCTCTCAAACTCCATCAGGTTGGATGGGAAGCGTCGGTGCACAGCCATTTTAAGATCTCTCCAGTGATGTTCAATCAGATTCAAGTCTGGGCTCTGGCTGGGCCACTCAAGGACATTCACAGAGTTGTCCTGAAGCCACTCCTTTGATATCTTGGCTGTGTGCTTAGGGTCGTTGTCCTGCTGAAAGATGAACCGTCGCCCCAGTCTGAGGTCAAGAGCGCTCTGGAGCAGGTTTTCATCCAGAATGTCTCTGTACATTGCTGCAGTCATCTTTCCCTTTATTCTGACTAGTGTACCAGTTCCTGCCGCTGAAAAACATCCCCACAGCATGATGCTGCCACCACCATGCTTCACTGTAGGGATGGTATTGGCCTGGTGATGAGCGGTGCCTGGTTTCCTCCAAATGTGACTCCTGGCATTCACACCAAAGAGTTCAATCTTTGTCTCATCAGACCAGAGAATTTTGTTTCTCATGGTCTGAGAGTCCTTCAGGTGCCTTTTGGCAAACTCCAGGTGGGCTGCCATGTCCCTTTTACTGAGGAGTGGCTTCTGTCTGGCCACTCTACCATACAGGCCTGATTGGTGGATTGCTGCAGAGATGGTTGTCCTTCTGGAAGGTTCTCCTCTCTCCACAGAGGACCTCTGGGGCTCTGACAGAGTGACCATCGGGTTCTTGGTCACTTCCCTGACTAAGGCCCTTCTCCTCTGATCGCTTAGTTGGGACCTTCAAAGCAGCAGAAATGTTTCTGTAACCTTCCCCAGATTTGTGCCTCGAGACAATCCTGTCTCGGAGGTCTACAGACAATTCCTTTGACTTCATGCTTGGTTTGTGCTCTGACATGAACTGTCAACTGTGGGACCTTATATAGACAGGTGTGTGCCTTTCCAAATCATGTCCAATCAACTGAATTTACCACAGGTGGACTCCAATGAAGCTGCAGAAACATCTCAAGGATGATCAGGGGAAACAGGAGGCACCTGAGCTCAATTTTGAGCTTCATGACAAAGGCTGTGAATACTTATGTACATGTGCTTCCTCCATTTTTTTATTTTTAATAAATTTGCAAAAATCTCAAAAACTTTTTTCACATTGTCATTATGGGGTGTTGTGTGTAGAATTCTGAGGAAAAAAATGAATTTAATCCATTTTGGAATAAGACTGTAACATAACAAAATGTGGAAAAAGTGATGCGCTGTGAATACTTTCCGGATGCACTGTATGTTAAAGTAAAGGTGGAATTTCTTTTTCACTCAGAAAATTTTCTTTCAGAGAGCTTTCATAAGGTACTAGCAATGTTAATCTGTCAAAGACATGTTTTAGAATGAATTTCAAAAGGATTTGATATGTTATGACTGATAAGCACTGGCAGTGTGTCACCATGAGGAGGTCACTTCAGCTGTCTGTGCTAATACTGGAAAAGCAAAAGAAATGCCAGCAATTGTGTCTCAAATGTTGTAGGTCTCCTCAGCGTCGGTAAATATTATTATTTTTGTCAAAAAGTTTAGTAAAGTCACGCCTTTTGAACAGATGGGGTTTCCTGTTCCCGAGAGACTTTGCATTCCACTATCTTGGTTTACCTACAGTGTGCTTACTTTATTGTTGTAAATTATTTGCTGCTTTGAATAAATTGCAATCAGCTGTCTGTCATCTCCAGTCATCTGACGGTGACTCCTGCACTCGGTTTTCTGTTGGCCAAACCCTGCGAATTAGCACATTTTCCAGAGGTCCTTGAAACCCCAATTTTACATGGTCTTTTGAGCCGAAAGCTAAACCGACCAACCCCGGAGCAAAATTGACAAGGCAGTGTGTGCGGAGGAGCCTAACCTCATTTCTAGTGCACTAGGCATTGATGTAGAAGAGAACATCTGAGCTGACATCTCCAGATTCAGCCAAACCTCAACTCACACACTGCAGACAACCCATCTGTGGGCGCCGCTACGGCCTTTCAGACAACGGGCTCAGTGCACTAAGCTTGAAGTGCTCGGCCGAGGCTGCTGAGAGATGAGGATTCCATCTCACCTTTTGGACTGGGATGTGAGATACTGTCCTTCCAGAGGTAACGTGTTGTCCATCACGAGCTCCAAGCAAAGCGCAGATAGAAAACTAAGAAATGCAGTGAAGTAACCGATCAGTTAAATCACATCATGGCAGCAACACATGCAGTGTGCATACAGCTTTACTCCGACCCTTTTATTTTTTTCCCCCATCGAGACAAGTGAAGAAAAGAAATGCGCTGAACTGGAGGAATCTAGGATTTTGTAAGTAATGAGCAATGTAATGAATTTAAGTAACGTTTCCCAGCACTGGTCGCTTGTGAACTTTTGTTTTTGTATCTGGGATATCAACACTTAAACAATTGCTGGAAATAAACTGAAGTCTGCTTAAGCAACTGGCTAAATAAATAGGCAGAAATGTAATAATGTTTTATTTTTCATCTTCATATCATTTTAAAGACAGAATTATTGACATAACCAATCAAAGTTCCAACTAATCTGCATTGTTGTGTGGCTCAACAGTATGAATTAATTAATTAATCCTACTTTGAGCCATTCACTAATTAGTGTTGTAGCGTTTGTTCATTTGTTTCTGTTACACAAAACTGTTCAATAAAGAAACCAAAATAATTTAATATACATAGGCAACTGATTATTAAAACTGTTTTTAATTAGAAGGTAATCCCTGAGTTGTTTCTGCTTTAAAGAAAAATATTAATTGCTTGAAGGAAATATGACAAATTGCAATTAATACATAGTGACTTTCCATTACAAATTTGAACTGAGAGATTAATTTCAAATTGAATTTTTAATCAGTTGTCCTCATGTAAACACATAATTTAGAACCATTACAAATGATGAAAATCATAAAAATTTTGTACAATATACAGCACCATTTCTTGCTCAATGAAGTCTCTACAGAAGCAGAGGGGCCATCGAAGCCACTAAGGGCCCCCCCCAAGCTGTAAGTTCAGCCTCAGTATGAACATTACCCGTCTGTTTGTAGCCACCAAGCACTGAAAGTATGCTTAAAAATTAAACATTAGATTTAAACAAAACCAAGCGTCTGTGCCAGAGAAGGTTAGGCTTGTGTTTGTGGGGTAATCAATTAAAAATCAATGATTATCACCAGGCTGTCTTGTCACGCTATGAGTGACATCTAACGACATGTTTGATAGGAAAGCTCGCTGGCACCGCATATCATGAGTAGCTTATTGGATCGGCAGGGCTTGAATTGCCTAGTGATGGGCAGAGTGCCTCACGAAACATAGAAACATTTGAATCATTTGTGTCGAAGCATTTGACACTCACCTCTCTAGTGACACCTCCTGGCCATTCACATTAGCGTTACACAACTCAAACAAACTCATGATCAAGTCCAATGACGTCTGTTAAACTCTATTGCTTTTAGTTTTTCGCTGCTACAGACTGGCGACAAAGAGAGGGGGTCGTCAGCGGCTTGCAGTGTCTGAAGTGTAAATAGATATATATTTTGTTTCATGTGTATAACAAAACAAATCATATGAGTAACGATTTCAACTGTTATTTTGGTTGATGATTGCGGGTTTAGGGGTTTAATTGATTAAATATTAAATTAATCAGATGGAATGTGTTCTTACTTTGAGTGGGGGGGGGGTGCTACACGGTAAATGTGTTAGTGACTGGAATTGCGCCTCTGTAACTAGAAGATTGATTAGGAATGATACAGACTGGACAGCTATCATATTTGTTTAAGGAAATGTTTTATTATTGTACTGTGCTGTGACTAAGACAACTTTTTACATATACTTTCATCATTATTTGATATAAGTTCGTCATGAAGCACCTGGAGCACATCCGGGACAAGATAAAAGGGGCCGCCTCACTCCATTCAGGGAGCAGGAGTCGGGTGGAAGAAGGCAACGCTCGGGAGTGAGGAGGAAAGGCGGCTCAGGGAGGACTGTTGAGAGGCCCTGAACTGAAGGGTGTTTAGTGCTGGAGCACTGTGTGTGTGCGGGACTATTTGGACACTTATATTGTACATACTGTAAATAAACCGTGTGTGGTGGACTTAAGAGCGGTGTCTGTCTGTCTGTTGTCAGGCTGGCTTTCACAATATATATAATCCTGCGACAAGACTATTTTGAAGAGACTTTTTCAAGTCCCACAAGATGAGACTTTTGACATGAGATTTTTTCTAGTCCGCCCTCCTCTCACCCAGCCGCGCCCACGGCCCTCTCATTCATGTGAATGCTTTTGACAGACACAGTTCCTGCACTCTCAGCTCTTATAAATTTTTATGTTTTCCTCACTTTAATTGTCCAATTAAAGAAGACATATTATGTCCAAATCTTATTGAAGAATTTCATCATGAAGGGTTATCAACGGAACAAATTAGTACACGGGCAATCCTAGCACTGAGAAACAATGAAGTCAAACATATTGGCAGTTGGGAGGAAGTGTGACGGAGCTGCTGGGAGTGGAGGATTGGTAATTGTTACTGATTTATTATTGTTTATAATTTATTTATTGTTTATTTGTTTATTGGAGAATTGTGGAGTGTGTAGTGCTTTTTAAACTTTATTCAAAAGAATTATTAAATATTATTCTTGGTGCTTTTAAACATGTGTCCTGGATGTTTGTCTAGGCACGAAGCGGAAGTGGAAGCAGGCAATGGCCGACAGTGAGATGAATTGCGTTGCCATCATCGTAGAAGAACTCCAGGCACTTGACAAACAGATTCAGAAACTCCTGTCCAGACGAAGATACCTTAGGGATTTGAAGGATCGGCTGCTGGATAAACCATCCTCGCCATCTAAAATCGACATAACATCAACTCCGCATTGTGCCGCTCAAGTAAACTTCACCCGCGCACCTCGTAGGAGCAATGACGACACCGATAAAGACCTCAGCATATTTCAGCTATGCAGGTGGGGTTCAAGGCTAGAACACCTTCATCGGCACATGCGAGCATCTCGACTCAGAGCCGGTTCGACCCTCTCCGCGTCCCCAGTTTGCCTTCAACCCCTGGTGATGTAATAGTGGTAGGTAATTCGATTGTTAGAAACCTCAATATCACATGCCCTAATCGAAAATTTTTTTTTCTTGTTTTCCCGGTGCTCGTGTATGAGATGTGATGAGACGTGCACCGGCAATCTACGAGAAGCACAAGGAGAGGGCAGTTGGAGCAATTGTATTGCACGCCGGCGTGATTGACTTAAGACACCGACAGTCGGCAATTCTTAAGGCTGACTTTGCAGTACTAATTAAAGACACGAAGGAGAGGACCCCATCGGCAAAGATCTTTATTTTGGGTCCACTACTTCTCATCAGACGATCAAATGAGTACTACAGTCATCTGCTAGGGTTGAACAACTGGCTGCATGGCTTCTGCAAGAATCAAGACATCGGATTCATCAACAACTGGGACCTCTTCTTGGAAAGGCCGCGTTTCTTCAAGCGAGATGGCCTGCATCTGAACAGTTTTGGCACCCAGGTCCTCTCCAAAAACATATCTAAGGTAATTTGTTTATCTTGACTATCTATCTCTACTCTTAACCCCTTCCGAAATGCTATTGCTGTGCTAGGGTATCATAATTGTTTAATAAAATCTTCCGTAAAAGTGCACAACATTAATACTCTAATAACCAATCTCAATGTACGTAGAAAATCTAGGCAATACGGCATAAATCTATCTATCTATCTAAACACCAATAATTTAATTACAATTACTACTTTAGATGAACAATGTATTAAAACTATTAAAACAGACTATAGATTAAACAAAAAATACACACAGAGCGGTGCTAACAAAAATAACTTCCTGTTCCAAATATCAATAACACACATAGTATTCTTCTCTGCCCCTCCGAAACATTAAATATGGCACTATTAAATGTTAGAGCTTTAACTAACAAGATGTTTTTTATCAACGATCTTATTAGTGATAGAAAAATAGATTTTATTGCACTAAGTGAAACGTGGTTTAGCTCAGATGGCACAGCTGTTTTAATCGAATCTGCGCCTCCGGATTACAGTTTTACTCGTGTGGTTAAAATGTAAAGATGTCAATTTTGGTAAATTCAAGTCCTTTGAGTATCTCGCCGTTATTATTCATGGAGATTCTCACATTCTAGTATTATCCATGTATAGACCTCCTAAATTTAATGCGTCTGTCTTTGAGGAATTCTCTGACTTAATGTCAATTTTAATTACGAACTATGATGCACTCTTAATAGTTGGCGACTTTCATTTTCATATCGACAATCAGTGTGACCTAAAAGTAAAGGAATTCATGAACCTCCTGGACTCTTTTGATTTGAGATAACTCGTTAATCAGCCTACACATAAAGCAGGTTATACATTTGACTTAGTAATTACTAAAGGACTAAAAGTTAATTTAAAGCAGGTCATTGATACGGGTCTATCAGACCATTTTCTTTTACTTTTTAGTATAGAAATAATAATAGAAAACACTCATGAGAAGCATATTGTTAAAAAACACTTCTTTGACTCATCAGCAGCTTTAAAACTTAAAAACATTCTGAGCAATCAGTCCGTTTATAGTGCCAACTATAATAGCGAGGATAATGTAAATAGTAAGGTGGAAAGATTTAATACTAAAGTGAGAGCTGCTGTTGACATTGTTGCACCTAAAAAGACAGTTAAAAAATCTTCTAGCATTGTTATACCATGGAAGACCCAAAGAGTGTCCGATTTAAAGAGAACATGCCGTAGAGCTGAGCGTAAATGGAGGAAGACTAAACTAACTATCCACTATGAAATTTTAAAAGTTAAAATAACAGAATACAATAACACATGACACTGATGACACACAGCTGTATTTATCAATAGCACCTGATGACCCCGATTCTTTTAATTCACTAACACAATGTCTGACTTGTATTTCTGAATGGATGAATAGTAACTTTCTCAAGCTAAATTTAGTGATTGGCAATAACAGATACAATGAGGCTATCAGAAATAAACTGGATACATTAGGATTAAAAGTCAAGATAGATGTAAAAAGCTTAGGGGTAATTGTTGACTGTAATCTGAATTTTAAATCGCATATTAATCAGATCACTAGGACAGCATATTTTTCACTTAAGAAACATAGCTAAAGTTAGACCTCTTATATCACTGAAAGATGCTGAGAAATTAGTTCACGCGTTTGTTTTCAGTCGACTAGATTACTGTAACGCACTCCTCTCAGGACTACAAAAAAGACATAAATCACTTGCAATTAGTGCAGAATGCAGCTGCTAGAATCCTAACCAGGAAAAGAAAATCCAAGCACATTTCTCCAGTTTTGATGTCACTACCCTGGTTACCTGTGTCATTCAGAATTGACTTTAAAATTCTGCTTATGGTTTATAAAGCCTTAAATAATCTTGCCCCATCTTATATACCGGAGTGTCTGACATCTTATATTCCAAATCGTTACCTCAGATCCTCAAATGAGTGTCTCCTTAGAATTCCAAGAGCAAAACTTAAAAGAAGTGGTGAGGCGGCCTTCTGCTGTTATGCACCTAAAATCTGGAATAGCCTGCCAGTAGGAATTCGCCAGGCTAATACAGTGGAGCACTTTAAAACACTGCTGAAAACATATTACTTTAACATGGCCTTCTCATAACCTCACTGTAATATAATCCTGATACTCTGTATATCCAATTCATTATAATAAGTATTCATGGTGGCTCTAAAATCTGTACTAACCCCTACTCTCTCTTCTGTTTCTTTTTCCGGTGTCTTTTTGGTGGTGGCTTGCGCTTTGAGCTACTTTTTTGTATGAAAATGTGCTATATAAATAAGTGTTGTTGTTGCTAAATTAACGCCAAAAATGTCGATCAGTTACACGGGAGATTGGTTAAATGCTTATCAATAGACTCTGCTGAAACAGTTGGTGGTGATCGTGCAGAAGATGAAAGCATCAACCTACAATTTCACAAAGAATATCTACAACCATTAAAACCATCTGGTTTTCCACCGCACAAATTACTGTAGAAAGAAGGATGTATCCAAGAAAGGTGATGTAGTACATCTTCTGCAGATAACATTAGACAACAAGGAAGATCTTGATATGCCATTCATATTAAAATGTTAACAGTTTCCCGTTAGAATAGCTTTTGCAAAGACAATTAAATTTCAGAGCCAAACATTTGAAAAAATCATTTTATAGAGAGAAAAAAATGAAATTCAATCACAAGCAGTTTTACGTCGCATTCTCACAATGAAAGTCCAAACAGAATCAAAATTCAATGCGATATTGATGAAAATTGAATTCAAATATTGTTTTTACTGAAGTTTTACAGTAAAAGTGTAAGTTTAAAAAGCATTTGCATGTTTATTTGAAAGCCAAACAGAACAAAATCGTATTAGTCAACGAATAACTCTTAACGAGACATGAAACATAATTTACTTTCAGATTATTACATTTACTATTTTTAAATTGGTTAATTACTCGCTGTAATGTAAAACAGTTCTATTATGCATATGGAACAATTCCCATGAAAATAAAAATCAGTTTAAATTGTACAAGCACATCCCCATACGGGAGTGACAGAACCGCAAAATAAAGACGTACAGTATATGATGTAGAAAAGAAGAAAAATGAGCTTTGCATGAAAACTTTGCAGGATGTGAAGATGGGATTTTTATGAGAAGAAAGTACTTTAGTGAGAGGGGTGTTGTCACCCGTACTACTAAAGCTCTTCTTTGCAGCATTATGCATTCTACTAGTCAGAATTTGTACAATGTATAATTTACAGTTTTTTTTTCTTGTCACTAAGTATTATCGGACACAATCATTTAAAATGTATTGATCGTCCACATCACATTCATTTCACCTGACAATTCTGTTGAGTTTTTGAACTCTGCTGATGCCATTTGTACTTCAAACGGAGCTCTATGAATAATGAGTCGAAGCGCTCAGCAGACATGCGCACTGATTAATGAAATGTGGAATGAGGTTCGACACCCAGATCACACATGCACACTGATTAATAAACCATCTAGTGCGGTTCGAAACGTTAATGAACCATCAAGGCGGTCGAAGCGCTGAGCAGACATGAGCAGTTAAAAGTGGCTTTGTGAAGCCTCAACACACTCAAAGGCATTGTGCTCTATATTTGTGAGAGTCTATCTGACACTTAACTCCCCAGTTATATTTTGTAAGTTTGATTGCCAATACACCCTTCAGTTGATAAAGTTCAGTAATGGACTGAAACAACAATTCAGGTAGTTACTGACAATTCATTATTGTTATTGTGGATTCCTGTGATTTCCTTTGTCTGATACATTGTGTCAAAGATATATAGTCATATGTCAACTTTATATATATTGTGCAACCTTTTTATGCAATGCTCAATACTGTTCAAAACTGTATGTCATATAGTATACATCTATATACTGTATATCATTTTTTTGTCTTCGTTAGGAGAATACATCAATTATACTCTTGTGTCAATTAAACCAATTTAACATACATATGTCAAACAAAATATATTGTCTTCAACTGCTGCACTAAGAACAGTAGTAGTAGTTCAGTTGTGTGGAGCTCATTAAGTACCCCGATTAGGTGGCTCAGTGGTATTATCAACAACAACAACAACATTTATTTATATAGCACATATTCATACAAACAGTAGCTCAAAGTGCTTATGATTATGATTGTTTTTCATTGAGGACATCAGGGGTTCACGACTTTGGTCCTAATCTTGTAAAAAGTTTCTCTCTCTCTCTCTCTCTCCCCTATTCCCCCATTTAAGAAAAAAATTCCATTGTGGACTGATAGCGAGCTTATCGAGGGACGGTTGGGCCGTACATAATTATGTTGTGAATTATATGCAAAGAGTTTCACTCTTAGTAATAAAATTTAGTAATAAATAAAATATTTGAGTGTTTGGAGACCCTGGTATGGTACTGAATTTCCCTAAATTGCAGAAGACACTGTTGATGGCGCTGATTCTGTTTTAAAGACAGTTGTGATTAGTCATGCAGAACTTGCTTTTACTCACATTGCTTTTTGAAAATCAATAATACAAATCAGCTACAGATCTGGGAATCACTGAATAGTAAAACGTTTAATGAGGAGTGTCTTGCGCATATACTGGTGTAATGACCACGTCGACTTTAGTGAAGCGTTTCTTAGCCTCTCTGATATGATCGACATGGTGTAGAATAGATTCTGGATTGTTATAATACGTGCTACCTTACGCAAAATATGCTCATTAATTTGTTACAGATTCTAGGTGAACGGGATTCCACACCAAGGAACGAGGTGCCCCATGTGAATCGTTCATAATCTCTCCTAAACGTATTTGTTAAGTTACAGACAAGTACTAAATAGTTGTTATTTAAAAAGTCTATTTTTTAAACTGGGCAGTGACCATATGCAAGCCCCGACTAGGATTTGAACTCTTGTAAGCACATCTTATAGATACAGCAAGAACAGCTGCTTTTTCTTCTCCTTCTTCTTCTTTCGGCTGCTCCCATTAGGGGTTGCCACAGCGGATCACCTTCTTCCATATCTTTCTGTCCTCATCATCTTGTTCTGTTACACCCATCGCCTGCATGTCCTCTCTCACCACATCCATAAACCTTCTCTTAGGCCTTCCTCTTTTTCTCTTCCCTGGCAGCTCTATCCTTAGTATCCTTCTCCCAATATACCCCTCATCTCTCCTCTGCGCATTTCCAAACCAACACAATCTCGCCTCTCTGACTTTGTCCCCCAACCGTCCAACTTTAGCTGACCCTCTAATATACTCATTTCTAATCCTATCCACCCTCATCACACCCAGTGCAACAGCTGTATTTTCTCTTTGAGCCAAAGAAGGTCCATTGGTGAGTCGCTGACCAAATCGGCTGCTGATTTCACCAAGTAGATATTGCTGCAGACCAGAGTAAAATGGGTGTGAATATCATTTTCGACTTCAGCCAATCATATGTTAAATTTGTGTACGTCAGGCACTGATCAGGCCAATCACCTTTTTATTTAACAAATCACTAATCGGTGTTATTTGTCATTCATGTCCCACTTTAGCCAATTGCCTTATGGATACGTAAAAAGAAAGGTACGAGTAAGATCATTTCTAAAGGTGGACGGTCAAAATAAAGTGACTGTAAGAGACGGAGTGTATATTCATAAAATACATCTGTGACGGTAGTCTACTAGTGCCACTATCTTACACTATAGTACTCTGTCGAGTGCATTATTAAGACTGCGGTGTATTTTTATAAAAGTTTGGATATGAGATATTTATCGTTACTAAACAATGTCTGAAGAAAATTTAAATGAACATAACAATACAAATTTGTGTCCGCCTAATTTTAAATAATTGACGTAGACTTAAGTGTGGGCTCTACTTGATTGAGTGAGTCAGATTAAAACAGATGTTTGACTGTTGTTGTTTACTCGAATGTCCAAATGAAACAGTCGCCTACATTTAACAGGTCACCTTAAAGATGGGCTATAAACGTATTACAATTTTAAATTTTGAATAAACTGTCAGAGTTAAATCTTTACTTCTATAATACACAACTGTAAAATGTGTTTTATTACTTTCATTACTACTTATCAACGTTTATTTATTTATGTATTCCTAATATTTCATTGTAGCCCCTTCTGTCTGCAGATCAGCCTCTGTTCTTTGTTTGCTGATGTGTGTTAAATATTCTGCGGTCTTCATGTCTGTTCTCAACACACCAACAGCTCTAGTGAGTTTCTTGCCTGTGGACCTCGTAGTCAAGTTTGTTTTTAGCTGTATTATGATTACAGAATATTACAAATCACATATATGGAAGATGATGATCCTCAGTGGCAACCCCTAATGGTAGCAGCCAAAAGAAGAAAAAGACATACTTGACTCTCTCATGTTCATGTATCAGGGAATAGACAACGTTAAGAAAACTGGCAATAAAATTGTGACTTTAAAGAATCCATTGGCTATCTCTGCATGTTATCAATGTTAAATGTAAGAAACACAGTTATCATAGTGCTAATAGTCACATTTCAATTATTATTTTCATAATGACGTTTTCTATGTTAAACGATTTGTGAAGAGCAAATATTATACCTTAAAAAGTAATAATTTTGTAGTTTTTGTGCACCTGTTAATTAGGGTATTCAATTATTTGACTTTTTGGATCTTTATTACTTTTGGTATTTTAAATACCTCTGTAAGATCATCAAATATATGTTTATTATAATACATATTACTTATGCAAAAGTTACATTTAGAGATTGAAACTTGACAGATGTTTGTTCATATCTCATTGATCCTCCATTTGACTCCATCAGGTCCAAGTGGTGTGCTGAACACATCAGCCTGTCCTTAGGGTCTCTGAGATTGGAGGAGGCCAGGAGTCCAACTGTACAGCAGGCACTGATGTGCTTCAGCATCACGACTGGTGACAAGTTAGAGATTGCAGATAGTTCAGCTGGACATCATCATATATGACTACCCAAGCAGACGGCATATTAAGAGCTCAGAGTCTGTATACTCCAGTATGGCCCTGACATAACAACCTGTACAGCTGTAAACAACTTCATTTTACTGGTCATTTTACCACACACTACACTGAGTCTGTCTAATCCTAACCAATAAATCATTCAATCTGAACAGCTGGGAATTTATTTTGGCAACGATATTTCTGCATTCTGAAAAAAGGCATTTTTTTTCTTGTTTGTCATAGGTTTATACTGAAAAACCGGTTTATATCAATGTAGTTTTCTATAGGATATATATATATATATATATATATATATTGTAGTGTATGGCCGGCCTTTTATCCCGTACTTTGTGCTCTGTGGCAATTTAATAAAGTTATCGTTTGGACTTTTACCTGGTGTTTGGAGTCGTGGACAGGGGTTCAAGGGAGCGATAGCGCCCCCAATCTGTCACAATATATAAATATATATATATATACTAGCAAAATACCCGTGATTCGCAGCGGCGAAGTACTGCCTTCAAATTTTTACTAAGAACAAAAGTAAACATTTTTAGACTGAGGGAAATATACAAATAATTAATTGTTAAGGATCTCTTTGTATACCACATTGTCATTTCGGCCCTCCGGTTGTAATATGACCAAGATGTGCGCTGAGCTTACTCTTGAGCATGCAATGTACAGTTGGCAATGTGAAAAGCAATCTTGCCTCAAATCAGTGGCAACCTTTTGTAGTGTTTGTCCCTGAGACTTATTAATTGTCATTGCAAAGCAGAGCCTTACTGAAAATTGAAGGCGTTTGAATTGAAATGGGAGATCAGAGGGTATAACGAGGATGCGAGGAATAGAAACTCTCTCCCCTGAGCCACTGCCAGTAAAAATAGTTGCCTCAGTTAGGTTCTTTTGCAGACACGTGACCTGAAGTCTCGTGCCGTTACAAAGTTTCAGTGGCTGTATGTTTCTCAGTGGCATTATTGGCGCCCCAACCTTCAAAATGAGATTATGCTCAGGAGTGCCTGGAGGATTCAGAGTGTGGAGAAACTCTACCGGGTAGTGCACTGCATCTTCCACTTCTACAACTGAATCAACAGACTGATATGTTTTCGGTTGTGAAGGTAGTTCTTGAAGTAAAATGTGGTTTATAGTCTTAGTCATGTCATTTCTTGGTGTCAGGATAGCTCTCTCCCTCAACCATGACACGTTGTTTTTGTGGAGATTTCGTAGATTGGGGTAAACATTTTGAAGAAGGCTTTTTAAGGTATTCATGAGGAGACAGAGATTTGTAGGAATATTTATTTTACAATTTTCTTGAATGAAGGTGCCATCACCTATACTTATCAGAAGAGTAGAGAACTCCCCGGCTTTTTTGTCACTTTTCAAATGAACCCTCATGTTTATTCTTAAGGTAACAACATTGATTTGTGGCCATAGGTATGAAGACTACAGATATGCTTTAACTTCGTCAGTGCGTGTTCCTCTGGGCACGACTGGTAGGGTTTGCCGGAAGTCTCCAGCCAGCAACACCGTCAAGCCTCCCATAAGTTTGTTGGTGTTTCGGATGTCTTGGAGGGTCCTGTCTAAAGCCTCAACACCTCCTCTTTGTGCCATAGTGCATTCATCCCAGACAATAAGCTGACAATGTCGAAGCACTTCAGCCATGTTGCTCTGGTTTGATATGTTACACATGGGGGATTCAGTATGGCTGAGGTTCAGAGGCAGCTTGAAAGCTGAATGAGCAGTTCTGCCACCCTCAAGAAGACTTGCAGCAATGCCAGAAGAAGCCACAGCTATGGTAATGTTACCTTTCTCTTGGATTTTCGCAAGGAGATGGTTTATGAGGAATGTCTTACCAGTTCCTCCTGGAGCATCAAGGAAAAACACCGTGCCAGTGGCCGAGACAACACTCCTCATGACTTGCTCATAAACTGTCTTTTGGTCACTATTCAGCAACAGCTCATTATTTGTGACTATATTGGCCAATTGCGAGGTGTTGTAAGATGACTCTTTCAAGTACATGGGATTTGACGTAAGTTCTGCCAGTTCTCTGAAAGGTGAAGGCAAACTGTAATGATCAAGAGATCCAATAGCAATCACGTAGTTTTCAAGCAAATGTAAACACTTGTTATAGATCAAATGTAACCACTGTTCGTATATGATCTTTTTCAGTCTGTCTCCTAACATCTTCTGCTATGCTGTCTTTATGTTTTTCCCATAGGTTTAAGGGGTTTTCCATTTGGCAGAACACCAGCATGACAGCAAAGAGTTCACAGATCTTTTGAGGTGACCGAGACAGAGCAGCTTCCTGTAGAGTCTCGTCCCAGTTGATATCGTCCTGTAAAAAACCAAGTGCCCTGCAGGCCGACTTATAGGTTGGATGTAGGACATCATCAACTGTTCTGAGAGATTTGAAAGACGTGGGACCTGTGATTTTGTTGAGCAGCAGTCGAAGATGGTAGCAGAGTTATTCGGGTGCACAGTGTAGACCCGTCCCAGCACATTATCTTTTTTCAGTCCCGCATGTCCTGGTACAGTGTTCCCTTGTTTCCTCTAATGAAACATGTTGTTTGCCCACACATAATATGATGGAATTTCATTAAAATGAAGTTGTTTTGCAAAATCATCGTGGTTGCAAAGGTCAAAGAACGCTAAAAGGGTCTTCTGTGGTGGATTGTGTACTTAATCGGCAACATTGCCTTCTGTGAAATAAATTCTTTGTCCGTTCTCAAGATGCACAGCAAGATGAAAAACCAGAGGGTGACTTTTGTGAATGGGAAAAAAGAAAATGCGCCAGGCTGTTTCAGAGCTACTAATGTAATGCCCAGCTTAGTATTGAGATGCTTCGTCATTTTGATTTTGTATTGTAAATACTTCCTGGTCACTTCCCTTGTTAACATACTTGCAGATGTATTTGATCGATTTTACTGAATTGCAAAATTCGACATTGATGTGAGAATTGAAGAAGCGGGACAGCACAGGACTATAAGGGACCACCCATCTGTTGTCAATATCTACTCCATTGATGTTAATTGTATGATCTCCATTAGCAGGTGCACACCGGCGGTACTGAGGGTAACCATCTTCTCCAGTCTGAGTTTCTGAGATGAAGGGACGCGGGTACTTCTTACTGCATATTCTGTTGATCATGCAGGGTGAGTTGATATTATGAGGTCCACATGGGCAGTGAATCATGGTGGATTTTACTATTTTGTGGAGGGCAGGGTCAGTCTGTGGATCAGGAAGTTCCGCACGGATCACTTGATTGATGACAACTGGCTTAATCCTATCCTTTAGCCACAACAGAATGTGTGCATGGGGAATACCTCGCTTTTGCCACTCTGTGGTGTACAAGTAGCAATTTGTACAGCCAAAAATGTTCCTCTTCGTGAGCAAGTCCATCATTTGGCGAATTTTCAAATGAAATACACGACTGATAAGGTTGTGGCGATCGTGAGGTTTTTGACGTGGAAGGAGAACTTCAGTGATGTCAGTCCGTATAGGATTGCAAATAAATGTGATGAATAAGTCAGGGCGGCCATAATGACGTACGTATGTCATTGCATCTTGTGTACGCTCGTGCATATAGCAAGGTCCTCCAGTAAATAACGATGGTAATATCACAGCTTGACCAAGTTCCCTTAAATTAGTGTCGTTTTTGTCAATAGCATCTTTCAAGTGGACTTAATTTTCAGCTCGTAGTTTCTTCTGATTTAGTCTGATATAATTTAGTCTTTCGGATTCAGTTTTTGCGTACATATCAATTAAAAACTGATTTAGTAACGTTCGGAAGAAAAGGATATTATTATCATGATATTCTCTGATCATAAGCCGGTATGAATGGAAGTTTGCTGCAGAGACGGTTTTCTTCATAGGTTCTTACTGGCAGCATGAACTTGAGGTATAGACACAGAATAGCCGTCTTCACCATAGCAGAACATGAGGGGATATTGAAGTGCATCATAGGATCTGTGGGTTTCCTTAATGCGTTGCAGTTTATTGTCTCTGCTTTTCAAGACAATATCCCTATTCTTGAACGTCTGCCCAACAATGACAACACCAACTTGACGTACTGTAGGTTTATTAAACCTGCGTTTGTGTGCATTTAATGTTTTTTTGTCAGCATGAATGACAACTTTGAAGTCTTTGTCTTCATCTGAAATACTGTCGATTGCAGAGTGGAAGTCTTGGATGTAAGTGTTACAATCAGGCAGCATTTTTTGTAATTGCTAAACCAGGGGCGTGTTAACTCTAGAAACATTAGCGCATCACTTTTGTGTTCCTCAGTCGGCATAGGTAAAAGACTGCCAATCAAGTGATACACTTGTCCCTGAATTTTAAATGAAGGCATAAAATTTCCCTCAACAATTTGGTTAGCACCAAATGACGTCAATTGAAATGAGCTGTTGTACTTTCGAATGTTGTTCAAGAAATGCTCACTTTGAGGATGTTTGACATTCAACAGGCCCTCAAGAAGGTCAGGAAGCTTATGTAAAGGAGTGAGAGAGACTTTACCACCGTTACAGCACAAACCAGGAGACTCGCATTTCTACCTATGAGCTTGACAATACTCACAGTGAACATCCATGGGTCCAATGTGTACTGTTTTGTCAGATTCATAATGTATGTTTGGGTCATATGCAAATCCACAATCGGCTTTTTTGAGCCAAACCTGTTGTTTTCGTATGAGCTACTTTTCATTATTGGGATCATACCTAGAAACAGAAGCTCTATTAACTTGTGGATTTGCCTTCGAATATTTAGTGGCAGCGTCTCTATTAATTTGTGGATTTGCCTGCGAGTATTTAGCGACAGCATCTCTATTGACTTGTGGATTTGCCTGCGAGTATTTAGTAACAGTGTCTCTATTAACTTGTGGATTTGCCTGCGAGTATTTAGCGACAGCATCTCTAGTAACTTGTGGATTTGCCTGCGAGTATTTAGTAACAGCGTCTCTATTAACTTGTGGATTTGCCTGCGAGTATTTGGT
>JANRMT010062791.1:199975583-199985893 GCA_026402145.1 Polypterus bichir lapradei
GTAACAGCGTCTCTATTAACTTGTGGATTTGCCTGCGAGTATTTGGTAACAGCGTCTCTATTAACTTGTGGATTTGCCTGCGAGTATTTAGCGACAGCGTCTCTATGAACGTGTGGATTTGCCTATGAGTATTTAGCGACAGCGTGTCTATTAACTTGTGGATTTTTCTGTGAGTATTTGGCAGCAGCGTCACAAAGTTGTTTCCGTCTGGCTGCATCAGAAAATGTACCACGACGTCTGACACGCCTCCTTTTTACTGTTTTCTCACAGCTTGGATTGCTGCTGTCATAATCGGTTTGAGTTGTGTTGAAGTTATATTCGGCATCTGTCAAGCGTTGTAAGCATACTACTGGTTTCATTGATAACTTCGCATCCAGCTTTTGAGAGTTGAAACATTCATAAACATCAAAGTGTGCACTATTCAAATCGTCACCTGTGAATCTAAGGGCATTGGCGGTTCTCCAAAGGTGTAAAATATTTGGCCATTTCGGTACACTTGAAATCGACAACTGAACAATTCAGCAGCAGCCATCAACTCACATGCAGAAGCATAGGTGAAGGGCTTAAGCATTTCACTCTTATAGTGCTCCTGTGTAGTATAATTATCTCCTGTACCGTCATCAGTCCACACCTTGAACCTGACCCAGTCATTCAATACATAAGACACAATGTTCCTCCGGATATCAAGAGTGAGCCTGATATGGCCGTGCAATATGTAACACAGAGAATGGAAAAGGCAGGTGCCAACTCCGGGCATGGAAACCACTCGGTAAGTGACAGTTCTTTGATCGATGGTGATCACCTCGATAGACATGTTAATGGGGGTACAGTTGGAACGATAAAGGAAATGGGTACCTGAACAATGTAAACCAGTTTTTCCCAAACTCGGTCCTGGTGAACCTCTGTGGCTGCAGGTTTTTGTTCCAACCAGCTTCTGTTTTTAATTGAACTCCTGGCTAATTAAGTGAACTGATATTCCCCAAGTTCTGTGTTTAGGGAACAATATAGAAATTAGAAAACTAAGTTTGCTAAAAAAAAAAAAATATATTAAAATGTACAAGCAGTTATATAGGAATAATGTATTTTTTTTCTTTTTAACAGTATTTTCATCTTGATTTTCATTCTACTTCTCTTGGTCTTCTAATTGTTCAATTAATCTATTATTTACTCATTAGTGGGTCGGTTGCTAAAGTACTTGCAGCCTTTGATTATTCAGTGTTGTTTGCCAGCATGTCTGCTCTGCTCGTTTTAAGTTATCATTATTAACATACAACAAAGGGGGAAAAACTGCACTGAGAAAGGGCAAAGTATAATGAAATCAACAAAAGAGAGTTAAGCATTTAAATCTATATAAGGCAGGCAGCCAACTACGTGGGAGGCGTGGGGATGGGGGACACAACGCTGCCTCACACAGTGACCAAGCTGCAGGCTACAGACGTATATATGTACGTAAGTAGGATTCAGTTATGACCGTTATGCGCAGAATTTCGAAATGTAACCTGTAAAAATTTCAGCCTTCTACCTACACGTGAAGTTGGAGAATTAGTGATGAGTGAGTCAGTGAGGGCTTTGCCTTTTATTAGTATAGATATACTGCAAATACAGAATCACTTTGCAGTGTAAATCTTAAATATACAACAAAAATTTCTTTGTACAAATATAACAGATACAAAATAGCAAATTAGCATAAATTTCAAACATTTAATAAATAAAAAAATTGGGAGTGGTCTTCCCTAGACTTTCTCGTATACTCAGATATGGGGGTATATACATTAAAGAACTGCCAACGACAAATCAAATCAATAAAATGTTGAACAATTATAATAAAGGTAAAGATGAATAAATCAGACTCTGCAGCTACGTGAATAAAACAAAAATTGATTACGTGTTCAGGTGAAGCACTACTTCTGCTTGAAGGATTTGGCCCAAAAGTTAATCTACAATTTTGGTGTAACAACAACGTGCCAAATTCCATCCATCTTTCTCATTGCGTTTTTGAGTTATCGTGTTTACACACGCACATTATTCCAAAAAACAGTATTTTCAGACTCAGGCAGGTTTAAAACTTCAAGATTCATCAAAATCTCATGATTACTATACTTATTCATATATGAGAAAGTACAAAGTACTTGTGTTTTCAAAACACAATATCTGAATATCTGAACAACAAAGCACTTCACAGTGCAAATCCTCATAGTGTAAACTTCCTTCTTGATCCTAGATTTAGAATATGATTCAAATAACCTTTAAAAAGTATCAGTCTTAAATTGAAACTGTACAAACTAAAAGATTGGATCAACATAAAAAAGTTCTTCAATTTATAACGCTTAATTTTTTAAGTTTGGTTAATTAAAGTTTATTAGTTGAACCTAAATATATTATTTAAACCAATGTATTTTCTTTAAACTCCCCCAAACCAAATGTTAAATTTAATTCAACTAATTTTTATGAATATTTATATTTTTTTTTATAGTATATCCAAAAAGTGAGCCAGATTAATTGAATTCTATAAACATTTATTCATAAAAATGAATTCAAAAAAGGCAACCATTTTCAATTTCAAAACAGAAATGTAAATATAACAAAATAAAATATTTTCTGCAAACAACAGTGATTTTACAAACAATTAAATTAAGTGTTGCATTTTAAAAAAATTAACTTAAAAGCATTGTCTTTCTGTAATATATTAACTTAAATACACTTTAAACAAAACAATGTCTAAAATATTGACTTTTAAAACAAAAGTACATTTTTACCACAAGTGTTGTCTTACACAAATCAGAGTGCTGCCTTAACATTATCATCCACTGTGGATAAAATCAAAATGAAATCAGACCAATCTAACCAAACAAAACATTAGTCTATGAATAGCAGGTACTGAATATCTTGTTTTTCTGTTGAATCTGAATATTAATAAGTTTTGCTGTATTGTGAACATTACAGTGCAAAATATTCTAAAATGAAGAATCAATATTTTTAGTTAATCAACATCAAAATATACAGGAAACATCTTGAAACAGAGAAGAGACAGGAAAATAAGAACAAACTGAAAAGCCTGACACCTGCCAGGTTTATGGGTTCAGCAGCCTAATGCTCAGTGCATGGACTTTGCTTGACATCTTCTTTGCCTCATGTTCCAAGACAATCTTCTGCATCACTTCAATGGTACACTCCAGTCCCTTTGGATACTCCAAACTGAGGGCATACTGTACATAAAACCAAATAGTAGGAAACAAGCAGATGCAATCGAGATTAACCTGTTCAGCACTTGCATGCCATCTGTAACTATCCCAAAGTCCATTGGTGGGTGGAGTGTCCTCATCCTTGCAAATCACAAATATTCCCAAAGGTATTTTCTCAAGTTTCCAACTGTGGCATGGCCTGTGGGGGATAGATACATTTTTAGCTGTTTTGAAAACACAAATGAGCTATGTCTAAAGATGCAAATAAAGGTTTTCTTTGAACAGCAAAGACAAATAAGATTTGGGACATTCTCCTCTGGAATATATTAATCCACAGATGTTCAACTGTTTTACGGCATCTTCAGATTTTTGTGCAAATCTAGCTGAGAAACACCTGATTTCACAAATTAAGATGCTTCCTTAGTTAATCTTTGTGGTGCCAATAAATATAAATTTTGTATTCAAACCAATCATTCTTTGATGAGAGCTCCAACCTCTTCTCCAAGAAAGATGATGAGTGATTTCAACAGCAGTTCTCTTATTTATTTATTTATTTATTTATTTATCTCTTCGCATGTTAATCTCCACAGTCTGTACAATACAAGATAAAATGAACTTAGATACAGCCCCTTAAAAACATCCAAAGTAGCAGTATAACTTTATAAACATTAGAAATTAAATTCAGAAAGAGAAAACAGTGCAAAAATGTCCTGTGTGTTGTGAAATCAAGCACATACATTTAATCCATGGAAACAGAAATCTATAGTTATCTAATCCTATGTTAATGTAAAACTACACAAAAACAACATTAACTCCTGCACTTTGTACGAACAGCACTGCCACTCTACTGTCACTAGTCTTTTATTCAGAGTATACAATTTTATTTTGTTTATATTTTTAAACTCTTAGATTCCAAATTCAGCTCAAAGGCTGCAAAGACCTCATGTTAACCACGGTTTAGCAAGTTTAAAACCCTGCCTCGATTAGACAAAGTGTTTAAGATTTTGAACCCAGCCTGTTATGAGCCTTAGTCCTGGTGAAATCCTAGCATGTGTACACATGAAGATGACCAGTGTTGTCTATGGCTGGTTTGGCATCCCGGCCGATACCCCCAGACCGCCAGATGGAGCCCTCCCTGCAGTATGGAGGTGCCCCGAAGACCAGCAGGGCATAATGGACAATGTAGTTTTCATCTACAGCCCTGCTAGATACCACAGGGGCCGCAAGAGGGAGCTGCAGGGAGGAGCAAAGAGTTATATGTGCCCTATAACCCGGAAGTGCGTCATAGGAAGAGTGACGACAGAAGTGACGTACTTCCGGGGTGAAAAAAAGGACTTGTACCTGACCCGGAAGTGATAAAGAATCACATGGACTGGGGATTTGGAACACTTCCGGGTCAGGAAGTATAAAAGGACTGTGGGAGCTCCCAGACGGCGAGGATGGAAGGGTGGCAACGCGTCTGGGAGTGTGGAGGATTGGTTTATTATTATTGTATTGTGGTTTATGAGTATAGTGGAGGAGGGGGTGCTTTGTGCACTGTGGCATTTAAATAAAGTCAACCTTTGGATTTTTTCCTGGTGTCTGGAGTCTTGGACAAGGGTTCAAGGGAGCGATAGCGCCCCCTATCTGTCACAGTGGCGTAGTCGGCAGGATACTCCAGCATCTATTGCGGAGGACCTGTTTATAAATTTTCTGTGGGCAGAGAACCCTGAGAAGACGGCATTCAGACTCACCACAACATCGCCAGAACCCACAATTTCCAAGTCCGGAATGGGGAAGAAAAAAAGCAAGCAGAGTGGCAGCGTCAACGGAGGTACTAGGCTCATCACAGAGGACGCTCAGGATGAGCTGAAGAGTGGCTGCACGAGTCAGGAAAGGCCTTCAGAGAAGAATGACTACCAAGAGGTATGTGCCGGGGATTCTGTGAAAAACATCTTTAAAATAATACACTTTGTTCCGTGCACATACCTCAAGGAAGATCCTCTAAAGGTCCTGTGGGATACGAAAGAAAAACCCGACGAAGAGGCTCCGTTCTCCGTCCAGCTGACAAGCCAGAAGGACTTCCGCATGTCAATGGCAGACGAGGGACACGTGACCACGCCCAGTGCATTTTGGGAAGGAGAAGGTCCACGTCCTGCTGCTTGTGACTTCGCCTGCAAATAGACGGTCGCAGACTTTCCGAAGGGGAAGGGGGAGGTGAGCGAAGCACCGCTCACCCTGCGAGAAGGTAAGGAGGGTTGGGAAATGGCTGAGCGGGATGTCGGAAAATTAATAAAGACAGACCGCAATCCATCCAAAGGAGGTGACCCGGCCCTCGGCCAAAAAGAACTCCAATTCCCAGAAGCCTCCTCGAGACCCGTCAGAGCACGTGCCAGAAGAGGGCGTGCTTATTGGCTCCCGGTCGGCAGGTAAGACAAACGAGGAAGTAAGTCTACCGCCATCCGAAGTAAATAATATTGTTGACTTGCGGGAATTCGAGAAGCTGATCGAGCCCGTACAAAGTTTCTTACAGGTCCTGACAAACATTGAGAGGATCGTCGGGGAATTGGGAGCAGCAGCCAAAGTGCCATTAGAGAAGGTGAGGAAATACATGCGGCGATTTGGTGGGGAGCCTCCCGTAATGACAAATGCGGTGGTACAGGTAAACGAGACCCGTACCGTATATAAAGAAATAGGGATGCAGAGTGAAAAGGGCCCACGTTTAATCAATAGCGGGTGCCAGATAAACGCATGCCCTACAAGAGAGGCAGGATCGTTGACCGAGTGGTGGGGGGGAAGTGTCGATCAATCCGGAGCAGCTGGACAGTGCTGACTCCCGGAGCGAGGCAGCCCTAAAGACACCGCCACTGGTCATTTGTAAAACAAAAGGGGTTCAGACAGTAAAGGGTCTCTCTTTATCTCATAGAGAGACTCAGACTGTGGACAAGCCCCAGATGAAACAGGTGATCACTAAAGTAAAACAGGGGTCTCCTGACAAGTTAGAAAAGGGTGTAAAAAGCACGAGGGCGGCCAATGAATCCTCCCCAACGGAGAAAAGGGTGGAGCTAGAAGTACTTAGGTGCTTCAAGTCCCGCAGAGAGAGACTACCAAGGGGACCATGGCTGTGCTATGAATGCCGCAGGCCGTGCTATGAATGCCGCAGGCCGGGCCATGAATGGAGAGGTTGTCCTAGGAGGGCAAGGGATCAAAGCAATCATTCTTATATTGTTCCTCCTAGGTTTACACGGGAGTGTCAGCTGAATCATAGGGGCCCGACCTTTGGATCTCCTTGGGGGAAGATGTCCCTTGTGGGACAAGACGCGCAAAACCCTGGTTTTCCACTGGGAGAGGAGTACTGTGGTCTATGGCCGGCTTGGAATCCCGGCCAGTACCCCCAGGCTGCCAGATGGAGCCCTCCCTGCAGTATAGAGGTGCCCCGAAGACCAGCAGGGCATCATGAACAATGTAGTTTTCATCCACAGCCCTGCTGGATACCACAGGGGCCACAAGAGGGAGCTGCAGGGAGAAAAAAAGAATTATATGTGCCCTATAACCTGGAAGTGCATCATAGGAAGAGCAACGACAGAAGTGATGTCCTTCCGGGGTGAAGAAAAGGACTTGTACCTGACCCGGAAGTGATAAAGAATCACATGGACTGGGGATTGGGAACACTTCCGGGTCAGGAAGTATAAAAGGACTGTGGGAGCTCCCAGATGGCGAGCTGAGCTGGGTGGAAGGGTGGCAACGCGTCTGGGAGTGTGGAGGATTGGTTTATTATTATTGTATTGTGGTTTATGAGTATAGTGGAGGAGAGGGTGCTTTGTGCACTGTGGAATTTAAATAAAGTCAACCTTTGGATTTTTTCCTGGTGTCTGGAGTCTTGGACAGCACAAAAACTCAGCACAGACATGGGGGCAAACATGTTGATAAGTTAAACTATATACATATTTATCAAAAACATTTTCTCACCATATGTGCAGAACATTAGCTGATGTCTACCTCCATCTTGCAACGTGTATTGTTTTTTTGATTAATGTGATGTATTATCACAACCACACACTCTAAAAGGTTAATTTAATCTTTAACGTGAGGCCTTGGCAAAGGCAGCAGTACCCTTGGCTCACCAATACTGCTTCACCTTTAATAGCAGTTCAGACATTTTCTAAAAACACTTACTGTAAATGCACAAAGATTAATAACTTGAGTAATTCATGTTACACAGCTCAAATTGATCATTTAATGGCGTGGCATAAATGAGCGTACTATTGGCACATTAACTGTACCTTATACCCGGCTTAACTCACAATCTACATACACTAATTAAAAACAGGTTCAATTACTGCACATAAAACTCTACTATATATAATTATATCAATTGATAAATTGTGTTCAGAAAGTAGATTACATATCTTCACTAATTAGACTACTCACTTGCTAAAGTCAGATAAATCAAGCCAAAAATCAAACTGGTAACTGTGCAAAATGCTGTGAATACCTTTTCCCTGAACATTACATATCTTTTAAAAACTGTTAATGTTTTCATCAACATCTAAATAATAAATTACAGTCATATTGAGCTACTCATCACAATCATCACAGACCACAGTTACACTTTTGTGATCACAGCAATGTGTCACCTGCATGGTCCACTGTGATAATGGACATACAGTATGTGGCACCTTCTGCATTGTTTGTCTCATTTTGCTTATGTAAGAAGCTCTTTTAGGTGATGTGGCAGGTGTTGTTTCACAACTGGGGCAGCTGCTTGCACCACTACACCGCCTTCCCTTTGCTCTACAATTACCTGACCAAAAAGTTCAGAGTCTGATGGAATCAAAAGCATCCCTCTGCACGGCTCTTCATGCATCCACATGTTGTATAGCGCAGTGAGAACTGCAAGCATATCATTATAAGTTAAATGTGCTACTATTGAATTCAGTTAAAAGTGTACACATATATACTGTAATTTAACATAAAATGTTGTTATAATAAGCGGAAGAGGATGGATGGATGTTGTTATAATTTGATGACCTTATATTAATACATTACCTGAAAAGTAGAATCAAACTGGACTTAATTGAAAAAGGTTCAAGAAAATGACAACAAACTCCACATGAAAACTCCACCGTTCTCTTTATCCTCAGCCCATAGTTTGTACGCATGTTCACGATACAATTGACGTAAATTCTTTGAGTCAAGAAATAATTTCTGTTTAGATGGGACAAATTGAAATACAAATTAAAAGCTGCAATACTAAATAATTAACAATATGTCTGCTCATTAAAAAAAAAAAAAAAGAATTCAGACCAACAACACAGCCGAAACACTATACACTTTTGACTTTTTACAGAGATGTTATAACATGTCACCATAAAAATCAGTTTCTACTTTACTATGTATTCTTTTATGAGCCCAGCTGAATTAAACGTGTTGGCATTTTACTAATAAATACTGAAGCAGTTCTCTGTCCCACGACACCTTAGCGGTTTTACTATTGAAAAAGAATGCTTGTCAGTTCTAGTGTTATTAATTACATACAGTAGATGGCCGCAATTTTTTTTTTTACTTCACTATGGAATAAAAATTGAAACTGTTCCAAAAATGATAAATGCAACAGTCTAGTTACTATTAACCCAGGATACCGTCTGCTTGGATTATTGACTTTGAAATAAAATGGCGCCTCTTTAAGCATGAAGTGGTTTTTAGCATTCCACCTGCACAACGTGATGATGCAAACGCACAATTAACAAATGCCTGTTGTGGAACCAACATAAAATAATAATTTGTTTCAAATAATTGAAAACCTAATGTTAGTTTCCAAGACAAAACACACTTTATCAGGTTATCTTAATAGCATTGGTGATTCTAAATTGACATTAAGAGTTATGACAACAAAAAGTCAAAATAATTTTTTACAGTTTTTACAGTAAACAAATGAATTTTCCCCTATGGGATAGTAAAGTTAAAGTTACAAAGTTAATTAGTTAGTTACAAGACATGTAGCATCTATTCAGCATCCTTTTATCTCCTGCCACCTACTTATTTTAATGATCATTTGAATTTATTTCTCCTTTAACTCTTTGATTGTTTTTGAATTTCCTGAGTTTCATAGCACAAATAAAAACATTCACACACTTCAACCCGTCTAAATAACTTTACATATTTACTTAAGGAACATTACAAAAATTAGACCTCTTATAACATTTCAAGATGTTGAAAAAATAATTTATGCTTTTGTTTTTAGTCATCTAGATTACAGTAATGCACACCTAACAGGCCTGCCTAAGAAAGACATCAAGTGTCTGCAGTTAGCTCAGAATGGAGCAGCAAGAACCTTCAGTAGAAAAAGAAAATCTGAGCTCATCACAGAAGTCTTAGCATCGTTACACTGCTTTTAGAAATTATTTTCAAATATTATGAATGAGGTTATACAGCCTTAACACTAGAATTCCTGAAGCCTACGAAAAAACTTGTAATCCTGGCCCAGCTTAAATCCTTCACACCTCTCAGTCATAGTCTTGTTTTGTAAATGCGTTGATCAGCACAAGCAGCCTGCTGTCACATCACCCACCTTGATGGAGCTCAACTCTCCCAGCTCAAGCCAAGGCTCCTTATTTGTGTGTGATGTTACTGGAGTTTTACAGGGTAAATAATACAGTATATTGTTATTTGGAATACATGCATTTCATGTGTGTTCTGTTTCTACAAAGATCTGGGTAAGTGTAGGATGAAAGGAAATGCAAGAAATGCAGAACACATACTTAAAGCAGAAACTTTTTCAATGTTATACTATAATGACGTAAAGTGTATAATGTGTGAAGCCTTTAGTCCAAATATCAAATAAACACGTGTGCTTTTATTCAAGAATATAACCAAAGAAAAAAAAATTGATTTACATGTGGCTGTCAATGAGTTAAAAACCCAAGCTCAAATGTCAATTGACAGGAACTTGATACATTTCCTTAGATGATGCAGAGGTAAGAACTGCTGCCTTACAACTCAAAGGTACTGGGTTCGAGACCAGGTGCTCCGGGTTTTGAGTAGTGAGCTGCTTTTATTATTATTAGTAGCAAAATACCCGCGCTTCGCAGTGGAGAAGTAGTGTGTTAAAGAAGTAATGAAAAAGAAAAGGAAACATTTTGAAAATAA
>JANRMT010062791.1:199986293-200009257 GCA_026402145.1 Polypterus bichir lapradei
AAAATCCATCCTCCTCTCTTTCCTCAAAAACAGTTCAATTACTCTGTTTCTATTGCCATCGAAGCTAATGCTGAAAGGCGAACCCGCCCTATGGTATTTCTGGCATAAGTTTGAATTCGCTTCAGGGCTGAAAATGTCCGCTCGACAGAAGCAGTGTACACAGGAATGGTCACCGCCAAACTTACCAATGTGAACAGCTGCCCCATGCTCTCATTCAGATTTTTCTGATGAAGGAAGTCAAGGAGATCAGTGGGAGATTTTCCTAAAATATCATCCATGGCATACATTAAATTCAGTTCTGTTTTTAGCCAAGACAGATCAAAAAGCGTTCCGTGGCTCTTGTGTTAAACTGGAGAAGGCTGCATTCATGAAATTTTTCTTGTATTCCCGAAACTTCTAGGGCTCGAGGAGCGTCACAAACATCAGGTTTTCGTGGTCTTGAAATCTGGTCTGTGTCTGGCAAATAATATTGCTAGAGGGCCCTACTGACACCAACTCAAAATCTGATTGGTTGAAGCAACAGGTTAATCAACATTTATTCTGTGTTAGAGTGCCTGCACAACGGATTGTGAAAGCCTCTCTGCCTGGCAACAAATGATGGCTGAAATGTGATTGGTTAAATGCTTTAATACGAAACTCTGCCTCCCATGGCTATCGAGCTGCAGTCTATTACAGTATATGGACGAAAATACGTTCCAGTTATGACCATTACGCGTAGAATTTCAAAATGAAACCTGCCCAACTTTTGTAAGTAAGCTGTAAGGAATGAGCCTGCCAAATTTCAGCCTTCCACCTACACGGGGAGTTGGAGAATTAGTGATGAGTGAGTCAGTGAGTGAGTGAGTGAGTGACTCAGTCAGTCAGTGAGGGCTTTGTCATTTATTATAGTATAGTATAGATTATTATTAATTGAGTCTGTAACTCCCTGTGTAAATTTTGGCTACTTGTTAAAGTTAGCGCTTGTTTTTTTATTGTTCAGTTTTATTCTCTCAGTGACGTTCATGTGGTACAATGAACTTGCCTCTCCCTCTCTGAGTTGATGCCATTTATCTCCATTCTTTTCACAAGAGCAGTGATGACCACAGTTGGTATTGTGGCTGATGCCTGCTCAACTATTTGTTGTACCGGCAATCAAAGATACAATGCCCTGTGACTGCTATCAGAATGGACAAAGATAGAACCATAACAACAGACAGCTTCTTCACAGCGCTTTCACTGGCTAATAGACTGCTACACCAAAATGCAACTCTGCGTGGCACTATAAAGTAAAATGGGACTTCCACCTACAGCAATTCACCACGCTGCTGTTTACACCATCATCATGGCACTGCCAGACCAAAACAAAAGCTTTTGCTTTTGATTTTTGCCACTGTCCCAGGGCTTTACACCCCAATTCTGATGTTCTCTTCCACCTAGCCGGGCCCGGCTTGGACAGTCACTTTGCCCACACCGTTGTGAACAGAGCTGAGGGGGGAGATGTAAGGTTTCTAAATCTTTTGGGACTACCCCAACGGGATGACACGCTGAAGAGCATCCCAAAGCACGATTGCTAGGGCATCCGCAGGCTCCCAGTGCTATAGTGGCTCACAGCAAAAGCAAATCCGAGCCGACTGTGTTCATGTTATAAGTGCCTGTCATCAATAGGTGATGCAAGGAACATTATAAATGCAGGGAACAGGATAACTTGGCCACTAACGTGGCCACAAGCCTGCCTGACAACTGTGTCTGTGTATAGGAGAATGGTAGATCCTGCTACAATGAATAACCCTGCTGAATAAAGCTGGTTTTGCTAAAGTATTGAGACTCAGCCTTATGTTTTGGGGTGCAAGAAAGGGCAGCCACCGAATAATATGTCCTGGCTGCAAATTGGGCATGTTTTGTTGAGTTGCATTCAAGTTCAATTGCAAAACAGAACTGATTCGACTACGTAAAGGCCGAGACCGAAAGTGATGCCATTGTGGGTGCCGGAACCGGACGTGACATCTTAATGGGCACCAGAACCAGAAGTGACATCACAGTGTGCAGAAATGATGTTATTGTGGGCACTGGAACCGGAAGTGATGTCTTCATGGGTGCCGGAACCCTCTGGGATTTCCCGTGAATGGTCTGCAGAGGATCAAGAGAGAAACTCTTTTCACTGGAGTGGATTTTTTTATATTCAGTCTCTTTAGCTGCATCCTTTTTGCATGTGTGTGACAATATAAATTACTCAAAAAAATTAGTGATTGGACCACTTTTTAATCCGAGAATAGCATCAAGTCAATGAAAATTCTGGGCTATTGATCTGGTCAGTTAAGTAGAAGAGGTGGTTGTTAATCAGATTCAGCTGCTTTGGTGCACTGGAGGGGCAACAATGAGACGACCCCCAAAACAGGAATGAATGGTTTAACAGGTGAAGGGCACAGACATTTTTCCCTCCTCATCTGTTTTGTCACTTGTTTTGCATTAGGCTATGGTCAGTATAACTACTGACCCTACAGAGTTTGCACAGGTAGTACAACTTCTCCAGGATGGCACATCAATACGTGCCATTGCCAGAAGGTTTGCTGTGTATCCCAGCACAGTCTGAATGGGATGGAAGAAATTCCAGGAGACAGGCAGTTACTCTAGAAGAGCTGGACAGGGCCATATAAGGTCCTTAACCCATCAGCAGGACTAACTAGTATCTGTTCCTTTGGGCAAGGAGGAACAGGATGAGCACTGCCAGAGCCCTAAAAAATGATCTCCAGCAGGCAGGCCACTGGTGTGAATGTCTCTGACCAATCAGAAACATACTTCATGAGGGTGGCCGGAGGGCTGACGTCCTCTAGGGGGCACCAGGGAGCTTGATTGGCATTTGCCATAGAATACTAGAATTGGCAGGTCCACCACTGGTGCCCTGTGCTTTTCACAAATGAGAGCAGGTTCACCCTGAGCACATGTGATAGACATGAAAGGGTCTGGAGAAGCCATGGAGAACATTATGCTGCCTGTGACATCGTTCAGCTGAACGGTTTGGTGGTAGGTCTGTGATGGTCTGTGGAGGCATATTCATGGAGGGACACACAGACCTCTACAGGCTAGCTAGACAATGGCACCTTGACTGCCATTAGGTATCGAGATGAAATCCTTGGACCCATTGTCAGACACTATGATGGTGCAGTGGCTCCTGGGTTCCTCCTGGTGCACGGCAATGCCCGGCCTCATGTGAGAGTGTGAGAGTATGCAGGCAGTTCCTTGAGGATGAAGGAATTGATACCATTGACTGGCCCCCACGCTCATTCACCTGACCTAAATCCAATAAAACACCTCTGGGTGGGACATTATGTTTCAGTCCATCCAATGCTGCCAGGATGAACCTCAGACTGTCCATGAGCTCAGTGATGCCCTGGTCCAGACCTGGGACAGAGATCCCCCAGGACACCATCAGCCATCTCATTAGGAGCATGCCGCAACCCCCCCCCCTCCCGACCAACCCACATTGTCAGTCATAGCATACAAGCACATGGGGGACATAACAAAGTACTGAGTACGATTTGGAGTTGCTGCAATGAAATTTCGACAAAATGGACTAGCCTGCCACCGCATAATTTTTTCACTTTGATTTTCAGGGTGTCTTTGAATTCAGTCCTCTGTAGCTTGATCATTTTCATTTCCATCAAACAATATGATATATGAGGTATAATCAAAAAATACGGTGAATGTTTTTAAAAAGAAATGTTTATTGCAGTAAAAGATTTACAACTAGGGCGGCACGGTGGCGCAGTGGTAGCGCTGCTGCCTCGCAGTTAGGAGACCTGGGTTTGCTTCCCGGGTCCTCCCTGTGTGGAGTTTGCATGTTGTCCCCGTGTCTGCGTGGGTTTCCTCCGGGCGCTCCGGTTTCCTCCCACAGTCCAAAGACATGCCGGTTAGGTGGATTGGCGATTCTAAATTGGCCCTAGTGTGTGCTTTGTGTGTGGGTGTGTTTGTGTGTGTCCTGCGGTGGGTTGGCACCCTGCCCAGGATTGGTTCCTGCCTTGCGCCCTGTGTTGGCTGGGATTGGCTCCAGCAGACCCCCGTGACCCTGTGTTTGGATTCAGCGGGTTGGAAACTGGATGGATGGATGGATTTACAACTACTAGTCACCCTCAAATTGCTCCCCTCCACTTCGAATGCACTTATCCCAACACTCCCTCCACTTTGCAAAGCCGTTCTGGAAGTTTTCTTTTGAGAGTGTCTTTAGTTGGACTGTCATAGCTGCCTGGATGTCCTTAATGGATTGAAATCATTTGCCTTTCATGGTCATTTCAATTTAGGGAACAGCCAGAATTCACACGGTGCCAGATCCGGCGAATAAGGTGGATGTGGACACGGCATAATGCTTTTATTTGACAGAAATTGTCATACTAGAAGGGATGTGTGACAAGGAGCATTGTCATGATGAAGAATGAAACCATTTCAACATTTTCCTCGGTTATTGATCTTGAAGGACGTCCTGATCATTTCTCGTCTTCAACTGAGTCAGATCCATTATGAAATCAAACCACTTGTAAACAGTCTTAATTGTCAGCGCAGTGTCACCATAAACCAATTTAAACATCTGATGGGTTTCCTGAGCTTTTTGCAGTTTGAAACAAAATTTCATGTTAATGCATTGCTCGATATCCATTTTTAACAAGAAACTTGAAAAACACACAACATTGGCTCACAAATGACTGACAGTATCAGACCAGCTGAAACTGGTCACAAACTCGGCTCTAGGATGGACCTGTCAGAACCGGAATTGAATTGTTTTGCGTTGCTCTTGGAAGGTGTAATCAATATATAAGTTTAATGTCACTGTGCTCTGTTCAAATACAGTAATCTCTCCTCGATCGCGGGGGGGTCTGGAACGCAACTAAAATCCGTGAAGTAGAAACCATATGTTTGTATGGTTATTTTTATATATTTTAAGCCCTTATAAACTCTCCTGCACTGTTTATAAATATTCCCCGCAGAGTTATACAGCATAATCCCTTTGTATTCTCTTAGTTATTAGGTAAGATTCATTGAAATTATGTACAGTATATAAACACACTGTTTATATACAGTAAAACCTAAATATTATTTTAAAGATATTGAGTGTCTCCGATATCACATATGTTACAGCCATTACGATAGACAGGCCACCAGCAATAAATACGTACAATGCAAGAAAATAGTATACAGTAAATGTGTGTACAGTGACACTAAACGTACGTACATGTACTAAGCACTGTAAGAAGAAAATTAATTATGGTTACTCACCAACAATGACACGATGACTTGTCCGATAACAATGAGTTTAATTTTACTGCACAACAAAGGAGAGCGTTACAGCCCTTGTAAAGGAGGCACTTCAGGCGATTGTGTAGCACTGCCGTTGTTCTTCTTCTGGCAGTCTTCAATCCAAATCCCTAAAGCAGATTCCATCCAGACTACTGCCTTATTACATCCACTTACAACTCGTTTTGCACCCTGGTTAAAAGGACGCTGCAGCCGTAGATCTTATATTCCTTTCCTACTTTTTAAATAAAAAGAATCGTAGCCTTCAACAAATCCAAAACGTTTACCTTTTCGGCAATCGTTAACATCTTCTTCTTGCGCTTGGGCACGGCCCCTGAAGCAGTAGCAGATCGTTTTGGAGCCATAATGAAGGGCTTGACTATGCACAAAGATAAACACTAAAGAGCACAACTCTTTACACAGCGAAGCACGTTGATGCTGAATGAGCGAGACGAGACTTCCTGGTTAACACTGCATTCTGCACGCAGGAGCTCAACTGCGTGCTCTGATTGGTTAGCTTCTCAGTCAGGAGAATTTAACTGCGTGCTCTGATTGGTTAGCTTCTCAGCCATCCGCCAATAGCGTCCCTTGTATGAAATCAACTGGGCAAACCAACTGAGGAAGTATATACAGGAAGTAAAAAGACACATTGTCCGTAGAACCCGCGAAGCAGCGAAAAATCCGCGTTATATATTTAGTTATGCTTTCATATAAAATCCGCGATAGAGTGAAGCCGCGAAAGTCGAAGCGCAATATAGCGAGGGATTACTGTATTTTAAATCTTGTGGACGCGCCCCGGACACAGACAGGCAGACATGTTGTAAATCATCACCACACGTTTATTTTACAACTATTTACACAATAAAGTCAGTGCACACACACAAACCCCCACACAGTCCTGGCCACACAATGCCTTCTCTTCGGGCCGCCTCCACTCTCTCTCCTGCTTTGTCCTGCTTCCACCCGACTCCAGCCTCGAATGAAGGGAGACGGCCCCCTTTATTTCATCCCGGATGAGCTCCAGGTGTATCCCGGCACTCCTCCCTGGACACGCCCCAGTGTGGCGGAAGTGCCGGCTGTTCTCCCGGAAGCTCTCCGGGTGTCCCTGGTCCTCTTCCCCCCAGCACTTCCTGGTGTGGCGGAAGTGCTGAGGTCCTCGGTCCCCAAGGCATTAGGGCGCCCCCTGGCGGTGACCACAGGTCCCTACAGGGTTGGGCTTCAAAGCCCCCTACCCGTGGCCCCCAAAGCAACCAGGAAGGCGGCCCCCACATGATCCAGGGTGGGCATAGACCCTCTTCCAGTCCCTCAAGGTGTCCCAGCCGGGTCGTTGCCCCTGGCATCCCTGACAATCTGTTTTTCTTTTCTTTCTACATGCATAGCTGAGCCAGATTTAGTACAAAGGGGCTCAACATTTAGAACTGGTAGGCCAAGCATAGGAGAAGACAGACAAAGACAAATGGGCAACATGCACTATTTCTGTGTGTTAGAGTCAGCATGCCTCTCTTTGCCTTGTTTGGAATGGCATGATTTACCTAAGTGAGGGCCTGCACATGGAGAAACAGTAGAAAGCCTTGAAACATTGCCAGCACACCTTTGAAGCCGATGGACGGGTGGAAAATAACGTCATCCAATCCTGAAAATCCTTCCAGTGCAGCAATGAAAATGGCAGACTCTACACAAAGGTCTTGCCATGGCTTCCCTTCTGTTAAGCCGTGTAAATCGTCATTAAAGAAAGCCAAGTTATTTTCTCTTATGTGATTTCTTACCACCGTATCACTAAGGGAAGGGTATCACCTTTTTATATTATATCTATATAGGTTCAGGTGACTTAAGACACCGTAATTACAAAAGAACTTATTCTAACCAGGGAGCTAGCACCTCCTGCTGGATAGAGAGGGTGCTCTGCATCAACATTCACAGTACTTTTTGATCACACCTCGTATATAATGTTTTTGTAATTCACGGAAGGCTACAGTTGTGTTTTCATTTTGAAAATGTGGACAGCCTTCTCATTTTATGTGTGTGTGTGTTTTTTTTTTCTCAAGAATACTTGAAAGTGATTTCTACCATGAATTTTTCAAATAAATCGTGAATTCTGAGTCAGACTCATGTCTGAGTGGATGCCGTGATCTTCTGCTGTCTCTAAAGGAGGTGGAAGAGTTTGTGACAAGTGGCTACTGCTATCCTCTGACTCCTGCATTGCCCTCTGACCATCTTCAAGGGGCACTTGCAGGAGCTTTGTTGTTGAGATCTTCTCAGCTGCTTGAGATATACATTGATGGACTGCTGCCCGTCCAGGATTTGTTTCCTTTTTTTGCCCAGCAATGCAATTGTTGGTACCAGGAACCCTAAACAGGTTAAGCGGGATATAAAATGGCTGGATGGACAATTGAGCTGTGCAGGTTTATCTCCTGCGGTCTATGCTCATGTAAAAATTACAAAGAGCCGAGTCTGTGTGGACAAACAGTCAGTAAGAGACGAGGAGGAGCAGACATGGATGGAGAGGTCAGTAAGGCAGAAGACGAGGAGTTTGTGAATTGTGGGGATCAATGTCTGTGGTGTGGAGTCTGAGGTCAGGAAGAGTGGAGAACAGAAATGGAGGAACAGCATGAAGGAGAAGAAGAGAGAAGACACCTAGAAAAAGAGAAAACAAACAAAGGAAACATCACCGGTCAAATTGAAACAAAAACAAATTTTAATAAAATACAATTTATAAAAAAGCTTCAATGATTTAAATAAAGATAAAGTCCACATTGTTTTAATTTGTACATCCTGAAGTAGTCTGGAGATCCCATTTTAAAATTTTCAAACACTTTTAATTTTGTGTCTGTAATAACATGACGATATAATAACTAAGTGAATCATAAATGACATTTGTATTGTTGACAATGCGCTTGTAGTTTACCACACTGATGTGTTTCTTCAAATCCCACATCCACATTTGTCTCTTTTTTAATAAAAGTTTGTAACTCAGTCCTCAATGGGCCGTTACCTAAAGAAATGCTGAACAGTTTTAGGATCAAACATCACAAATGTGACATTTACTCATTTTAAATCTCTTGAGCAAATCTCTGCTCTTTACATTTCATAAATGTGATGAATTCCCTGCACATTTGTGTCCTCTTTACCCTTATTCATTATTCAGTTTGTATTTATTACGTATCGTTCATGTTTTGTTCTCCAAATATAAAATTCCAGGACACTGTAACAGGGAGGATGTGCTCATCTAGCAGGAAAGATCTTAAAAATTACTCAACACGTTCACAACTCCAAATCTCTTCTCTCTGTGATTTACTGGCCCCCTGCACATTCCTTCAATGTTTTTACTGGACGCTCACCACAACTCCTTCAAAGTGTCCACATGTCCACAGGGGTCCCTCTTATTACAGCACAATATGCCTCAGGATTAACAGAAATATTAAATTTACTGATAGACTCTTTATAATTATGTATGTCTATTTGTACTCCAGCTATTATTTGACCCAATAATTACCATTTTTAACCCTAAAGTTTAGAAATCAGCTTTTTTATTTTTAGGGCTCCATTATTCCAAATAGTAAATCTATGAGATGAATGGTCTTCCCTAAGTAACTCACCTCAGACTGACCCCCTTATGGCCCTTGGCTTTGTAGGCCTGTGCTGATGTCCAGTATGTGAGGTCCATCAGGAATGTACTGGTGGGCCACCTGCACGTCACAGACGAGTCTTTTCGTTTCTAAAGTCCACTGGCCTTTCTGGAGATATTGGAGATTTCACAATTACAGACTTGTCTCTGATAGGCCTGTTTATAAGTTTGTAGTCCAGCAGGAGCCAATTAATGTGAAGAGGTGGAGATCAGAGGGTAACGAAACTCACATGTGCAGTCAGTCATAACGGGAGGACATTGGTGACCTTACTGTGTAGCAGATGGGTGTGTCGACAGCACAGTCATCACCAAGACACTAAAGTGCCCTCCTGTTAATGAACTCGGTCACATGTCACAAACAAAGTCTTTAGTGCTGTAGACATGGTGGGCTAACTTGAGCAGCACAACAAAGAGAGAGATGTGTGGAGTTGGATGGATAGGGTGACCTAATATAAGCAGTCAGGTGGACCACCTGTACAGGGATCTGGCTAATGAGCTGAGCCTGATTGACACATAGTTTGAGTTGGGGTCTTCTTCACACCTCCTCATCAGCTCCTGAATATTCACCTGTCTCAGCACTAAAAGGCCCCCACTTCTTACCCACTCAGCTCATCTAGCTGCCACCATGATTCCCACTCTCTACACTCCCAATCCTTAGCTCTCAAACTTAGTCATATGGAGAAGTTCACCCAAAGCTGGCCCTCTGAGGGTCCTGTAGGAGTTAAGAGGAGCAGGTCTGTGAATATTATAGTCAAACTGACACTAACATCCTTGACAAATTAGAATTAGTCTCTTCACGTTGGACATTGAATTTCTGTCCATCAGCATCATCTTTTGAAGGGAAGCTTTACCTAAAATCCAAACTCATTATGGTGGTCCGACACTGCCGTCATTCTCATCAGTCATCAGTGAAATAAACAGAGTCCACAATCTGTGATTCCTCATGACGTTTGCACTGCTGTCACTGTCTGTCATATTTGCTGTCACCTCCTCACTTCTCCATCCTTGTACTTATTATCTTATTCAGTTTCCTTTTCTTTCCAGCTGAGGATGTCATCCATCTTCACGTCTTCACATTCTGACAAATCATGGATTTGCTTGAACCACAACTAAGGCAGAGCAGAGTTTTCTTGTCCACAAAGATCTTCAGCCTTCTCAGTACAGAAGAGGGTGCAGATGGCCATCATGTTTCCTTCAAGGCTGCTGACCTTGGGAATCAAACTGTCTCCTCCATTCTAATGTAACTCAGCTTGTCCTCTGTTTCACTTTTAAATGGCCACTTCATTCTCTCCTTCATTTATCATCTCCCTCTGTCCTATTTGACTTTCCTCTTCTGTCCCCATCTGTCCCCTATCTCTCCTGTCCCTCTACTCATCTTTCTCTTTGTAGCTCTTCTTCTTCAACCCTTGTTTGTATCTCTGTCTCTTCTCCTCTGTCACACTCCAAGTCCATCTGTCTACACTCTTCTCTTTATTCAGCTGTCCTGGAGAAGCTCACCTCCAAGCTGAGGTCTCACACTCCATCATCCAGGCCCTCAGTTTTTTGACATCCCAGTTCCACTCCCTCTTAATTCCCAGTTGTGTTTGTTGTCCTCCATCCCTCTATGTTCTGAACCCACTCAGTCCAGTTCAAGGTCAACATGGATTTCAATGCATGAGATCCAACTCTGGGTGGCCGTCAGTTCCTCACACTTTCTACACCAGCAGGCCTGAGTTCTCCTCATCTTGTCCTTTGGCTGTCATTTCTTTTTAAATGGCTCACTTGTTCAGGCCACTGCTCTCTGAAGAAGGCATGAGTGGAGGTGAGAGTGAGGTGACAATGAGGTAATGATAAAGAAGACAAAGAAACCTGAGCCTTGTGTGTGTTAAAGTGTCACAGAAGTTCAAACCAGCACACGGTAGAGTCTGTTCAGTCACAAACAGAAGATGAAATGATTTGTGTGCAAATGAGGCAATGAACAAGGACTGGAGCAGACACGGGTTCAAACAACACCACAGGATGTTGAGGAGCAGCAAGTTTATGAGGTTTCTGCTCAGACCACCATCAGCTTGGCCTGTGATGACCCGGTGTCACCAAGGTCAGGATTGGCCTCACTTTCCATCACCCTCCAACTGGACTGTCCCCCCGTGTTTGCTCCTGCTGCTTCCCTCAGTGGGCTTTGTAACACCAGCTGTTTTCAGAGGACAATTCCAACTGTGATTCTCTGAGTGGCAAAACTCAGGGGTCTCTGGTATGAACTTGTGGAGTTTAGTGACAAGTTCAGGGTCACAGGGTGGAGAAGCACACAGGCTCAGAAGAAGACATGGAGTGTTTATTAAATGTGGAGGAGAGCTGAGGGGATTATAAAAGAATTCAGAGAGAGTGGACAGGGGGTGCAGTCACAGGGGTTAGTTGATCAGCATGTCCAGTCATCTCATATCTTGATATTCACCTGCCATCCAGGCCTGTTCAGCTCCTCCTCTAGTGACCTCAGGTTGTTCTTCTCACTCTCACTGATCTCATTACGCCACAGCCTGTGAAGAATACAAGTGTGAGTTACAAACATAAGAGCACCTCTCCTCATACACTGTACTATCACAGTGACATGCCGACTCAGGTCAACTTCCCAGAATTCTCCTCGGTGTCCCTAAGTCACATGACATGTGTGTCACCCTACCAGTCACTCAGTTCACTGTCCAGTCAGGTCACCATCCTCTGAAGGCCTTTTGTTTTCATCTCATCTCAGTGAAGGTGTTCTAGTCAGGCCGGTGGTCCTCCATGGTACCTGCTGACTGTTTTATTTTTTAAATTCTCCTTCATTGTTTTCCATTGTTTTTATAGCATTGTTCTGTTTGTTTATTATTTGTTTAATTCTGTATTATCTGTTATTTTTATTCTATTCAGTTATTATTGAGTATCTGTGTGTGTGTCTCGCAGTTCTCTCATGTTGCTTGTATTTTGTGGTTTGATCCCAAGACGCAGGACCACCTGCCCCCCAACTCTCTAAAGGCTGCGGCTCATTTGACTGCACTCTGGTGATTGGTGGTCTTTGTGAGTATTTTGCTCTTTTGTTTTAATTCTGATTATTGTCTTTGAACCTTTGGCTCTTGAGTTCTGATTCTCTTACAGTTTGTGCTTTTTGAATGTTGTTAGCTTTGGATTGGCTTTGGCAGCCCCTTTGGCTCTTTTGTTAATAAACCTCGTCTTTTATGAAGACCACTTGTGGACTTGCCTCTGCTCCTGATGGAGTTTTCACGGTTCTCCCTCTGGTCAGACTCACTTCACGCCTCTGAGACTCTTTTTGATTTTATTTTGAATTTAAAAGCCTGAGCTCCTTTCTGAGGCCTAGTCAGGCCTGAAGCCTCCTGTTTGCCTGGGAGTGACATTTGTTTGGTGGGCTATTCTAGAGGCCTCACCCCTTTGTTATATTGTGCTGTTAGAGAAATCACAACAGAAGGTGGTCTGTCCAGGTGACATGGTGTTGACCCCTCTGTGGTCACTTCCTGTGTCCTGCTCTCTTCATTAATGTTCAGTCTCTCTCTTTATTATTTTCTTTCCCAGTCCTCCTCACTCTCATGTCTTCTCTCATTTTCTGTCTTGTTTCTTCTTGTTGTCCCCTCACTACCCTGTCCACTGACATTGGCTCTTCTCTGTCTTGTTAGTTCAAGTGACCCCCATAACCCTGTCCACCCTCTCCTCCTGTCCACTCTGCCTGCTGTCCTGATCCTGTCACCTCTCCTTCCTGTGTCCTTGTCCCTCTGTCTGTCCACCTTTTCTGCTCTTCCATTTCTCAGCTCATCTCACACTCCTCCTCTTTTTTGTTCTCTTTCTGTCGTCTCTCATTGTCTTTGTTGTCCTCCCTGTCTGTCACCTCCATCCAGCTCCACTTGTCCACTGCTCTTTGTCCTTCTCGTCCCACTGCCTGTCCTTCTCCTTCCTTCAGTCAGTCCATGTGGTGTCCTGTGATCAGTCCGTCCATCAGGTGGTCAGCTGTGACTTCATAACCCCACACACCTCACCCTGTTTACTCACCAAAGTGTCTTTAATTTACAGTTTGGGGTCTGCAGACCTTCACACAACTGATGAGCTCCTGAATCTCCCAGTTTGTTTCTGCTCAGGTTCAGTTCAGTCAGCTGTGAGTTTGGAGAGGAGAGGACTGAGGAGAGCAATGAGGAACATCTGGAGGTGAGACCACATGAGTCCAGGCTGTGGAGATAAAGAGGGAGAAGTGAGGACATGAGGAGGGACAGACAGACAGACAGAAGGCCACAGAGCTCAAAGGCTCAACGACTGCTGGCATTTTTACTTTTTACTGAGTCTGTTTGAACGTGAGACCACCACTGTTCTTATAAGTAAGACACCAAACACCTGAGAGGGTCTCCTGCCTTCATGCTGTACTGACAGATGAGAAGTCATTGAAACAGACACACGGACATTAATATTGGAGATGAACCTCAAAGAAATGAGACTGACAGCGTCCTGCACTGGAGAGGCCACATGGACTTGTAGAAGGTGACAATGGGGGTTGACAAAGTGGGATTTCTTTGTGTCATTCATTTGTGACACTTCTGTCCTCTGCCACTCAGACCTCACATACTGACCGGTGACATTGACCAGCTGACATTTGTCCACTAAACACCTCAGTGGTGTTCAGCTCAATTTTCTTATTCTTTCTACTAATTTGTAATAAAACTGGAGGATGAGTTTGAAATGGACTGTCAGCGTCCCAAAGTCCAGTCCAGTGGGCACAGAGGTGGTCTGAGTGGATTGTGAAGAGACCCCCATGACTGCTGACCACTGCTGTCCATTCCCAGCTCTGCCCATAAGTGATTTGATCAAAATGATGGCAAAGGAAACCACCAGCACTTTATCAGCTGACTTCACAGGACGTGTGGGGGTCACATGAGTGACATGTTTGTGTCGTCACATTCTGAATTTTTCACAACAGCAGCTAATTTCTTTATGATCTGCCTTTAATGTGACATTTATTTTATAAAAGTCAGGACAGGACAGTGGACAGTAAGAGAGTGCAGTAAAGATGGTGGAGCCTGGAATTTTTTTTTGTGTGTTGTTTTTCAGTCCTCTCAGCCATCAGACCTTATTTTATTCTTTGTTACTTAGTATTGCTTAATCTTAACTTTGTTTCATATAAACTTTTCTTTCTTCATCTTGTAAAGAACCTTGAGCTACAACATTTGTATGAAAATGTGCTCTTGAAATAAATGTTGTTGTTTACAAGATTTAACAAATAACATCAGAAATACTCATACAAAACGTTAAAAATGTTAAAATCAATGGACTTGGGTTCAAATTATGAGTGTACAGCAAAGGTCATCAGTCACACAGACATTACACATTAGTAAGGCGTCATCTCATTTGACAAAGACAGGAAACAAATGAAGAATGAGAGCAGCACAGTCACAATGTCAGGTGCCAGACGTGTCGATAGTCATTACTGTTAATAATAATAATAATAATAATAATAATAATAATAATAATAACAGTGGTTTTCTGATCAATGAAGTTCTTTCCAAGGTGAAAGATTAAATGTTTTCATCTCCCACTCACTTTTGCCCAGGTCATCTTATAAGATATCTGAGTGTCTGCCAAGTTGCCATCAGCCAAACCTGCAGGTCCCCAAGTCCACTGCTCTGCTGAGCTCTGCCCTCTAGTGGTGATGCCCTGTCACTTCTTCTTCTTCTTTCGGCTGCTCCCATTAGGGGTCGTGACAGAGGATCATCTTCTTCCATATCTTCCTGTCCTTGTCATCTTGTTCTGTTACACCCATCACCTGCATGTCCTCTCTCACCACATCCATAAACCTTCTCTTAGGCCTTCCTCTTTTCCTCTTCCCTAGCAGCTCTATCCTTAGCATCCTTCTCCCAATATACTCAGCATCTCTCCTCTGCACATGTCCAAACCAACGCAATCTCGCCTCTCTGACTTTGTCTCCCAACCATCCCACTTGAGTTGACCCTCTAATGTACTTATTTCTAATCCTGTTCATCCTCGCCACTGAAGACCTTCCCTTTCACTCTTGCTGATACCCATCTGTCACAAATTACTCCTGACACTCTTCTCCACCCATTCCACCCTGCCTGCACTCTCTTTTCCATCTCTCTTCCACAATCCCCATTTCTCTGTACTGTTGATCCCAAGTATTTAAACTCATCCACCTTCGCCAACTCTACTCCCTCATCCTCACCATTCCACTGACCTCCCTCTCATTCACACACATGTATTCTGTCTTGTTCCTACTTACATTCATTCCTCTCCTCTCTAGAGCATATCTCCACTTCTCCAGGATCTCCTCAACCTGCTCCCTACTATCGCTACAGATCACAATGTCATCAGAAAACATCACAGTCCATGGGGACTCCTGTCTAATCTTGTCTGTCAACCTGTCCATCGCCATTGCAAATAAGAATCCCTGATGTAATCCCACCTCCACCTTGAATGCATCTGTCACTCCTCTCGCAGACCTCACAACTGTCACACTTCCCTCGTACATATCCTATACAACTCTTACGTACTTCTCTGCCACTGCCAACTTCCTCATACAATACCACAGCTCCTCTCGAGGCACCCTGGCATATGCTTTCTCCAGGACCACAAAGATGCAATGCAACTCCTTCTGGCCTTCTCTAAACTTCTCCATCAACATCCTCAGAGCAAACATTGCCTCTGTGGTGTTCTTTCTTGGCATGAAACCATACTGCTGCTCACTAATCATCACCTCACTTCTTAACTGAGCTTCTTATACATTTTCAAATAACTTCATGCTGTGGCTCATCAATTTTATTCCCCTGTAGTTACTACAGGTCCTGCACATCCCCCTTATTCTTAAATGTTGGCACCAGTACACTTCTTCTCCACTCCTCAGGCATCCTGTCACTTTCTAAGATTCCATTGAACAATCTGGTTAAAAACTCCACTGCCATCTCTCCTAAACACCTCCATGCTTCCACAGGTATGTCTTCTGGACCAACGACTTTTCCATTTTTCATCCTCTTCATAGCTATCCTTACTTCCTCCTTGCTAATCCGTTGCACTTCCTGATTCACTATCTTCATATCATCCAACCTCTTCTCTTTCTCATTCTCTTCATTCATCAGCCTCTCAAAGTACTCTTTCCATCTGCTCAACACACTCTCCTCACTTGTATGTTTCCATCTTTATCTTTTATCACCCTAACCTTTTGACAGACTGCTGTCACTGTCCTGCTCCAATGACAGACTGAGGAGATCGTTCCTCCCCCACACTATGCGACTCTTCAATTCCACCCGGGGGGGTAAACGTTCACATTATTCAAAGTTATTGTCTGTTATACCTGCATTTTTATTACTTTTTAATTTAATATTGTTTTTTTATCAGCATGCTGCTGCTGGAGTATGTGAATTTCCCCTTGAGATTAATAAAGTATCTATCTATCTATCTATCTATCTATCTATCTATCTATCTATCTATCTATCTATCTATCTATCTATCTATCTCTGTCTATCTAACATACTGCACATCTTTCCCAGCTCGGTCCCTCTATCTCGCCCACCAGTCCTTTTCTCCCTCCTTATTGTCCAGCCTTTCATATAACTCATCATGCGCCTTTTCTTTAGCCTTCGCCACCTCTCTCTTCACCTTGCGCCTTATCTCCTTGTACTCTTGTCTACTTTCTGCATCTCTCTGACTATCCCACTTCTTCTTTGCCATTCTCTTCCTATGTATACTCTCCTGTACTTCCCCATATTACCACCAGTTTTCCTTTTCCTCCTTCCTCTGTACAGATGTCATGCCAAGCATCCTTGTTGCTGTCATCCTTACGACATCTACTGTAGTTGCTCAGCTGTCTGGTAACTCTTCACTACTACCCAGTGCCTGTCTCATCTCCTCCCTAAACTCAACCTTGCAGTGTTCTTTTTGCAACTTCTACCACCTGATCCTTGGCTCTGCCCTTTCTTCCTCTTCTTGATCTCGAACATCATCCCAATGACCACCATCCTATGCTGCTTAACTACATTTTCCCCTGCCACTCCTTTGCAGTCTTCAATCTCCTTCAGATGGACTCTTCTGTATAGGATGTAATCTACCTGTGTGCATCTTCCTCCACTCTTGTACGTAACCCTATGTTCCTCCCTCTTCTTAAAATACGTATTCACCACAGCCATGCCCATTCTTTTTGCAAAATCCACTATCCTCTGACCTTCTTCATTCCTCTCCTTAACACCATACCTACCCATCACCTCCTCGTCTCCTTTGTTCCCTTCACCAACATGCCCATTGAAATCCAATCCAATCACCACTTTCTGTCCCTTGGGCACACTGTTCATCACTTCATGTAACTCACCCCAAAAATCTTCTTTCTCATCCTTTGCAGACCCAACTTGTGGTGCATATGCACTAACAACATTCATCATCAAACCTCCAGTTTCCAGCTTCATAATCATTACTATGCCTGACACTTTTTTCACCATCAAAACACACTTGACCTACTGTTCCTTCAAAATAACCCCTACCCCATTTTTCCTCCCCTCCACACTATTATAGAACAATTTGAATCCTCCTCCGATCCACCTGTCCTTACTCCCCTTCCATTTAGTCTCTTGCATGAACAATATATCAACCTTCCTTCTCTACATCATATCTGCTAACTCTCTCCCCTTACCAGTCATACTGGCAACATTCAAAGTTCCTACCCTCATTCCACTCTCTTTACCTTTATCCTCTCCTCCTTCCTCAGGACACATCTCCTCCCCTATTCTTCTCCTTCTTCGACCAACAGTAGCCCAATTTTTTTCCGCCACCCTATTGGCTAACAGTGCTGATGACGGTTATTGTTAACCTGGGGCTCGACTGATCCGGTATGGAAATTTGTATTTTTGTCAGCATATTGATTTGAGAAAATTTTACACCAGATGCCCTTTCTGACGTAACCCTCCCCATTTATCAAGGCTTCTGACTGGGACAAAGAAACACACTGATCTGAGCATCCCCTGTGGCTGTGTTCGCATCCCCTTTGGCGGGGTTAATACTGCAACAAAGGGTTATAATAAACTGCAATAATAACTGCAATAAAATATAACAATATAATACTATAACAAAATATATGTAAATAAATAATAATACAATAAATAAATAATTAAGTATAATAATATAATACTGTAATAAAGGGTTAATACTTTAATTGTTCGAAATCAGATAAAGGTCAAGTGAACAGTAAAATGTACTGAAAGATGACTAAGAAATCAGCAGATGTCCTATAAACGAGAATGGACAGTTGTTATATGCACAGAAATTTCAAGGGTGGTGGCTCAACTCAAAGGTGTAAGAAGAGACAGAAAAGAATATAATATAGACTTTTATTTTATACATATCATTTGGCTAGAAACCAATGAACCAAGTAGAGTAAATGCATGCATTAATTGACACTCTATTTAAATTTAATAGTTTATAAAATGAACCTCTATTCTTTGTTTTCTGTGATTATTCTGACCTGTAACAGACAGCTTTTGAAGGATTCTCCCTCTAAAGGCATTTTACTGAGGAGTATTTAAAAGATGCAATGAACAGCTTTTCTCCTGCCTGATAACTGATTTGTCCTGTCAGAGGATGTTTTCTTTCTTTAATAAGATGTTAAATTTCTACCACAGTTTTTGGTGCCCAGTGTTAGGGTATTCCATACTCTGGTGGGAAATCCCAGCAGAGTCTCAAAAGATGAAAATCCAACAAGGTAATTATGGTGTGTGCAAAATTAGGACTGACTTGTTCCCATCTGCACGGGACTCCCCTCCAGATGATGTGATCATTGGACCTGAAACAGTAAGAGGAGGCATGCTCATTTGTTCTTTTGAGGATAAGGTGCTGGGTTAGATCCCAAGCCATTAGAATAGGAGTGTTTTCTATCTAGAGTTAGGAATGTTTTTAGTGTAGTTAGGTTATGAGAGAGTAACAAGATTTCTGTGAATGCCTTTTGCCCCCTAGAGAGAGCAAACGTTGTCCTGAGGCTTCACTGGGACATATCAGAGGTTGCCGGTGAGTAAAGAATAGGTCATTCCTCATCGCATGGCAGATTATTTTGAGTTGCTGTCTGGAGGAAGTGACCCTCTATTGTCTGGGGGATTTGTCCTGATCTCACTCTGGATTTGTAAAGTGGTCTCAGTAGAGAGCAAAACACCTAGGTAAATGTTCTATTAAGAAAAGGAATTGGTCATTAAAATAGTGTTAGGATTAACTCTTGGAGATTTGGTCTCATCTGGTATGGGAGATGAACATCTGAACTGGAACTCTGTTAGCAGCTGTGTTGTTTTTTCTCTTTTTTTATCATCCCGAGGTATCCTATATTTACTTAACCCAAGGGAGTTCAATAACTGTATATGCAAGCATATATAAAGAAAGAAAAGAAAAAAAACAGCTAAAGCTTCATCTAAACCTAGACAGGCATCAAGTCCAAGTTCAAAGTATGGCCTGTCAGATATTGACCTGGATCAGATAACCGAAAGCACAGATTTCGTAGGATCTGACACTGCTTCATCATCTCCAGCCAAGAGTGAAAGTGGGAGCGAATGTGCAAGTGATTCAGGGAAGGATAGTTTGTTGATTCCAGAAGATTCATTGAAACTGAAAATGGCTTTACCTTTCGCAATGTCAACTACTCCTCGTGAGCCAGGAACATCGTCTCTAGCTGGGCTTGTCACATTACCCGCTGAACACGGAGAAGACTGAAACGATCTGCCCATGGCCATCGCTCTTGGGGAGAACATAAAGGAGCTCAAGAATATCATAAAGAAGGACATAATGATACATGTATAATGAAAGAAATAAAGGACATACACAAGACAAAAGATATACTCCTTCAGGATATTAAAGATCAGGAAAAACATTTAAATAATTGCTTTGAGACAACCTTTAAAGGTATGCTAGAAAAAATTGAGGAACAAATGCAGGAAAATGTATCCAAGTTTGAGAATAAACTTAGAGCACTTGGCACTCAGTTGGAAGATGTTAAGCAAATGTTCACAACTCGTATTGAAATATCAGAATAATGTTACTTCTCAGACATAAACGAGAGATTTTTTTTTTAATTTTATTAATTTTAATCATTCCATACAAATAGATCAGTTTTTACAAAAAATAGGATTGAAAACAGATTCAATCCCCCACCCCTGAGAAAGAGAGCATGGCCAATGGGGTAAACCTTAAAGCTTGCAAACATACCTAAATTGATTAGTTTAATAGGGCAATAAAGACTAATGAAGAAGAGAAAAAAATGCAGAGAGAACTGCTTTCTCGGTGCTTTAAGAGCTTATTCTAAAATATTACTGATTAGATTCTGCCAGGTTTTGAATAAGTTCTGTACAGATCCTCTGAGTGAGAATTAGATTTTTTCCAATTTCAAATAGTATAAAACATCGGTTTCCCACTGACTTAAAAGAAGAGAATTACGATTCTTCCAGTTCAGCAAAATAGGTCTGCGTGCCAAAAGTGTAGTGAATGCAATCCCAGTTTGTTTGTCCTTCTCCACTTTAAACCCATCTGGAAGAACCTCAAACACAGCTGTTAATGGGTTAGGAGGGATTGTGAGTCCAAGGCTATCTGAAAGGCACTTGGTCCTTGGCATGTTGGTCTAAAATGATGTTAATTTGGTGCAGGCCCAGAACATGTGACCCAGCGAGGCTGGGACTTGATTGCAGCGTTCGCAGATTGGATCATGCCCTGGAAACATTTTGGAGAGTTTTAGGCGAGACAGATGTGCTCGATATATAATTTGGAATTGAATAATTGTATGCTTTGTGCATATGGAGCTCAAGTGAATTCTCTGCATTTCTACTTTCCACTCCTTTTCTGATATATTATCTTTTCCCATTTTCCGCTAAGATCTTTGAAAGGGAGGGACTGTAAAATACTTTTATATGTTGCAGAGATAGTGTTTAAGTCCACAAAATTGAGCAATGTTTTTTCCGGCATGGAGGAGGGTGCAAGATGAGGAAAATCTGGAAGGTTCTGTTTAACAAAGTTCCTGATTTGAAGATAGTGAAAGAAATGTGTAGCTGGAAAATTAAATTAGGAATGTAATTGTTCATAGGATGCAAAGATTTTGTTAATATAAAGATCTCTAAGCAATTTAATCCCAAATCTTTTCCAGATATTAAAAACTGCATATGTTTGTGAGGGCTGAAGGAGGTGGTTCTTTTGCAAAGGTGCCACAGATAAAAGCTTCTCCATCTTAAAATGCTTTCTACATTGGTTCCATGTCCTGAGTGAGTGAAGCACAATTGGTTTATTAGTATATTGCCGATAACTTGCATTTATTGGGGCACAAAGCGGGGAATATAAAGAAGTACTGCTGGATTTTAGTTCTATTGCGGACCAGACCTGTGTATGTTCTTCTATTTGTGTCCAGGTTTTTATAGCTTGTATGCTTGCTGCCCAGTAATAAAACTGGACGTTAGATAGAGCCATGTCACCTTCTGCCTTAGGTCTTTTTAGGGTCGCTCTGTGGATACGTGGATGTTTTGAGTTCCAAATAAATGAGGTTATTGTTGAATCTAATTGATTAAAAAATGATTTATTAATGTATATTGGAATGTTTTGAAATAAAAAAGAAGCTTAAGAAGAATATTCATCTTAACAATGTTAATTCTTCCAGCTGGAGTGAGATGAATGGTTGACCATCTATGCAAGTCTTGCTTAATTTTTTTCATACAGACGGCTAAATTTTGTTGATAAAGAGCGTTATATTTACTTGTGATTTTTACCCCGAGGTATTTAAACTGTTTTGCTATTATAAAAGGTAGGGTGTCTAATCTAATATTATATGATTGAGAATTCACTGGAAAGAGTACACTTTTATTCAGATTAATTCTGAGACCAGAGATCTTTTGAAATTCTGTAAATGCTGTTAAGACTGCAGGCACACAAATCTGTGGGTCTGATATATACAGTACCATATCATCTGCATATAGAGAAATTTTTTATTCCAGTCCTTCTCTGATAATCCCCTTTATCTCATAAGCATTTCGACAGTGAACCGCCAGTGGTTCAATGGTGATTGCAAATAGCATTGGTGACAAGGGGCATCCAGAAACAAGAGATTTTATTTGTAAATAACCATATTGGTATTTTCCCTGATTTCTCACCCACAACAGCTGCTAAACGTGCCGCATTTTACAGCATTAAACAGTGTTTACGAAAAGCCAAGATCAGATATAATTTCTTGTATCCTGCGCAACTTAAATGTGGACATTCAAGGCAAGCTCTACAATTTTACTTCTTCGGAGGAAGCAGAGAAAGAGCTAAGAAAACTGATTCCGACATCTTTTTGAAATACAATCGTGAGTTTCTTCCTGTCCTGGCATGGTAAAGAAGATCTTACCATCTGTTCGATCAGCTTGCAATGATACTGGTACCATAAATATGCAACGCAAAGTACATCTTGGCCACATTTTGTTTATATTTTAATTAAAATTATATGCGTATATGTATGTATTTTTTTTTTTAAGGAGACTGTTTAACATCATTCCCTTGGTTTACTGTTTTAAGAATTACAATGCTTATCCAGGGCTACTGTTTAACATCACTTCATTGGTTTACATTCTCAGGACTGTTTAAGATTATATTTTATGCTTATTGTATTTGGACAGTATTGTCAACAGATATGTCTATTTTAATCCTTAAATGCTGATGCTGTGGGTGGGGGGGGGACAGGCATCACTAGGCTTGTTTTGTTTTGAACATGCTCTGTCTCTAAAGAGAGACCCACTTAGTAAACAAGGATCAGGTCTGACTACACAAGACTGGACTGGCCAAATATTCCACTCCAGCTTTACCAAGAAAACTAGAGGTGTGGGAATTTATTATACATAGAACAATTTCATTTGTAGTATCAATCCACCTATGCCCCTCTGAGTCCACCATTTTAATTTAAAAACCTGCACACAACCACTGACCCCTGACATGTGTCACCATACAGCTTTGTATTTAGTAGTAAAGAGAATCACGCAGTGACCAGAGTGACCAGTGGAGCACAGGACTAGTGTGACAGGTGTCCTTAGTGACGTCAAATTATTCACATCTCCAGTCGGCCATTTGATTGTCTGCTGACATT
>JANRMT010062791.1:200009357-200024691 GCA_026402145.1 Polypterus bichir lapradei
TAGTGTGACAGGTGTCCTTAGTGACGTCAAATTATTCACATCTCCAGTCGGCCATTTGATTGTCTGCTGGCATTGAGGAAGACCCTGACTGACTGAAATGATAAAGAAGGATTTGTGAGGCAGAGGGTCTGGACCTGTGATGACATCAGAGAAGACCATGTGTTTATAAAAATATCAAAAAGGCACTAAATACTGGATTATTGAGAAAGTCATGTGACAGCCTACACTGATCATGTGGTGAGATTCTTGTTTTAATGTCCCAGAAGAGACACAAGTGTGAGTTACAAACACAAGAGGGCGCCACTCCTCACACTGGAGTATCTCACTGACACGCCCACTGATGTCACCTTCCCAGAATCCTCTCAGTGTCTCTGGACGTCTACTGCACATGATGTGTGTTTCCACCTGTCGGTCACTAAGCCCACTGACAGATATATGTCGATGTCCTGTGTACAGTCGTGGCCAAACGTTTTGAGAAAGACTCAAGTGTTGGTTTTCACAAAGTCTGCTGCTTCAGTGTTTTTAGATCTTTTTGTCAGATGTTTCTATGGTGTATTAAAGTAGAATTACAAGCATTTTGTAAGGTTCAAAGGCTTTTATTGATAATTACATTAAGTTTATGCAAAGAGTCATCTGTTTGTGTAACCGACTCGACTCTGCTTTTTCCTGCGTTGTGTAAATAATTATCACGTAGGCACGTTGGGTTAGAACACAAGCTTTTATTTTCCTCTTTCAGTAAACGCCTTTGCAAAACAAAAGGAAAGAAATAGACAGAGCGTCACATACACGTCCTCTTCCCTCTGCTCCTACAGCGTCCACCGCGCTTCTCGCGTTATTATTTATACAAACACATTACATGTAAAACTATTTACAAAAAAATTACTCCAATTTTCCAAAGAAAACTATTTACAATACACATAGCTTTATACAAAAAAAATCCAAATTTTATAATTATATATTCTTAACAAATGAAAAGAAAATATATATATATATATATATATATTTATATAGCATACCTTTGCAAAACAAAAGGAAAGAAATAGACAGAGCGTCACATACACGTCCTCTTCCCTCTGCCTATTAAATAATAAATTAAATCGATTATAAATTATTAACACAAAGTAAATGAAAAAAATCAAAAATATCGGGAAAAAAACTGAAACCACAACATACCCCTACAGCGTCCACCGCGCTTCTGGCATTAGTGCCAAAAACGTGGTGCACGCAGGTTGTGAGGTGTGACGCTAATTAACGCTCGTGCTACCACAGATTATATTGTTGGTATACTATAAACTATTTACAGGGATCAACACTTTTGGGGAAGTTCATAACAAAAAAAAATTAATAAATAAATAAAATTATAGATAACATTTTATACTTTGCTACATTTGTTTGTCTGAGTCAAATCTTGCAACTAATTTTAAATCCACTTTTGGAGATGCAAATTTCTTCATATTTTGCTTACGTGTTCAGTATTGATGACAATAAAATAATCTGTCAAAACCAATGCAAGTACATAACAAATTTTGCCGTAAATCAATGGTTGTGCGATTCCAATTAATGCACTCACAATGATGACATAGAGAGAATATATTGCATTATAGGAGCATAGTTAGAGACGCATCAGGTTGCCCCCAATGGCCTCTTCCAGTGAGTGGAGTGGGTAAATATGCATGCCGACTTTACTTGAGTAGCCTTGATGATGACGGTGAGGAAGTATTGGCGTAAGCTTGCTGTTCTGTTGTTGATATTTTTGAGACCAAAATATAATTCTTTTTAATATACAAGCTTTAATGGGACTACCTTGTGCTCAATTGCCGTATTTACCCTGTAAAATGATTTTCATAAATTAATCAAATGATTTTATTTAGCTTTAATCTTTTATCTGTCTACTTGATTGTCTGAAACTTTGCACTTGATTTTTAACTGACTTTTTCTTGAAATTTGGCATACAGTCCCTGTTTACTATCAATGGGAAAGGCATAGTTTGAGTAATCATACTGTCTCATTTTGATTCACACGTGAAAATTTGGACCGTACCATCGCTGATATCTAAGTGATATCTCAAGACAAAGTATCAGTTGCACCTGTATCAGGCTCCTGGTTTTCAACAATTGATTGAAAATTTAGGGCATGTACTTACACAACTATGTTTGTGATGTGTTGGTGCTGCCAGTGCATTAAAAGCCATTAAATTTCTTATATTTTGGCCAAAAATGAAAAGGCAAAATAATTTAATTTCAAACAATAAAATGCTATGCAACGAAAGAGACATTTGGAAAAACCAAAGCAAAAATATCAAAAGAACTGTGCCAACGAAGATGAAGAAACAAAATGTAAATGACTTAAACAATGACACAATCGCTTGCTTCATGAAACGCCAAGACAACGTGGAGTGAAATTAGATCTAGATCGTATTCCCCATTCACAACTACAAACTAAGGAATCGCCACAACAACGCAAAGCTCAATTGAAATCAGTTCGGTGAGTTATGACTCAAGTTAGAGCTCAAGAAACACCAGATCAGCGTGAAACATCGTTATTGGTCCAATAATGTATAACACACCTGAGACAAAACAAAACATCTGAACAACATGAAGCACAATTAGAACAGGATCATATTTGGCAAACACAAATGCAAGCTCAAGAAACACCTGAACAACGTGAATAAATATTGAACGCTGATATGAGTATATTCGAGAAAGCTATCAATGTATTTTGCATCCTCATCTGTGAAATCTGTACGAAATGCTGCTATCCAAATCAGATTTACACAGTTGCAATGCAGCGGCAGCATCATATCTTCCACTGGAACTGACAGCCAAACATATGTTGTTATTGTGCTCTTGCTGTCAAACACACACAGTCAGCAATAAGATAAATGCACCATCCAATGCATACTGGAACAACTTGGATCCTGGCCAAGTTCGCCCAGGACATCTTTGAAGTTACTGAGAGATCACCAAATACGTTACCAAGTTTATCCAACAAGGCATTAATCCTCGTCGTCGTCACCGAACATCTTGAGAACCTTAATATCAATCATGAGTTCTCTATATCCCACGGTGGTTAATTTCTAACAATCCACTCTACAAAGATGTCACTCTCTTGAAGAGATGTAGTACAAATCACTGAACCAGATAATGTACAAGACAGTAAGAATACCCCAGAAGAGCCTTCAAATGCATATATGTCTAACAATGAGAATGCCAAAATCGTTCAAACATCATGACATCAAGGCAACAATGAGATCTTCACTTAAGGGTATTTGGGTGTTCAATGTTGTGCAATGGCATTTGCCAATATCATCAGAGCAGCCATCTTTCAGCCAAGCCTATTGTCAACTAACACATTGAACACTAACATGATTGAAGGTGATGCAATATAATAGACCATCCAACTGCTGACAACGCCAAATGAGATTGATTAAAGCGGATACTTGGAAGTTTGCAACTTCAACATCATCAAACGAGATTTCGTAATGTATAATGAGTCATTCTCCATTTACTATGAAGAGAATATACCACTCTTTGCAAGCCTCCAAAATTCAGTCAATAGAGACAATATTGGAATGACATTACATGCAGCCTTAGATCAGTTGTTCACAAACCATCCAGCGGGCATAATGATAGCTACATCCAAAGTGCTTGGAAGTAATGCATAATGGAGACAAGTAATACTTTATTAATTCAAATTTGTGCATTACAAAAGAAGCAAGCACCAGACGGGATGGAAGAGCTTGTATCACTGAGGTACACAATTGAAGAACTTCATCGTGTCTGTAAGTGATCGACAGATTCATGGACCATACCATGAATTATGTTAACGTGAATCCTAAACCTGACATCATCACTCATCATTGTCACACACGTGCGCTTAGGAGGCAGCCAACAAGCCCAGAGGTGAGTGAAAGTTCATGAGACAAGGGGGTTGTTTTGGGTATTAACACCGCTCTCCTTTTTCCATCAGAATTCTAGAAGAAAAATAATAATAAAACAACGCACTCACCGAGTTTCCAAAATGGCTCATCTTCCCATACATCATCTCCACTTCCGACGCCAGATGACGTCACTCCCGGGTATACTCTAATGACATCACTTTCGGACTCATTTGATTACGTCACTTCCTCATACGTCACATCTGATGACATCTCGTCTGGTCCCCTGTTGATGATGTCACTTTCGTTCTCACAGTTATGATGTCATTTTCACCACTACTTCCTTCTGGATGCCATTTTGTATAAATACCACCATTTAATCTGCCTGCTTTATCAACTGCTATGCTTTCAATCACCTTTTTTCAAAGAAGATCACTGGACATTATACAGGGACAATTCCCCAACTCTTATTTTTGTCTCTGAAGTGGTTAATTCTTACATCATGAACACATGTACAACACTGAGGAGCTAAAAGCATTTGTCTGTTCAAATGATTCAATGGGTTAACACCCAAAATCCCATACTTCTCAAATTATGGAAAGGCAATATGAGCATCCAACCATGTGGATCGAATGAGTTGATTGCATACTTCATTGCAAAATACATATCAAAATCAGAACCAACTGACCTTGATAGTGGAATTGTTGAAGCTATTCCTCAAAATTGCCATGAAGAAACTGATATGCCAAAAAAGATCTTCAAGATCTGTATAAGAATAATGAAGGAATGTCAAGTTTCGGCATGTAAATGTGTATATCGGCTATGTCATCTGAACTTATGCGACAGCTCAAGAAATACAGTATTCCATAACAACCACAAACCTGAACAGGGTTACAAAGTGCTAAAGTTTAATGAAGCAGGCCAAGATACAGGATACTGTGCAAATATGCTTAAGCATTATGAGAAGCATCTAATGCAGCATCCTAACTTTGACTTCAATGATATGAGCTTGATGGAGTTCACAATGTTGTTCAAGCCATATTATGCAAAACCATGAGAGGAAAATGAGGGGAACATTTATGAATTTGCATATGAGGAAGAAGAGCCAACAACAAGAAGATGTCTCATAACATTAGCAGATAATAGTGAGATGGTTGCAAGAAGTACTTCTGCTGTCATACGTGTTCCGAACTTTGCTGTTGAAACTGATCTGGAAGGTTGCTTCTGCAGTCTACTACTACAATAAATGTCTTACCGGAATAAAAGTGAGCTACTAGGAAAATACAACACTGCACAAGAAGCATTTTTAGCATGTGAGGAACAGATCAAGCAAATCAGTGCACATATTGGACTATACTCTGAACGAGACCAATAGCTTGAACTTGTATTCAATCAAGTCCATGCATTTCAAATTCTCAAACAAGCAGAGCCAATTGAGATGGAGGAAGAAGAAGAAGTTCCACATAAATAAAAGTATGAAGAAGAATTCCAGTCTGCACAGCTGGCTATGAATGTGGGACAATGAGAGATGTTCACCATGGTCATGTGAAGTATTCAGCATTAAATGGCTGGTACCGAAGAAAGACTGAGAATATTCTTCACTGGTGGAGCTGGTGTTGGCAAGATTCTTTTGTTGAAATTGCTACGACAACAGATTAACACGTGTTATGCAAAGGAAACTGTCAAAGTGTGTGCATTGATTGTAGTTGCAGCATGACTGGAAAATGGATCAAAAATACATACCACCTTGAAACTGCCCATACAAAAGGATGGTCAATTCACCTCTAACCGGCAACTATTAAGAATTACACGTCAAAATTGAAAAAACATACAATTCATCATAAGTGATGAAATATCTATGGTCTCTTGCCAAATGTTATGCATGATTGATTAACAACTCAGACAGCTGAAGAACAAAGAAAAACAAGTTCTTTGGGGGTAAGCAAGCAAGTCAACGATCACAACAAAGCAGTGCTTCAATACTCCAAGAAAAAGAATAGCATAATTTATACTCATCACTGAGACTGTATGGCATTACATCTGTCATACACAAATGTTCGAGACAGACATACCATCATTGTGCATGGACTTTGGTAGGAATGGTACACATCTAATTCAGCCCAAAGAAATACAGTTCCCTGACAAGTTCAGCTATAGTACAGCTGAAAGAAGAATGCTACCATTGATTTTATCCCAGGCATACACAAAATGCAAGGCTGTACTGTAGATACTGCAGTAGTGTACTTGGGGCCGAAGCTCTTTGAGGAAGGACAAGCATACGTAGCACTGAGTCATGTAAGATCATCGCACGGACCCTGAATAGAACTTGAATGTTTGAAATTGACAGGAAAGAAGGCTTGCCAACAATGAATCCTTGGCAGAAATGGACAGATTGAGGAACCACCACCCATACTAGACATCGAAACAACATTATACATCTCAAGTCAGTATGCTCCATATGTGCAACAAACACACCATGTGCACATCATAATAAGGTATACAGATTATACCATTCTCTCCAGTCACACATTCAAAAGTAAGTTCCATAAGACGTAGGTTAGGGTGGGCATTTTCAAAGTTGTGAAGTAATGTGACTACCAGTATATCGGTCCCATACTATTATGACCAGTAACCTGTCCCGTCCTTGTTTCTTCTTACCAGGATTACATCACTCCACATCACAGAGTTACAAAATAACCTTACAGATCTTTGACATTAATTATAGACTTGGCCTATTTCTTTTAAAATGCCTAATTGAAAAGCAATTTAATGAAAATTGGCTTTGAAGTATTCAAATAATTCCGCAAAGAACATATATTATATGATAATTTTAAAGAAGCTTCCCATTAATGAAAAGTGATTAAAGAAAAATCATTTGCAAAATACTCAAAAAATAAAAAGTAAAAATATAAAATAGATTTTTTTAAGCAAAATGATATTATTTACTTGAGTTATAAATGCAGTAAAAAGCAAAAAATAAAATTTTCTTAGCATGCTAAACAAGTTTCAAAAATTTTTTGAATCAATTAATTTATGTGTGGTCCACGCACTTTTTTAGTCAAATATAATAAAGAAAATTGTGGTTAAAGAAAAATTTTTTTTTTGCTTTTTAGTGCATTTATAACTAAAGCAAATAAAATTGTTTACTTAAAAAAAAAATTTTACATGTATTTTTTTTTATTTTCTCATATACAAAGTATAGGGAAAGTATTGTAATTGGCCAACGATTCGATGCCAAGATTTTGTTGAATCTTGACGTTTTAGACCACATAGCCACGAATAAAGAATGGGACCAAAACATCCTCCGAGAGCAACTTCTCCCAACCATTCAAGGATATTTTGGTTACCAACAATGCCTTTTCCAGCATGATGGAGCACCAGGCCATGAGGAAGAAGTGATAACTAAGTAGTTCGGAGAACAAAACATAGAAATTTTGTGTCCATGGCCAGGAAACTCCCCAGACCTTAACGCCATTGAAAACTTGTGGTCAGTCCTCAAGAGGCGGGAGGACAAACAAAAGCCCACAAATTCTGACAAACTCCAAGCATTGATTATGCAAGAAGGGGCTGCCATCAGACAGGACGGTCACTTCCTGTGTCTCCCACCTTACTGTCCACACTGCCTTCAGTCCGAATCCTCTCCTCCCTGTGACCTTCTCTTTCTGTGTATGGCTGGCTGGTCATTTCTACTGCTGCGGTCCACCTATCTTCCTGTTTCTATGTCTGTCCTCCTCTCTCTCCTTCTCCTTATCCTCTTCCTTGTCCTCCTCTTTTATTCGTCCTTTTCTTCATTCTGTTCATCTCCTTCTCTTGTCTCTTCTTATCTTTGCTATACTATTCTCCTTGTCCTTACCTGTCACTCCAGTCCAGCTCTAGCTGTCCACTCCACTTTGTCTTCTGTCACTTTAGTCATCTCTTCTCCTCACACTGACTGTGTTTCTCCTCCTTATTCTATTTTAGTGATTTTAACAAACTTTAGTGAGGACATCAGAGGAGTGTAAGGGGGAAAGTGACAATGGAGGACAGGAACAAGTACGAGATTAAAATAAAGAATGGACAGCGTGGGCTTGTGGGGCAAGAAATTAAACAACAGTCTGGACAGAGAGGATGAGGAGAGTGACCAGTGTGGTGGAGGGGCTCAGGGTCACAATGCTGTCTTTATGAATTGAATTATTAAAGAGAAATCTGCAGTTGTGTCACCTCATGTCCATCTGTCTGTCCATAAGGGACACTGCAGTCTGTCCTGATTAAATATAGCATTTGTGATGTGGGAGTAGAAAAGTCAGAACCATAATGTGACAAGAACTAAAACCATGAGACAGAAAGAGACACACAGACACTCACACTTGTTGTTAACTTACCTCAGTTTCTCTAATTTGCAGTTTTCACTCCTCAACTCCTCACACAACTGATTCACTCCTGAATCCCTTATATTTTTGTTGTTGCTCAGGTCCAGTTCAGTCAGTCGTGAGTTTGTAGCAGAAAGAGCTGAGGAGAGAGCTGAGCAACATCTGGAGGAGACACCACAATCAGACAGGCTATGGAGAAGAAGAGAGAGAAGTGAGGACATGAGGAGAGACAGACAGACAGACAAACAGAAGGACAAACAACACAAAGGTTCAATGGCCACTTGTATTCTGATTTTTCACTGAAGTGCAGTGTGAACACGAGACCACTGCCATTCGTAAAGTAAGGCGCTATATACCTGACGGGGTCTCCTGCCTTCACGCTGGACTGACTGGTGCCAAGTCATTCAGACTGACATGTGGACATCAACACTGGATAAGAACATCACAGACTTGAAACTGACGGCGTCCTGCACTCATGTGACCAGATGGACTTGTCACAGGTGACCACGGGGTGAAGATGATAAACTGGAATTCTTATCTGTCATTTACCACTCAGGACTGGCAGCTCTAGTCGTGACCAGCAGCAGGTCTGTCTCTGTCTTTCTCTAAGTTTATTTATTTCTTCTTCTTCTTCTTTCGGATACTTTCGTTAGGGGTTGCCACATCGGATCATCTTCTTCCATATCTTTCTGTCCTCTGCATCTTGTTCTGTTACACCCATCACCTTCATGTCCTCTCTCACCACATCCATAGATGTTCGCTTAGGCCTTCCTCTTTTCCTCTTCCCTGGCAGCTCTATCCTTTGCATCCTTCTCCCAATATACCCAGCATCTCTCCTCTGGATATGTCCAAACTAGCGCAATCTCGCCTCCCTGTCTGTATCCCAACCGTCCAACTTAAGCTGATCCTCTAATGTCCTCATTTCTAATCCTGTCCATCCTCATCACACCCAATGCAAATCTTAGCATCTTTAACTCTGCCACCTCCAGCTCTGTCTCCTGCTTTCTGGTCAGTGCCACCATCTCCAACCCATATAACATAGCTGGTCTCACTACCGTCCTGTAGACCTTCCCTTTCACTCTTGCTGATACCCATCTGTCACAAATTACTCCTGACACTCTTCTCCACCCATTCCACCCTGCCTGCACTCTCTTTTTCACTTCTCTTCCACAATCCCCATTACTCTGTACTGTTGATCCAAGTATTTAAACTCCTCCACCTTTGCCAGTTCTACTCCCTGCATCCTCACCATTCCACTGACCTCCCTCTCATTTACACACATGTATTCTGTCTTGTTCCTACTGATCTTCATTCCGCTCCTCTCTAGAGCATATCTCCACCTCTCCATATCTCCACCTCTCCAGGGTCTCCTCAACCTGCTCCCTACTATCGCTATAGATTAGAATGTCATCAGCAAACATCATAGTCGATGGGGACACCTGTCTAATCTTGTCTGTCAACCTGTCCATCACCATTGCAAATAAGAAAGAGCTCAGTGCCGATCCCTGATGTAATCCCACCCCCACGTTGAATGCATCCGTCCCTCCTACCGCAGACCTCACCACTGTCACACTTGCCTCGTACATATCCTGTACCATTCTTACGTACTTCTCTGCCCCTCCCGTCTTTATCATACAATAACACAACTCCTCTTGAGGCACCCTGTCATATGCTTTCTCCAGGTTCACAAAGACGCAATGCAACTCCTTCTGGCCTTCTCTATACTTCTCTATCAACATCCTCAGAGCAAACATTGCATCTGTGGTGCTCGTTCTTGGCATGAAACCATCCTGCTGCTCATTAATCATTACCTCACTTTTTAACCTAGCTTCCACTACTCTTTCCCATAACTTCATGCTGTGGTTCATCAATTTTATCCCCCTGTAGTTACTACAGATCCTGCACATCCCCCTTATTCTTAAATATCGTTACCAGTACACTTCTTCTTCACTCCTCAAGTATCCTCTTACTTTCCAATATTCCATTAAACAATCTGGTTAAAAACTCCACTGCCATCTCTCCTAAACACCTCCATGCTTCCACAGTTATATCATCTGGGCCAACGGCCTTTCCATTTTTCATCCTCTTCATAGCTGTCCTTACATCCTCCTTGCTAATCTGTTGTACTTCCTGATTCAATATCTCCACATCATCCAACCTCTTCTCTCTCTCATTCTCTTCATTCATCAGTCTCTCAAAGTACTCCTTCCATCTGCTCAACACAAACTCCTTGCTTGTGAGTATGTTTCCATCGTTATCCTTTATTATCCTAACCTGCTGCACATCTTTCCCATCTCAGTCCCTCTGTTTAGCCAATTGGTACATGTCCTTTTCTCCCTCCTTAGTGTCCAACCTCTCATACTTCCTCTGTATACTCTCCTGTATTTCCTCATTCCACCACCAGGTTTCCTTTTCCTCCTTCCTCTTTCCAGATGTCACGCCAAGCACCCTTCTTGCTGTCACCCTTACTACATGTGCTGTAGTTTCCCAGCTGTCTGGTAACTATTCACTGCCACCCAGTGCCTGTCTCCCCTTCTCCCTAAACTCAACCTTGCAGTCTTCCTTTTTCAACTTCCACCATTTAATCCTTGGCTCTGCCCTCACTCTCTTCATCTTCTTGATCTCCAATGTCATCTTACAGACCACCATCCTATGTTGCTTAATCACACTTTCCCCTGCCACCTCAGTCTTCAATCTCCTTCAGATTGACTCAAATCACAGGGTTTATTTTCACCTGTCAATAAAGGAATATGTGTGCCACTGAAGTGTTATGGAGTCTGTGTTTTTATTTGTTGTTATTATTTTGGTGATACTTTTTCATTTTTCTTGCTGTCGTACCGATGCGTCTTCTATTCACCTGAGTGTTTCAGTTCAGCCAGGAGTTTCTACTGTGACGGTACCAGCCAGGAGTGCAGACACAGACCAGAGCTGCTTCCAGAACTTGCTGCTTTGAAAAGACAGGATGAGTCTGATGAAGGTGACAAGTGGAGGACAGTGAAGTGGGGCAGATGTGGAGGGGCTCGTTTGAGGTATCAGGCCAACACATTCCACTTCGACTGTAATAAAGGCGACTGTGCAGTCCTTACGTAATCAACTTGATGAATTACAAACTAAAGCTTGTGTTCAGACAGAATACAGAGAAGCCTGCATTATGGAGACATGGCTCTCTGAGTCCATCACTGTTACGGAGCTCATCATTGAGACGCCATCGTCACAAGTAAAGGGCCCGGTGGCGTCTGCCCGTCTGTATATAAATGGTGGTCTCAATCAGTAACAGTCAGAAAAGCAGTGAGCTCTGCAGACATTGAGCTGTTCAGCGTGTCACTCAGACCACTCTACTCGTCCAGAGAATTTCCACAAATATTTGTCACCGTTGTTTGTATTCATCCCAAGGCTCACCCATCGATGTCAACAGAGACGATTATCACAGCTTTAATTGACACGCTGAAAGTGAACACTCAGACCAAAGCATCAGAAGCCTAACCTTTGTCACCAGGCCTTAAACAAAGGCACCAAAAGCACAAACACATTTTCTGATTTGCACTTTGTTTTTAATTCTGCAGCACTCTTGTAAAATACTCCTCACTATTTCTTACATTCAACACTTTCTGTAGGAATTTAAAAGTCCACAAGAAGACAGTGAAGCTCTGGAGTGAAGATTCAGTCCAAAGTCTCCAAGGCTGCTTTCATTGTCCAGACTGAGATCTTTTGATGGATTCCTGCACTGATTTAGTTGAGCTTTGTGATGTTATCAGCAGCTCTGCTTCTGTTTGTGAAGACGTGCTGATCTCAGTTAAAAGTGTGAAGGCCTATCTGATCAACAAACCCTGGGTAATCAAATCTATAATGTCATTATTATATTAAAAGAAGGACAAGGAAATACTAATGAGGTATGAGCTGCTCAAAGTGAATTAAAACTTGACATTCAAAAAGATAAAGTTGATTAGAAGAATAAAACTGAACAGAATTTCTCAACACAAAATTTTAGATCGATGTGGTCAGAAATGAAATCCTTAGCTGGACATCATCAGTCAAAAAATCAAAGCCACATAAGGGTTTGTGGTTTAAAGTGCTGCTGTGATTGAGCTAAGGTTTTTAATGAATACGACTGGAGATATGAGCAGTTTGATTTGACTGAGCGATGACTCAGCTTAATGAAGATGGTTTCAGATAGCAAAGAGAGATGTTTATGTTCAGAAGGACATAGAGAACATTTTTATTAAATGAAAACCAAATAAAAGTCCTGGACCAGACCATGTTAGTGGTGGGCTCTTGAGAATGTCTGTGGAAAGTCCCAAAGCTGTAGAAACAGGTGACAGTAATACCAGCAGCTAAAAACAAAAACCCTAAAAACCTAAAAGACTTCAGTCCAGTGGCTATGACATCACTGGCCATGAAAACAAAACTTCTAAAGAGGAAACTGAGAGAGAAAACTCAGAGTTCTGAGATCCATTTCAGTTTGACTACCAGTCTACTAGAGAGGGGGACAGAGGACGCCAAGTGCATATTCTGTGCAGAACACATTTAGGGGATTTGGAGACGAGCTAAAGGACAAATCAACATCAGTCATTTTCTCTGAAGTCCTTCCAGCACCAGGAAAAAGACGAAATGAGCAGAATTTAATATTCAGCCATAATGTGTGGATGAAGGCCTGGTGTGAACAGGAAGGTTTGACTTTTCTCAGCCACTACAATGCCTTTCACTGTAAACATTTCATTTACTGACGAGATGGACCACATCTACAAGAGAAAGGGACAAACAGTCTAGGAACGAGAATCTTCAGGGAAGTGAACAGACATTTAAACTGAGGAAGAGACAAAAAAATAATCAACACAATGTAAAGAAATTTCAACCGAAAACACAAAGTTACTTTACTTGTTTTAAATGTTTACTCCTTAAAGTGAGAATAAAATATAAAATGCAGAACGAGAGGTGAGATGACTGACTTGGGACTCTGATATTTAGGAATTACAGAGTCATGGCTGAATGAGAGTGACGGAGAGGAATATCATATTAGTGTCTACACCTGCTTCAGGAGAGACAGACAAGGAAGAAAAGGAGGAGGTGTGGCGCTGTATGTGAACAAAAATATTCAGGCTGACATCTTCAAGATGGAAGGTGGAAACTTATTAGAATCACTGGGGATTAAAATAGTAAGGAAGAAAGGCAGGGGTCTGGTTATTGGAGTTTTCTGCAGGCCGTCAAATTATGATATGTTTGATAATACCGTATAATTTAATCCAGTAAGACAGATGTGCAACAAGGAGGATGTAGTGGTCAGGGGGGATTTGAACTTTCTGAACATGGATTGAGAATCCCTTGTCTGGAATACAAAAGAGGAAACTCAAATGGTGCAGATGGCAAATGGCTGTTTGTTCACCCAGTTAGTCTCAAGCCCAACATGTGGTGACGCCTGTCGAGATCTTATCTGCCCAAACAGTAAAGACAGAGGAACAAGAACAGAAGTTACTGAGACTTTGGTTTTGGTCTTGTCTGTTGCGAGAGATGGACGTCTGAAGTGGAGCTCCGCTAGCAGTGGTGTTATTTTTCATATTATCTGCTTATTATCCTGAGATATCCTGTATTTTTCCGACCTGAGCGACACTACTACAGTATATGCAAGCATATATAAACATGGCCAACAAGAAAGGGAGTCCGAAAGAAACGAAAACTAAAGATACATCCAAGCTAAGATCAGCAAGCCCAAGTTCAAGGTATGGCCTTTCAGAGACTGACCTGGATCAGTTGGGCGAAAGCCCAGACTCCTCGGGACCACGGTCCGTCACATCGTCTTCGGTAGAGAGCGAAATGGGGAGTGAATGTACGAGTGTGAGTGAAGCAGGTCTCGATAGCTCGCCGATTGGAGAAGATCACCTGAAACTGGAAAAGGCCTTGCAGTCCATGGTTTCAACTACTCCACGCGAGCTGGAGACATCGGGAACACCAGCTACAATAGAGCCTACCACCTCACCTACAGTGCACAAAAGCACAATTGATTTGTCTGAACTGAAGGTGATGATCGCTGAGCTCATGCAAGAGATCAAGAAATATATAAAGAATAGTGAGAAGGCAAATGAGAAAGCAAGGGAAAAGGCAAATGAGAAGCTGCGACAGGAGCTGCGACAGGAGCGGCAGCAGGATAATAAAGACTTGGAGAAACGCATATGTGTTCGCTTTGAGGCAGTCTTTAAAGATATGCTGGGTAAATTTGAAGAGCACATTCAGGAAACCTCGTTTAAACTGAGCACACTAGCTGATCAACTGGAGGATGTCAAGGAGACATTCATGACTCGGATTGAAACAGCCGAAAATCTAGCTGCCAGTGCTGAAGAAAAAGCAACAACTGTCAGCTCCGAATGCAAAAAACTCGGAGACAGACTTGCTGCTTTGGAAGATGGAAGTAGAAGGAATAATATCAGAAATGAAGGTATGCCTGAGAATCGAGAAAGTCCAAACCCTGTGAAATTCGCAGCTGAACTATTTTCTAAAATAATTGGAGAGGACTTTAAAGCAGATTCTGAGATAGCAGCAAATACCATTAGACCTAGATCTTTTATTATTCGCTTTGAGAGATTATTATTTAAGCTAGAGGTGATGGCACTCTCAGACACAAACAAGAGATTATATATGAAAATAACCACATTCGTATCTTCCCTGATTTCTCTCCAGCAACAGCTACTAAACGTGCAGCCTTCTACAACATGAAAAAGCGGTTACGGCAAGCCAATATGAAATACAGCCTCTTGTATCATGCCAAACTGAAAGTAGAATTGCACGGTCAATTCAGTGTCTTCGCTAGCAAGGAAGAAGCAGAAAAGGAATTAAGAAAGCTGATCCCGGCACTATTCTGAAACATAATAGTGAGTCATGGCTGTTCATGATATGGCAAGGATTAATAACCTACTGTCTGATCTATTTGTTAAGATACAGGTTTTTATCATTATATATCCTCACTAGCAAAATACCCGCGCTTCGCAGCAGAGAAGTAGTTTGTTAAAGAAGTAATGAAAAAGAAAAGGAAACATTTTAAAAATAATGTAGCATGATTGTCAATGTAAGTGTTTTGTCACTGTTATGAGTGTTGCTGTCATATATATATATATATATA
>JANRMT010062791.1:200034691-200093561 GCA_026402145.1 Polypterus bichir lapradei
AACCTTCCCGATTTTCCTCATCTTGCACCCTCATCCATGCTGGAAAATATATTGCTCAATCTCAAGGACAGGACTTAGACTCCATCTCTACAATATATAAAATCATTTTACAGTCCCTCCCTTTCAAAGATCCAAGAGGACACTGGGAAAAAGATCTCTCAATTAATATATCAGAAAAGGAGTGCAAAATAGCAATGCAGAGAATTCACTCGAGCTCCATATGCGCAAAGCATACAATTATACAACTCAAAATTATATATCGAGCACATCTGTCTCGCCTAAAACTCTCCAAAATGTTTCCAGGGCATGATCCAACCTGCAAATGCTGCAACCAAGTCCCAGCCTCACTAGGTCACATGTTCTGGGCCTGCACCAAATTAACATTATTCTGGACCAAAATTTTTAATTACCTCTCAAACAGCCTTGGACTCACAATCCCTCCTAACCCATTAACAGCTGTGTTTGGGGTTCTTCCAGATGGGTTTAAAGTGGAGAAAGACAAACAAATTGTGATTGCATTCACTACTTTTGGCACGCAGACTTATTCTGATAAACTGGAAGAATTCAAACTCTCCTCTTTTAAGTCAGTGGGAAACCGATGTGTTATACTATTTGAAATTGGAAAAAATCAAATACTCAGTTAGATGATCGTACAGACTTTTTACAAAACATGGCAGGATCTAATCAGTAATATTTTAGAATAAGCTCTTAAAGCATAGAGGAAGCAATTATTTCTGTATTTCTTTTTCTTCTCCATTCATCTGTATTGGCTTATCAAACTTATCAATTTAGGTACGTTTACAAGCCTTAAGTTTTACTCCGTTTGCCTTGCTCTCTCTCTCAGGGGTGGGGGTCGACTTGTTCTCAATTCTACTTTTTGTAAAAATTGATTGATTTGTATGGAATGATTGCAATAAAATTAATAAAATTAAAATAAAAAAAGAAGTTACTGAGACTTTAAGCAGCAGTGATCACAACATCATCAAATTTCAGATAATCTTTCAAAACACACAAATATAGTATAAAAAGAAAACTTCTAATTTGAGGGAAGCAGACCTTATGGGATGAGGAAGACTCTAGAAAACATTCAATGTAAAGCAAAACCTCAGCAACTCAAACAGATAGTTGGTGTTATATCAGAGATCTTTTGATCCAGACTCAAAATAAATTTATTTCAAAGCAATAAAACAAATACCTTAAAATCAATTGAAATGGAAAAACAGAAGCACAGTTTAAAATTCTGGAGTGGTCTCCCCTTGACTTTCTCGTATACTCGGATATAGGGATGAATATTTGAGGAGTAAACCACAAGACAATGATTATATTTTTATATTATGTACATTAAAGAACCATCAACAACAAATCAAGTCAAATTAATAATATATTGACCAATTATTCTAAAAGTAAAGTTGAATAAATCGGACTCTGCAGATGCATGAATAAAAAGGTAAAATACCACTTCCGGTTAATGGAAATAGCTCAAAAGTTGATAGAAATCTACATTTTTTATGCAAAATTTAGTTTACCTAAGTGAAAGCGTACTCATGTTGTTGTGTTTACACACACACACACACACACAGACAGACACACAGACATAATTCCAAAAATGGTATCTTTGGACTCAGGGAGGTCTAAAACATCGAGATACGGCAAAATCTCAAAATGGAATTTTTGGAGGATTCCATTACTTTCCCTATACTTCCTATACAAGAAAGAAAAAAAGGGTAGAAATGGAGTTACATTACTAAACATGTTTGAAATCGCTCACAAAGATGAAGCCTCACAAACATCAGGATTTAGTATTTGCAAAGAGGAGACTAATGATAGCTTGACCAGGTCTGAGGGGGAGGCTAATGTTAAGGTGATGAGGAGCAGGAGAAAAACAAAAACACAGAAGCAAGAGGCTAACGTTACCATTTATGATGATGATAATGATAATGATGACGATGATGATAATGATGATGAAGCTCTGCTCTGTCTAATGATTGGCAGCAGAAACCTTACTGCATTTCTGTAAACTCTGCATTATGGGTACCCTCTTAAAACCCTGCTTCTTTAATAGCAGTTTATGGTTCTTCACTGGGTCATGTCATTCCTCCTAGAACTATGGCTTGACCAAACACCATTTAATTCTGGGAAGGGTTCTTTGTATATGAAGTTGGTTCTTTGTGCTTTGTAAAACTTTCCAATATCAAAAGAAAGGCTAACTAGTAGGAAACAGATAAAAAAAAAACCTGCTTGTGTTACTGTATACAGCAAGAGTCCCTTTAATAATCATGAGCCTCTGGTATTTCACAAATCTGTGATTATCAATACATGGTCATTTACATTATGGAACCATCAAGTGGATGGGTCTTTAAGAAAAAAAAAATAGTTTCCCCTTTGGCATCACTCTGAAGAACCACTCTGGCACCTTTATTTTTAAGAGTATACCATGAACAGAGCAAATAAGAGAACTGGCTATTTGGCAAAGGCATTTATTTTAGAAAGAAGCATGGAAGTGTATTAGGGCCATGGAGAAGAAAAAAAAATATGAACACACTGAAGAAAATAAAAAGTGTAGCCTATGTACAGTATTTCCACTTTAATAACAACGCCGTGTCCTAAGTTTATAACTAGTTTTACTTTCACAAAGGTGTTTATCATTTGGTGACTGGTTATGTGGAGAAAGAAAAAGGAAGGATAGGAACTGGGGGTTTGGTACGTCAGACAGAGACAGCACGCATGCAATAAAGAAAGCCCGCTCAGAAGAACATCCATTGATTTCCGTGTTCGTGTCTCCGACCGCCAGATCATGAACCCAACATTGATACAATATTTCAGTTAAACCAGTGTGATACCCACTCATACACCCAGCTATTCTATGTTAATTAGTTTTCCCTTTTTTTAATTTTTTATTTATTTTGTCTTTTTTCTCTTTCTTCATCATGTAAAGTACTTTGAGCTCCATTATTTGTATGAAAATGTGCTACAGTATATAAATAAATGTTGTTGCTGTTGTTGTTGTTCTCTGATCCTCGTCATACCTGCCATAAAGGTTCTCTACACTGAACGTACACCTGGGGACCCCTTACTGTGAAGGAGCAGCACTATCCCCACGCCACTGTGCGTCTCATCATGAAAATGACATCAAGTATTTACAGTATCTTAACATTTTAATTGTTCAGAGAGCAGTACTATTATAAAGTGAATGTATTCTGTGTGGCAGCAAATTTATTAAACCCAGCGTGCAGTGGCGGTTTTAGACCGGGGCCAACAGGGGCCTGTGCCCCTATAGAACTGGCCCTGGCACCTGTTATGGAACCCTGTGCTGAAAAGATAAAATTTTATTCTCTATATACCTTCACCCTATTTCACCCTATTTCCTTTTTAGGAAATTTAACATTTCTTTTCACTGCTATGCTGATGATACTCAGGTTTATATTCCTGTCTGCAACTCTGCAATAAATCAACTCCGCAACTGTCTGTCTGAACTAAGATCCTGGATGGCCAATAATTTTCTTGATCTGAATCAAAATAAAAAGGAGGTGCTTATAGCGGGTCCATCAACTAAAGCACAATTTGGTCTTGGACTTCTCGGCTCTTTCTCTGTCTTTTCCAAACTTCAAGTCCACAATCTCGGTGTTACCTTTGACAGTAACCTCTCTTTTGAGAAACAGATTAATTCTGTAGTCAAGAGTTGCTTTTTCCAACTTTGTCTATTAGGTAAGATCAAGCCTTTTCTATCTTCTAAAGATCTTGAGAAAGCTACTCGTGCTTTTATCTTTTCTTGCCTCAATTACTGCAACTTGCTGTATTTTGGGATTAGCAAATCTCTGATACGCAGGTTACAGTCGGTCCAGAATGCTGCCGCTCGCTTTCTGGTTTGGGCAAGAAAGTCTGATTCTGTTTCTCCTATTTTAGCTTCTTTACACTGGCTGCTTGTCAGTTTTCAAATTGATTTTAAAATCTTGTTGCTAGTTTTTAAATCTTTACATGGACTTGCTCCTGCCTGTTTATCTGAATTGTGTGTTTTACACCAGCCATCCAGAGTGCTTAGATCTTCCGGTCAGTTGTGTCTTGTTGTCCCTCGTACCGAGTGTAAAACTAATATTAAAGAGTTGTCTAACAATTGAACTGTTCAAAACAAGATTAAAGACTCATTTCTATTCACTTGCATTCCAGGACCTTCAGTAATACTGATGGTTTCCACATTGTGATTATATAACATTACTTCTATTTATTATTTATTTTTATTTATGTTGATATATTGTTATTTCTATTTATGTTATTTGTTTGTTTTTCTTTTATTCTATTGTTGTAAAGCACTTTGGCCACAGCATTTCTATGTTGTTTTAAATTGACATTGACATTTAATTAATTACTTACGGTGATATGTGCTGGGAGGGCGGCACGGTGGCGCAGTGGTAGCGCTGCTGCCTTGCAGTTAGGAGGCCCGGGTTCGCTTCCTGGGTCCTCCCTGCGTGGAGTTTGCATGTTCTCCCCGTGTCTGCGTGGGTTTCCTCTGGGCGCTCTGGTTTCCTCCCACAGTCCAAAGACATGCAGGTTAGGTGGATTGGCGATTCTAAATTGGCCCTAGTGTGTGTTTGTGTGTGTCCTGTGGTGGGTTGGCATCCTGCCCGGGATTGGATTCCTGTGTTGGCTGGGATTGGCTCCAGCAGACCCCCGTGACCCTGTGTTTGGATTCAGTGGGTTGGAAAATGGATGTATGGATGGATATGTGCTGGCACGGAAACCACCGGAACTAACATGCCGGAGCGTTCCACACGGACTCTTTAGGGTGCTGCACGCTCACTCTTTTGCCGGCGGGTTTTGGAGCAGAAGAGGTAAAAAGGAGAAAGGAGACCACTAGCACACACTGTGGCTGCCTGCACTTCCTCTCAGTGCATGAAGAAGTCAGTTTAAGAACCACGTATCGATTAACAACTGGGTCGGTAACATTTAACAAAAAGCATTCAATGTGCTACATTAACTTATGACAGGGTTTGAGAGAATCTAGTTGATTTTAAGATGAACTTTATGACATGGCAAAATTAAACTAGAGAGAGAAAAATCAACGGTTTAAAGTGGAAATGTTGAGAATGTCCATTTTGGAGTCTGGATTAATTGTGTCTGTTAATTTTTAACTATTCATAGCTGCAACGCCAGTTGTTGATTTACACAGATGCCAGTGTCAGCTACTACTGCCTACTGCCTTGCCTTGTTTAAATGCAAATAACAAGTACGAGTCACAAGGAACTTTTACAAATGCCCCATCAAACACTCAGCCTCTTTTGCTTCTGTGTGGGTGAAAAAAAATGCAAAAAGAAAACTTCTGAAGGGAAAAAAAGCTTTGAAAATTCCTACATGGCTCCTTAGCAGCAATCAAAACACAATTTTTAATTAGGAGTCATATGTGTTTTTTAATTACCTCTCGCACCTCAGAACACAAAACTCTAAGCCGTTTCTCTTCCGTTTTCAAGGATGACGTCAGCATGTCAGTACATCTCAGTCTCAGCAATATGCCCAGTCCAATTGTCATGTAATGTGATGTAACAACACGTCGGTGGCACAGAACTGACAACATTGTGACATTCAATGCCCTCTCCACTGGCATGACAACAGAGCACATGTGACACTGACAGGCCCTCCAGCTCTTTACAGTCTGTCAAGCCGTTGAGCTCACAGTCAGCAGTTGGCCCTTTGGGCTCACAGACCACTCTTTATTCACAAGGATTAGTTTTTATACATTTCAGACCCATTTTGTGACATTAGTGTCGAATAGTGAGAACTGAAGTGATTTGTACAAATCAAATAAATTTCCAGCAAAACCCAATGTTTCACTTATCAAAAAATGTTTAAAATACATTGTATTTTGCTTCCAGCTAAATTTGCGTCATTCATGCAAACAGAGATATGTTTAGTTCATCTGGAGACATTTTCTTGCATTAATACTGAATACATCTCCCTGCCATTTACTATTTAATTAAAAATCCCTCATAAAAAAAAAAAAAACAAAAGAAAATCAAATGAAGTCTGCATATTCTCAGCTAGAATAAGATCGTTGACAGGCAGTGGAGAGGGTTGTTTCATTGGCAACTTTCTACGTTCTGATGTACACAATGGGGTGTTTTTTTGTGTCATACAGGATATCATCTTTAAAAAAATGTCCTGCACTCCTACATAAGAATTAAATAAGGAGCTTAAATAGAATTGCTTTGAATTAATGTGCACATCTCTCAGATTCACGTGTCTGCTCTGATTGATTCATTTGTTCAGCACAGAACATGATGTTTGCTGTCAGCTCCGTTTATTTTTCATATTCAGCCGACTAGTCAGCTTGTTCATTAGCTAGTCAGTCAGTTAGTTAGTCAGGCTTTACTCAGTCACTTTAGTCAGTCACTTCTGCCGTTTTGTGTGCCAGTTTGAGAACAGTACGTTTTTTTGGAGTCAGTTTTGTAATTTGTTACTTGTGTATTGCTATACTTATTTCTTTAAAGTTATTAGTATTAAGTTTATTTTACTGAATATCTTTCTGCATTTACTGATTAGTTTAAACTTCTTTAATCGACTTTCACAAATAGGCTCAATCAGCTGCTCCTTTCTCAAAGAGACTTAAAGGCTCTGTCACACAAGTGGCAGCCCTCAAGTGTAGCCCTACTGTGTAAAGTCTGCAAGTCTACCTGTGAGAGACCACCGAGCAAGGACACTAGAAAAGGAAGCAGACACTCACACTTCAAAAAGGTACTGTTTTTAGCTTTTAATTTTCTTTCTCTGAGTGTGTCTACAGTACATTCAAGTTGTTAACATTAGATGTTTCTCTCACCCCTTTAGCAGAAGAAAAGAAAATATGACAATCTTCATCTGCTTCATTATGCCTCCTCTTCAGTTATCTCTTCTCCTTTGGCTTGTGGAAATGACAGTCTGCAGTCAAGAAAGTAGAATTTATTTCAGCTTTCACCACCAAAAGTGTCTGCAAGCACTTCCCTCCTGTTTCATCTTCACCCACACCTGTTGTCACACTGTCTGGTGTGGATGACAAGTATCCTTGTGTCAAAGAATTGGAGATTCATTCACCCCTGGGTAATGTATGCAACTGCACAACCTTTGAGTTTGATGCAGTTACTGTCACCTATCTAATTAACATTAACAGTGTTGTTATTTATCACCCTCCAGTTTTGCTCAAGAACATCCTCGATGAGCTGGATGGACTGCTCTCTTCCCTCCCAGATGACAGCAGTCCACTTCTAAACATCAGGGACCTGAACATCCACCTGGACAATCCTCCTACTGCAGACTTTCTCAGTTTCCTTTCATCCTTTAACATAACACACCAACTCAAAAGGCCAGCAACCTGTTCAATGTTGTTCTCTCACACAACTGCACTTCCACAAATGCAACTGTCAATCCCCTACACACATCTGAGAACTTCTTCATTCAGTTATCTCTGATTCTTCTCTCTTCTTATGCACAAGGCTGCTCCAAGAATCAATGCTGAGTCATTTACTCTTCTCTCTCTACACCTCGTCACTGGACCCCATCATCCAATCCAATGGTTCCTCATATTTGTGCTCTGCTGATGATGCACAGCTGTACCTGTCGTTCCCACCTGAGGACTAGGTATCAGTTAGAGTCTCTGTATGTCCTACTGAAATTTCAAACGGATGAAGGACTGCCACCTAGAGCTCTTCCTGGCAAACATGGAGCTTCTTGTTATCCTGGCCAGACAGTCTGTTCAATTCCCATCTTTGTACAGCTCATTGTCACTAACACCTGCCAGGTCAGTGCGCAGCCTTGGGGTGGTGACAAGCAGCTATCTTTCTCTGACCACATTTCTGATGATTCACTATGTATAAAATCTACAGACCTTATCTGATTGAATACACAGCCCAACTTCTGATCCAGGCTTTGGTCTTGTCATGTCTGGATTACTGCAACTCACTACTAGCAGGAGCACCCACATGTGATATCAAGCCATTACAGATGGTCAAAAATACAATGGCCATCTTGTATTCAAACAGCCAAGACAGACTCATGTCACTCCTCTGTTCAGATTTCTACTATGGCTCTCTGTGGAAGCACACATTACGTTCAAATCCTTGATGCTTTCCAATAGAGTAGTCAATGGGTCAACACCTGAGTATATGGAGACACTGGTGAGGTGCTGTGCTCCCTCTCACCCACTTAGGCCTGACAGTGAACAGTTATCGAGTCTCAATTCAGTCCCTTTTCACGTGGAGCTCCTAGTTGGTGGAACAAGCTGCCCACCTCCATCTAGACTTCTGTGACTCCCTCAATGTGTTTAAGAAGCGATTGATGACCCTCCTGATTTATCAATATCCACCAAACTGTTAAAGAATGTTTTTTATTCTGTATATGTCTGTCATATTGTTAACTGATCATTTTTTGTTATGCTAGCATTATAGCTCTTCACTTGTGATGATGAACTGTTGCAACCTGTCGTGCTACATCTGCTTCAAAAAGTTCATAGAGTGATGTTACTCAATTATGTTGACCACCTTTGTACATCGCTTTGGATAAAAGTGTCTGCCAAGCAAATAAATGCAAATGTTAATGTCACACCATCCACATACAAGGACATAGTGCCAAGAAGTAATGTGCCACCAGACCAAGAGTTGAAAATGACAAGCAGAGTTCATAAATATATATAAACATATTAACAAGCTGGCCTGGTGGTCTTGTGTTTAAATTGAAGTGCTGAAGGATCAGCAAAACTGCAGTCATCTGGACGTGATCTTTTTGAATTGTAGCTGCCGGCTGCACAGACATTGTCTTACATGATTTCAATATTGTGATGGTGTCAGCTGAGATATCAGCACTGAGTCAGCAGCAGGATAAGCTGTGCCATTTGATGGAAATCTGATAAAAAGGGTGAGTCGGCCACAGTGGCATGATCTCCATCCTAGTGTGGCTAAAGCAAGCCGTCCATCTAAGGAGAGTGAGCTACCTAAAAGAGCAAAGAAATGAGGAAAGGTCCATTGGGCCTGCACTGGTGAGCACCACCCGACATTACCACATATAGACATGGAGTTACATGTCAAGAAGAAACTCCTCAAAGACACGGCAAACATAACAACAAAGGAGACATGTGAGTGCAAACTGAAAGATTTGCTGTGTAGAAACCCTTGTTGTGGGTTACTAGTTGTCACTTGTCACACAGCCATGTGCACAGACTTGTCCCCAACTTGTCTCAGCTCTTCCTCTTGTCCACTCTGCTCCTTTACTCCAGGCTGTGCTCAGCCTTTTTCTAGTCCTCTCAGTTCTTTGCCTTGGCCCAGTCATCTGAGGTCAGGCTTGAACCTGAGTTTGTCCTTATTGTTTTGTGCTAATGCCCACTTGTCCATTTTAAAGACATTGAAATATATTGACTTAAAGCTGTCCTGTGACTCCACTGTGGCCTCTGTCATCTACATGCTCTTAATCAGCTTGTGATGGCCTTGATGGCCGCAGCTGTCACACTCCCTTGGAACTGAGATGTCAGTAGTCATGTCTGAGGATGAGCCGAGCAATAAGAACACAAACAAGCAAAATGAGATGGTAAGCGCTGAGTGATCTTATGATACAACTGAACAAAGTGTTCAAAACCTAAATAAAGTGCAGTGCTACTTCAATAAAAAAGTTAATGAATAAATTAGTATTCCCTGATACAAACAGTTTTCTTTGGAGGATGTTAAAATCACAAGTAATAAAAATAAGGGAAAAATTACTGGAGGATCAGTCCATTAAAATCACAATAAAAGCTGTGTCACCTCCAAAAACTGACGTCTTTCCTGCTTACCATTTAAGATCTCTTCACCAAGAGGAGAGACTACCAGCAAGAGCAGTCATCCTTCACATTGGCTTCTACCCCAGCCACCTTAGCTGGTCATCACTGGGTGGTCTCATGGTCTGGAACCCCTGCAGATTTTATTTTTTTTCTCCAGCCATCTGGAGTTTTTGTTTTTTCTGTCCTCCCTGGCCATCAGACCTTACTCTTATTCTATGTTAATTAGTGTTGTCTTATTCTAATTCTTACTTTGTCTTTTTTTTCTCTTTTCTTCATCATGTAAAGCACTTTGAGCTACATTATTTGTATGAAAATGTGCTAGACTTTGTGCCAGCAAAGCAGCAGGTCCAGATGGAGTAACGCCACGACTGCTGAAGGTCTGTGCGTTGGAGCTGTGGAGTCCTCTACAGCGCATCTTCAACCTGAGCCTGAAACAGGGGAGAGTCTCGAGGTTTTGGAAGTTTTGTTCTTGACTATCCTGCTCAGGCTCATTTTAACCCTTAAACCTCCAGAACTGGCTCTAGTCAGTTCCCAGTGCAATTTTCGAGCACGCCGGAGCTGAGTGTATTTGGCGACATACATTCGTTAAACTCTGCAGCCGGCTAAAGTTGTTTCCCAGTGCAATTTTCCAGCATGCCGGAGCTGATCAGTCCATACCATATATTCGTTGTGCAGCCAGCTCATGACCACTGCTGGCCCCGGCAGAACTGCAGCACCACTGTCTCTGGGATTGAGCCACTGCACTAGCCTAACCTGCAAGCATCAGCACTTACCTCTGTGTGCTTGCGTGCAGCCAGTTCAAGTGCAGTTGGCTCGGTGATTTACTGACAATGGTGTCAGTTGCACCTTGTACATATTGTTCCATTGGTTTTTTTTAATAGTTTTTACAGTTCATTGGCAGTGTGTTGCAGTAATTGTGATGCTCTTTGCATAAAAAAAAAAAAAAAAAAAAATAGGTGTTCAATTAAAACTTCACATTTTCTTTGTGAATTGTGACGTTTACTTAAAAAGTGCAGCAAAAAAGTATTTGGTGTCCAGGGGTGCATTAACCCCCAAGTATGTGGCAGTTTAAGGGTTAAACTTACTGGGGTGCAGGTGTCCAATTCCACACCCCAGAACACTAATGAGGACACTGGCTGAACCACACGTGTCTGTAGGTGTAAAGTGCGCTCCGCCAATTCACCACCAACACTCCAGGGCTGCTCTGCTCCCCCACACTACCACATCCACCTACGCCCCTCTGAGTCCACCATTTTAATTTAAAAACATGCACACAACCACTGACCCCTGACATGTGTCACCACACAGCTTTGTCTTTAGTAGTAAAGAAAATCACGCAGTGACCAGAGTGACCAGTGGGGCACAGGACTAGTGTGACAGGTGTCCTTAGTGACATCAAATTATTCACATCTCCAGTCGGCCATTTGATTGTCTGCTGGCATTGAGGAAGACCCTGACTGACTGAAATGATAAAGAAGGATTTGTGAGGCAGAGGGTCTGGACCTGTGATGACATCAGTGAAGACCATGTGTGTATAAAAATATCATAAAGGCGCTATATACTGGATTATTGAGAAAGTCATGTGACAGCCTACACTGATCATGTGGTGAGATTCTTGTTTTAATGTCCCACAAGACACACAAGTGTGAGTTACAAACACAAGAGGGCGCCACTCATCACACTGGAGCAGTGATGGCGAACCTTTTAGAAACCGAGTGCCCAAACTGCAACCTAAAACTCACTTATTTATCACAAACTGCCAACACGGCAATTTAACCTGAATACTGACAGGTTTAACCTGAAAACAACTCATACATTAACATCTTTTGTCTTAAAAGAAAAACAGAGCTTTCAATGATACAAACAACTTTTTATTGAAAGGTAAAAGTCTGCATATGGTATGCTTTTGAACAATTAATGTGATTTTTGCTGTTGTATGCATGCTGATAATTTGTCTAACCTTGGCTCACACTTTGTAAGTTTGAGAGCAACACATGCAGCACTCAGGTCATCTGTTAGTCTGTTTCTGGTGTCAGATTTGATAGAATTCAGCGGTTCTCAAAATGTGGGCCGCGCAAAGTAACAAAAAAGTGGGCACGAATGTTGCCATATGTGGCGTAAGTTCGGTATTCGTAGGGAAATTTTAAACTTGTAGCGGTGTATTGGCAGCAAAAAATATAGGAATACATTTTATTAGGGTTTCAAAAAAACGTTTGGGGGGTCGCATTTAAAACTGTTATGAAAACTTGGGTCGCAAGTACTTAAAGGTTGAGAAACGCTGATATAATTCAAAGCATGAAAACAGCTGCTCACAACCATAAGATGTTCCAAACAAAGTAAGGAAAGCAATCCCAAGTGCCCTCATTGACTTAAAATTATTTGGCAGAGAATTCCACACTTTAAGGATTCCATTTTCAGAAGTAACTGTGCTGTCCTTTGTCATCCCTTCTATCTTCTCAAGTGTTTCACGCAGGTCTTTCCCATTAACCCCCGTTTCCATTTCCATTCCCTTTCCCGTGTGCGCTCGCTCTCTCTCTATCTCTCTCTTTCTTTATCCCCTTTCCATCCACCTCACGTTTCTCTTCTATATTACGGGGTCGTGGATCAGGTGTGGCGATTAGCATCTCCCGGCAACAATTACAGATTCGGACGACTCCTCACCTGTGCGCTTAAGCGAGGACCGCCCGCATCACAAAGCTCCCGGAAACCGCTCCGGCCACTCTACCATAATCCCCTTTAAGCCGCGAGTGCGGCGATTATCTATTAAAACTGGCCTTTTCAATTTTGAGCTGTGGACCCGCTATACCACATCCTCTCCAACCCCACCACTGGAATCACAGACTCAACAGGCTGCAGTCCGTGCCGCACCCTCACGCCACATGTGAGCCGCCCGCCTTACCCCAGACAGGCGAGGGTGGAAGCGCTCCCATTGGGCTGCTGGGCAGAGGGGAGGGTGATGTGATAAAAGTCCTCCGGCGCAGGGGGAGCTGGGAGGGGAGTAGCCCGGTCCCGCATCCCTCTGGCTTTATAGTAACGAACTCTGTGCTGGGTTGAAGGCGCGCGTGCCCACAGAGAGGGCTCTGAGTGCCCCCTTTGGCATGCGTGCCATAGGTTCGCCACCACTGCACTGGAGTATCTCACTGACACGCCCACTGAGGTCACCTTCCCAGAATCCTCTCAGTGTTTCTGACGTCTACTCCCTATGATGTGTGTGTCCACCAGTCGGTCACTAAGCCCACTGACAGATATATGTCGATGTCCTGTGTAGACCTGGGGGTCATGTCTTGTAGAATGATGTCGGCCTGTTCAGTCCACTTGGCTATAATGGCGGTCACTTCCTGTGTCTCCCACCTGACTGTCCACACTGCCTTCAGTCCTAATCCTCTCCTCCCTGTGACCTTCTCTTTTTGTGTATGACTGGCTGGTCATTTCTACTGCTGCTGTCCACCTTTCCTCCTGTTCCTCTGTCTGTCCTCCTCTCTCACCTTCTTCTTATCCTCTTCCTTGTCCTCCTCTTTTATTCATCCTTTTCTTCTATCTGTTCATCTGCTTCTCTTGTCTCGCTTTATCTTTGCTCTTCTATTCTCCTTGTCCTTATCTGTCACCCACACACACACACTTGTTGTTCACTTACTCCAGTTTCTCTAATTTGCAGTTTTCACTCCTCAGCCCCTCACACAGCTGATCCATTCCTGTGTCCTCCATGTTGTTGTTGTAGCTCAGGTTCAGTTCAGTCAGTCGTGATTGTGGAGCAGAAAGAGCTGAGGAGAGAGCTGAGCAACATCTGGAGGTGAGACAACATTCAGACAGGCTGTGGAGAAGAAGAGAGAGAAGTGAGGACATGAGGACAGACAGACAAACTGACAGACAGAAGGACAAACAACACAAAGGTTCAATGGCCACTTGTATTCTGACTTTTCACTGAAGTGCCGTGTGAACACGAGACCACTGCCATTCTTATAAAGTAAGGCGCTATATACCTGACAGGGTCTCCTGCCTTCACGCTGGACTGACCGGTGCCAAGTCATTCAGACTGACATGTGGACATCAACACTGGATAAGAACGTCACAGACATGAGACTGACGGCGTCCTGCACTCAGGTGACCAAATGGACTTGTCACAGGTGACCATGGGGTGAGGATGACAAACTGGAATTCTTGTCTGTCATTTACCACTCAGGACTAGCAGCTCTAGTGGTGACCAGCAGCAGGTCTGTTTGTCTCTTTGTCTAAGTTTTTTATTTGTTGTAATTCATTTTTAATTATGGGTTCATATTCTGAACAGGAATAAAGGAATATATGTGTCACTGAAGTGTTATGGAGTGTCTGGTTTTATTTGTTTTCTATTATTTTGGTGATACTTTTTTACTTCACTTGCTGTCGTCCTAATGCGTCTTCTATTCACCTGAGTGATTCAGTACAGCCAGGAGTTTCTACTGTGACGTTACCTGCCGAGTGCAGACACAGCCCAGAGCTGCTTCCAGAACATTCCACTCTCAAGAGATAGGGTGAGTCTGATGAAGGGGACAAGTGGATGTCAAATGGCTGTCTGTTCACCCAGTTTGTCTCAAGCCCAACATGTAGTGACACCTGTCGAGATCTCTTCTTTTCAAACAATTAAGACAGAGTAACAAGAACAGAAGTTACTGATAATTTAAGTACCAGTCATCACAACTTGGTCAAATGTGAGATAATCTTTGACATCACACAAATCTACACAAAAATGAAGACTTCTAACTTGAGGAAAGCAGACTTCATGGGGATTAAGAAGTGTCTACAAAACATCAAATGTTAAAGCAAAACCTCAGCAACTATGAATGCAAGTCGGTGTTACTTCAGAGATCTTCTGATCTTGGCTCAAAATAAGTTGATTTCCAAAAGCAATAAAATAAAAGGAATTAAAATTGGCTGAAATGGAGACAGCAAACAAATTCAAAAAGACATGGAAAATGGAGTTTAATGTAGAAAAGTGCAAAGTGCTGCATGTGGAGAAAAGGAACATCAATTATAAATACAAGATGAGATGCACTGAGTTGCAGGAAGAGACCTCTGACAAGAATTTATCAGTTTATGTTGACATAACATTTTCATTGACTAAGCAATGCACAGAAGGAATTAAAAGACATAAAAATATTTGGTTATATAATAATGACTGTTGAATTTAAGTCAAGCGATGTTCTGCTCAAACTATATAATGCACTAGTGAGACCACATCTGGAGTTCTGTGTGCAGTTCTGGTCACCACAGTATAAGAATTATAAGGTCATATTTCTGTAACAGGACTCTAAGAGTCATGCTAGACGATTTTTCATCCGAATCAGTCCCACTCCCTTGTGGGGTCCCCCAGGGTTCCATTTTGGGGCCACTGCTTTTTTCAATCTATATCCTGCCTTTAGGTGCAATTTTTAGAAAACATGCAATTTCATATCACCTATATGCTGACGACTGCCAAATTTATTTCTCCCTCAAGCCAACTGACTCCACCAAACCTCTTCTCGACTGCCTATCTGACATTAAGGACTGGCTGGCTGTAAACTTTCTTCACCTGAAAGATTCAAAAACCGAGGTCATTGTTTTTAGTCCCGACTGCAAACAGACCCCACCCCTTGGCCTCGACTCTCTTCCCATTCCAGTAACTTCGTCTGTCTCCAATCTTGGAATCAAAATGGATACGGTCCTGAAAATGGATGCTCAAGTCAATAGCACAGTAAAATCCTGCTTTTTCCATCTTAGGCGAATCGCCAAAAACTTAAGCCTATTCTGTCTAACCACCTCCTGGAATCAGTAATCCATGCATTCATTACGTCCCGGCTCGACTACTCAAATTCCTGCCTATATGGTATCAGTAAAGCCACTCTTTCTAGACTTCAACTGGCTCAAAATGCGGCTGCAAGGCTTCTAACTGGAAGCAGCAGAAGCCAACACATTACACCAATTTTAAAAACCCTACACTGGCTGCCGGTTAGATTCAGAATTGATTTTAAGATACTCCTCTTAACCTATAAGGCACGTAACGGTCTAGCCCCCGCCTATTTGAGTGTCTTGCTCCATCGTCACAATCCTCTTCGTGTTCTTAGATCCGCAGATCAGTTGCTCCTAACCGTTCCCAAGGCACGTTTTAAAGCTTGTGGTGAAAGGGCTTTTTCCGTCTGTGCACCCAGGCTCTGGAACTCCCTACCCTTAGTGGTTAGGCAAGCCGCCTCAGTCGCCACATTTAAATCAAGCCTAAAAACGCACTTCTTCACATTAGCTTTTAATTCTTAACCTGTCTCATTTTCACTTGCTTCTTCCTATTTCTCTTATTTTATTGGGTCCTCTGACCTGTTTTTAGTATCTCTGTTTTAATTCTCTCTTAATGTTTGTTTTTAATATTTTGTTTTTAGTCCTGTTTCTTTTTTAACTGTACAGCGCTTCGGTCAGTTGTAATGCTGTGCTTTTAAGCGCTCAACAAATAAAATGGTATGGTATGGTATGGTAAGAAAGACACAGAAGCACTTGAAGCTGTGCAGAGGAGAACAACCAAGTGCATAATGTAACTTAAGGACATGTCCTACTGTGACAGACTCTAATAATTAAACCTGTTTAGACTGAGTAGAGGAGACTGTGTGGGGACCTCATCCAGGTATTTAAAATCCTCAAATGATTTGATAAAGTGGATCCAGCAACATTCTTTCAGCTTAAATGTAAATCACATACTCAAGAATATCACTGGAAATTAAGAGCAAGGGCATTTAGGACTGAAGACCAGAAGCATGCCATCCCTGTGGAGATTCAAGAGGTACTACCGTGGCTGCCAAGCAGGGAGAGCACGACGGCTGAAGAAAAAAAGATTTCATCCTGTGCTTCCTGCGATAGTGATGGGGAATGTGAGATCTCTTGTGAAAAAGATGGACGAGTTGGTGGTGCTAACAAGGTCGGAAAAAAATTTCCGGGAGTGCAGTATTATGTGTTTTACAGAGACATGGCTGAATGAAGACATCCCAGACTCTGTAGTCGATTTAAACGGGTTTCAATGTGTTAGAGTGGACAGAGACATTGGCACGAGTGAAAAGAAGAGGGGAGGAGGACTCGCTCTTTATGTAAACAACCACTGGTTGTGATATATGGCCGGCCGTTCATCCCGGCCAATACCCCCACGCCGCCAGGTGGAGCCCTTACTGCAGCATGGAGGTGCCCCGAATGCCAGCTGAGAATTATGGGCATTGGAGTTTTCCTTTACAGCCCTGCTGAATACCATGGGGGCCGCTAGAAGGCGCTGCAGGGAGGAACAATGACCATTTGCCCTACGCCCCGGAAGTACGTCCGAGTCACATGGACAGGAGGAATGACGTACTTCGGGATGAAGAAGAGGACTTTTTATCTGACCCGGAAGTGTTAAGTTGTCACATGGACGGATGGATGAGAAACACTTCCAGGTCAGGGACCATAAAAGAGACTGAGAAACACCAGAGCGTTGAGCTGAGCTGGGTGGAAGGGTGGCAACGCGTCTGGGAGAGTGGAGGATTGATTATTGATTGTGTTGTGTTTATTAATGAGTATTGTGTAGAGGAGGGTGCTTTGTGCACTGTTGATTATTAATAAAGTCAAAATGTTTGATTTTTATCTGGTGTCTAGTGTAATATCAGAGGGTTCATGGGAGTGATAGCATCCCCCTATCTGTCACATCGTGTTCTCCCAGTCATGTTAAGACAAGAATGGCTGTGTGTACTAAACACATTGAACTGTTAGCAGTTGGTCTCTGACCATATTATCTGCCCAGAGAGTTTTCCATTGTCATTATCATCATTGTTTACATTTCCCCGACACTAATGCAGCACAGGCTTATGATATCATCAAGTCTGCGACCAAGGACCTCCTGACTCGCAGTCCGAATACGTTTATGGCTGTCACGGGACATTTCAATCAAACAAACCTCTCCACTGCTCTACCAACATTCAAGCAATATGTCGATTGCAAAACCAGAGACAATAAAATACTGGACTTATTCTATGCCAATGCTACAGAGGCATACATTTCCATCTCTCTCCCTACCCCATGTAGGGCTGACCACAACCTTGTCCATCTCAGGTCCCTTTATAAACCTGTTGTCCAGAGGCAACCTGCAGTTGAGAAAACTGTTACGAGATGGACAAAAGAAACGGAGGAGACTCTGCAGTGGTGCTTTGAGGCAATGGACTGGGATGTTCTCTGCAGTTCCCACGGGGACTGCATCACAGAATACATTAACTTTTGTGTGGACACAGTTATTCCCAAAAAAAAAATGTTTATTGCTTACCCAACAATAAACAATGGGTAACCAAAGACATCAAAGCCACATTCAACAAGAAGAAGAGAGCTTTCAGAAACAGTGACAAAGAATTGTTAAGACTGATACGGAGAGAGCTGAAATTTAAGATTGCAGAGCGGAAAGACTGCTATAGGAGGAAGCTGGAAAGCAAACTCCAAGTAAAAAACTCCAGGGAGATGTGGAATGGAATGAGGGCTATTACTGGCCTGAAACAAAAGAGAGGTGTTGGGATGGATGGGAATTTTGAACGTGCAAATAAATTAAACTTGCACTTTAATAGATTTGACCTCCCTTCATCCCCTCCCTCCACACCCGGCTCTTCTAACCTTCTCCTTTCTCCTCCTCCCTCTCCTGACCCCACACCCTGCCTCTCTCTGTCCTTCTCAGCAGATGATATCAGAAGGGATCTATGTAGACTCCATCCCAGCAAAGCTGCGGGTCCTGATGGCATCAGTCCCAGGGCCCTCAGGTGCTGTGCTGCCCAGCTGTGTGGAGTACTACATTTGATCTATAACATGAGTCTGAAACTACAGAGAATCCCATCGCTTTGGAAGACATCATGTTTGATTCCTGTCCCTAAAAACACACATCCATCAACACCCAACGACTACAGGCCAGTGGCTCTGACTTTGCACGTCATGAAAACACTGGAGAGACTCATACTGAAACATCTGCGTATGCTGGTGGAGCCCTGGGTGGACCCCCTACAGTTCGCTTACCGGCCCCGTATCGGCATAGAGGATGCCATCATCTACCTGCTGAACCAGGCTCATTCTCATCTGGATATTGTTGGGAACATGGTGAGAGTCATGTTTTTTGACTTCTCCAGTGCTTTTAACACAGTCAGACCATCACTGCTTGTGAATAAGCTCACATAAATGCAGGTAGACACCCCACTTGTAGCCTGGATTACAGACTATCTAAACAATCAACCACAGCATGTCCAACTGAAGAGCTGCCGCTCTGAAGGCACCAAGAGCAACACGGGGACGCCGCAGAGAACTGTCCTATCACCTTTCCTCTTCACCATCTACATATCTGACTTCAGGTACAGGTCTCGGTCATGTCACCTGCAGAAATTTTCTGATGACTCTGCCGTTGTGGCCTGTATCAGGGATGGTCAGGAGGAGGAATATAGGGGTATGGTGGAAAGCTTTGTTGAGTGGTGTGAGCAGAATCATTTACAGTTAAACATCACAAAGACAAAGGAACTGGTGGTGGACTTTAGGAAGTGGGCTCCTCCTCCCACCCCTGTCACTATCAGAGGAACGGAGGCTGAAGTAGTTGAGGACTATAGGTACCTGGGAGTACACAGTTACAGTAAACTTGACTGGTCCAAGAACACAGATACTGTGCTCAAGAAAGGGAATAACCAGCTCTATCTAATGAGGAGGCTTAGGTTGTTTAATGTATGCAGGAAAATGCTGACAATGTTTTATCACTCTGTGATGGAGAGCGTGGTGTTTTTTGCAGCTGTGAGCTGGGGCAGTGCGGTGAAGACAGCTGATCACAACAGGCCGAATAAGCCGATTAAAAAGGCTGGTTCTGTCTTAGGTGTCAAACTAGAGGATCTAACGGAGGTGTCCGAGAGGAGAATGCTGAAAAAGCTTCTCAGGATCATGGACAACTCCTCTCACCTAATGCACGCCTCCTTGAGGAACCATCAGAGCACACACAGCAAAAGCAAAACTCATTGCCCCCAAATGCAGAACTGAATGCCACAGGAGATCTTTTCTACCTGTGGCAATAAGGCTTTATAACTCCTCTTCGTTCTGTAGGTGACCTTTTTCATCTTTTATGCCGGTATGTTAGTCCCATTCTGTCATCACAAGCGGCTAGCTCATTTAACTCAGGCACAAGTACTAAGTCACTTTTTATAACCTACACTAATAATCTGTATTTAATAATAATCTATTATATTTATTTTTTGTATACTTGCACAACTGTCATATGCTTGTTATACTGTATGCTGTCACATTTTTTGTACATTTGCACAACTGCCATATTTTTCTATATTTGCACAATTACTATTTTTCTCTTTTTAAATCTTTATTTTTCTTGTTGCACTGAACATGCCAATGACATAAGAATTTCCCTTGGGATGAATAAAGTTCTTATCCTAATCTTAATCTTCATCTTTAATCAAGGAGATGTGGGACTCTGAAGCAAACTACTGAGACATGGAGCTGAAGCAGAAAACTTGACAACCTTTCAGAAGAATCTGGAAGAGACATTGGGACAGCTTATCTATGAGCTAAACAAATGGGCTTTATGGTCATAGTGGTCTCCTCTTGTTTGTCAAATGGCTTCTGTTCTTTTGTCACTTTAATTCACCTCTTGTATGACCCCTTGTAGATCACCAAGACTCATGCAAGGCTCCTGTTTGAAGACTTCTCTTTAGCCTTTAACACCATTCAGCCTCACCTTCTTGCACAGAGACTTTTTAAAGAATTTAAATTAGACTTCAATTTGGTAGGGTGGCTGATTGATTTTTTAAGAGACAGGACTTGAAGACTGAAAGTCAATTGCTGTCTGTCTGACATGTTGTCCTCATCTACAGGGCCCCTCAGGTCTGTGGTCTCAGTAAATTTGAGGACAGGTTCATCTTAATATGTGCTGATGACTCAGTGATTGTTAGCCTAGTGAATGTGAATAAAGCCAGTCCTGGTCCAGTGGGAGATGATTTTGTAAACTGGTGTGTTGAGTCTTTACTACACCACAATGTTAGAAAAACTAATTTACTAATAATCAAACTTCGGAGCAGCACCAATCACCAACAAGAAACAATCACCAAAGAGCAGGCAGTGGAGATCATTGACAGTTATAAATATCTGAGAACAATCAAAGACTCAAAGTTGACTTTTCAGGGAAGCACAGAAGCCATCGGCAAAAAGGGACAGCAGCAGCTCAACTGTTAAAGGAAGCCAAGTCTTTGTAATGTGAGTCCTTCCATGATGACACTCTTTTATAAATATTGTATTAAGTCTGTTTGTATTTATAAACTGCTAGCCTGGTCTGGAAATCTTAATGTCAAAAACAAAAACAGAATAAACCAAATTGTAAACTGGGGCAGTAAAATAACAAGGTCTGATCAGTCCAATCCCACAGTCCTCCCATAATGCTGTGTGTCTCTGCTGACCAGTCAGTTGTTTGTTCATTCAGGTGAGTGAAGTTTCTGATGTTTGTTTAACTCAAATCCCTCATTACAGACTCATATTTAATCATTTGTCCATTTTCTATTTTTTTTTTAATTTTATTAATTTTATTGTAATCATTCCATACAAATAGATCAATTTTTACAAAAGATAGGATTGAAAACAAGTCAACCCCACCACTGAGAGAGAGAGCATGGCCAACAGAGTAGAACTTAAGGCTTGTAAACATACCTAAATTGATGAGTTTAATAGGGCAATAGAGATAAATGTTGAAGAAAAGGAAATGTGGAGATAATTGCTTCCTTGGTGCATTATGAGCTTATTCTAAGATATTACTGATTAGATCCTGCCGGGTTTTGAAAAAATTCTGTACAGATCCTCTAACTTAATATATGATTTTTTCCAATTCCAAATAATATAAAATATTGGTTTCCCACTGACTTAAAGAAGAGAGTTAGGATTCTTCAAGTTTAGCAAAATAAGTCTGGGTGCCAAAAGTGTAGTGAATGCAATCACAGTTTGTTTGTCCTTCTCCACTTTAAACCCATCTGATTAGGAGGGACTGTGACACCAAGGCTGTCTGAAAGGCACTTAAAAATTTTGGTCCAAAATGATGTTAATTTGGTGCCGGCCCAAAACTTGTGACCCAGTGAGGCTGGGACTTGATTGCAGCATTCGCAGGTTGGATCATGCCCTGGAAACATTTTGGACAGTTTTAGGCGAGACAGATGTGCTCGATATATAATTTTGAGTTGAATAATTGTATGCTTTGCATATATGGAGCTCGACTGAAGTCTCTGCCTTGACTGCAAATAGCAGTGGTGACAAGGGGCAGAGTAAAGTAGTCTGAACAAATGTTGTTAATACAAACTGAAGCTTCTGGATTGGTATACAGTAGTTTGATCCATGCACAAATGTTTGGGCCAAACCCAAATTCCTCTAATGTAGTGAACAGGTATTTCCATTCAATCATGTCAAATGCTTTTTTCTGCATCCAATGATAAAAATATTTCTGGGGTGTTTGACTTTGTTGGTGAATATATTACATTAAACAGGTGTCGAAGATTAAAAGATAAGTGTCGACCCTTGATAAATCCAGTTTGATCTTGTGAAATTACTGAGGGGAGCACTGTTTCCATCCTTTTAGCTATGATTTTTGAGAGTATCTTAATATCATTATTCAGAAGTGAAATTGGTCTATATGATGCACATTGTGATTAGTCCTTATTTTGTTTAGGAAAGACGGTGATTAATGCTTGACAAAAAGTATGAGGTAGAATTTGATTGTCTCTAGCTTCTGTAAATGTTGCTAATAGGAGGGGAGCTAGATGATCAGAGAATTTCTTATAAAATTCTTCAGGGTACACATCAGGGCCTGCTACTTTCCCGCCTTGAAGTGACTTTATAGTATCTAGTAATTCTGATAGTGCCAGAGGTTTATCCACTTCCTCTGCACTCAAAGTACCTATTTGTGGCATCTGTAATGTATCCAGAAATGCATTAGATTGTGTGTTGTCTTCTTTAAACTCAGTAGTATATAAAGATTTATAGTAGTCTCTAAATGTGTGCATTATATTTTTATGGTCAATGATTTCATCTCCGTTTGTGTTGGTGATTACTGGGATTGCATTGCGAACATCTTGCTTGTGGATTTGTTGAGCTAAAAGCTTATTAGCTTTCTCTCCGTGTTCATAGTAATGATGCCTGGATTTAAAAATTAGTTGTTCAGTTTCTTTAGTTGTCAAGAGGTTGAGTTTTGAATGCAGAGCATGCCTTTTCCTATGTAGAGCCTCGCTTGGAAGCCTGACATGTTCTTCATCTACTCTAGTAATTTTGTTTTTTAGCTCTGATACTTTCTTGGTTTCTAATTTATTCCTGTGGGAGAGATATGAAATAATCTCTCATCTTAAGAAGACCTTTAAAGTTTCCCAGAGTATTCCTGCAGAAACCACTGACGATGTATTTGTCTCTAAGAAGAAACTGATTTGTTTGGATATAAATTCAGTAAAATTGTCATCTTTGCTAATAGACACAGGTTAAGACACCATCTGCGAGGTGAGTGTGTGGGGCATAGTGACTTTAGCTCTAAGATCAGAGGTTCATGGTCGGAAATAACAATAGCATCGTACTTGCAAGATTTAATCGTAGGCAAGAAATTATTATCTATAAAGAAATAATCAATTCTTGAGTATCAATGATGTACTGGTGAGTAGAAAGAATATGTTCTTGAGTTTGGGTTTAGAAACCTCCAGGGGTCTGATAAGTTGTGATCAGTTATAAACTTTGTAATTATCTTTGCAGTGTTAGATGTCATCCCCCCTGTGACAGGAGTCCTATCTAAGAGTGGATTTAAAACACAATTAAAGTCCCCAGCCATTATAATTTTATGAGTGTTCACATTGGGAATGGATGCAAATACATTTTTCATGACTTCTTTATCATCGACATTCGGTGCATAAACATTTATCAAAATCATTTTACAGTTAGATAAGTTGCCCATGACCATCACATATCTCCCTTCAGGATCAAATACTACATTTGATTCTACAAATGAGACTGTTCTATGCATGAGGATTCCCACACCTCTAGTTTTCTTTGTAAAGCTAGAATAGAACATTTCGCCAGTCCTGTCGTTTTGCAGCTGGAACTGATTCTTGCTTAATAAGTGGGTCTCCTGTAAAAATACTATTTTAGTGTTTAAACCTGTTTGGTGAGAGACTACTTTCTTTCTCTTTAATTCGTGATTCAGGCCTTTAACATTCCAGCTCACAAAGTTAACTGTCCCATCATGGAGACATTGATTCTGAATTTTTGATTCATTTTGAGTCATTTTATAGTCTTAATTGGACGTGAGTCAGCTTTAACTTTAATTTCCTATTTCCCCAAGAGTTATTGCCATGCAGCCTATTGTTACATTGGTAGTTATAATTATAAGGATTAAAAGGATTCATTAGATATAGCCTGCTCTCTTTCTCTCCCCCCATTAAATTCCCCCCACCCACCCCCATTTTGCATCCCCACGTGAGGCTGGACCCCACTTCACAAAGTCCCGGTCCTCTGACATACCTAGAGACAGAGCACGTCCAAAGCAAACTTCGGAGCAGCACCAATCACCAACAAGAAACAATCACCAAAGAGCAGGCAGTGGAGATCATTGACAGTTATAAATATCTGAGGACAATCAAAGACTCACAGCTGACTTTAAAGGGAAGCACAGAAGCCATCGGCAAAAAGGGACAGCAGCAGGTCAACTGTTTAAGGAAGCCGAGTCTTTGTAATATGAGTCCTTCCATGATGACACTCTTTTATAAATCTTGTATTGAGTCTGTTTGTATTTATGCACTGCTAGCTTGGTTTGGAAGTCTTCACGTCAAAAACAAAAACAGAATGAACCAAATTGTAAACTAGAGCAGTAAAATAACAAGGTCTGATCAGTCCAATCGAATGGTGAGGATTCAGGGAGTAGAGTTGGCGAAGGTGGAGGAGTTTAAATACTTGGGATCAACAGTACAGAATAACGGGGATCGTGGAAGAGAGCTGAAAAAGAGAGTGCAGGCTGGGGGAAGTGGGTGGATAAGAGTGTCTGGAGTGATTTGTGACAGACAGATTTCAGCAAGAGTGAAAGGGAAGATCTACAGGACGTTAGTGAGACCAGCTATGTTATATGGGATGGAGACGGTGGCACTGACCAGAAAGCAGGAGACAGAGCTGGAGGTGGCAGAGTTAAAGATGTTAATTTTTGCATTGGGTGTGACGAGGATGGATAGGATTAGAGGGTCAGCTCAAGTTGGACGGTTGGGAGACAAAGTCAGAGAGGCGAGATTGTGTTGTTTTGGACGTGTGTGGAGGAGAGATGCTGGGTATATTGGGAGAAGGATGCTAAGGATAGAGCTGCCAGGCAAGAGGAGAAGAGAAAGGCCTAAGAGAAGGTTTATGGGTGTGGTGAGAGAGGACATGCAAGTGATGGGTGTAACAGAACAAGATGGAGAGGACAGTAAGATCTGGAAAAAGATGATCTGCTGTGGCAACCCTTCTGGTTGGGACTCTTAAAAACATGCCGGCCTCCACAGGATGAAATCTGCCATTGCTCCTGGAAAGTCGATGTTGATACAACTGCAAAGTAAATTTGTCTACTGGGATGAAAAGTTGCGTTTTTGGGGCCATTATGTCCAGTTTTGTTTTGTCTTACTTCATTAAATTAGGAAACCCAGTTGGTGCCCCAACATTACAAATCAACTTGTGCAGGTCTGTCCTCCTGTCACCATATAAGTGTACCAATATTGTCTGATTTAATTCTATGTATTGTCCTTAATTATGTCCATTATATATGTTTACCATTGCATTTATCACTATATAAAGATTGTTATAATGGTATACTATTTATCTATTTTTAGTTTTCTTCATCATGTTAAAATTGTTTTCTTTCTTCTTTCTTTATTTTTCTTTATATTTGTATGTATTTGGTTTTAATAATAATAAGAAGAATCTACTATTCAAATAATGATGTTTTAGCTTCAGGACTCAGATGGGACTTTAGTCTATATGAATTAAAAAGTTTGGAAGCCTACTGTATGAGATGGTTTTTTTAAAAACATAATATTAATTACATAGTGTTATTTATTACAAAATATTAATTACAATTAAAATTAACCTTGTTTCTGATTCTGAAGGGCACCCATAATAGTTGAAGCTTCAGAGCCCTAAAAATGTGAGTTTGTCACTGATTATATAGTGTAAGATATGGCCGGCCATGTACCCCGGCCAATACCCCCAAGCCGCCAGGTGGAGCCCTCCCTGCAGCATGGAGGTTCCCAGAAGACCAGCAGGGCATCATGGACAATGGAGTTTTTATGCACCACCCTGCTGGATGCCATGGGGGCCACAAGAGGGAGCTGCAGGGAGGACCGAAGGGTTCTTTGTACCTTATGACCCGGAAGTTCGTCATAGGAAGAGCGACGGGCTTCCGGGTTGAAAAGAAAAGGACTATTTACCCTGACCCGGAAGGAATAAGGACTTGTGGACTGTTGGGCACGAACACCTCCGGGTCAGGGAGTATAAAAGGATCATGGGAACTCCCAGACAATGAGCTGAGCTGGGTGGAAGGGTGGCAACGCGTCTGGGAGTGGAGGATTGTGATTTATTATTAGTATTGTTATTGTTTGGTTTATTGAGTATTGTGGAGTGGAGTGTGCTTAGTGCACATTATTATTATAATAAATTCTATTATTGGACTTTTATCTGGTGTCTGACGTGTCATCTGAGGGTACAAGGGTCCGAGAAAACCCTAATTCTGTCACAATAGACTGTGGAAGATTGTGGGTTCGCTTCCCGGTTCCTCCCTGTGTGGATAGCGCTCTGAGTACTGAGAAAAGCGCTTTATAAATGTAATGAATTATTATTATTATATATGTTTTTGTTGTATTACTTTTATTTTATCTAATTATTACTCTTTACATTTTAATATGCTAGAAATGTTTTTGTTATCATTTAATATTTTCGCATATTATTATTGTAATTCCCCTTGTGTTGTATCCAATCACCTCTATTTCCATATTTCCATATGGGAAAAGTAAAGTTCTATCTATCTATCTATCTATCTATCTATCTATCTATCTAAGGCCTTTTCATGATCTAATGATAATAAAACTTTGTTAAAACCAAAAAGTTTAGCAGCATCAATCACATCCCGAACTAAAAAGATATTGTCAAAGATAGGGACACAATAGTCTGCTGTTGTTTCACAATACACACCATTACACTTCCTAAAAGGTTGTCCAGGGCCATAGAAGAGATCTTATAATCCACACATACCAGACTCACTGGACAGCAATTCTTTAGTTCTGAAAGGTCTACTTTCTTGGGTATTAATGTGATTACCATCCTGCGACATGAGAGGGGCAGTTCACACATTCACAGAATTTCACAAAAAACCTCCAGCAAATGAGTACCAAAAATAAAAAAAAAATTGGACAATGACTGACTGAATGCACACATCCATCTGAGTGGAAGTCTAAATTCTTGATCTGATGAGTGTGCCATTGACTTGCCGGTCCATTAAATCCGTCAGTAATTCCTTTTTAGTTCTAAGCATTTCAAAAGTGGTGATGTTAATACTTTTGCATAAAACTGAATGATGCTCCTCAATGTCCCTCTGCAGTTCTCCTATACCTGTGTTCACTTTCCTCATGGTCTCTTCTGTGTATTGTTGTCACTGTACCCATTCTCAGTTTTAGAACAGTCCCACTACTGGTGCAGAGAAGAGAAATTTTGTTTTGTGCGTCACCATCAATCCCAGAAATAACCAAAATATTTGATGTAATGGGGGTCTTTCAGTAGGCTGGTACTTAAGTGCCTGTAAGACTTGACAGAATGTGAAAAAAGAGCAGAAATGTGAAGAGACACAAGCGAGTGATCAGTAAAGCTGGTCAGAAGAATGGAGCAGTTAACAATGAGGTTCCTATGATGTTTCTGAATGTGAAACCTGTCACGTCTGGCCATACAGAGCGATGCTAGTGTGCACTCCACCCACGTTTACTGCCTCAAACCAGAATGCAATGCCCTCCAAATATCATTAAAATTATTCTTATTGACCCCCGACACAAGCTCCTTGATGGACCTTAGATGCGATTCCAGCCCATTCCCGTCCAGCTACACATTCTCAGTACAGTTAAAGTCGCCCCCACAAACACCAGCTCCTCATCCCCACACTGCACCAGCACATCACATAAAATAGAAAAGCAAATTGTGTTTTGTTTCCAGCTAAATTTACTCTATTCATACAACAAGAAAAATGCTTAGTTCAACTGGAAACCTTTTCTTGCATTAATTCTGAATTAATCTGCCTGTAATTAATATTTAATTAAAAATCTCTAGTAAAAAAAAAAAAGAAAAATCAATGACGTATGCATATCCTCAGCCAGGGTAAGGTGGTTTCTGGTGGTGGAGAGGGTTGTTGGTTCATCTACGACTTTCCATGTTCTGAGCTTACTGAAAAACCCCAGTAATGTGCACAATGGGGTGTGTTTGTGTGTCTTTATGGGGAAAATATACAGGATGTCATATTTAAAAACAATGTCCTGCACTCCTCCATGGTGATGTGAAGAAGGGGCTTAAATAAAATTGCTTTGGATTAATATTCACATCTCTCAGATTCACGTGTGTTCTGATTCATTCGTTTGTTCAACACAAAACATAACATTTGCTGTCAGCGCCGTTTATTTTTCATATTCAGCCGACTAGTCAGCTTGTTCATTACCTAGTCAGTCAGTTAGTTAGTCAAGCGTTACTCAGTCACTTTAGTCAGTAACTTCTGGGTTTCCAGGAGTCTGTTTGAGAGCAGTAAGTTTTTAAAGGCTGGTTTCTTTTGTGATTTGTTACTTGTGTATTGCTACACTTATTTCTGTAAAGTTATTAGTATTAAGTTTATTTTACTGAATACCTTTCTTCATTTAAGTATACTGATCGCCTGTCTCTGTTTGTTTGCTTACTGATTAGTTTTAATCTGTTTAATCAACATTCACAACTGGGCTCATTCAGCTGCTCCTTTCATAAAGATAATAAAAGTGTCATCACACAAGTGTCAGCCCTCGAGTGTAGCCCTACTCTGTAAAGACTGCGAGTCTACCTGTGAGAGACCACCAAGCAAGGACACCAGAAAAGGAAGCAGACACTCACACTTCATAAAGGCACAGCTTTTATCTTTAATTCTTCTTACTCAGCGTGTGTCTACAATACGTCCCTGTTGTTAACACTAGACGTTTCTTTCACCCTAAAGGGAGAAGAAAGGCAGAAGAAGATGAAAATATGACAATCTTCACCTGCTTCATTAAACCACCTCTTCAGACACCCTTTTCTCCTTTGGCTTGTGAAATTCCCAGTCTGCAGTCAACAAAATAGTCTTTATTCCAGTTTTCACCACCCAAAGGTGTCTGCAAGAACTTCCCTCCTGTTTCAACTTAACCCATACTTGCTGTTCCACTAGCTGGTCTGTAGGGACAAGTATCCTTGTGTCAAAGAATTGGAAATTCTGGGTGATGTATGCAACTACACAACCTTTGAGTACAATGCAATTACTGTCTCCTATTCAATTAACAATAACAGTGTTGTTATTTATCACCAGTTAAAAAACATCAGTTTTGCTCAAGAACATCCTTGATGAGCTGGATGGACTGCTCTCTTCCCTAACAGGTGACAGCAGTCCACTTCTAAACATCAGGGACCTGAACATCCACCTGGACAATTCTCCTGCTGCAGACTTTATCTCTCTTCTTTCTTCCGTCCATATAACAGAGCAACTCACCAACTGAAAAGGCCATCAATCTGCTTGACATTGTTCTGTTACACAACTGCACTCCCACAAATGCAACTGTCACTTCCCTACATACATCTGACCACTTTTTCATTCAGTTCTCCCACCAGCTTCTCTTCCCTGGTCTCTTCTGTTCTCTCTCCTCTTCACCATTTCACTACTGTCAATACCAATGTTGCCACAGACACGCTGTGCTCAACTCCGTCCTCCTTTCTTGACAGTGTCTATCCTCTCCATTCCAGACCTGCATGTGAAAGACCCTGCTGCCTCTGGCTTAATGAAGCATTTTAGAGTCAACAGTCTGAGCTTAGGACAGCTGATAGGAAATGGAGGAAGTCAAAGGCTCAAGTATACCTAGATAAGTATAATCCCTTCTATTATCCTTCTCTTCTATAACCATAAATGTTAAGGTACAGTTCTATCAGACCAGAATTAACAGCAATACTGATACACACTCAGCTTCCTCCGCTTTCACCTCCCTTCTTATCCCTCCCTCTCTTCCTCCTCCTACAACCTCCTTGACTGGGTCAAATGGTGGCTGCTATCAGCGGTCATTCTCATTATCACTGCCAGTCGTCATTCTTCCTGCCAAGCATCACCCAACATTCTTCACATTCTCTCCACTCTCTGCTGCTGATGTTTCCCACCTCCTCTCCAGTCACCCCACTGCCTGTCCACTCAATCCCATCCCCTCACATCTCCTTCAGGCTATCTCTCCTCACTCATTTCTGAAATTACACACATCAATAACACCTCACACAGCTCAAGTACCTTTCCTATCATGTTCAGACCTGCTCTGATAGCCCCACTTCTCAAAAGAATAACACTCAATCTGTTCTACATTAGCCATTACAGGCCTGTCTCTCTTCTTTCCTTTCCTTCCAAAACATTTGACTGTGCTGTGTGTTTCACCAAGTCTCTTCTTTCTTTGTGTGCTTGAACCAGGCCAGCCAGGCTTCAAAAGTAACAGATCTACTAATTGTGGCCAACCAGCTTTGGTTAGCTAGAGCTGACAACATGTCATCAGTCCTGATCCTTCTAGATCTTTCCTCTGCCTTTGACACAGTCTAACACAAGACCCTTTCCACCATCCTCTGTGAACCTTGCATCACCAGGACTACTCTCTAAAGGTTTAAGTCCTACATCTTTGGCAGATCCCATCATCTGTTTTGGCAAAGAGAGATGTCATGGGTGCATCAGACATGCACAGGGCTGCCCCAAGAATCAATGCTGAGTCCTCTACTCTTCTCTCTCTACACCAGGCATGTCAAACTCACTACCATTGGTGGGCCACTTCGACTGCCATACATGTGTCAGTGGACCGCACTGTAACAAATACTATTATACAAAGTTACTGTAGCTTTCTTTCTAATACTGAAAACTTTAAAAAAAAATGTAACACTTTAAGTTTAAAGTTTAAAGAAAAGCAATTTATTTCCATACACTCTCCGTACAACAGAGTACAATTAGAGTCTTAGCCTCTTATATTATTACATTATATTCATTGCTTATATAGGAGTCTTACAGTGTGAGATCTATTTCTTTTGTCCCGACACTTGGCATCTCTTGTTAGTAACCAGTTTGTCAATATCAGGCTTGAAATCTTGTGCAGCTGCAACTTTTATGAGGGATGAAAGGTGCTCGACAGTAAGTTTTGAGCGATGTGGGGTTTTGGTAGCTTTCATTAACGAAAACAATTTCTCACAAAGGTAAGTGCTTCCGAACATAGACAGTACTCTCGATGCCAACTGACAGATCTGCACATACAAGGGTGGTAGGTAAGCATACAAGCCCGGCACACCAGCTTCGTTGTATTTTTCCTTTAGAATAGAATCTGACTGCAGTTCAGTCAACTCCATTTGGATATTCTCAGGTGCATTCTCAACGTTGTAAGAGAACAGCGCAAAGTCCTGTTCGTGTGAACTGTTCGTGTGAACTGAAATCACGAAAACGCTCACTGAATTAATTGCTCAGTAATTCAATTTGGAAAACAAATCCTCCAAAAATCAAATTTTGCTTTACTAAGTTTACTTCAAAGTTTATATTGTAAAATAAGCCGATATGCAAAAAGCCACCTGACCTACACTAATTTTACAAACTCAAAATCACAAAAATATGTCAATAAACAACTCACCAACTTCTCGCGTCCACTTTAGATTTTCAGCTGTAGTCTGCACTAACGGTTCGTTACAATACTAGCACAAAATTACATAAAACTAGAGCAAAAAAACGTGAAAATATGCAGGCTATTACTACTCGTGATGGTCAGTTCTACCTAGTGGCTAGTCTCAGCAGCCCAGCCAGTAGTGTAGCTTAGCAGGGGCGGCTCTAGGCTTGTGGCAGCCCTGGGCAGAGAAAGAATTGGTGGCCCCTTCGCCCGCCAATGTCAATATGGTATCTTATCTTATGGCCACGTCCGTTGCGGACACTGCATTGCCGCCTCGTGCTCATGACACGCTTCTATATGCGCGTGTCCGCAACTTGAAAACCAAGTGGTGGCCCATGATATTCTCACTACTGCAGAACGTTATAATGCTACATATAGCTTACTGCTCTGACTCGAGCGACATTAGTAAATACAGTGTACTAATTAGAAACACAATGTTTTTTGGCCACATTGCCGTCAGCTGTGTAGTTATTTTCTCTTTCTGTTTTATATTTAATATATATTGGCATGGCTGCCCCTGGGATTTGGCGTCCCTGTGCAGGTGCACAGTTTGCACTTGCCTAACGCCGCCCCTGCTGCAGTCTAGCACTTCAGTTGCAATGTTTCGGCTCATTAACTTTGGACAAGGCTCGTGGCTATACTAGCAGATGATGCTTCCAGTACCATAATGCCATGGGAAAATGCACTTTTGTCAGAAGGCAGAATTAAGAAAAGTCAATAAGTAATGCCAAAGATGCAGAATGATTCAATCACAAACGATAGTAATCATTTTGTACAAGTTTAGTGCTAACTAGGATCTGTCATGCGGGCCACACTGATTTCTGTTGCGGGCCACGTGTTTGACATGCCTGCTCTATACCACCTCACTGGACCCCATCATCCAATCCAATAGTTTTTTATACCTGTGCTCTGCTGTTGATGTGTAGCTGTACCTGTTGTTCTGTCCTGAGGACAACTTGATATCGGTTAGAGTCTCTGCATGACACACTGGACTTTCAACCTGGATGAAGGACCACCATCTACAGCTCAATCTAGCAAAGATGGGGTTTCTTGTTTCTTGCTAGTCAGTCTGTTCAGCTCCCCATCCCTGCACAGCTCATTGTCACTGACATCTGCCAAGTCAGTACACAGCCTTGGGGTGGTGATAAGGAGCCATCTTTATCTGACCACATTTCAACTGTCTCTCATTCATCAAGATTTACTCTATATAACATCCACAAGTTCAAACCTTATCTGACTGAATACACAGCCTAACTTCTGGTCCAGGTTTTGGTCTTATCACACCTGAATTACTGCAACTCACTACTAGCAGGAGCACCCACATATGCTCTCAATCACAAATGCAACACCCCATGTTACAATCAACCAGCCAAGACAGGTGCATGTCACTCCTCTCTTCAGATTCCTATTTTGGCTCTCTGTAGCAGCACACATTAAGTTCAAATCCTTAATGCTTTCCAGAGGAGTAGTCAATGGGTCAACACCTCAGTATGTGAGGACACCGATGAGGTGCTGTGCTCCTTCTCACCCACATAGGTCTGTTAGTGAACAGTATCTGGTGATGCCACCTCTCAGTGTTATCAAATCTAAAATCAGATATTGCTGCAGTTGGTGGACCAAGCTGCCCACCTCCTTCTGGACTGTTGACTCCCTCAATGTGTTTAAGAAGCGATTGCAGACCCACCTGTTTTGTGAATATCCACCAAATTGTTAAAGGATGTTTTTTGTTCTGTGGATGTTCGTCATATTGTTAACAGATCATTTTTGTTATGCTAGCTTTATAGTTCTTCACTTGTTATGATCAACTTTTGTAACTTGTCCTGCTAAACCTGCTTAAAAAAGTCCATAGAGTGATATTATTTTATTGTGTTGACATCCTGTGTAACTCACTTTGGATAATTTGCTTTGCCAAGCAAATAAATATAAATTTTAATGTCACACCATCCACATACAAGGACAAAGTGGCAAGAAATAATGTGGCACCAGACCAAGAGTGCAAAATGGCAATAAGATTTTATAAATAAAAATGCTCAAAAAATTTAAAGGAACACTTTGAAAACACATCAGATCTCAATGGAAAAAAAATCCTGCTGTATATCTACAGTATATTGATATGGACTGATATGGTAATGGGTTAGGAATGAAAGGATGCCACATCGTTTGAAGGAAATGAAAATTATCAACCTACAGAGGGCTGAATTCAAAGACACCCCAAAAATCAAAGTGAAAAAATGATGTGGCAGGCAGGCGAGTCCATTTGGCTGAAATTTCATTACAGCAACCCCAAATCGTAGTTTGTATGGCCTCAACCCACGCGCTTGTATGCGTGCCTCACAACGTCTTAATGAGACGACGAAAAATGTCCTCATAGATCTGGACCAGGACGTCACTTAGCTCTTGAACAGTCTGAGACATCGGAAGGACTGAAACAAAATGTCCCACCCAGAGGTGTTCTATTGGATTTAGGTCAGGCGAGCAAGTGTGGGGGCCAGTCAATGGTATCAATTCTTTCATCCTCCAGGAACTCCCTGCATACTCTCACCACATGAGGCCGGCCATTGTCGTGCACCAGGAGGAACCCAGGACCTACTCCACCATTATAGGGTCTGACAATGGGTCCAAGGATTTCATCCCGATGCCTAATGGCAGTCATGGTGCCGCTGTCTAGCCTGTAGAGGTCTGTATGTGCCTCCATGGATATACTTCCCCAGATATACCATCACTGACCCACCACCAAGACAGTCATGCTGAACGATGTTACAGGCAGTATAACATTCTCCACGGTTTCTCCAGACCCTTTCACGTCTGTCACATGTGCTCTCATCTGTGAAAAGCACAGGGCACCAGTGGTGGACCTGCCAATTCTTGTATTGTATGGCTAATCCCAATTGAGCTCCATGGTGGCCACTGGAGGACATCAGGCACTCAGTTAACCCTCATGAAGTCTGTTTCTGATTGTTTAGTCAGAGACATTCACACCAGTGGCTGGCCTGCCTGCTACAGATCATTTTGTAGGCTCTGGCAGTGCTCATCCTGTTCCTCGTTGTCCAAACGAGCAGATACCGGTCAGTCCTGCTGATGGGTTAAGGACCTTGTACGAGGGGCCCTGTCCAGCTCTCCTTGAGTAACTGCCTGACTGTCTCCTGGAATCTCCTCCATGCCCTTCAGACTGTGCTGGGAGATACGGCAAACCTTCTGGCAATGGGAGGCATGTATTGATGGAGAAGTTGGACTACCTGTGCCAGCTCTGTAGGGTTCAGGTATCGCCTCATGCTACCAGTAATGACACTGACCATAGCCAAATGCAAAATGAGTTACAAAACAGATGAGGAGGGAAAAATATCACTGGCTTCCACCTGTTAAACCATTCCTGTTCTGGGGGATCGTCTCATTGTTGACCCTCAAGTGCACCTCTTGTTAATTTCATTAACACCAAAGCAGCTGAAACTGATTAACAACCCCCTCTGCTATTTAACTGACCAGATCATTAGCTCAGAAGTTTCTGTGACTTGATGCTATACTCTCATTAAAATGTGTTCCTTTAATTTTTTTTGATAAGTATATATATATATTTTTGAATTGTAGCTACCGAATGCATAGACATTGTCTTATATGATGTTGAAATTGGATCAGCAACAGGATTAGCTGTGCCAGTCGACAGAGATGTGATAAAAAGGATGAGTCGGCCACTGTGGCATGATCTCCATTCAAGTAAGCCACATATCTAAGAAGAGTAAACTACATAAAAGAGCAAAGAAATGAGCAAAAATCAATTTCTACAACATTCCCCAATACAAACAGTGTTCTTTGGAGGAGGTTAAAATCACATTAAATCGTCAATAAAAGTTCCATAGATAAAAATGATGGAAAATTCACTGGAGGATCAGTCAATTAAAAACAACAAGAGCTTGTCTGCCTCCTTCTAAAATTGACAGCTTCTCTGCTTACCATTTTAAATGTCTTCACCAAGAGGAAAAACCACCAGCAAGGGCAGTGATCCGACACATCGGCTTCTGCCCCAGCCACTTTAGCTGGTCACCACTGAGGCCCCCCCAAACTCAGCTTGTGTCCTCATCACCGTCCCATGGATCAGCAGGATGCCACATCAGTTCTTTTCCTTTCTCCTACAACAATCCCTCATCCTTCAGCAGATGCCCACTTTTTTGGGGTTGGTTGCTCTTAATCCTCGGGTGCACAGCAGGTTTCAACCTTAACCCTTGACCGCCATGTACTCACTCCTCTCAGTGCCACTTCTCGACCACTTGCCTTTGCTCCACTGCATCAGCTCAGCCACCATTCTGCATTATTTTATTTCTCAATTAACCTCTATCTCCATCTTTTTATTTTTCTTTCGTGTTCAGTTTTGTTCTTGACTCTCCTGCTCGGGCTCATTTTAAAGTCATAGGGGTGCAGGTGTTTAATTACACACCCCAGAACACTAATGAGGACACTGGCTGAACCACACGTGTCTGCGGGTGTCAATTCACCACCAACACTCCAGGGCTGCTCTGCTCCCCCACACTACCACATCCACCTGCGCCCCTCTGAGTCCACCATTTTAATTTAAAAACCTGTACACAACCACTGACCCCTGACATGTGTCACCACACAGCTTTGTATTTAGTAGTAAAGAGAATCACGCAGTGACCAGAGTAACCAGTGGAGCACAGGACTAGTGTGACAGGTGTCTTTAGTGTAAGGAGGAAAGTGACAACGGAGGACAGGAACAAGTACGAGATTAAAATAAAGAATGGACAGTGTGGGTTGTGGGACAAGAAATAAAACAACAGTCTGGACAGAGAGGATGAGGAGAGTGACCAGTGTGGTGGAGGGGCTCAGGGTCACAATGCTATCTTTATGAATTGAATTATTAAAGGGAAATCTGCAGTTGTGTCACCTCACGTCCATCTGTCTGTCCATAAGGGACACTGCAGTCTGTCCTGATTAAACACAGCGTTTGTGTTGTGGGAGTGGAAAAGTCAGAGCCATAATGTGACAAGAAATAAAATTCATGAGACACACACACACACACAGACAGACAGACAGACACACACACTTGTTGTTCACTTACTTCAGTTTCTCTAATTTGCAGTTTTCACTCCTCAGCCCCTCACACAGCTGATCCACTCCTGAATCCTCCATGTTGTTGATGCTCAGGTCCAGTTCAGTCAATTGTGAGTGTGGAGCAGAAAGAGCTGAGGAGAGAGCTGAGCAACATCTGGAGGTGAGACCACAATACCTTAGGCTGTGGAGATGAAGAGAGAGAAGTGAGGACATGAGGAGAGACAAACAGATAGACAGACAGAAGGACAAACAACACACAGGTTCAATGGCCACTTGTATTCTGAATTTTCACTGAAGTGCAGTGTGAACACGAGACCACTGCCATTCTTATAAAGTAAGGCGCTATATACCTGACAGGATCTCCTGCCTTCACGCTGGACTGACTGGTACCAAGTCATTCAGACTGACATGTGGACATCAACACTGGATAAGAACGTCACAGAGATGAGACTGACGGCGTCCTGCACTCATGTGACCAGATGGACTTGTCACAGGTGACCACAGGGTGAGGATAACAAACTGGAATTCTTGTCTGTCATTTACCACTCAGGACTGGCAGATCTAGTGGTGACCAGCAGCAGGTCTGTTTGTCTCCGTCTTTGTCATAGTTTTTTATTTGTTGTGATTAATTTTTAATTTTGGGTTCATTTTCTGAACAGTAATAAAGGAATATATATGTGTCACTGAAGTGTTATGGAGTTTCTACTTTTATTTGTTTGTATTATTTTGGTGATACTTTTTCCCTTTTCTTACTGTTGTCCCGATGCGTCTTCTATTCACCTGAGTGTTTCAGTACAGCGAGGAGTTTCTATTGTGACATTACCTGCCGAGTGAGAACACAGACCAGAGCTGCTTCCAGAACTTTCCACTCTCAAGAGACAGGATGAGTCTGATGAAGGTGACAAGTGGAGGACACTGAAATGGGGCAGATGTGGAGCGGCTCGTTTGAGGTCACAGGTAACCCAACACATTTCACTTCGACTATAATAATGGCGACTGTGCAGTCCTTACGTAATCAACTTGATGAATTACAAACTAAAGCTTGTGTTTAGACAGAATACAGAGAAGTCTGCATTATGGAGACGTGGCTCTCTGAGTTCATCAGTGTCATGGAGCTCATCATTGAGACGGCATCATCACAGGTAAATTGCATCTGCCTGTCTGTATATAAATGGGGGTCTCAATCAGTAACAGTCAGAAAAGCAGTGAGTTCTGCAGACATTGAGCTGCTCAGTGTGTCACTCAGACCACTCTACTCGTCCAGAGAATTTCCACAAATTTTTGTCACCGTTGTTTGTATACACCCTAAGGCTCACCCATCGATGTCAACAGAGATGATTAACACAACTTTAGTTAACATGCTGAAAGTGAACACTCAGATCAAAGCATCAGAAGCCTAACCTTTGTCACCAGGCCTTAAACAAAGGCACCAAAAGCACAAACACATTTTCTGATTTGCACTTTGTTTGTAATTCTGCAGCACTCTTGTAAAATACTCCACACTATTTCTTACATTCAACACTTTCTGTAGGAATTTAAAAGTCCACAAGAAGACAGTGAAGCTCTGGAGTGAAGATTCAATCCAAAGTCTCCAAGGCTACTCTCATTGTCCACACTGAGATCTTTTGATGGACTCCTGCACTGATTTAGTTGAGCTTTGTGATGTTATCAGCAGCTCTGTTTCTGTTTGTGAAAACGTGCTGATCTCAGTTAAAAGTGTGAAAGTCTATCTGATCAACAAACCCTGGGTCAGCAAATCTATAATGTCATCTTTAAATTAAAATAAAAAGTGTCTTTAGATGAGGAAATACTAAGGAGGCACAAGCTGCTCAAAGGGGATTAAAACTTAAAAGATAAAGTTGATTATACGGATTATACGGATAAAACTGAACAGAATTTGTCCACACAAAATTTGAGATTGATGTGGTCAGACATTAAATCTGGACATTATCAGTCAAAAAATAAAAAACACATAAGGGTTTGTGGTTTAAACTGCCACTCTGATTGAGCTAACGGGTTTAATGAATATGACTGGAGATGTGAGCAGTTTGATTTGACTGAGCGAGGACTCAGCTTGAAGAAGGTGGTTTCAGATAAAGGAGAGATATTTTATGTTCAGAAGTTATCATTAAAATAGCAGACGATTCCAAAGCTGTACAAACAAGTGACAGGAATACCAGTAGAATAAAACAAAAACCTTAAAATCCTAAAAGACTTCAGACCAGTGGCTCTGACATCACTGGAACATTAAGGTTTGACTTTTCTCAGCCACTAGAATGCTTTTCCCTGTAAACATTTCATTTACTGACGGGATGGATCACATCTACAAGAGAAAGGGACAAACATCCTAGGAGTGAGAATCTTCAGGGAAATGAGCAGTCATTTAATCTGAGAAAGACACAAAATATGGTCAACCGACCTAAAGAAAAATCAACTGAAAAGTAACTTTATTCATTTAAAATGTTTTCTTCTTAATGTGAGAAGAATTAGAAATAAAATTTTTGAACGAGAGGTGAGAGGATTGACTTGGGACTCTGATATTGTAGGAGTTACAGAGTCATGGCTGAATGAGAGTGGTGGAGAGGAATATCAAATTAGTGTCTACACATGTTTCAGTACAGACAGACAAGGAAGGAAAGGAGGAGGTGTAGCGCTGCATGTAAACGATAATATTCAGGCCAACATTTTTAAGATGCAAGAAGGAAACTCATCAGAATCACTGGTGATTAAGATAGTAAGGAAGAAAGGCAGAGATCTGGTGATTGCTGTTTACTAGAGACCACCAAATTCTGATACGTTAAATAATAACCAAATAAGACAGAAGTGCCACAAACAGGATGTGGGAGATTTGAACTTTCCAAACATTAATTGTGAAGCCCCTGTCTGTTATACAAAAGAGGAAACTGAAATGATGCAGATGGCAAATGGCTGTTTGTTCACCTAGTTTGTCTCAAGTCCAACGTGTGGTGACACCTGTCGAGATCTCATCTGCTCAAACAATAAAGACAGAAAAACAAGAACAGAAGTTACTGAGACTTTAAACTATAGTGATCACAACATGGTCAAATGTGAGATAATGTTGGAAAATACGGAAATATGCGATAAAAAGAAAATTTTTAACTTGTGGAAAGCAGACTTTATGGATACAATACATCAAATGGGAAAATAAAAAGTCAGCAACTCTAAATGACAGTCGGTGTCACTTCAGAGATCTTCTGATCCAGACTCAAAATAAGTTTATTTTGAAAACCAATAAAACAAAAGGACTTAAAACTGGATGAAATGGAGAAATAGGAGTACTGTTAAAAAAGTAAAACTAAAAAGATCACTGTATAGCAAAATAAAAAAAAGTCTGATAATTGCGACATAGAGGAATACCGGAAACTACAGCAAGTGATCAAGAACAGAATTTGAAAGGTCAAAACGTGAGACACTGAAATAAAATTTGCTAGAGAAGCCAAAACAAACAACTAGAACTTTTTTTTAAGTAGTACTCCAATAAAAAGACAACAAAAGAGAATTTTAGAAACCTTAGGGACACAAATAGAGAAATCATTGAAAATGACAAGTAAACAGCAAATGAACTGAACAAATATTTCACCCAAGTTTTTACAAAGGAAGAAATAAGTGGAATGCCTCATGCAGAAGTAAAAGCAAACTCTGAGTTTATTGATTTTAAAATTGAAGAGTCGGATGTGCTTCATGCCCTCAGTACATATAAGACTAATAAAACTCCCAGACTTGATGAGATCTTATCAATTGTTTTGATAGAAATGAAAGAAGTCATCTATAAAGCCTTATTAGACATAATTCAGCAGTCACTTCAGAAAGGAGAAACACCTGAGGACTGCAAATGTGACTCCGATCTTCAAGAAGGGAGACAAATTGATCCTGGTAATTACAGACAAATAAGTCTTACTTCTACACCATCCAAAACTATGGAAAGTATAATAAAAAGTCAATTTCAAAATTAACTAAATGAAAATAATATACTAAATTGCAGCCAGCACAGGTTTATGAGAGGAAGGTCCTGCTAAACAAATCTTTTACATTTTTTAGATGAAGCATCTGGAATAATTGACAAAAACAAAGCCTACAACATAATTTACATAGACTTTGACTCAGTTGTCCCACATCAAAGACTAATACTGAAATTAGAAGATGTAAACATTTCATCAAAGATTTTGATAAATGTTTATGCACCTAATGTTGATGATAAGGAATTTATACAAAAATTATTTGCATCCATTCCCAATCTGAACACTCATAAAATTATAATGGCTGGGGACTTTAATTGTGTTTTAAATCCACTCTTAGATAGGACTTCTACCACAGGGGGAACGGCATCTAACACTGCAAATATAATTACAAAGTTTATAACTGATCACAACTTATCAGACCCCTGGAGGTTTTTAAACCCAAATTCAAGAACATATTCTTTCTACTCACCAGTACATCATTGTTACTCAAGGATTGATTATTTCATTATAGATAATAACTTCTTGCCTATGATTAAATCTTGCAAATATGATGCTATTGTTATTTCTGACCATGCACCTCTGATCTTGGAGCTAAAGTTACAATGCCCCACACACTCGCCTCGCAGATGGTGTCTCAACCCGCTTCTATTAGCAGAGGAGAATTGTACAGAATTTATATCCAAACAAATCAGCTTCTTTCTAGAGACAAATACATCCTCAGAGATTTCTGCAGGAATACTCTGGGAAACTCTTAAGGCCTTCTTAAGAGGACAGATTATCTCATATCTTTCCCACAGAAATAAATTAGAAACCAAGAAAGTAGCAGAGATAAAAAGCGAAATTACTAAAATAGATGAAGAACACGCCAGACTACCAAGCGAGACTCTACATAGGAGAAGGCAGGCTCTACATTCGGAATTAAACCTCTTGACAACTAAAGAAACTGAACAACTAATTTAAAAATCCAGACATCATTACTATGAACATGGGGAGAAAGCTAATAAGCTTTTAGCTCAACAAATTCACAAGCAAGAAGTGCGCAACGCAATCTCAGTAATCACTAGCACAAACGGAGATAAAATCGTTGAACACCAAAATATAATGCACACTTTCAGAGACTACTATAAATCCCTATATACTACTGAGTTTAAAGAAGACAATACACAATCTAATGCATTTCTGGATACATTACAGATACCACAAATAGACACTTTTAGTGCGGAGGAACTTGATAAACCTCTGGTGTTATCAGAATTACTAGATGCTATAAAGTCACTTCAAGGCGGGAAAGTAGCAGGCCCTGATGTCTGCCTTGCAGAATTTTATAAGAAATTCTCCGCTCAGTTAGCTCCCATCCTATTAGCAACATTTACAGAAGCCAGAGACAACCAAACGCTTCCTCAAACTTTTCGTCAAGCACTAATTACCGTTTTTCCAAAACAAAATAAGGACTTATTACAATGTGCATCATACAGACCAATTTCACTTCTGAATAATGACGTTAAAATACTCTCTAAAATCATAGCTAGAAGGAAGGAGAAAGTGCTCCCCTCGGTAATATCACAAGATCAAACTGGATTTATCAGGGCCAACACTTATCTTCAAATCTTCGACGCCTGTTTAATGTAATATACTCACCCACTAAATCAAACACCCCAGAAATATTATTATCATTGGATACAGAAAAAGCATTTGACATGATTGAATGGAAATATCTTTTTACTACATTGGAGAAATTTGAATTTGGCCTGAACATTTGTGCATGGATCAAATTACTGTATACCAATCCAGAAGCTTCAGTTTGTATCAACAACATTTGTTCAGACTACTTTAAACTAGAATGTGGTACTAGACAAGAATGCCCCTTGTCACAGCTACTGTTTGCAATCGCCATTGAACCACTGGCAATACATTGTCGAAATACTGATCAGATAAAGGAGATTATCAGAGAAGGACTGGAACAGAAAATTTCATTATATGCAGATGATATGGTACTGTATATATCAGACCCACAAAATTCTGTGCCTGCAGTCTTAACAGCACTCACAGAATTTCAAAGGATCTCTGGTCTCAGAATTAATCTGAATAAAAGTGTACTTTTTCCACTGAATTTTCAATTTTATCATTGCAGAACAGTTTAAATACCTAGGGGTAAACATCACAAGTAAACATAAAGCTCTTTATCAACAAAATTTCGCTGTCTGCATGGAAAAAAATAAGCAAGACTTGCATAGATGGTCAACCCTTCATCTCACTTTAGCTGGAAGAATCAACACTGTCAAGATGAATATTCTTCCTAAGCTCCTTTTTTATTTCAAAACATTCCAATATACATCAATAACTCATTTTTTATAAAACATCCACGCATCCAAAGAGCGACCCTACAAAGACAAAAGGCAGAAGGCGGCATGGCTCTACCTAACTTCCAGCTTTATTACTGGACAGCAAATATACAAGCTATAAAAATCTGGACACAAATAGATGAACATACACAGGCTTGGTCTGCAATAGAAGTAAAATTCTGCTGTACTTCTTTATATTCCCTGCTCTGTGCCCCAATAAACGCAAGTTATCGGCAATATACTGATAACCCAATTGTGCTTCACTCAGTTGGAATATGGAACCAATGTAGAAAGCATTTTAAGATGGAGAGGCTTTTGTCTGTGGCCCCTCTGCAAGAGAACCACCTCTTTCAACCTTCACAAACATATGCAGTTTTTAATATCTGGAAAACATTTGGGATTAAATTGCTTAGAGATCTTTATATAGACAACGTCTTTGCATCCTATGAACAATTACATTCCAAATTTAACATTCCAGCTACACATTTCTTTCACTATCTTCAAATTAGGAACTTTGTTAAACAGAACCTTCCCGATTTTCCTCATCTTGCACCCTCATCCATGCTGGAAAAAATATTGCTCAATCTCAAGGACTTAGACACCATCTCTGCAGTATATAAAATCATTTTACAATCCCTCCCTTTCAAAGATCCAAGAGGACACTGGGAAAAAGATCTCTCAATTAATATATCAGAAAAGGAGTGGAAAGTAGCAATGCAGAGAATTCACTCGAGCTCCATATGCGCAAAGCATAAAATTATACAACTCAAAATTATATATGGAGCACATTTGTCTCATCTAAAACTCTCCAAAATGTTTCCAGGGCATGATCCAACCTGCGAACACTGCAACCAAGCCCCAGCCTCACTGGGTCACATGTTCTGGGCCTGCACCAAATTAACATTATTCTGGACCAAAATTTTTAATTACCTTTCAGACAGCCTTGGTCTCACAATCCCTCCTAACCCATTAACAGCTGTGTTTGGGGTTCTTCCAGATGGGTTTAAAGTGGAGAAAGACAAACAAACTGTGATTGCATTCACTACACTTTTGGCACGGAGACTTATTCTGCTAAACTGGAAGAACCCAAACTCTCCTCTTTTAAGTCAGTGGGAAACCGATGTGTTATACTATTTGAAATTGGAAAAAATCAAATACTCAGTTAGAGGATCTGTACAAACTTTTTTCAAAACATGGCAGGATCTAATCAGTAATATTTTAGAATAAGCTCTTAAATCACAGAGGAAGCAATTATTTCTGTATTTCTTTGTCTTCTGCATTCATCACTATTGGCTTATCAAACTTATTATTTTAGGTATGTTTACAAGCCTTAAATTTTACGCCGTTTACCTTGCTCTCTCTCTCGGGGGGGTGTTCGATTTGTTCTTAACTCAATTATACTTTTTGTAAAAATTGATTGATTTGTATGGAATGATTGCAATAAAATTAATAAAAAAAAGAAAAAAAAAAAAGATGTAAACATCAGAGGTAACCTAAAAACCTAGATCTTTAGTTGGTTAATCGGTAGAAGACAAAGAGTACAGATAAAAGGAGAATGGAGTGAGGTCATCAGTGGAGTCCTTTAGGGGTCTGTACTTGTACCCTCAATACTTTTTCTGATTTACATTAATCACGTTAAATCTGGTGTAGTTAGTAAACTTGTCAAATTGAAAGCTGACTTTTCAGGGAAGCACAGAAGCCATTGGCAAAAGGGCACAGCAACAGATTTGCTGTTTAAGGAAGCAGAGTCTTTGTGATGTGAGTCCTTCCATGATGACACTCTTTTATAAATCTTTAGAACATTAGAACATTAGAACATTCTAGACGAGAACAGGCCATTCAGCCCAACAAAGCTCACCAGTCCTATCCACTTATTTCTTCCAAAAAAACATCAAGTCGAGTGTTGAAAGTCCCTAAAGTCTTATTGTCTACCATACTACTTGGTCACTTTTTCCAAGTGTCTATCGTTCTTTGTGTAAAGAAAAACTTCCTAATGTTTGTGCGAAATTTACCCTTAACAAGTTTCCATCTGTGTCCCCGTGTTCTTGATGAACTCATTTTAAAATACAAGTCTCGATCCACTGGACTAATTCCCTTCATAATTTTAAACAATTCATGTCACCTCTTAATCTTCTTTTCCTTAAACTGTAAAGGCTCAGCTCTTTTAATCTTTCCTCATAACTCATCCCCTGTAGTCCTGGAATCAGCCTCGTCGCTCTTCTCTGGACTTTTTCCTAGCGCTGCTGTCCTTTTTGAATCCTGGAGACCAAAACTGCACACAGTACTCCAGATGAGGCTTCACCAGTGTTTTATAAAGCTTGAGCAGAACCTCCTGTGACTTGTACTCCACACATCAAGGCGCTATATAACCTGACATTGTTAGCCTTCTTAATGGCTTCTGAACACTGTGTGGAAGTCAATAACTTAGAGTCCACTATGATTCCTAAATCCTTCTCATAAGCTGTTCTCTCGATTTTCTGACCGCCCATTGTGTATTCAAACCTAACATTTTTACTTCCTATGTGTAATTCTTTACATTTACTGACATTAAATTTCATGTGCAACAAATCTGCCCAATTCTGTATGCTATCCAAGTCCTTCTGTAATGATATAACGGATTCCAACTTATCTGCTAATCCACCTATCTTGGTATCATCTGCAAACTTAACCAGCTTTGTCTTTATATTCCTATCTAAATCATTTATATATATTAAAAATAGCAGCAGTCCCAGCACTGACCCCTGCTGGTCACCACTCTTAACATCGGCCAGTTCTGATGAGGTTCCTCGCACCATCACCCTCTGCTTCCTGTGTCTGAGCCAATTCTGCACCCATCTAAAAACATCACCCTGAACTCCCACTTCTTTTAATTTGATGCCCAACCTCTCATGTGGCACCTGATCAAATACTTTCTGAAAGTCCAGATAAATAATATCATAAGCTCCACTTTGATTGTATCCTTTTGTTGCCTCCTCATAGAATTCCAACATGTTAGTAAAACACAACCTCCCTCTTCTGAACCCATGCTGACTGTTCAGAATAACTCCTGTCCTTGCCAAGTGTTGCTCAATCTTATCCTTAATAATTCCATCCATCCATCCATTATCCAACCCACTATATCCTAACTACAGGGTCACAGGGGTCTGCTAGAGCCAAACCCAGCCAACACAGGGCGCAAGGCAGGAAATTAACCCCGGGCAGGGCGCCAGCCCACCGCATGGCTTAATAATTCTTTCCACTAATTTTCCTGTGATGCATGTTAAGCTTACTGGCCTATAGTTGCTTGGATCTGCCCTGTCACCCTTTTTATATAATGGGATGATATTTGCCATTTTCCAGTCCTTCGGAATCTCTCCAGTGCGCAGACTTCCTAAAAATATGTGTCAAGGGTTTATATCTGTACTCACTAGCCTCCTTAAGAACACAAGGATAAATATTATCTGGGCCTGTTGATTTGTTTGATTTCAGCTTATTTAAACTGAGCAGCTCTTCTCCCTCTACAATTTCCAAATCCCTCAGTACCTCCTTAGTACTCCAGTTTACCTCTGGGAGGATATCCACTTGCTCACTTTTAAACACCTTAGAAAATTCATTGTCTGTATCTTTTAATTCCCCTTTACTATTCCTGATGAACTTGACCTCCTCCTTAACTCTTCTTTTACTACTAAAATACTGAAAGGATCTCTTAGGGTCTTCTTTCGCCTTATCTGCTCTATTCCTCTCCAACTGTCTTTTAGCCTCCCTGATATCCTTCTTAATGGTTGCTCTCATATTCTCATACGCTCTATGATTCACTTTGCAGTCATTAGTCTTATATGCCTTATACAGCAGTTTTTTCCTTTGCAACTTCTTTTTTAAATCTTTATTAATCCATCGTGGAGTTTTTTTTAGTTTCCTATTAATTCTAAATTTAGGTATGTATCTGTCCTGCCTTACATGTAAAACATTTTTAAACCTGTTCCACTGCTCCTCGACTGTCTCCACATTTAAAAGCTTATCCCAGTCTATCCTACTTAGACTTTCCCATATCTGCTCAAAATTAGCCCTACCAAAGTTCAGCTTAACAATTTTAGTCTTTGCATCTGCACTCTTACAAGATTCTGAGAATTGTATTACATTATGGTCACGTGACCCTAGTGGTTCAATCACCTCTACACCCTCAATTCTCTCCTGATTATTACAAAATACTAAATCCAGACAGGCTTCACCCCGTGTTGGTGCTTTAACATGCTGTGTTAAAAATCAGTCACTGATTACTTCTAAAAACTCCTGCTCTTGTGCTCCTCCATCTGCAAGGTTATCCCAGTTAATATTTGGATAATTAAAGTCCCCCATGACTATAATATCCCCTTGTAAACTTGCCTTTTTGATATTACTAAAAAGATGTGTGTTGAAATTATTGTCTGAATTGGGTGGTCTATAACACACTCCTAAAATAAGACCTCTTTCCCTAATATTTTCCAGGCGAAGCCACATGTCCTCACTAAGATGGGGCTCATCATCCAACTGAAGAGGACTTACATTTAAACCCTGTTTGGCATAAACAGCAACCCCACCTCCTTTTCTCTTCTGTCTATCCTTCCTAAAAAATGTGTATCCCTCTATGTTACACTCATCCCCATCTTTGTTATTTAGCCAGGTTTCCGTTATTGCTATAATATCATAATTATGCTCTGCTACATACAACTCCAACTCACTTACCTTATTTTTGATACTTCTAGCATTAAGGCAAGCTATTTTTAATGTGTCACTCCTTCTACATGTATGTGTTTGCTTAGAATTTACATTACTATGCATTTTTTTTTCTACACTATTGTTTGTTCTTCCATGTATAGATCTAAATCTGGCCTGTCCTAAACTCCCTGCCCCCCCATTCCCTAGTTTAAACAATCCTCGACTAGCCTACACATACGCCTCCCCAGTACATTGGTGCCCCTCCAGTTCAGATGTAATCCATCACGGTGGAACAGGTCCCATCTGTTTCAAAATGAGTCCCAATGCCCCATAAACCTATACCCGTCTACCCTGCACCAAGATTTGAGCTACACATTAAACCTTCTAATTTCCTCAATCTTACCTGGATTGGTGTGTGGAACAGGCAGAATTTCGGAGAAGACCACCTTGTCAGTTCTGCTCCTCAGCTTGGTACCTAACTCTTTGAATTTGGATCGCAGAACTGACAGACTACCCTTATGTATGTCATTTTTTCCAACATGGACAATGACAACTGGATCCACCCCCGCTCTGGCCAAGAGCCTATCCACCCTTCCAGGAAGGTCTCCCACCTGTGCTCCCGGAAGGCAACACACCGTGTAAGACTCTCTTTCTCTCTGGAGCACACCTGCACGTAAATCCCCGCAATGACTAGAGTCCCCAACTATCACTACCTCTCTCTTTTTGGGAACTGGTTTTGAGGTGGCCCGTTGAGGTTCCTCATCCCTGCCTACCACCTCAGAATTATCAGAGACACCGTCCAGCTCCACAAGGACATGATAACGGTTAGACACTTCTAATTCTGGGGTTGAAGTCCCCGGACAGTGTGCACCCTTTACCTTAAGCCTTGTGACCGTGACCCACCTATTCCTACCTATCTGGTCTGGAATCTCCTCCCATGCCACCTTAGGAGTGCACACTATCTCTCTAAAGTACACCTGGGCCAAGTCCACCAATTCTCTATTACAACGCAGGTCAGCCAACTCCTCCTCCAGTTCAGCGACCCTGAGCTCGAGGTGCTGGATCAGCTGGCATCTCTTGCAGATGTAGCCCTCATAGACAACTGGCCCTTCCAAACCATCATCTAAAAAGTCCAACATCCAACAGGACTTGCATTGCACTGTATTGTATATCTTGCATTGAGACTGTTTGTATTTATGCTCTGCTAGCCTGTTTTGGAAATCTTAATGTCAAAAACAAAAACAGAATAAACCAAACTGTAAAAAGGAGCAGTAAAATTCACATTGAGCCTTTTTGTTAGAGATGACGGAGCAGAAAGTTCCATCCATTGGGCTTCTGCATTGTCTGAATTTGCAGATATGAATAAAACAATAAGTTTGTGTGTTTAAAAGTTTGGGTTTGTAGCTGCTGCTTTGGTTTCTTGACTACAAGTTCAGATTTTACTTTGTGCTCACTTTTCACTTTTGACACTTTGTGTTTTTCAATCTTTTCTGTTCTGATCTCTTTTCCTGGCTCTTGATTCCCATCTTTCTCCCATTTCCCTTTTTCTTTCTGCCGATTTCATCACAGTCACAATATAAAATTAGATAATTTAAAATAAATGAACCAGTGAGAGAAGACAGGTTTTCAAAGATATCAGAACCTCAGGGGAGACATTAAAGATTTAAATACACAAATGACAGAAGTCATGACTACTTTGCAAAAAACTGTAATTGATCTTTCTACTTTTAGCACTCCAGTAAATCAATGGGCTGCTAATTTGTTTTGCTGGAGACCCTAAAAAAATGGATTGCATGTCTGAAGGCGTTTGATCCTCTAAACCAAGCTGATGTCACTTATTGACAGCTCAATGACAAGCCACTCAAATGGTCGTCCACACTCATCAGCCTTATTGTCAATGATTTGGTTTGTAAATTTAGAAACATTTTGGATTTGTCTGTGAGATCAGAGGGGACAGTCAGTGAATTGTTAGAATTCAGACAAGCCATTAAATCAGTCAATGAATATGAAGTCAGATTTGACATGTGAGACAACAAAGTTGACTGGAGGAATCTGCAGTGAGGATTTTGTTTTAAAAGGCTTTAATTCCATAAATCAAAGACAAGATCACTTGTCAAGATGTGTGAAAAACGTTAGTTGAATGAACCAGTCTTGGGCAATGAATTGGAGTGCAGCAAACTTAAAGAAAATTAGAGAACATGAATAATGGCCATTTTCATGTTTTTAAGCAGACAGGTAAAACATCCAGTAGAAGCTACTGAACTAAAAAAATCAGTGCCACCTGTTGGAATAAAAATGGAGAATTGCATAATAATGAAGTTTCTATTCTGCTGAACGAGGTAGCTGAATATCACAAGTGGCAAGAAACTAAAGTGCCCTCTTGACGTGAGAGTTGGTGTGGTGGGTCCTCGTCAAACCCCTCTTTAATGGCACCTGTTTGCATCTCAGATAAAGACATCATGGTGTTAATCGATTCAGGAGCAGCACAGAATTTTATGACCTCCATCCATCCATCCATTATCCAACCCGCTATATCCTAACTACAGGGTCACGGGGGTCTGCTGGAGCCAATCCCAGCCAACACAGGGCACACGGCAGGAAACAAACCCTGGGCTAGGCGCCAGCCCACCGCAGTTGTAGAAGCTCTTCTTTAATAAAACAATTCATTTACAGTTTAAACCTCAAGTGTTGTCTGTGGACGGTGAGCCCACTTGGAAATCACCAAAGTCCACTTAAGCAACACACAGAAATGTTGAATTTGACAGACACAACTTCTTCATGTTGCTATCATCTGTTTCACACGTTATATGAAGTTTTTCATGGGTACAGAAGGACAATCCCTCCATTGACTGGAAACTTAAGGACATAACGTCTTCTGTGGTGGTCCTTGTTGATCTCCTTTATTGTTATCTCAGGCTTTCTGTAATCCACTTGCCCTTTTGTCTTCATGCTGTTCTGAATTTCAAAGCGTCTTTAATAAGCAGAAATGTCTATAATGGCCAGCACATCACCAACACAATTGTTTGAATGAATTATTATCTGGGTGCTATTACCTAAAGGGATGGTCTAAATATCATAGAAAAGAGAATTTACAAAAGGATTCATTAAGCATTACAAGAGTACAATTTGTTAGAAAGAAAATAAAAATGGGTCTGCAGTCATGTATTAATTATAATCAACTAAATCAAATTACAGGTAAAAATAATTATCCCCTTCCCTTTATCTCTGCCATATTGAATCAAGTAACTTGTTCTGCTCTATTTACTAAACTTCATTTAAGAAGTGCTTATAAATCAATTCATAACAAGGAGGAAGAATTCTATAAGTGGGCTCTATGAAAACAGGATAATGTCCTTTGTGTGAGCCAACAACCCAGCGGCATTTCAATCATTCGTGAAGGACATTTTTAGGGTTACAGTATGTTAGGAATTGATGTGTTGGGTTATGTAGATAAAATTTTGATATTCTTGGAAAACATGAAATTACTTATCAAAAATCAAAAGGATGTTCTCTCCAGACTCAAAAAAAGCACTTTGTGAAATGAGACAAATGTGAATTTCAAACAGAAAAGCTTTTCTTTCCTATATATCTTCCTTAGTGTCACACAAAAGTTTACCTTTTCACATCAATAAAGTTTCCGCCATCCCAATTTGCAAGCCTACTCAGAGTGTTAAAAAATCCCACAATCTGTCGAGTGAATTCTTATCGTCACTCCATGAACATCTTCAGTGCTCTTATCTCTCCAATTACTAGTCCACTTATAAACTCCTTGACATTTGTGTGAAATCCTAAAGCTCAAGAAGCCTTTGAGTGTTTAAAGATTCTCATCTCTTCTGTTTCTGTGCTGAGCCATCCTGACATTGCGCTATAATTCAGTAACGAAGCAGACACATCTGATATAGAAGTGCGTGGGATTCTGTCACAGAACATTCCTGACACAAGTCATGTTCACCGTCAAGGCAGAAGACTGAGGAAAACTTACAGTCCCCTATGGTTCATTGTGACTGCACTTGTGCTGTGATAAGTTTAGTTGCATTTGTCACTATTCTTGTGTTTTTATCATTACTGGAGTTTTGATTTTTTTAACCAGTGGACTTTGTTTTGGGACATTGTTGGCCTTTGTTGTTTAAACAACTGCTCTTGTGCTATTTTCTGCCTTAGATCCATCCATCCATCCATCCATTATCCAACCCGCTGTATCCTAGCTACAGGGTCATGGGGGTCTGCTGGAGCCAATCCCAGCCAACACAGAATGCAAGGCAGGAAACAAATCTCTGGGCAGGACGCCAGCCTACCGCAGTCCCTTAGATATATTTTTTTTAAATAAACCTTTGTATTTATAAAGAATTTTCATTGCACTTTTTTGATGGATCCCATCCTCTTGTGGACTTTTTGATTTTGCTATTTGGGACTTACATGCTTAGGAACTCTCTAGTTAATTACAAGAGAATGTGGACAACATCAAGACCAAAATAATGAATGGACAACGTGGGATTGTGGGACAAGAAATAAAACAACAGGCTGAACGAAAAGTACAACAAGTGGATGAAAGAGACCCCTGTGGACAAGGGGCTCAGGGTCACAATGCTGAATTTAACAATTAAAGAGAAATCTGCAGTTGTGTCCTCGTCACGTTCATCTGTCTGCCCACATGTGACACTGAGGTCTGTCCTGATTAAAAACAATGTTTATATGGTGGGTGTGGAACATAAAGAGACATAAAGTCAGAAGAAATAAAATTCAACAAACACACACACACACACACACACACTTGTTGTTCACTCACCGTAGTTTCTTTAATTTGCAATTTTCATTCCTCATCCCCTCACACAGCTGATCCACTCCTGAATTCTCCATGTTGTTGTAGCTCAGGTTCAGTTCAGTCAGTCGTGAGTGTGAAGAAGAAAGAGCTGAGCAGAGAGCTGAGCAACATATGGAGGTGAGATCACAATGATACAGGCTGTGGAGAAGAAGAGAGAGAAGTGAGGACATGAAGAGAGACAGACAGACAGACCATCAGGGTCTCAATAAGTGACATGATGACTACAAGCAGAGCTGGATGCTCAGGTGTGTCACTGAACAGCAGGCTGCTGCTAGCATTTGAACTGAAGCACAATTTGAACTCCACACCAATGCTGCCCTTCAAGGCGCTATATACCTGAAGCATCTTCTGTCCATCAGGTTTCCCTGAGTGATGAGAGGACGTCAGCCGTCACACTGGACAGGAGTGTCACATAGCAGGGCTGACCGCGTCCTCCACTTGAGTGTTCAGATGCTCTTCTCTGAGTTGGTGACAGCCAAGTGACGAATTCAGATTTCTGTCCATCATTCAGGACTCAGGGTGAGGACACAACTGAAATGACTGACAGGAGGCCATTTACAAATGCCAGCCTCTCCAGATGTTCAGTGACAGCAGCTGTAAATCAGTCAGCCTTTATTTTATAGAGCGCTAGTCACAAACTGACAACACAAACAACACAATGAGCACAAAGATAAATAAGTGACAAGGGAGAGGTGACAGGAGAGGTGATGGGACACGGGAGGACATGACAGTCCAGGAGGGACACACAGAGGGTCACCGGCTGCTCACAGTGACACACCACTCTGTCCAGTCATCTTCTCTAAGGCCCATCAGCCACCTGAGCTCAATGGACAAACTCCACTCAGCCGGCTGGTGACACGGGTTCAAGGTGACGGACTTGTTGTGTCATAGTGAGTGTCTCTCAGTGTCACTGTACACACCAGCTGTCACAGACACGGTGGACTGAAGATCTTTGGTGGTCAATAGAGAGTTTGTACCCTGGACAGGCCTCTGCTCCTCATGGCCACTTAAGGGCCAAATTTATAAAACTGAAAAATAAATAAGACAGAGGATAAAATAATAAGACATAGAAAAATGAAAATCATAAAAAATGTGAATAAAAATGTGTTTGAGTGTCACTGTGAAAAAGTGGACAAATGGACTCAGTTTACAAATTGGAATTTGTGTGCAAATATTGATAAAGACATTCCAGATAAAAATAAGAAGAGAGACAAAGCCATCGCCTTTATTTTATATAGCGCCTTTCAATCCAAAGTCACTTTACATGTCCAGCTCTTTCCTTGTATTCTTACTCTGAGCACAGACAGGTGAAGTGACTCACTCAGGGTCACACAGCATGTGACAGGCAGGACCCGAACCCGCGTCACTGGGATGTCAAGTCCGGCACCTCAGCCACTGGGCCACAGAACTGGGAATCAGGATTGGCCAAAATGACAGAGGAGGCGGGACATGAGCTGTCAGTCAGCCTGAGGAGGTGTGAAGAGAAGGCGGCCATCTCAGTGAATTTGATTTATCAGGCCTTTGATTAAATGGGACTTTTCGGCATCTTTAGATTACCTAAAATTGTCGACTGACTGAAGTGTTTGATTATTGTGTTGTTAAACATTTGGTCAAAGTGTGAAGGCTAAGGAGGGCTGAAGTGACACACAGACACTCAAATGTGTGACATGAACAGGACAGTGGCACAGCGGTTAGACACACATTAGGGACCAGGGAGCAAATCTGAACACACGACTGAGTTCTTGGCTCTTGGTGCTGATTCTTTTTTCGCCATTTTTCCCTTTTTTTTGAATTAGCAAAGGACGTGTTTGATTGGGAAGCAAATCCTGATTCTAAAAATCAGCTCATGTTGGTCATTTGATGTCACTGCTTGACGAGAAGCCACCTGAATGGACATTCACAATGACAAGACAAGTCAGCAGTGCTGTCCATCTATTGAGGATTTGGTTTGTGAATTTAGAAACATTTTAAATATGGCTGTCAGATTAGAGGTGGCAGTCAATCGATTAGTTAAAGTGCAGCTTCAGTGGAAAGGCGCCTCAGCCCAGAGTGTGTGGAAATGACAAATACTGAGTTTAGAAACTTTTGTACCTCACAGTAAAATATTGGACCAAATTAAGACATTTATGGCCCTAAGTATTTATCTCCATTGTTCTTCAATATGAATGCCTCCTTGTTTGTTACTTTAAATAAAGCCGTGATAGCCAGACAGAGCTGTGAAGCAAAAGAAAATAACCCTAAATGTTTTACATTTTAAGTAAAAGAATTCTGAATCTGAGTAACCTTCTGTCTGTGTCTGTGTCTGTGTGTGTGTGTGTGTGTTGTGTTGCTCGCATGACCCTTTCTGTCTTTTCTTTACCTTGTAAACTTTATTTATACCTACAGCTAATTGATCTTACTCCCTCTTTTTATCATTTTTCTTTATTTTTCCACTTTTCATTGTGTTGGCTATTTTAGAATTTAAGTTTCACACTTCAAAGATGTTTGATCTCCTTCACTGACAATCTTTATTTCATGATCTTATATTGTTTGATATTAAATTTGTGGTGTTTTTACATTGTTTTAGCTATTCTTCTAAACATTCTTGTTAAGCAGGAGATGATTAAGGAGGAAGTTAAAGTGACTTTAAAAATAGCGCACGAGCTTCATGAGTGACACTTTAGTGACAGTGGCTCAGGTCCAAGGAGGTTTCAAGGCGGCACTGATGTGAGAGACAAGGGGTGGAAAATTTTGAGGCAAACTGTGACCAATTAATTGGCTTAATAACTCAAGTGGTGGGGAATACATTTAATAAACATGTTTCTATAGTATTCACATTAAGGATATTGTGATTGGTGAGTTATTATAATGATTTCAATAGACATACAATGCCTTTCAAAATGACCAAATAAAAAGGTGCATTTTTTCTGCATTTACCAGCTTAGGTTTCACCTTTGGCCTGGACAATAGTTTTGTATAAAATGTCACTTTTATTTTCACAAACTTCTGTTTGAACAAACCTTTAGATCATGCTAAACTTGGCAGGCTTAAGACGTAAGCAAACTAAGTGGCTGCTCAAGGCCCTTTGGCCACCAAGGAAATCCCCAGCTGAATGTCAAGAAAACATTCAATAACATTCAGCATTATATGAAATGCAACAGGCAAAATATTAAGAAATGTTAAAATCAATAAAAAGAAAAAAGCATGCATTCTATTGTAATGCCTGTCCTAACTGTGGACTTGACTGCACAAAAGCCCAATGAATGAATTCAACTGATTTGTGTTATATGTTATTGCCATGTGTTATATAATTTTTCCTTTCTTTATATGCCTTGTGTACAAGTAGGCTCGAGTTTCTTAGTTAGAGAACATAAACAACTGTAATTATCAGCTTATAATGTGATGTTGTTATAGCAGGGACATATTCACTTGAACTGTGTCTTAACTTAGAACTACCTGAGCTGGTCAGACCTGTGAAGGAGTGCATTGAGGTGGTCTGGGAGATGAGGAGCTTGGCAAAGGACCCTCAACATCTGTGCACTTGACCTCTGGAGCATCAACTGCTTCTTCTGTGATAGACAGAGATGTCAAAATGGTCCGCTACAACGTATGAGTAACAATCTGGAATTGTTCAAACGGGTCATCAAAAGTAATGATGTCATCATACATAAAAGTCTTTCAATATTCGTTTTTCAGGGTCTTGATTCTACATTCTGCACTTCCAGTTTGTTCTGACCATTGAGTCTTATTGGCTACCACTGCACAATAATGACAAAAAAAAAATCTACTGTTTGAATTTGAATACTTTTCTTGATATTGTATCAAAGTAAGAGAATTTGCCATTGTGACAACACTATGGTTCAGTAAATCAATGAAATGCTTAAAAGGTTTCAGAAATTTGAAAATTACTTCATTTTGGTTATATCAATATGTCAGTGAATGCATGCTTTGTAGGTAATATCTTCATGGCTGATGTTTAGTATGTGTTTATAAATGTGTGTACTAAATAGTTTTATCTCTTTTTTGTCTTCTTGTACAGCATTCTTTGGCCAATACAAATACAAATACACAGGCTCCAAAGAGGGCCTACCAGAGGCTTGACAGGTCTAGAATGAGGGTCTTCACACAACAGTTGACTGATTTCATTTTTTTCCAGGGAAACTTTGATGGAATTGACCCTAACAGGGAAATCCTCAAAAGAAGTCCCTCTAAAAGACAGCTTGATGTGGAGAAGGTACTGACATTCACAGGTATTCATATTCCTTTTTTACTCATATTTTCTGGTTATAAAGATTCAGTTATTGATTGTAATATCCAAATTGAAGGATTTAGATACAGTGATTGTTCACCTGAAAAATTCTAGTTAAATACAATCATTTGTAATAACAAACCAGCACTCGACTTTGTCACTTACATTATAACGTCCTGGAGCTGTAATGGTTAGTCAGCTCTGTCTCCGGCCGGTCTGAACTGCATTACGGTGCCGTCAACACTGATTGTATTAACATTGACTGAAGGCTGCATTAACCTTTAATTGTGACCTTTTTAAACCGTTTTCTAATGTTTTTATAATTCTGTGTACTCACATGCATTTCCTCTCCCTCTTTATTACTACACTATGTTGTGGTTTAAGATGTTGTAGTCTACTGAAGAAGATACTTGTGTGACCAACTAACACTAAACACACACTAGACATAACCGACATTCCACTTTCATTTAAAGACACAGAACTTGTTTATAACCTGAGAACACCTGCTGTTTAACTTATTGAATCCAGTTTAAAATATAGTACAAGTTTAAAAAACACAAAGAGAAAATAGTTTTTGTTATAAGGTTAACTTTCATTCAATTAAATTTGTGCATTTTTTCATATTTACTAATTTCATCACATAATATATTTTGCCATATACTGAAATTACTAGTGTATTAGTAATATAAAAATAATTGCAATAACATATTACATAGTATGTATTTAAGCATGTTGAAACACAATAAAAGTGTAATTTTAGCTATTTTTTAAGACACAATCAAAGTTTATTAATAATGTGCTAATAATTACATTATAAATTTATTATTCACTTAAAACATAATTATAGTGATTATGCAATAGAAAAAATATATATTTTAAATTAATTGTAATTAAATGACTTTTATGATAATACACAATTAAAATGCCATTATAATGTACTATTTTGTAAATTCATAAATAAACTTAAAAGTATGAACAAACACTTAAAATAAACACTTTAAAATAAAATTTTAAATGTATTTTTGAGATAACAAAAACATTTATTATTAAAATAAAATGAAATAGTAGTGCACTTGTAATAGATAAAAAGTATATTTTAAATCCATTGTAAGTATGCATAGATTTTTTACAAGTACCCATAAAGCAATACAATTTAATTATTCTGAAGGAAACATAAAATATTCCCACTTAAATATGTTCAAGTATATTGTAACAAAGGCGCTATATAGGCGCCTGACCCAACACAGATGGACACGGGGGCACGTATAAAAATAAACAAACTTTTATTTTTCTTCACCCGTGGGTGCACATCTTCCCCGTGACCCACAGGCTATACACAGTCCCAAAGCATAACTCCACCACACAGCAACAACCTTTCCTTTCTTTACCACCACTCCTCCTCTTCCCAACTCTGGCTCCCTGAGTGGTGGTGGCTGGCCCTTTATATAACCCACCCAGAAGTGTTCCAGGTGCTTGACCACCTGGTCCGAATTGCACCTCCGGGTGGGGCTGAAGATTCGACCAGCCGGGCTGCTGAGTCCATGCAGCTCCCCCTAGCGGCCATCCGAGCCCCCAACCAGGCTGTGGAGGACTCCATCTCCCATGGAGCCCTGCGGGTGGTTGGGGAATCACAGTTGGCCAGGGAGGCTGCCACCAAGCATCCCTGGGGAGGTATTGGACTGCCCATGGTGGCTCCCCCGGAACATAAGCAGCAGGGGCGTCCCTGCCAGGCATGGGACCCAGCTGTCCTTCACAATATTTAACACAAATAAAGATGATATTTTATTATAATTTAAATACATTTAGCACACAAAATTAGTTGTTCTAATTTAACACATTAGAGATATTCTTATCGTTAGTCCTGGCCCAAGTATATTTTTTCGCACTTTTGCACACTTCAGTATACTTTTTTTTTATTTACCTGGGCAGTCAGACCGATGACCTTCTCATATCACTGCTGAGCACACAAAGCTGGCACACCACATGGTGTCAGGGCTGCCAGTCCTGATGGTGTCTATCTATCTATCTATCTATCTATCTATCTATCTATCTATCTATCTATCTATCTATCTATCTA
>JANRMT010062791.1:200124512-200146548 GCA_026402145.1 Polypterus bichir lapradei
GATAGATAGATAGATAGATAGATAGATAGATAGATAGATAGATAGATCACCTGTCACATACACCTAACACAAAATGTAAGATGTGTAAGGCGTATGGCAGAGCTGTAAATCTGCTGTACAAAAAACACTGAAGAAGATGAGTGAGGCAGATCACCAAGAGCCCCCTGAGGACTCTGCAGGAGTCAATGTCCACAGTGAAAGACATTGGACAGACTGTAGAGCCCACGACTTGTCCATCAGACTAAGCTCCATGTCCAAACAGTGCACATTACTGAAAACACACCATTTTTGCACCATGAAGCATGAAATTGGCATCAAGTTGTGAGGCTGCTCATCTGCAGCAGGACCTAAGAGGTCTGTGAGTGGAAAATGAATGCAGCAAAATATGAAAACTTTCTGGAGGAAAACCTGATTGAGTCTGTCGGAATCCCATGCCTTGGGAGAAGACAATGAGGCCAAACATAAAGCCAGAGCTCTAGGAGAAAACAACAATGTGAATGTTCTGGAGAGGCAGAGTTCATATCTCAGTCCAATGGAGAAGTTGTATATGGATTTGAAAATGGCTGATCAATCATGATCAACATGACACCCGTCAGAGCTTAAACAGTTTGACATGAAAGAATTAATGGGGACAAACGACAGAGCTGAGAGAGAGGAAGAGAGACCTGAGCACAGACTCCAGGCTGTCATGGCTGCCATCTACTAAACATTGACTTGAAGGGGTGAATACTCCTCTGTTACTTGGCGTTTTATATTTGTAAGTAATTTAGACCACTTTACAGAGACCCGTTTTCACTTTTGTTTTGTTCATTGGTGCCAAAAAAGCCAACTTAAATCCACTGTGATCCAATGTTGTATAACAAGAAAAAGTGAAAACTGCCAAGAGGGGAATACTTTTAAAGGAGCATCTTTAAATATGTTTCAAATAAATAGTTAAAAGGGCAGATGTGTATTCAGCAATACAAACACAACACACCAATAACCAATAACAAACAAAGCAAGGATTCTCCCATTTTACATCTATAATAACTTTCATTTTTCTTTTTCTAATTGTAAAGCACACACATACGTGTGAAACTGCGCTACAGAAAGAAATGCATGTCGATGTGGTTTAAAATCTCCAGGCCAGGCAACTCCGTCCTGCTCCATCAGCTCAGTATAATTTAACGTCTTTGTTACCAACAGTCAAGTACGAGATTCTGAAAGTCACCTGCCACCCCTCCAGTGTCCTGCTTGACCAGAATATCACAAGTTTCTCTGAGCAGTTTATTATTTCTGTTCTCCTTACTTGTTTATGTCCATGATGTCCCGTGAACTGACGATGTGACTTTATTCAATATACCGCAGTGGCCCCTCGACTTCAGCAGGTGTTATCCATTGTGAGGCCAAACCTGAGACTGCAGCAGGACTCGGTGTGTCTGTCAGCTCTTTGGCTGGTCTTCTACATTACAAACACACTGTAACCAGGAAGTTCAGGTTTGTGAATAAAGTAACAAACAGGAATGCAGTCTGGTGAGTCTTCATCAGTCAAGTGGGCTACTTTACCACCCAGTGCTCCTTAGTAACAGATACTAACAGACACAATTACAATACTGACGTGTGGGCCTTTCTTCAGATTACAGACGCACACAGAGTGGTGGCCACAGTGGCTCAGCATCTGCCTCTGTACCCTCACTGGTCCATTTTCTCCCATTAGGATGTAATTAATTTCTTCTGAGCTTTGTTCAAACTACAGTAAGTACAAATTCACATCAATAACCTCATCAGCACCTCGTCAGTCATCTGCCTTTATTATGTTCTCACAGAATTCCCCTGTTATTCAAACTCAATCCCATCAAAACCCTTGATGACCATTCATTTTTTAGCAAATTCTTTGTGTGTTTCTTATTTTATTGCAATTTATTATTTTCAGTGAGTCCCAAATTGTCACAAATTTCTTTGGACTCTGATAGTACAGGTTCGAGTTTGGTGTGTCCAGGGTTCAATACAGTTACTTTTTATCATTAATAGTTATGCAGTTTGAAGTGTCCTGCTTTGTACCATTTATTATGATTAATTACAATACACTGCACAACAAAGTTTTTGCTTCTTGAACACTGTTGGGTGTCTCTTTTTGGGAGCTGATCATGAATATCACATCAAAATTCACCCATCACGTACCATTTCAGAGTTTTGTCATGATTTTTTCTTATATTTGTATCCAAACATTTTCGCTACCTCTCGTAAGTGACTTATCAACAACGGTTTGTGCCAGCCTGGGCATGTCCAGGTATGGCATTAGGCCAGGTTGGAAGCTGTTCTGTGGAAGTTGACATCCTGGACTGGTCTGAATGAGCTTGATGCTGTCTCAGCATACTATAAAGGTGGCTTGCATACACCCATCCTGCTCATTTGGTTAATATAGATAGTTAGTGTATATGTATAGTATCAGTATAGTAAAGTATAGTATCTGTAGCAATACATTCAGTAAGTAAGCTTGATGCTATAGACGTTTTGGTGTCGGCCGATATGGATCATCAATGTCGTAACAGCCGTGATACATTCTGCTATATCTGTGGCAAATATACACTTGCGCCTCAGCGACGTTGGATGAGTGCTCTTGTGAAGAAAGCTTATCATCTGTATTTCGGCTGCAAAATTGGTGATCAAGACAAGGAATGGGCGCCTGACATTTTCTGTGTGACATGTGCTGTCAGTCTGAGAGCCTGGCTCAGAGACACTCAAAAGACGACACCGTTTGCTGTTCCGATGATATGGCGAGAACAGGAAGACCATGTGACAGACTGTTACTTCTGTTTCACTAATGTGTCTGGTTTCTCTGCCAAAAACAAGAAGTCAATTGGATATCCTAATCTGCCTTCAGCAATGAGACCTGTGCCACATGATGACAGTCTTCCAATTCCGAAACCACCAGAGGATTGCATCTTAGATGAACCAGATGAAGAAACTGCAATGCAGGGTACTGACAGTGACGTTGATTTTGAACCGTGCCCATCAGGCAATCCACATCTGATAACACAGTCAGAATTGAACGATTTGGTCAGAGATTTGGGTCTGTCAAAAGCAAAAGCCAAGCTGCTGGGTTAAAAACTTCAGGAATGGTGTTTGCTGTCACCAGGTACGAAACTTTCTGTGTTTCGAGGCGAAAATCATGGTATAACCACATTTTCTTCACAAGTCAACAGTCTCTGTTTCTGTTGTGACATTGAAGGATTGTTCTCGGCCTTGGGTTGTGATCGCAACCCGGAAGAGTGGCGTCTCTTCATTGATTCGTCAATGTTAAGCCTGAAAGCTGTTCTGCTACACAATGGCAACGTTTCTCCTTCAGTACCTGTTGGCTATGCAGCACACGTGAAAGAAATGTATGAGAATATGGAACTGTTGCTGAAGAATGTCCAGTATAGGAGGTACAACTGGAATAACTGTGGAGATCTTAAAGTCATTGCTGTGTTACTAGGACTGCAGCTCAGTTATACAAAGTACTGTTGTTTCATCTGTGAATGGGACAGCCGTGCCAAAGAGCCGCACTATTCTCGACATTACTGGCCACTCCAGAAAAAGTTAGTTCCAGGACAGAAAAATGTGGCACATGAATCACTTGTTGACCCGGAAAAGATATTTTTGCCTCCTCTTCACATAAAACTGGGACTCATGAAGAATTTTTTGAAAGCACTGAACAAGGAAGGAGAAGGTTTTCATTATTTAAGACAGATGTTCCCAAGAATAAGTGACACCAAGATCAAAGAGGGTATTTTTGTTGGCCCCCAGATCAGACATTTTATGAGTGACAAGCGGTTTGAAGATCTGTTTGTTGGGCCAGAAAAAATTGCCTGGAAAGCCTTCAAAGACGTTGTTGACAATTTTCTAAGTAATTACAGAGCCCCAAACTTCATTCAGCTGGTAGACAAACTTCTCAAAGTATACAAGACAATGAAGTGCAACATGTCACTCAAGATTCAATTCCTCCACTCACACTTGGACTTTTTCCCCGCAAATCTCAGTGTTGTCAGTGACAAACACGGTGAAAGGTTTCACCAGGACATTGCTACGATGGAGAAACGATACCAGGGCAACTGGAATCCATCAATGCTTGCTGACTACTGTTGGACACTGCAACGTGATGCACCAGACATTGAATACAAAAGAACATCAGGAGCAAAACACTTTTAATTCTGTTGAATTTAATAGCTTATGCAAACATAAACGTGACTAAATATGTTATTGTCAGTAAGTAAACATAAAAATCTCTATTTCTCAGAGTTCCTACGCGATGCAGTAAAACCAAAACTATATTTTTGCATACACTGTAGGTACCTGTCACAATCAGCAAAAACTGATCAGGAAGCAAGACTTTTCATAAAAATTGTTGTGCAGTGTTATTATTGTTAATTTTTTTTCTGTTCATGAACTCCTGCATGTTGTTGAGGGCAACTGCACCATTGTTAAACCACTGCGTACAACTTTGCATTTGAAAACAAAAGAGACCCCATTCCCAATGCAGCTCCATTCCCATTTTATCACTCATATGCAACAACAATCTGATTTTTTGAGAAATGTGATTTGCAAAAAGCATAATGAAATCAAAACCTTTTCAGAAGTATTTCCTCTATTCTAATAATGACTGGTTTGTATCCAAACCATCCACATCACTCTCAACATTCTTTGGCCCACTTGTTTCTATGTTCAGAAATGCATTTCTTCAAGAGCTTTTTTATGTCAGCACCAGCATCCAAAAATGTTAAATGTGTGTAAATGTAAAATATGGGAGTGTTAAATTAGAGTCCTATTTTAAATGTTTTTTTTTTTTCACAGAGGGGCGCCCACCTCCATTAATAGGAGGGATGTTATATCTGATGGCAATAATATTGCACTGACAAAAGGAGAAAGACAGAGGAAGTTTAAAGTAATAAACTGTAACAGGTTCTTGCTGCTGAGTACACGTTACACCGTAAGTGTAATACAATCAGCTTCCCAGTACCCATAATTCATTATTACTGCAAAACCCCAATAGTTCAACAGACTTACAATATACAGTACTACATATTCCTCCCCCCTTAAAACTGTAAATGTAGGTAACAAATAACAAACAGCATCTGCTGTCTAAGAAGAGGAATATCAAAATGTTGTCAATTCAGTTTCCTTACAAAAAAGAGATGGTAAACCTCCTCTACATCCCGCTAACACAGGGGGTTATTCTGCCCCTTATTATTATTTTTGCACATACAGAGTTAGCTAATATAAGTTAAGATGGTCAGGAGGCTTTCTTCTTCACAGAGGGCTACGTCATACATCTGGTGTGTGCTCATCTCATAATGCAGCCTCAGTTAACTATGACATCAGTAGGAGTTGAAGCCATAGAGACAGGTGGCATCCCAGGGGGCTTTAGGTCAGCTCACTAGGACTTGGTACGTCAGATGTTTCTGTGCTACTCACTGTTTCAGCAGGCAGAGCGGGTAACAACTGTTCAGCCTGTTGTCTGCATGTCTGGTGGTCTCACATGCATACCTTATAAGACACAAGTCCAGTCTTTTGAAGAATGGTTGCTGGTACCCATTTCTCAGTGGTGGAGTAATTATGAGCAAGAACAGCATCTCCACTGGGAAGCTCACGATCTTTAGCCCATTGATTTACTTGATCCTGCTGCTTATCATAAACTTGCACCTGAGTGACAGCTGATCTTAACAAATCAAGATGTGTTTTAAGCTGCCATTTTAGAGACATACCTGTTATTGTGTGGGATGTGTAAGAAGAAATGTGTAAAGATATTGTTTGAAAGGTGCTTCCCTTTTGGATGCTTTATGAGCATATTTAACGGTTGTTCCATTCTGTCAGCCAGGCCACTAGCAATGAGGGCTGGATAGAAGATGATTAATACCAATACTTTTTAGGAATCTCTCCATTTATTGGGATACAGAAAGGTGCAAACATCTTTCTTAAGGTTTGGATATCTTTTCTGTGTGATGGTGGACATGATGGTGACCTCAGGCCACTTAAAATGTGTATCCACTGTGATCAAAGCATAACACCCTCTACAGGTACTGCAAAGTATAAATGAACACATTGCTAGGGACTGGCAGGCCATTTCTGTGGATGCAGTAGTGCTTGACCAGGGACCTCATGCATAACGCCAAGCATAGAATTTACACTGAAACATTGCATATGGAAGCATAAATCTGTGTGTTCGCCAACTTCCATGTTCGTCTGCTACATAAATTCCAGTCAGCATGAAAAGTAACGCACATGCATGTGCTTGCTGTTCCGCCCCAACTCCTCCTAGAATTACACCTCTTTGAATATGCAAATCAATATAAATAACCCTTAAGCTCAGTGTTCTGTTAAAAGACAAAGGCAAAAGCGCGGGGGAAAATAGAAGAATTTCAGCGAATACCAAGTGGAGGAAAGAAAAAATGTACTATTTGTTGGTTTAAACAGTGATACGAGCAACAAAAGGAAGTTAATCAAGTGATATAGAGTGTCAGAGAATCTCGAAAGCTCAAGTTCACAATGTTGCACTGTGCCCAAAATAAAAAATAAGTTGTCAGATATCAGATACCGTAGCCCACTGTCTGAGTGTCATATGAAAGATTATTAGGATACAGAGAAAAGAAAAAAAAAATAGTGACACAGTAGGAAAAAAGCTCAAAATGTCAACTTTAATTTCCACTTTAATCACGTAGTGTGTTTTGTCATTAAAGTAGAACATCAAACTTAAACTTAAAATCATTTAATTTACTAGTTTCTCAAACACCATCGTAACTAAAGTAGCACGTTAAATGCTTTGTATTGTATGTTTTCTTCTATGTGCTCTATGTGTGTGAATCACGATGTGCTTCTTAAACGGGCTTTCTCTTCCTCCACAGGACACAGAATCCATTACATTAGTGATATTAAAGCTCTCTGAATAATTAAAATACTAAGATGTATGCTTGATATCATTTTCATGATGATAGGAGTTAAAGCATGTATTAAACATGGGAACACGGTGGCGCAGTGATAGTGACAAGCTGGTACCCCATCCAGAGATTTTTCCTGCCTCACTCAAGATGTTTGCTGCACCGTGCGTGACCTTCAATGAAATAATTTATTGCATCAGTACTGTCTCTTTCAAACGTACTAACTTCCAATTCTTGTCCTTCCTTTTCTTTCTCCAAGTATCCAATCGCCACACAGTCAGCTCTGTAATAGATGTCAAGCCATCTGTAAGCTTAGAACGGCGATTCTTCAAAACTTTTAAGGAACACTGAAATATCTTCATAGTACATGTTAAATTATTCTATTCATCTATTCTTCCAGTGTCGCTCCAACCCAGCAAGAATATAGCACGAGACAGGAACTAGCTAGCTCTGCGCCTCCGTGTCCTCACATGTTTAATTATTTAAAATATAGATTATTTAAATGAAGTTAAAGTTTTATCTGTATAATATAATAAACATATTTTGGTGCATTTCATCTTAAAAATTATATTGTCATCATATGTAAATGCGTGCTTTATAAAGTGACTTAGTTTGTGCAATATTATAACTGTGTCGCAAATTTACAGTGAGGTGATTGTACAAATAAGTACAAACAGTTCTACAAGGAGCAATTGATGGACTGATTGAGTGCATTTATAGTTCTTGGGATGAAACTGTTTCTGAACTGCGACGTCCGTACAGGAAAGGCTCTGAAGTGTTTGTTGTATGGGAGCAGTTCAAATAGGCTGAGGCAGCGTGTGCTTGATGCTGTATATCGATGATTCTCTTTTCAATCAGCTGCTGTAGAGCTGTGATTCCACACTCAGATACAGTGATATACTGTAAATACTCTGAGTGGTGCAGTGAGAGTTTTATGGAAAAGACAATCCGCTGTGGCAACCCCTAACGGGAACAGCTGAAAGAAAAGAAGAAGGTGCAGTGAGAGTAACAATGCTAAAGCAGCTATGGTATTTAGAATAGTTTGACCATTCTGTGCACCATTATATTGTTGCAGGTTAATTACAATCAGATGCATTCAACTAATAAACAATATACAGTTAATTTCAGTGTATATGATAAAGCCACGACAGGGATGTGGATTTAAACAAGAAAGGGAAACCACACTGGAACAAAAGCACTGCTTTGATGCTGGGTGCCGCCAATTTGCAAAACCGAGCAGAGAACTTGCGTACGACAGGGTATGAGCTACCGTGAAAATGTGCGTGGCTTTACGCCTAAGTTTATGTTTTATACATCACGATTTGAGCGTGGAAACGGGAGTATGCAACATTTTTGTGAGTACCCACCATTTATACATGAGGCCCCAGGTCACCAAAAGTAACCCTGGGCTAGCTCTTTCATTTTGACTGTGCCACAGTATCCAAGGTGTAACTCATTCAGAACAGGTTTCCTCAACCTTGGTGGTATAATTACCCACAGGCCTCAAATGAGACATCCTGATTTCACTAATAGCTCATTTTCTTTGCACTTTGTGAACAATTATGTTTCAAATTTAACTTCCCATCAACACAGTTTTTCTAGTACTTTCAAATCAGAAACTTTGCTAAAGTTGACGATTTTCCTCACCTCCCATCCATTTCTATTCCAGAAGAAATACTGATCATTCTTGAAGACTCAGACAGCATCTCAAAAAGATATAAAAACATATTAAAATCTCTTCCTTTCAAATAACTCAGGGTACAGTGTGGAAAGGATCTTTTACTTAACATCTCTGAAAAGTAGGGGAAGTCAGCCATGCACAGAATACACTCCAGCTCCATATACACAAAGCATTCAACTTAATCTTTCATGAATCACATTTATCTCATTTAAAATTGTCCAAAATGTATCCAAGGCTAAGATCCAACCTGTGAACACTGCAATTCAGCTCCAGCCTCACTGGGCCACATGTTTTGGAAGTGCACCAAATTAACATCATTTTGGATAAAGATCTCTGAATGCTTACCAGACAGCCTTAGTGTCACAATCCCTCTTAACTCATTAACAGCTGTGTGTGGTGGGCTGACAGAGGGGCTTAAAGTGGAAACGTTGACAAAATGATTGTAATGGCCAACACCACACTATTGACATGTAGACTTATCCTGCTTAACTGGAAGAATCCCAGCACATCTTCTAGAATAAGTCACTGGATAACTGAAGTTCTATGCTATTTGAAATTGAAAAAAAAAAAAAACACATTCTCGTTTAGAGGATCTGTTCAAAACTTTTTTTAAAATATGGCAAGATCTAATTAATAACATTTTAGAATAAGCATTTAATTGGGGAAAAGGACATTCTGACTTACTTGGTGCTTTTGAAGATTTGCTCTTCCTGTTAGCTTTCCACTAACTCTCAGGAGGGGGTTGAATTCTGTTTCTTAAGTTTGACTTAATTATGTGGAATTTTATTTTCTTTGTTGTATAAGTTAGACTAAATCATATGGAATGTTATTTACTTTAAATAAAATTAGTAAAAACTCTCTTAACAGCCAGTGTAGTCTTAGCTTTGCTGAATGCCATTTCACACTCTTGTGACAATTTCCAGGGTCTACTCTCACACAGCAACTCATGCAGAGGTCTCAGCAATATTGTTAGCTGTGGTATGAAATGCCCATGATAGTTCAGGAGACCCAAAAATGATCTCAGTTGGTTGACATTGTTTGGAGCAGAGCATCCACTATGGTCTTCACTTTTGAAGGAGCCATGTGCAAAGTGTCAGCCTCAATTACTTGCCCTGGAAGCTTTGAAGAAGTCACATTTGTCCTTATTTACGTGCAACCCATACTCTAATAGCCTGTTTATGGATTTATCAGATTAGCCACATGCTCCTTGTCAACTCGGCCAGTGACCAGGGTGTCATCCAGGTAACACTGGACACCTGCTAGTCCACTATACATCTGGTATAAAGTCAGTGTCAAAGTAATCTTAAAAGGTAAGTGATGATAACAGTGGAGTCCTTTATACGATGTTATGGTGAGGTACTTTTGTGAGCCCTTATTCACATGCATTTGCAAGTACAGTATGTTTGGCTGAGGTCTAGTTTACTAATCTCCCATCTAACCCAGCAAAAAGATCTTCAATCACAAGAAGGAAGTATTGCTCCGCTGTAAGTACAGGGTAATCTGTCACCTTACATTCCCCACGTAATCGTACAGACTCATCATGCTCGTTGTGGCCCACTCAGAATGGGAAACAGCTTCTTGGACTCCCTGTTTGATAAGCATAAGGCCGTAAAGCAGAGGGAAGATTCCCTGCCTTCAAAATCCTTGATTGACAATTTGGTGGCACTCTTCGTGTCACTTTAATTCCCTTCATACTCCTCAGTTCCTCTTGGAAGACAGTTGTGTGCTTTCTCAAGACCACAGCCAACTCAGACTCTCCGACAGACACAACATTCACTTTGGTCCAATCCACATGTACTTTAATAAATAAAAATAAATGACAAGAATCAAATACAAAAACTCTCCTAGGCCACTGCTGCAATGATGCAATTCAGTGGAAAATAGGGGTAGCGCAAATCATGTAGAAAATGTGACAAAGGCGACTTCAATGGTATGGACACGTCCTACGGGCAGCACTGGGAACTACTGTTGACATCGCCTACCACTTCACAGTTGATGGCCAATGGCCATTATGTTGGCCAAAACATAGCTGGCAGGACACAATCAGAATGGACATGAAGATCATTCAGCTACAACCGAGCCATGCACTTGATTGCGCAAAATGGCATACTGCTATCCAAAAAGTGGACACGACACCAGCGGGACAACACTAAGATGAAAAAGAGAAGAATAAATGACAAAAATATTCTCAAATTTCGTGATCAAATCTTTACTGCATTGTTCATAAAGTTATCAGCCTATCCTGTAGGTAGTAAAATCCAGCATATAAGCTTTTCTAAGATGGCATCAGCGATCAACATGACCTGAAAAAAATGACAAAAAGCTGTATTGGAGTTTTCTAAACATGGGTGTTTCAGTGTTTTTCTGTCAGACGTCCTAAGAGACTAAGGCCGGGCTGGCCATGCCCGGGGAGAACTGAGATGCTTGGTGAAATCTGTGGCCATGGGGAGGGGGTCAGGTGAGCCCCTTCTGCCTGCACGAGCCTGGGGCCCCCAGAGACATGATTTCTCTGGCACCCAGAGATGACAGAGCAGATCCCGCCCCCTCCCTGTGGGGAGCCTAGGCACTGGCTTTCCAAGTAACAGGCCTGGAGGTCCAATGACGACAGCCTTGAAAGAACCCGGCTGAACTTGCGATGGCCCAGCCGCCATCTGTCGGAGGTGCGTTTCAACTGTCTACCTGCTTGATCCTGCCAGTAACATATGCTTGTCTCAGAGATTAAGCCATGCATGTCTAAATGCACACAGAAGTGACAACGAAACCGCGAATGGCTCATTACATCAATGATGGACCCATTGATCGATCCACGTTACTTGGATAACTCTGGTAATTATAGAGCTAATAAATGCAAATGAGCGCTGACTCCCACCCCAGGGAGGATGCATGCATTCATCAGACCAAAAACCCACCTGAGTTCTTGTGCCCAGCCAGCTTTGCTGACTCTAGATAACCACGGGCCAATCATGTGACCCCTGTGGCCATGACGACTCATTTGAATGTCTGCCCCATCAACTGTCGATGGTACTGTGTCCACAATGGTGACCACAGGTAAAGGGGAATCAGGGTTCGATTCCGGAAAAGGAGCCTGAGAAACGGCTACCACACCCATGGAAGGTAGCAGGTGTGCAAATTACCCACTCCCCACTCGGAGAGGTAGTGACGAAAAATAACAATGCAGGCCTGTTTGGGGCCTGTAATTGGAATGAGCGCACTTTAAATATTTGCATGAGGATCCATTGGAGGGGAAGTCTGGTGCCAGCAGCTGCAGTAATTCCAGCTCTAATAATGTATATTAAAGTTGCTGCAGTTAAAAAGCTCATAGTTGGATCTTGGGATTGAGCTGGTGGTCCGCTAGCTACTGCCTGTCCCAGCCACTGCCTCTCGGCGCCCTCTCGATGCTCTTGACTGAGTCTCCTGTGGAGTTCGAAGCATTTACTTTGAAAAAATTAGAGTGTCCCAAGCAGGCTCCCCTGCCCAAATAATGGAAAAGGACTCTGGTTCTATTTTGTAGGTTTCCTGAACTGGGGCCATGATTAAGTGGGACTGCTTGGGGCATTCGTATTGCACCACTACAGGTGAAATTCTTGGACCGGCGCAAGACGAGCGAGAGCGAAAGCATTTGCTAAGAATGTTTTTATTAATCAAGAACGAAGGTCTGTGGTTCGAAGACGATCTGATACAGAAGTAGTTCCGACCATAACCGATCTGGTGGCATTCTTTCCAGAGACCTGCCTGCAAGCCAACCAGGAAACTAAAGTTTTTGGCTCCCGGGGGTGGGGGGGCTTTTGTATGGTTGCAAAGCTGAAACTTCAAGGAATTGAAGGAAGGGCACCACTAGGAGTGAAACCTGTGACTTAATTTGACTCAACACAAGAAACCTCACGGAGAGGATTGACAGATTGATAGCTCTTTTTCGGTTCTGTGTGTGGTGGTGCATGGCCGTTCTTAGCTGGTGGAGCGATTTCTCTGGTTAATTACAATAATGAACGAGACTCCCTACTGCTTGATAGTTATGCACTGTATCTCCTAAGCAGTCAGTGTCCAACTTCTTAGAGGGACAAGTGGCTTTAAGCCATGTAAGATTGAACAATAACAGGTCTGTGATGCCTTTAAATGTTCAGTGCTGCACGCATGCTGCACTGAATGGATCACTGTGTGTCTACCCTGCTCCAAGAGGCGGGGGGTAAGCCTTTGAACCCCATTCGTGATGGGGACTGGGGCTTGTAATTGTTCCCCACGAATGAAGAATTCCCATTAAGTGCGGGTTATAAGTTCACACTGATTAAGTCCCTGCCCTTGGTACACACCGCTCATCACTACCACTGATGGATGGTTTGGTGAAGTTTTTGGATCGACCCTGCCATAGTCGCTAATGGCTTCTGATGGAGTGCCAAGAAGAAGATCGAACATGAAAAAAGTTAATGGGCATGTACGAGTCCAAGGCCGACTCTATTAGCATTAGTGTCTGAGTCCAATTAGTAGAGTAAATAGGGAATAGCTTGTCATTGCGTAGCTTGGTGCACACGCTTGACCGAAATGCTGGCTTGCAATCCTAGCCCAGGAGTCGCCTGTGCAAAGGGGAGGCTGAAATAAAGAAACACATTTGCTGCGAGTAGTTGTTGTATATTTTTTTTTTGTTTGCATTCCTTTACGATCTATTGATTCACATGGAAAAAGGACAATGGCACACCAGATACCTTAGCCACCTCTAAGCTGAGACTGGCGAAGCGAATCGTTCAAGAAATTCAAATGGTGTTATTATCTACTGGGAACGACGCCCTTCATTTCAAGTGTAAGCTTATTCATCTGAAGAAGCGTCTGCTAAGTGTACTGCACTGCATCTTCCAGCAGAAAACCAAAGCAGTGACTCACTGCCAAGCTGTTCGCTCCCACATGTCAGGACTACTCAATATTCCAATAACGTGACACATCAGGGACATGAAGGATACAAGGACTGGGTAGGTGACGTGAGCCAAACAGCAAGTAATAAGAAGAGGAAGGTGAATGTCACTGCTTTCATATGAGATGGAAGGTGGGATAGATGGTAGAGACAATTTTCTCATGGTGGTCTCAGAATGAAGCAAAGAGTGCGAAAGGAAGAGTACAAAGTGAGTTTTTGAAGTGAATGATGAAAAGCATAAGTGCAAGGAAAGAGCAAGAAAGTGACAGCCTGAAATGAAGATTTATAAGGCTGAGAGCAAAAGGAAGAATAGGAAGGCAGCACGTAAAGTGAAGAGAAAGTGAAGGCACGACATGAACTCTACAAGCTGAGAGGGTAGAATGAAGAACTGGCAAGAGCCGAAAGGGACATTAAAAGTGCAGCACGTGAGAGAAAGAATTGGCTTTAAAAACGTTAAGATGACATAAGCCTGAGAGGGGAAGGCAGGGGATGCGAACTGGAGCTGCATGGACTGCAAGGGTACGCCGGCAGGAGAGGAAGAGTATCCTTTGAGAGCATGAACTTGACATAAGAGCTTGCATTTGAAATAGTGATTCAAAAAATGACTGCTGCATGTAATCAACATTGAGAAATTGTCAGCATGAAGTGACGTTTAGAACATGTCAGTTTGAAGTGAGCGGGTCCTGTGCAGGAGACTCCTGCTGTCCCAAGTCTTAAACAGGCTTGCGTAGGGAGCATTTAACTAGGCCAATTCCTACGCTGGTCAGTATTAACGAAGAGTTTGCATAAGAAGACTTTTGTAACAACGTCTCCTGCTGGTCAGACTGGTGTTTGTACATCTCCGGGGTGTCTCCCTCCCTCATCAAGGAGAACATGCAGACTCCCCACAGAGAGCATCTGGAACTTGACGCTCAGTCTTCTTGTCACGAGGCAGCAGCGCTACTGTTAATGCTGTATTTCTGATATACTGTATCTCACATTATTAGTTTGATAATTGGAAATCCCCAACTATAACATCCATGTATTTTAATGTATAGCAACAAGGTGATGGCAACTCTTAACATTATTGTTCTCATGAGCTGGGTTCTGTTTTAAAAACTGGATGCTAATATGCATTGTTACTTTTATTATAAAGTGACACTTATGGGGAAAAAAATTGACGGCCTTTTAAAATAGTAATATTATTTATTGTGGATAAGGAGTGTTGAAAGAAGTGCTTGAAATACTCGCATGTCATAAGTCTGAGACTGGACTTCATGTCTGTTTGTCTCAGATGAGACATCAATTGCAGCCATTCTTACAGTGATGCTGCCTACCATTGACTGGGCACATCATGATGTTGTGGGAGTTACATGGCTGCCATCGTAGGTACTGCGGGCTGCAGTTAAACTCTGTGGGAGCTTCCAGCTCATTTCTTCTTTCTGTGTTCAGGTAGTGATGGGTGAAGTGAAGCCTTATGAAGCACCCAAATGTTTGAAGCAATTGTGTTGGAAATCGTGTTGAAGCTTTGAAGCATTTGACACTCAGATCTCTAGTGACATCTCCTGGCCATTAACATTACACAAACTCATAATCAAGTTCAATGGCATCTGTTAAACTTTTATTTCTTCTATGTTTCACTGCACTTGTAAGAAAAGGCGATACAGGAACATTACTTCTGAATAAATATTGCGAGACACAAGTCAGTTCAGGTTGGGGAGCAAACACTGTTACAGCATGTTGCCGCACCCACCACACGACGGAACAGCTCGTGATTCTGGCTGCCAAACCCCCAGGAAGACACACAGTCCAGTCCCATCATCCAGAAAAGACCCTCTATCTGCCGCAGCCAGGTGTTACGTTGGCATCCCCTTGGCCTGGTCCAGCAACTCGGGTGTTCAACAATGAGGGTCTTGTGAGCCAGATCACCCTCGGGGAATCGCGCCACATGGCCGTAGTGCCATAACTGAGGCTCCCTCACATTCGTAACTCCATGTGCAACAACTCACTTGACACAAAGTCAAACCAGCGGTATCCAAGGAATCTCTGAAGAGACACAGTAACAAAAGAGTCCAGTCTTCGTCTCAGGTCACTTGATAGCGTCCATGTCTCACAACCACATATCAAGAGAGGAAGGAGCAGGGGCCTCATGTATAAACAGTACGTACGCACAAAAATGTTGCATAAGCCTGTTTCCACGCTCAGATTGCGATGTATAAAACCTAAACTTGGCATAAAGCCACGCACATTTCCACGGTAGCTCATACCCTGGCGTACGCAAGTTCTTTGCTCTGTTTTGCAGACTGCTGGCACTCAGAGCCAAAGCAGTACTACTGTTCCTGTGTGGTTTCCCTTTACGCGTGCATCTGATTGTAATTAACCAGTAACAATATAATGGCCCAGGGAATAGCCATAGTATTCCAAATACCATAACTGCTTTAGCGTTGTTACTCTCACTGCACCTTTTTCTTCTTCTTTCAGCTGCTCCCGTTAGGGGTTGCCACATCGGATCATCTTTTTCCATATTATTCTCACTGTACCACTCGGAGTATTTATATCACTGTATCTGAGTGTGAATTACAGATCTACAGCAGCTGATTGGAAAGAGAATAATCGGTATACAGCATCAAGCACACGCTGCCTCAGCCATGCTGTCTATTGAACTGCTCGTATTCGGCAAATGCTTCAGAGCCTTTCCTGTATGGACCTCGTGGTTCGGAAACAGTTTCATCCCAAGAGCTCTAAACATATTCAATTTTTCCATCAAGTGTTCCCAATAGAACTGTTTGTACTTAGAATTATGATGACCTCACTGTAAACTTGCATTACAGTTGTAATATTGCACAACCTGAGCCACTTACGCCTTCATCACCAGCTCTCTTTAAACCACAGATCAAACTGCAGTGCCAAATGGGTATTCTATTTACTTTTATGCCCCCATCCATTACTTTAGGTGAGACACTCAGACACCACATCCCTGAACATAAAAGTAGTATTAGGAGATGTTCTACCTAAGACTGCAGGCATTTTATAAAAGTGCAACACACCACTATAGATTTGAAATGTATGGTGCTAGAGATCACCAAGCCACCTCATGTTGTGGTGCCATTAATAACATAACATAAAGAGGCTGACTGGATCTTTAAGATCAACACGTTTGGAGGGGGCCAAGTGTAACTGTTGTACTGAAGATTAGGCAGACAGCACCAGTAGAACAAAATCAGTGAGAGACTTATTCATATGGTGCTTAATATAATAAGTTTACTAACTGGCAACATAACATTTCAACAAAGACATTAGAAGAAGGAGGAAGGCATTAAAGTATAGAAACAGTTTGCCAGTTAATTTAGTTACATCACACTCAAGGAGGTGAGGGTCTGCTCTAGCAGGATTGTGAATAAGTAAGAGTTAATTTAAGGAGGGAGGACATGAATCAGGCCATGTGTGAGCAGTGGAATTAAAAAGAAAGCAGTGAAGATACTGGGAAGAAAACAGGAGCTAAGGAAAAGGTGAGAAAAGATCAAGACACATGCAACAGGTAGCTACAGTGCATGAGAAGCAAAAGGTAAAAACGTAAAGTTTTGGGCAAATACAGGATAGTAGGTATTAAACAGTAGGTATTAAACAGAACAAAGGAGTCTGAATGAGTTACATCTGAACCAAAGGGGCACTAATGTAAGCGTAATTTTCATTACATGTTAATTAATAGAATCAACTCTTAAGGAAATGATTCAGAAATAAATGTAAAGAGCAGGAGTGTTATTGAGGGGGAATTCCATGTTTTACTAAGATTCAGGAATTCTATGAGGAATCCAGAAAAGCAGACGAGCAAAAAGGCATAAAACATTCTGGAGGTCAGTCTGTCATTTGTTGTTCCTCAACTGTCACACCAGCTCAGTTCACCAGTGTCTTAATTGGACTGTTGAGTGATGTGGTGTATTTTTCCCAATTTTTCTGAACTGATGGGTTGGACCTGCTGTGTATAGTTCTAAAGAGTCCATGCTGAGTAAATTTGTTTGTTAAAGTTTAAGTGAATGGTTCTTCCTCTCCTGTATGAAAACATTCTCAAAAATTCCTTGGCAAAAAGCAACCCTGGATAGTGCCAGTCAAATAAATACAGGGCCACACAGACCCATAACCACAATCATAATGGACCAATTTAGATTCGCTGCCAATTAACAAACTCCTCAGAGCACCTGGAGGAAAACCCACAAACACTTCACATGGACAAAGAATGGAGGACACCGGATATTTGAGGCAGTAGAACTGACCAGAGACATGGACTCAGCAAGCCGTTATTACGTCCTAGCCAACAGTACAATTACAAGCAGAATGGTAGATAATAGTTTTACCAGAGAAAATGGGATATTTTTAGGATCTTTGTGGTTCAGCATGTAAAGAAAAATTTGTTAAGACTTAAAAAAATGTGACGTGTGAGCCACTGTCTTCCAGCCTAAAGAAGAGCCCAAGGGCTTCAAGAAAACCAGCTTTATTCCAATGCAAACAAGAGAATCAAGGTTATTTATTCTTACAGGAGCTACCACTTCCCTACACACAGATACAGCTAATGAGCATGGATGGGGTCAGGTTATAATGTTCCGTGCATCACCCATCAGGCAACAGACATGTTACAATTGAAGGTTGTCAGCTTACAATTGCCTCAATGGTGCTGCAAATGTGTGGTTGCCTCAGTGATGGACAAGCAACCTTCAACAGACAAGTCAACTGCATTTTGGCATGCAGTCCCGTTGGGGAGGGTCTCAACAAGAGCTCAGAAATCTAACACTCCCTCCACCCCTTTAGCATTGGCCACAAAGTGACTGCCCAAGCTGTACTTGGCCAGGTGGAAGAGAATGTCAGCGTTGATCTGTACAGCCCGAACATCACTGGCGAACAAAAAAATGCCAACTGCTGTAAGCTAATATACCACTGAGTGAGCCAGGCATTCACATTCTTCTGTTTGTAGAGCCAATGAAGGGCCATCTTAATAGAGACCTTCAACTTGTCTCTCTCTAACATCTTGGCGGAAACATGTGAGCCAAATACTTGGGCTAGACCGATGTCCATAGTTTGGTTGGTTGGAGTCGGAAGTCCCGAGCCAGATGTCCTGGTTGATCACAGTAAAAGCGCCTGTGCTTGGACCCAACTGTAGAGTTCCTATGATGTCTTCTTCCACCGGTGGTATCGGGTTATGTCAAAGTTGGCTTAGGCACCCTCCAGTCTGTGAGTCAGGTCTAGTAGTAAGTGAACATCATTCTGGAGCAATTCATTACAAAGGTCCTCTTTTATCCCTGACAGGATTGTGTCAATAGTGATCTTCTCCACAATGCAGTGGAACCTGTCTCTGCAGAACCAGCTTTGAGTCAGGTAAACCTAATTCTGGATCTGTCCCCATATAGGGCATTCCAGGTCAATACACCACAGATAAAACTGACCAACTGACTTGGCCACAGGGCTCATGGTCATAAGGAGGAGGATCTGTTGCTTTACGAAGTCATAATCATTGAACCTTTCAGAAGGTAGATCTCGCATAACCTGTATTGCCAAGATAGCTGCCCAACTTCCCCTGTCCCAGTACATCAGTGTTGCCATGCTTTTGAAGCAAAATACAGAAGGTAACATTCAGGGTCATCTACGGGAGCCATATTCACCAGCACACCCCCAGGACGAGCAAAGGCAGGAGGGCCAGCAGGAGCCTCATCTTACTCCCCTGGTAGGGGGATATTGTGTGCCTCTTGGGGATCCATTGGTGTAAGACCCCATCTCTGGTACTATATGACACGTGAGCCACTGTCTTGCACCATAAAAAAGAGGCCTAGTCTAAGGGCTTCAAGAAAACCAGCTTTATTCCAATACAAACAATAACAGCAAGGTCATTTATTCAAACAGGAGCTACCACTTACTTACACGGGGATACAGCAAACATGCAGGGATTGGGCCAGGTTATAATGTTCCCTGCATCACCCATCAGATGACAGATTCATTAAGCGAAGAAGCTGTGAACTTGTAATTGCTTGGGTGGTGTTGTGAACCTGCGGTTGCCTTGGCGCCGCACAAGTAGTCCTTGACAGACATGTCAGTCACGTTTCGGTGTGTAGCCCCGTTGAAGTGGATCTCAAAAGAGCTCAGAAGACTCACGATGTCTAAAGAAAAGCACTCACAAATATCAAAACTGCTCTCACTCAACCAGTGGAAGACCTAAAGATAAGGAGTAAAACAAAACTTGGACTCAAAAATGAACAAGTCCAGAACGGAACATTGTGCCCACTGAGCAAATTCAGAACATCAGTGCCAACCTGCAGATTTAAGTTGATGTTAGGAGATGAAAATAAAAGTGTGGCTGAAAATGCAAACGACATCAGAGTCGTACTGTAACCACAAATAAAACATGGAGGACAGTGACACTTCTCTGCCAGCTGAGAAGCCCCAATGGGGTGAACTGGGTAGACGGGTGGAGAAAGATGTGCTGTGCTGGAAGGAATGGAGCAGAAGCTGATATCTGGATGGATGTAGACTGGGCTTTTGAACTTATATATCAGTGTTATTGTCCACAAGCACTGCTCTTTATTATGGATTATGTATTTGTATTATTTATTTATTTATTTATTTATTTATTGTGGTGCACTGTAATTTGGGGTTAGAGAACAGAGACAGAGAAACAGCAGCTTGCCAGGTGGGATGGTAGTGTGATGATGAGCATGCTTGCCTTAAACATTTGATTTGTGTCCATATATTGTGATGTGCGAGTCTCAGTACTTTATCAAAACCCACTTTATTCAACTTGAAACAGGAACAGCACGGTTATTTATTGCAGTTGAATCTACCACTCCGCTATACACAGACACAGCCAATGGGCAGAGTCGGGGCCAGGTCAGAGGGCATGATATACTGTCCTCTGCGTTTATAACGTTCCTTACATCGCCCATCGGTGACAGACGCGTATAGCACAATCTCGACCGGCTCATAGTTGTGCCGTGGTGCTGCGAACGTGAGGTTGCCTCGGCGACAGACAAGCAGCCCTCCACAGATGCAGCAATCACGCTTTGGTCTGTCATCCCATTGGGGGGGTCACAAAATAGTTCAGAAACCTCACAATACTTAATTCTTTCCTTAATTAAGATATTAAGAACAGTTTTGTTCTAATGCAGAAGTGTTAAGAGTAATAAAGTCTGGAATTCCTTTTTACCTTTACAGCTCTAAATGTTCTCTAGTGGTTAACACTTGTAAAGTCAACTAATAAACTTCTAAACCCGACCAGCAACAGTTCTGAGGGCATCATGGAAAATCTGCCAAGTGTGAATACTCCTCACCGCTTACCTCACTGCTGCCCTTGACGTGGACCTGAGGACTGCACAATCATAACCTGATTTCCCAGCCACTGCTTCAGCGTCCATATCCATATTTAGAGGACGTACATCTACAGCTACAGTATGGTGGGTCAATGCCCACCAGCTTCTCTTCTACAGCCAGGAATGGCTTAGTGGCTCAGGAGATTCATAACCCCCCCTAAACTTTTTGTTTATTTCATACTCTTGTTTTCTCAGTATTTCTTTTTCTTGTTTAATGTAATTTGTTTCTAATTTTTGCCAATCATGCCTTATGGCCTCACTTCCATTCTCATCTTTCTTCTCCTATTTACAGCAAAATGTGGTGTCTTAGGAACAGAGGAAAGTGAATTAGGAAAAGAAAAATAAAAGTGAGTGAAACAGAGAAAAAAAGAGTTGGAAACAACAAGCACACAGAACAAAAGAAAAAAAGTAAAAGACAAATAAAAGTAGGCCAGCACTTGTGTGATACACACACACAGAGTCACACCAGCAGGGTTCATAAACTGTCAAAGACACTCATCACGATGATCAAATAAATAACATCACAAACTCACGAGCACAAACTCCTCACCACAAAGACTTTCACAAGACTGCAGGATAAAAACTGAAACTTCAAGACCTAAATACAAAAGAGAGACATGGCCGCTGTTAAGAAGGTCTTGCCAACCTGAGATCTGTTCACTAAATAACAAAACTGTGTGGTCCAAAGGTGGCACAAAGCGACATGCAGCTCATAAAATACAAAACAGACTGCTGACCCACCACTCAGTTCCCAGCACAGGCCCTGAGACAGATTGGGGTCTGCTGTCATTAAAGACTTGTTTGGTGGGCTCACCAGCTCTCACTTTATTTCTTGGCTGTTCCTCTTCACTACAGATGGTCTTCAGGTCCTCTTAATCTGAAGTTGGACATGAGAAGTTCAGCAGGAGAGCCCAACAACAATGAGCAGGTCAGAATGTGCCGAGTGTCATTAAAGGCTTTAGTCATCAAGTGCCTGGGGTCTCTTTGTGTTTTTGTGTCCAAGCACAACTTGTAACAGAGTTGGACTTTCCAGAGGCTTCACTCTTATGTGATAAGATGAGCTGCAGGGTTACAGTGGCAGACATCACCACTTCTGTCACAGGGCCTGCCTTATTATGGCAAGTTGTTTTCTGCAAAAATGGAAACGAAAATTAAAATTATATATATATTATTTCATATATAATTATGATAGATAGATAGATAGATAGATAGATAGATAGATAGATAGATAGAT
>JANRMT010062791.1:200146558-200165413 GCA_026402145.1 Polypterus bichir lapradei
GATAGATAGATAGATAGATAGATAGATAGATAGATAGATAGATAGATACTTTATTAATCCCAAGGGGAAATTTACATAATCCAGCTGCAGTATACTGATACAAAAAAAAAAAAAAAAAAAAAAAGACAATATTAAATTAAATAGTAACAAAAATGCATGTAAAAGCAGACAATAACTTTGAGTAATGTTAGCATTTACTCCCCCGGGTGGAATTGAAGAGTTGCATAGTGTGGGGGAGGAACGATCTCCTCAGTCTGTCAGTGGAGCAAGACAGTGACAAAAGTCTGCCACTGAAGCTACTCCTCTGCCTGGAGATGACACTGTTCAGTGGATGCAGTGGATTCTTCATGATTGACAGGAGTTTGCTTAATGCCCTTATATCTCTCTATATATTATATCTCATGCTTAAATCACACTATTTTATGGTAGCCATGTTTAAATGACAATATGTAGGTGCGCTCAGTGTAATTCAAATGGCAGGTGGTTGAACATCATGGAGTTGACTGGGATGAACCATCTGGACGTGGAGAGGAGGGACTCGAGGTTCCTGAGGTCCAACTACCAGGAGAGCTCACAGCAGATGACCTGAATTCACTCCCAAACCCCAATGTTCCCTTTCCAGATGCAGTGGCCACTTACTGTAACAGCCAAATAAAACAAATGCCAGGATAGTCTCAATATTTGTACTGAGGCTCATGTTGGACTTCATTTGTTGTCCCTTAATAGTTAACTTTATGAGATCATCTCACATTTCTCAGTGCTACTCTAGCACTTCATTCAGTGTGAACACCGTGATAAAAGTGATACTCTGCATTTGAGATTTCAACAACAACATTTATTTATATAGCACATTTTCATACAAAAAATGTAGCTCAAAGTGCTTTACAAAATGAAGAACAGAAAAATAGAAGACACAATAAAAATAAACATAAGTCAACATTAATTAACATAGAATAAGTTAGGTCCGATGGCTAGGGTGGACAGAAAAAACAAAAAAAAACTCCAGAGGTTGGAGAAAAAAAATAAAATCTGCAGGGATTCCAGACCACGAAACCGCCCAGTCCCCTCTGGGCAATCTACCTAACATAAATGAAACAGTCCTCTCTTTGGATTTAGGGTTCTCATGGAAGGACTCGATGATGATGGTCATGTAGACTTCTGGCTTTCAGTCCATCAATGTTGGAGCATCAGGAATTTAATAATAAATAATAAATAAATAAAATAAAATAATAAATTTCAGAATTTATTAATGCTGTATTTACATCTGTGATAATATGGCTACTGAATCAAACCTTTATAAGGCAAAAACTGACACCAACTGTTTTAACTGGATAAGGGACAAGGCATTGAGGGGCATATTGAGGCCTGGGCCCACCTGCTGGTGTTCCTTAACAAGTTACATCCTATTTACCAACTCTGTTTATGTGAAAAGTCAAGAAAGGACAAAGCTGTACTGCTGAGGGGAACTCCAGAAAAACATCATCTGTGTTTCAGTCGCTCAGTCCACATATTACATAATGGAGGGTGTCAAAGTGTTTTATTCTGATCCATTTTCATAACATTTGAAATTGAATCATACAACCCACAGCCAATTCAATTTGTGTGAATGGGGGCCGAGGTTCAACAACAGCACCATATCAAACTGACCATCGAAAAACTGTCCAATTTCACACAGTGCATAGTTTAAATGGTTCATATTTTCAGTATTTCCCATAACTGTTACTTTTTGTAACAATATTAGTAAATCAAATCTTTATGAGAATTGTGCCACAAACAAATCTGTAGCAGGGTGGTCCTATGAGACCCCGATTTGAAGGGTAACAGCTCCCCTGAGCAGTGAGTGATGGGTGTGTGTCAGCATTCAAAGTCCTGTGGAATACCGCTACTCTGTGGCACAACTATTTTATGGAATAATATTTTCTTAAAAGTACTAGTATTTCTCACATTCTGAACAATATGATTGAATATGTGATATTTCAATAATGCATTATGTATAATTGTATATTTTTATTTTTACGGTCACATTGGTATGGTTTGCTATTTTTTGGCCCCAACTCTGAATCTGAGTGGTGTCTTTCAAATTAACATTTTTTATCATTGGATTAGAATAAAACACCCTTGCGCCCTGCCTTGCGCCCTGTGTTGGCTGGGACTGGCTCCAGCAGACCCCCGTGACCCTGTGTTAGGATATAGCGGGTTGCATGATGACTGGCTGGCTGACTGACTGACTTTGGCAGCCAGCATTATATAATATGAGGGTTGATTAACTGATACACAAATACATAAATGACCTTTTTTCTTTTTGCTGAAGTTTCCCTTTAAGAAGAATAAGCACAACAGGAGATCTAGACTTAAGTTGTAATAACGTAGGTAAATTGCACAGTTATGAAAGTACAGTTTCAATTGAATAGAGATAAGATTAACATATTTCTCACTTGTAAGCTATAAGGTGATTCACTCGAAAGAGGCCCCAAATATTCTGTTGTAACTCCCGTTAGGATGAAGCAACCTGAACCAAAAAAAAATCGTCTCTGTACCTTGACGTATGTGTAATCGATTGCATTACATGCAATGCTGGATGTGGTTTCCTCTTTCTGCCAGACACATTTCAACGCTGGGCTCCATGTTCCTGAACATATCAGCAAGCATCTCGGTGGTGGGAATAGCAGCAATTTCATGTTGGATGTTTTCCTTCAAATCTTCCACAGTGTGAGGCTTGTTCCTCTAGGCTTTTCCTTTGAGCAGACCCCAAAGGAAGAAGTCTGGTGGTGTTAGCAAATTTAAAATGACCTTGTTGCCAAAGAAGGACTCCATTTCTGCCATGCTTTTTGCTGATGTGTGAAACGTTGCTCCATCTTGCTAAAAGTAATGATCTATTAACTTACGATCATCCAGTTCATTCTGACATTGCTTAAACGAATTGGTGACCCAATAGGTTCACACCACGAAGACACGCTGCTCAGTACTGTACACCGCCATCCTGATAAGAAGTCAAGTGACTGACATGACATAAGCTGCATGGCCACAACGCCACATGCAAAAACTTTTACTTTTACATAAACTGGGACAGGAGCTCCTCAAAAGGAAGGTAACAATGCTTAGCACAATAAGGAAAAATAAGCCAGAGCTCCCATCTCAACTGCTTGAAGGTACGAGGTGTGGCAGAAAAGTAATGAGACTGGCAACACTGCAAGCGATCTGGCAACGCTGCGCTGTTGTCCTTGATAGAGCACGTGTATCAGTACCCTCCCATAGCTCAGTGTGAGTTTCAACTCCTTCCGTTAACTACGTGATTTTTGTGACTGCTATTAGCGAAGTTGTGTTTTTGGTTGTGCGTCACGCAAAATGGAACAGCGGAATTTGGAGCAACGTTGTGCCATTCAATTTTGTGTTAAGCTTGGAGAATTGGCAAGTGTGACGTTTGAAAAGTTAAAACAGGCCTATGGGGAACATTCTTTATCCCGAGCTCAAGTTTTTCAGGGAGGCCTCCAACTTCGAAAACCAATGAAAACATCGAACGTGTGAACACTCTTGTGAGATCAGACCGTCGTTTAACATTAGGAATGTTGAGTGAACAATTAAATTTGAACAGATTTACCGTTCATCAAATTTTGACTGAACATTTGCACATGCGAAAGGTCTGTGCCAAAATGGTGCCGAAAAACCTCACAATTGAGCAGAAGGACAATCGAAAAAACGCATTCCTGTGGTTCCCCAGCCCCCTTATTCACCTGACCTCAGTCCGTGTGACTTTTTCCTTTTTCCTAAACTGAAAAATGTCCTCAAAGGACGTCATTTCGGGACTTTAGAAAACATCTAAAAGAGTGTAACGGACATGCTGAAGACCATACCGGTTGAAGACTTCCAGCGCTGCTACCAACAGTGGGAACAACGTCTCCATCGGTGTGTAGCTGCCCAAGGGAACTACTTTGAAGGGGATAACATTGATGTTTGAAAAAAATAAAAACTTTGGTAAATAAAAAATCAGTCTCATTACTTTTCTGCTACACCTCGTACATAACTCTAAGTTGTGAATGTCAAATGAATATTGTACGTTAAGCTAACCCCAAGATTCATGCACAATTGTGCTGATTCTGTTTGATTGTTGGCTTAGTGTCCACATGGCAGAAGGTCATGGTAAAGGGACAATGCCAAGCACAGCAGCCGATTCGGGCTCACTGCTTGCATGTTTCACGTGCGGCTTACTTTGCTATTTCATGGCTGGAGGATCTGAAGAAGGGACAATACCAATCCCGGCGGCCAATTCTGGCTGACAGACAACATTGTTCATACAGTTCAGTGTCAGATGAGTGCTCTTCTCTGTCTGCTTCTGCTGCAGGAGTCTTGTTTGGCTGGCGCTCTCTTCTGAACGGTTTACAATTTGTTTTATAGATGCCACGCTGTCTGCTTTAATGGAGTATGACCCAGATTTCTTATTCTTTCTATATACTCTAAAATTCTGCACTTTTGTGCTTCCCATTATCACTATGTATTTTCTTTTCCTCGCCATTTCTGGCAACATTTTTTCCTCTGAATATTTATTACACTAAAACTCGACAGTCTTACCTGACTCACAGTTTTCACTGATTTCAGTGTACTGTTTAGTGCTGTAAAAGGCATCATTGTTGCAAACTATTTGATAAATATATTGTCTTTACTTTATGTACATTTTCATATGCTTCATGTTTCATGTTCTATTCTTTGAACAAAAACAGAATAAAGTATGAGTTCATTGCTGAATATATTATACGTAATGTCAGTTTCCAAGCTCGAGAAATAAACTGCATGAGCAAATCGCTACAGGAATCAAAAAATTGGTTTATTGCTCTTCTAATTTAACTGAATGTGCAAACTTAAAACAAACTGTCATTCAAACAATACAACCACGTGTAGAATCTACTGAGAGTTCTCAGATTTGTTTTTTTTTGTTTTTTTGTTTTAGCATTAAAGACTTCCTTATCAGTTCTCTCCCCCAGCGTTCCAGTTGCTGCCTTATTTGAGAGTGGCAGACAAAGCCCCCTCTGTGCTTACTCCACTCCTCAGCACTCTGAACAGACCCATTCTGCATGGCTTTAGGACACACTGCCTCATGCTGTGTACAGGTTCTCTGTCATCAAATCAGTTCTGAACAGAGTGCACTAATCTCAAGTAAACTTATTAACATAAGAAATGTCACCCCGATAGATACAGAAACCCAGGAAGCTGTGTGAAAAGCTGAGGTGGAAAGCCACAGAGTTGCGACAGTATTTGTGTACACAGGCCCTGTAGTCCTCTCTGGTGGTCTTCCTAGCCCACTGTACAATTTTCTGTCATTAAGTGTCTCAGTTTTTATACTTTCAAGTCCAGAACTGTGCCAGGCTATGAATGACTTTCTCACCGTCTATTAATATAATTTGTGGAGCACTTCAGTCAGCTGTATGGTCCTGATAATGTAGTCTACAATGTGCCTGGGCTGTTTCGTTTGTGTGAGGATGTCATGTTCCCCGGCAATTTGGATTCAATATCTGGATTTCCCTGTGACGATAACTTTGGTCAGATTAAGAAGATGATCACAACACCTCATAGTCCATTAGCATAGATCATATGCCAAATTTCTGAAGTAATTATGTCACCAAGTCATAAGCTTAGAGGGAAATCCAATCTTGAAAGAAGAACACTGTGATGGACCCCCAACTTCTTCTTTTCCACACCACAGAGTTTGTTAGTATTGTGAAATAGACCTGGATGGCAAATCCATGGTATTTAAAACATAGAATGAGGCAGATGACTATGTTGATCCTGGCAAAAGCACTGCGTTGATAGTGATTGCTCACAAGGCAAAGCGCACATTGTGCGTAGATAATATAAGAGAAAAGACACATTTTTTGAGTTCATGTAATTTTGGAATCCATAGAATATCTAGTCTTTCATCAACTTCAAAAACTGTTGACCTGACAAAAATATACAAAGGTGTGCCAGATTACCATATAAAGACAATGATGCTGATGTGCCCTTCCTGCATTTTAGCACATGAAAATCTGACATCTGGAAGTGCTTGTTGGGAAGGCTCCCACTGATACTCGTTGACACGGGGTTATGGTCAGTTTGTTTAGAGTGCTTGAATTTGACAGCACAAATAAGGTGGAGTTCACACCTGGTGTGTGGGTGAAAGATGGTGTGTGCTGGTGACGTCCATTCAGAGGAAAGCAGCTTGTGAATGTCATCAACAGGCCATGCTGCCCGACCCTCTGGACACAGTGGAATTTAGATATCTGAAACTCGTCTGGAATTCCTAAAACTTGAACTTCAATCTTAATTGTGTCTGATTATATCTGTATGCATGCTGCATCACATTGTTTTTTTTTACAACAGATAATTCTGAACAGGGATGGAGGAAAGTCAGGGAGGCTGAATTGCAGTCACAGTGTGAGGATCTGAACCAAAGGAAGAAGCAGAGGAGGATGGTTTATGTATTGGTTATTTGAAGCAAAACCATCACTTATGAGACACACCTTAACTTATACTGTAGGCCCTTTCACATATTGATATTAGAATATCCACAAGTTATCTTTTCTGGAAATCACACCATAAACCGCCCTTTCACACAGGCCTTATTGCCAGAAGCATCATGTTCACGCAATACAATGAAAATCCCGGGAAGGATGGAAATTATGCATACCTATGCTGTTAGATGTATAACAAAACTGCTATTATTGGTTGTGTCGTCTTGCTTTTCTAGGCTGAGCAGTCGACTCTTACTAGCCAGCTAGTGACAGTAAGGATGAAAATGAGGAAACACTGTTCATTTTTTCATAAAATGTTGATTTTCACATCCAAATCACTTATTCCATCTTTCCATTTTCACCTTCCGCATTGCAGTTGTAATCTTTCTACATCCCCCTTTGATTCTTTATTCTGTTAAAGCTGATCTTGTAGATCTGTGGCCCCAGGAAAGATTCCAAGTGTGGCATCCAGCACCATCTGCTGGTAAATTCCTGATGGTGACAATGGCCTTAGATGAGTGTCACACTATTGAAACTATGCAAGTGCATTGAGAAACACAAGCCATTTTTGTGTGTTGTTTTTTTTTTTTTCACTTCAGAATAATATTCCACCTTTAGCTTTTCACCATTGGTATATTTGGATGTTGTGTGTTTCTGAATTCCTGTCAGGTATAAATGTTTTTATTGTTTCTTCATTTAATTTATCTTGCAGACCCTTAGTCCCAACAGATATCCCCACAATGCCAACAAATGTCACCTGCAGGTAGTTTCTTGATAATGATGAAGTATCTTCATATTAGACTTAAATAAGGACTCTTGAGGTTGAGGTATATTGATGTGTCACCTTCTAGCCAATATGTGTTCTTTTCCACAAAAGTGCCTGTACAAACAGATCTGTCATCTGCTGAACTTTAACAAGCCAATGCGTGTAGATATTATTTAAATTCATGGTATGACTGGAATGGTAAATACAACATATACAGGTGTTGTCTGGGCAGATATCTCTCTTCTGTTGTTTAAATGTATTAGTATAAGTAGAACTGTTAATTGTGCTTACTTCTGTAGTTCATCGATGTCAAGGCCAAAGCCAGTGGTTCATCTAATCACTACAGCAACTTCCAAGGTCTACAAATCAGACATGTGAAGGGAACTTAATTTTGTGGGGATATTATGGCAGTCATGAAGTGGACTGCATTGAGTTTAATGGAAGTTTAAGATACAGATTATTTCAGTGTACTCCTTTTCTTTTTTATTCTTGTGTTAACATGCAGAGCCTGCTCGAGGTATAAGCGAACTAAACGACTGCTTAAGGACACGAAGGCCACCAAAAGGCCTGCAAGAGCACTTGAAATGTTCCAAAACGAGAACTTTTTTATTATTATTATTATTATTATTATTATTATTATTGGGATTACAAGGTTCTAACTTGCCAAACATGAAAAGAAGCAGCAGTAAATTTCAAGGAACACAAACAGTATATTTGTATAATTGTTACAAAACACAAACTGGTGTTGTAGTCATGTCTGCTTGCATTTGATGCGTTCTTCAGTTTAACTGGTCTGGTTGTCTGATACGACAGACCTTTCTGTTGTCTATACATGTCGCCAGCCTGAAGAAAATGAATACTTAATGGTCCATTCTCATGACAGTATCTTTCCAAGTCCAAGTAATAACAACTGCCTTCGTTTTCTTCTTTGTGCTGGAAAAATATTCCACTGCGTCATGTCGTCTTTCATGGCGACTCTGCAGAGTCATTTTCAACAAATTGCCAGTTTCAATCAGTAATCCGCTTTGCTAGGATTACAAAACACCCATCATGTTATTAAAATAAGGGAATAGTTTGGACGTCACAGATGAACGCTATTGCCCTGTTTCTACAGGATGCAATTTACCTGGAATATACAGGTAAATCGCGGCATTTTAAAGTCAAAATATATGTAATTATGCAAGGTGTCGGACATAAAGTGTGATGTATAAATCTTCCATCCATCCATTATCCAACCCGCTGAATCCGAACACAGGGTCACGGGGGTCTTCTGGAGCCAATCCCAGCCAACACAGGGCACAAGGCAGGAACCAATCCTGGGCAGGGTTAAATCTTGACATGTTGTATTCTGGCATGGATACGTGTCACTCAGATTTAATGTACCAGATCTATCCGAAATCTCATTAACTATGTGTTACGGCCCCGCAGTGAAGCAATGTGGCCACATGAAAAAGACATTGGAATAGAACTTTATAATCTTAAGGGAACATATGAATATTTTCTGATATATTATGCCTACAGTATAGTAATCACACAAAAACACAATGTTATGTTAAACTGATGTGAGCTGCAGGTGTCACGAATCGTGCATGAACGTTCATTGTTAAGGCCAGTATACTTCATGTGACGCGACATGTGCTCCAGCTCACACTACTTCTATGCAAGCGTTGTACTGTTTATACTTGCGCGCGTACTTTACGTAAATCTGGAAGATTCCACCAGGTGGCAGTGCGAGATATCATCACCGTGAGAAAACGTTCGACTTCGCTATGTTATGAATTGCTTGAAACATCGATTAAATTCTGAGGACACCTTGCCACAATATCTATGAAAAGGATGTTTAATGATTACATCCATCAATCCAGGGATGCACCCATTCCAGCAAGCATCAGACGTGAGACAGAAACAATCTCTGGAGCTGACATCAGTTCATAGCAAGCTGAACATAAGCACACACATACGCTAGCATCATTTTAGCGTCACCACATCCCCAAACCTGCATATATGCCACTGTGGAAACCCAGCAGGAAAACATGCAAACTCCAGGCAGGGAACACCAGCGACGTGACTCCCTGCGAGGCAGCAGGGACATGTGTAATTATTATCAGTATTCATTATTTAATTAAGTTAACGACTTGTCTGTAGTGGGCGGCACGGTGGTGCAGTGGTAGCGCTGCTCCTTCGCAATAAGGAGACCTGAGTTCGCTTCCCAGTTCTCCCTGCGTGGAGTTTGCATGTTCTTTCTGTGTCTGCGTGGGTTTCCTCCCACAGCCCAAAGACATGCAGGTTAGGTGCATTGGCGATCCTAAATTGTTCCTAGTGTGTGCTTGGTGCGTGTGTGTGTGTGTGTGCCCTGCTGGTGCCCTGCCTGGGGTTTGTTCCTGCCTTGCGCCCTGTGTTGGCTGGGATTGGCTCCAGCAGACCCCTGTGACCCTGTAGTTAGGATATAGAAGTTTGGAAAAGTACTGACTGAGAAGAAGAAGAAGAAGAAGAAGAAGAAGAAGAAGAAGAAGAAGAAGAAAAAGAAGGGCGGCATGGTGCCTCGCAGTAAGGAGACATGAGTTCGCTTCCTGTGTCTGTGTGTGTTTCCTCCAGGTGCTCCGGTTTCCTCTCATAGTCCAAAGACATGCAGGTTAGGTGCATTGGCGATCCTAAATTGTCCTGGGTGTGTGGGTGTGTGTGCCCTGTGGTGGGCTGGCACCCTGCCTGGGGTTTGTTCCCTGCCTTGCACCCTGTGTTGGCTGGGATTGGCTCCAGCAGCCCTGTGTTTGGCTCCGTGGCCCTGTGTTTGGTTATAGTGGGTTGGATAATGACTGACTGACAGATTGACTTATCTGTAAAATACATACATACTTTAATGCTTTTCATTATCAAAGTGATATCAAGTATAAATCTAAGGGTTCTAAATGTGGAGATATCATACATTTAATGTGTTCTGTGTGGCGATTACTGCTGTCAGGTCAGGAGGAAGCCCCAGCAGCACGTAGTGATTAACAACGTTTATGGCAGTCTACTTTAATGACAAAATAAAGTATGAGGTTAAAGTGGACATTTCGAGATCAAAGTTGAAATTTTCAATTTAATCACAAAACAGACCTTTTCACCATGCCCTTATTTTTTTTCCCCTGTGTGGGCCAAATACGTCGCCGTACATTTTGATGATGTTGTGAAAAATCAAAAAAAAAAAAAAAACAGCACAGAAGATGGTATGTGAGACTTTTAAAATGTATTGTGTTATTACGTGTGGGAATATGCGACGCTTGAATATAAAAGCACCACAAATGCATTTTTATGTCGGCATTTTGCTTCACCACATCGAACCATTCATCAAACATCGAAGCTCGCGGAGGATCTTCAAAGCCAGTTTCTGACACTTGTAGATAGTAACCAGAGACTCTGATGTCTTGATCCAACTTGATCAGACTGCATACCTAACCCCGTGAATTTTTGCTGGTACTGCAACTCGCGCACGCATCGCTTCTAACCTAATGACTGATCACATCTAATTTTACAGTCTACATCAAAAAGTTGCAAAAAAGTTATGTCACAGAAAAAGGAATATCCTTCTTGAGCAGAGAAAAGAAAGAAGAATAAAATAGAAGATGAGATAAACAGCAAGCAAAAGGTACGTTACATGATGAATTTTAGCATTTCACCACAATCATTTGTTAAATAGCGTCATTCAGTTCAGTCAGGGTATGTGCGGCTAACGTTAGCTAGTTGGGGGGTGAGGGGGAGGAATTCTTGACAAGGATGTAAACGTATGTGTGTCGCTGCAGAATCAATGTATGCTACGGTCCCATTTTCTAAAAACAAAAAGGTAAGTTTATATTATTTTACAAATGATACATTGGCTTAGAACGGCATCGACGATATCAATTAACCGAGGCAGCAGCCCTACTACTGGAGGTGTAACAATACGCAACAAGACGCTTGGTTTGGGTCACATTGTCAGTATAAATATGTTTTAACCAAGTGTAACATTTCTGAAGTGTTACAGCTTCAAAAGTCATACATTCAGAGAAAAACTATTCAGCATAAAATCAAGATATATTTGATTTGTATACAGCAAAATGACAGAATCATCCATTAACCAACCTGCTAAACCCTAACACAGGGTCACGGGGGTCTGCTGGAGCCTATCCCAGCCAACACAGGGCGCAAGGCAGGAAACAAACCATGGGCACGGTGCCAACCCCCCGCAGGGCACACACACACCCACACACCAAGCACACACTGTGGACAATTTAGAATCGCCAATGCACCTAACCTAATCTTGAGAGGAAGCCGGAGTACCCGGAGGAAACCCACGCAGACACGGGGAGAACATGCAAACTCCACACAAGGAGGACCCGGGAAGTGAACCTGTGGGTCTCCTAACTGCAAGGCAGCAGCGCTACCCACTGCACCACTGTGCTGCCCCGACACAGAATCAGTGTTTCTTAAATATCTTTCCATCCATAGTGTGAGAAAAGTGGAATCACACGTCATTGAAAAAACAGCAACAACAACAACAACTCGCTTAATGTGTTGCTGTGGAGCAGTGTGGAAAGTCATAAAAATAAATATGAAAAGCCGCTGGAGTCTAAAACGTTAAAAAAATCGAGTATGTAAAATGTTTACCTATTAATACATTAACTGGTTAAAATATAAACGTATATGAAGTATATGAATGTAATAAGTATGTATAAATATTTAATATAGTGTACTATATATGTTATACTGTAACATTGACAACAAAGTTGGCTGTCAGATCTCTTATAATGATGTCACAAATGACTTTGCCTCCAGAAAAGCCAAAAAAGAAAGATTCTAGGATGAAGTAATATTGAGGTAGATTGTAAGTGGGAGGAATAAGAATATCTGAAAAAAAGCAAATGCCTTAAATTTTACTTTGGATTTTATGTGCACATCTGTACATAGTTTTCATAATTATTCATCTTTATATTTTATTCTTGAACAGTTATTTTAATGTTGTTACAAGTTCATCCCAGTGGGCCGGCTGGGTTTATGGGCCACTGTTAAATCAGAATCAACATACATGTTACATACTATGCTGCACCTACTGCTTCTGCACTCACAGGTACAGGCAGCCAGCACTCAAGGTGTAACCTGCTTTAACGTGTGCCATGTGACCACAACCAGCCAATCACACAGAGGCTGGTGTGTGGGGCTGATTGCCAGTTACCGAGAGCCTTATAGTAGAGAGGATCTGCAGTTACCGAGCTACGTTCCTCTGCGAGACGCCCGAGAGTAGATGGATGATAAAAAAAGCAAAGGTGGTGCTGATAAGGCGAAAATAAATTAATACCTAAATATTTCTTGTGTCTGTGATTTTATTTCACTAACCTTTTGCTCTTAACCAGTGACAAAACACAAGCCCAAAACCTGTTGCTTCTTTGAAAGTCACATGACTTTACCGCCAACTTATCCAACCTCCGCTGACGATGAATCTACTTGGTGATTATTCATTTCCGATGAGGACTAAATATAACTATTTTGACTTCAACCTAAATGACTAAAATTAGTATATTGTACATCCCACAAGATTCAATAAATTAAACATGATTGAGTTATGTTCAAAAGTGGAACATACTCAATACATGTAATATAAAGTAAATATATTTTTGTAAATGTAACAACCTGCCATTTCCCTTTTTTCAGTGTGTGATGAAGCACTGGCTTGCATTTTTTGCAGACTGAAAGGCAAGAGGAGGTGAAGATGGAGAAGTGAAGGGAGATTGTGTTTGTGTTAGTGTGTAAGATTAGAATATTGTAAAAAAAAATAATTTTATGTGGAAGAACATAAAATACTTTGTTAAAAATGATTTACTGCATCAGTGGTTTAGTTAAAATCATTTAATCACATAAACACACCTAAAATTACAAAAGCAAAAGATTTTTTACTTTCAAATGGTGGAAAATACACCAATCAGGCAGGAAACCACGGCGATTCAACACATTCAAAACTGCACAACTGCCTTGTCAGAGGGAAGGACCTGATCACCCTTCATGTACTGCCTGATGTTCAGCCTTACCTTTTACGGGGTAATGAGCTATCAGTGACAGCAGAATGTCTCGTGTGGGACATGTGAGTGATTATACCACCAAGGCCGAGGAAACCCATTTTGGATGAGTTACACCTTGGATACTGTGGCACAGTACAAATGAAAGAGCTAGCCCAGAGTTACGTTTGGTGACCTGAACTTGTTTGTGATATTGAAGAAAGGGCAACTTCATGTTCATCATGCCAAGGCTTCAGAAATATGCCAAGTCCATCACCACTGCATCCATGGGAATGGCCTGCCAGTCCTTAGCAATGTGTTCATTTAGACTTTGTAGGATCTGTAGAGGGTGTTATGCTTCTGGTCACAGTGGATGCACTGGGGGTACTAAAGGCTGTTTTCTCTTTAGCGGAAGCCGCTAAGGGAATTTGCCAGTATCGCTTTGTCATGTCAAGAGTAGTCAAGTACCGAGCCATACACAAATGTTCAATGAGTTCGTCCACCCGGGGCATAGGGTAGGCATCGAATTTGGAGACCTGGTTAAGACATCTAAAGTCGTTGCAGAATCTCCAGGAGCCTTCTGGCTTAGAAACGAGGACGATAGGACTGGACTGTGACTTTCCTCTGTTATGTCCATGTCCAACATCCGCTGGACCTCTAGTTCCACCTCTGCGCGTTTTGCCTCCGGGAGACGATAGGGGCGTTCCCGAACCACCATGCCGGGGTCTGTCACTATATCGTGCTCAACCAGTGATGGTGCGGCCGGGTGTCTCGCTGACCACCTCCAGGACAGACAGGATTACTCATTCCAGCTCCTGCCATTGGGGGGACGTCAAATTGGAACAGAGGTTAAGGTTTGGTCTTTATGTAAAGAGAGAGATGTTTGCACCGGAGTCACGGTGGACTTCCCGTTCACATGGTACACCCTCTCACTCGGCCGACAATTTGGTTGTTTCACCAAATAATCAACGAGCCCCTTTCTTTCTTAAACCTCATGAGGACCCTGCCAATGGGCTAGTAATTTGGAATGGGAGGAGGGTACGAGCAGCATTACTCGGTCCCCAGGTTGGAATTCTCTGAGGGCAGAGTTCCTGTTATAACACCGCGCCTGTGCTGCCTGGGCATGTGACATGTGATCTTTTAGGATGGGTCGGATTCTATTTAATCTGTCGTGCAGTTGCGCGATATACTCCAATATATTAACGGAGGGAAGAGCCTCCGCTTCCCAACCTTCTTTTAGAATATCCAGAATGCCCTGGGGTTGGCATCCATACAAAAGTATGGAAAACACCATGGAGGCTTGGGGCACCTCGCGGTAAGCAAAAAACACGAGTGGTAAAAGTTGGTCCCAGTTCCTACCGTCCACACTGACTACCTTGCGCAGCATATGTTTAAGCGTCTGGTTAAAACACTCCACCAAACCGTAGATTTGTGGATGGTATACAGACGCCTTTAGATGCTTTATGCGGAGTAACTTGGCAACCTCCTTGAACGTATCCGAAGTAAAAGGAGTACCTTGGTCTGTGAGGACTTCTTTAGATATTCCTACTCTGGAAAAAAGGCTTACCAATTCCCGTACGATATTTTTTGTATTAGTGGAGTGGAGCGGAACCGCCTCTGGGTATCGAGTCGCAAAATCCACCATGAGTAAAATATACTTATGTCCACGGTTCAAAAGCTCTAAGGGTCCAAATAGATTAACTCCGATCCTTTCAAAGGGAACATCCACCAGTGGAATCGGAACGAGAGGAGCACAGACCCTCCTAGGTATCTGACATAACTGACAATCTGGGCAGGATTGACAGAAACGTCTGACCTCCTCATTTATTCCGGGTCAATAGAAATGGATGGGCGCTTAGGAGGTGGGCGTGAGCCAGTTCACAGACCTCCCATCAGTAGGTCCGCGGCACTACCAACAACTTCCATACCACGCCTTTGTGACTCGCAACTCGATACAACAGATCATTCTCTAGCACAAAGTAGGGTTCTGGTGGCATGGGATTGTCTAGCAAACTGCCATCAACGGAAACGATAACATTCCAAGCAAACTTGAGGGAGTCATCATTCCACTGCTCCCTTTCAAATGACGCCGGCGTAGACCTAAATTGATAATCCACGCCATCTAAGGGACCTATATGTGTTGGGGGGGTTGTCATTTACTTGGCTCGGGCCCTCATCCGGGTTTACTTCTGGGTCAGGGTCCATAGGAGCTTCCCCCTGGCCACTTGCGTCATTATTGTGTGCCAAAGTGCACTGCATGGGAGCCACGGGTAGGGTGCCCTGTCCACCCATAATAAGACCCAACTTGGCTATAGGAGTGGTTCCTGTTCTACTGCTTTTGATTTTCTACCAGTCATGTCCCAAAACTGCTGGAAATGGGGGTTCGGGTAACACAGCCACAGGCAGTTGATTTACTTCCCCCTTCCAGGAAATGTAACATTTCACAGACTGAAAAGACTTGGTCTCCCCATGCACACAAGTAATTTTTACACGTTGGTTTGCCCACTGTCGCTGTAAAACATAACGGCGAGCCACAATGGTTATGTTGCTCCCAGTATCAAATAACGCCACTACCAACTGTCCATTTACTAACACCACTCCCAGGTTCGGGACGGCCAGGGGATTAAAAAGAGCACTATACCTTTCTGTTTTCGCCCAACTGCAGTCCATTGGTTCCATGTTCTGTGGACAGGCTGGTAGGATGTGTCCAACCTCGCTGCAATTGAAACAGCAACACAGCTGGGCTGGCAGTCTCTCCTTCAGCTTCACCGGTGTCTCCGCAATGTAACGGGTGGGCTCAGGGTTGGCGACACGTCCCTGTCGGGCTTTGCGAGCAGGCTTCTCAGATCCCCCAGCTCGGTGTACTGCGAGCTGACGCTCCAAGACCTTGAGGAGACCTTTCATGTCTGAGTAGGGATGTCACCAGACCTGCTGGGCGAGATATTCTGGCATGGCGTTAACCAAGCCCTCACACACCACTTGTTCGACTACCTGACGTGCTTGGACGCCCTCTGGTCTTAATCAGCGTCCCATTTTGCCCAGAACTCAAATGCCTGAGCTCGGGCGGGGTGATCAGGATCGAATTGCCATTGCCTCCACTCACTCGCCTGATGGCCCGACGTGATGCCGTAGTGGCTTAGGATCTCCGCTTTCAGGAGGTCATAACTTGTGGCTTCCTCCTCGGGAAGGTCACGAATGGCCCGCTGCGTGATGCCTTTCAAATACGGCGCCACCATGGACAACCATTCCATCTGCGGCCATTGGTTCCAAGAGGCAGTCCTCATGAAAATACCCAAATATGACTCTACATCATCCGCCTCAGACAGCGGGACGATCGGAGGCGGGGGAGGCCATGTGGGCTCTGGTGTTATTGTTTCAGCTGCCGCCAGGCGGGCTTTGGACTCATCAAGCTCGCGCTTTGTCTCAGCTTGCTTGAGCTGCAGGGTCTGAAGCTGAGTCGCCAGAGAGGTTAGCATTGCATTTAGGTCCTGTCCTTCTGTTATTTTCATACAATAAGTATCCTGCCGACTACGCCACTGTAAATAGAGCAATCAGACAGCATAAAAGTTTGGGGTTTGTCTGGCCCTGTATACTGTACAGTCTTGCAAAAATAAAAATCAGGTCAGAAATATCATACAACATACCAGACAGTTAAGATGGCGGAGTGGGGAACATTTGTGTAGTGCGACCAGAACTGACAGAGGAATGCTGGGAAGGAACCGAAGTGGTAGATGGGAGCCATCATGTCATCAGAGATAGACGGAAGGGAGGGAATGAATGCAGAAGTAACAGACGTGTTTGTGGAACTTGGGCATTTTCATGGCGGTGTTGCTTCTTTCTTTCTGTAGGAAATAAAGAGAGAAAGGTTAGTACCCTGCTTTTTCCCCTTGGCCGGAGTTTTCTCGTAATGGTTCGGGTCTTTACGTGGCTCTCTATGCGCTCATGCGTGACACTATTAATGCTAAAAAATAACTGTATTGAACCCTGAACACACTGAACCCAGACCTGCACTATCAGAGTCCTAAGACATTCTTGACTATTTGTGACTCACTGAAAAATAATAAATTGCAATAAGAAAGGAAACACAAAAAAGAATTTGCTAAAAAATTAATGAAGGTTTAAATGGGATTGAGCTTGAATAACATGGAGGAATTCTGCAAGAACACAAGAAAAGCAGATGACTATCGAGATGCCGATGAGATTATTGAACTGAATTTCTGCTTACATGCAGCTTCAACAAAGCATGTTGCTCATCGCTGCTTTTTGAATGAAAAAGAAGTGTGCACATGTGTACGTGGAAGCAATGGATTAGGTCCTAATGGAATAAAATGGACCAGTGAGAGAGTAAAGAGGCAGGAGCTGGAGCCACTGTGGCCACCAATCTGTTAATAAGGAGCACCAGATGGTAAAGTGGGCCTCTCGACTGATGAAGACTCACCAGACTGCATTCCTGTTTATTTTTATTGCTTTAATAACAAGACCACACTTGCTGCTTTCAGACTTTGCTATAATACAAAAAGAACAGCCAGAGAGCTGAGAGACAAGCCGAGTCCTGCTGCAGTCTCAGGTGTGGCCTCAGAACTGACAACGCCTGCTGAAGTCGAGGGGCTGCAGCAGCAAATTGAATAACGTCACGTCGTCAGTTCATGGGCCATCAGGGACATAAACAGGGAAGGAGAATAAAACTAAAAAACTACTCAAAGTAACTTGTGATATTCTAGTCAAGTAGGACCCTGGAGGGGCTGGAGGTGACTTTCAGAATCTCATATTTGACTGTTGTTAACAAAGATGTTAAATTATACTGAGCTGATGGAGCAGAACGAAGTTGTCTGGCTGGGAGATCTTAAACAAAATCAACATTTATTTCTTTCTGTAGCACAGCTTCACAGATATGTGTGTGATTTACAAATAGCAAAAGAACAGAAAAGAAGGTTATTATAGAGGTAAAATGGGAGAATCCTTGCTTTGTTTGTTTAGTTTTGTTTAATGTAAGTGTATTGTTGTATGTACAGAGAGGAGTGAAATTCTTATTTGTATGTTTTGTCACTGCTCTTGGCTGCCATGATTTCTGTTTCTTTTGTTATTGTTACTTGGCAGTCCTGTTAGCAGTGCATTAAGTCTAAAGGCTAATGTGTGATAGAAAATTTAATTCTAAATCTCTAATGATTCCAACATGCTACTGACATCTCCATCAAGTCAGATTAAGTTTTATCTACTAATTTTCATTTACTTCTGCCAATAGAGTTTTTGTTTTTTCTTGTTTCATTTAAGGCAATTTCTGAATTCTGTGCTGCTAGTTGTTATAATATGATTTATTTTTATTTTGCCGACCCATTTATTTGTCTTTGTCAGGCCTTTTTTCTTGGTTATTAGGGTTTCTGTATGTGTACTGCTGAATACACTTCTGCCCTTTTAACTATTTAGTTCAAGCATATATAAAGATGTGTCACAGTGCCTTTAAAAAGTATTCACATCTTGGCAGTTTTCTCATTTTCTTGTTATTGGATCACAATAGTGTGAATTTCACCTTGTGATTAATAAAGTATCTATCTATCTATCTATCTATCTATCTATCTATCTATCTATCTATCTATCTATCTAT
>JANRMT010062791.1:200165423-200190961 GCA_026402145.1 Polypterus bichir lapradei
TATCTATCTATCTATCTATCTATCTATCTATCTATCTATCTATCTATGACAGAGGAATTAATTTGGCACCAATTAAAAAAAGAAAGACTCTCTAATGTCAAAGTGAAAAATCAGATGTCTGCAAAGTGGTCTAAATTACTTACAAATATAAAACACCAAAAAACACAGGAGTATTCACCCCTTCAAATCAGTGTTTAGTAGATGGCAGCCATGACAGCCTTGAGTCCATTCTCAGGTCTCTCCCTCTATCAGCTCTGACATTTTTCCCCAATACTTCCTTCTTGTCAAACTACTCAAGCTCTGACAGGTGTTATGTTGGTCATGATTCATTAGCCATTTTCAAGTCCATCTACATCTTCTCTGAGATTGAACTGAGATCTAAACTCTAACTCAACCCCTCCAAACCATTCACACTGTTGTTTGGAAGACATTCCCCTAGAGCTTTGGCTTTATTCTTGGCATCATTGCATTCTGCCAAGGTACAGGATTCTTGCAGACTCCATCTGATTTTCATCAGAAAAAGCTATTTATAATCTATCCTTTAAATCCTTATAACTGTAACAGCCAACATAACAATAGGCTTCATGGCAATAACTCCTGGAAAAATTAGAAATTAAGGTCAAAGTTGTCTTATGTAATAATGTACTATTTTAAATTAAGACTACAAGATCAGTTTTGGCTGCACAGAGACTGGACTGGCCAAATATTCCATTCAAGGTTTACAATGAAAACTAGAGGTGTGGGAATTATTATCCATAGAATAATCTAATTTGTAGTATCAGATGTAGTATCTGATCCTGAAGGGAAATATGTGACTGTCATGGGTAATTTATTTAACTGTAAACTGATTTTGATAAATGTTTATGCACCCAATGTCGATAATAGGGAATTAATAATAATAAATAATTCATTACATTTATATAGCACTTTTCTCAGTATTTAAAGCACTATCCACACAGGGAGGAACCAGGAAGCGAACCCACAATCTTCCACAGTCTCCTTACTGCAAAGCAGCAGCACTAACACTGCACCATTTTCATCCATTCCCATTGTGAACACTCATAAAATTATAATGGCTGGGTACTTTAATTGGGTTTTAAATCCAGACCTAGATAGGCCTTGTACCACAGGGGCAATGACATCTAACACTGCAAAGACAATCACACAGTTTGTAACTGACTTGTAACTTATCAAACCCCTGGAGATTCCTAAACCCAAACTCAAGAACATATTCCTTCTACTCACCTGAACATCATTGCTACTCAAGAATTGATTATCTGTATATAGATAAAAATTTCTCACCTATGATGTAATCTTGTAAGTACGACGCTATTGTTATTTCTGACCATGCCCCTTTCATCATGGAGCTTAAATCATTATGCCCCACATACTCATCTCGCAGATCACATTTTAACCCACTTTTATTAGCAGACGAGAGCTGTGCAGAACTTATATCCAAGCAAACTGATTTTTTTAGGCACAAATACATCCTCAGAGGTCTCTGCAGGAACTTTATGGCAAACTCTGAAGGCCTTCTTAAGAGAAAAGATGATCTCATATCTTTCCCACAGAAATAAATTGGAAACCAAGAAGGATTCAGATCTAATCAGTGAAATTATCAGAATAGATCAAGAACATTCCAGTTGTCCGAATGAGGCACTTCATAGGAAAAGACAGGCTTTCAGAACTCAACCTCTTGACAAAAAATGAAACAGAACAACTCATTTTTAAGTCAAGCCATCATTACTATGAACATGGAGAAAAAGCTAATAAGATCTTAGCTCAACAAATTCACAAGCAGAAAGTTCGCAGTGCAATCCCAGCAATCACCAACACAGATGGAGACAAAATCATAAAAATATAACGCATACATTTAGAGACTACTATAAGTCCATATATTCTACTCAGTTTATAGAAGACAAGACACAACCTATTGCGTTTTTGGATGCATTACAGATACCACAGCTAGATACTCCCAATGCAGAGGAATTGGATAAACCTTTGGCACTATCAGAACTACTAGATGCTATAAACACACTTCAGTGTGGGAAAGCAGTAGACCCTAATACCTACCCTGCCAAATTTTATAAAAAATTTTCTCAATTATGTTAGTTTCCCTTTAATTAGCAACATTTACAGAAGCTAGAGACAATAAAATTCTACCTCAGACTTTTCGCCAAGTATTAATTACCATCTTTGCTAAGCAAAATAAGGACTCATTTCAGTGTGCATCATACAGACCAATTTCACTTCTGAATAATGATGATAAGATACTCTCCAAAGTCCTAGCTGGAAGGATGGAGAAAGTGGTGCCTTCAGTAATATCACAAGACCAAACTGGATTAATTAAAGGCAGAAACTTAGCTTCCAATATTTGACACCTGTTTAATGTAATATATTCACCCACAACGTCTAACACCCTGGAGATATTATTATCATTGGATGCAAAAAAAGCATTTGACATGATTGAATGGAAATACCTTTTTACTACATTGGAGAAATTTGGGTTTGGCCCAAACATTTGTGCATTGATCAATCTACTGTATACCAATCAAGAGGCTTCACTTTGTATTAACAACATAATCTCAGACTACTTCAAACTAGAATGTGATAGACAAGGGTGCCCCTTGACACCACTGCATTTTGTAATCACAACTGAGCCACTGGCAATTTACTGTCTAAATGCTTATGAAATAAAGGGGATTATCAGAGAAGGACTGGAGCAGAAAACTTTACTATATGCAGATGATATGGTACTGTATATATCAGACCAACAAAATACTGTCCAAACAGCACTAACAAAATTTCAAAACATTTCTGGTCTCAGAATTAATTTGAATTAAAGTGTGCTCTTTCCAGTGACCTCTCTAGCACACAGTACTAGATCGGGCACCTTCCCTTTTATCATTGCAGATCAATTTAAATACCTTGGGGTAAATATCACAAGTAAACATGAAGCTCTTTATCAACAAAATTTCACCATCTGTATGGAAAAACTTAAGCAAGACTTGCATAGATGGTCAACCTTCATCTCACTTTAGCTGTAAGAATTAACATTGTCAAGATGAATATTCTTCCTAAGCTTCTTTTTCTATTTCAAAGCATTCCAATATACATCAATAAATCATTTTTTTAGAAGTTAGATTCAATCATAACCTAATTTATTTGGAACTCAAAACATCCACGCCTCTAAAGGATGACCCCAAAAAAACCTACGACAGAAGGTGGCTTTGGCTCTACCTAACTTCAATTTTATTACTGGGCAGTAAATATACAATCTATAAAAACCTGGACATTGACACAGATAAATGAACATACACTGGCTTGGTTCGTAATAGAAATAAAGTCCTGCAGTACTTGTTTATATTCCTTGCTTTGTACCCCAACAAATACACGTTCTTACCAATGTACTAACAACCCAATTGTGTTTCATTCACTCAGAATATGAAACCAATTTAGGAAGTACATCAAGATAGAGAAGTTTTTATCTGTGGTACCTCTGCACGATAAGCACCATTTTCCCTCTCAAATGTATGCAATTTTTGATGTTTGGAAAACATTTGGGATTAAATCACTTAGAGATCTGTACATAGACAACACCTTCACATCCTACTGTAAGAGACGGCCAGCAACTCAGCACGGTCGGGATGCTCCTGAAACAGAAGGATGGGGGAATGCAGCTTTGCCAAGATGCTACATGGCAGCATCCTGGACTGCAGTGGTGCCCCAGATTCCCGCAGGGCACTATGGGACATGAAGTTTGGTAACACAACCCTACTGTAAACTATGGGTGCCACCAAGGGATGCTGTGGGAAGATGGTGGGAGACGAAGTTCTCACCTAGCCCGGAAGTACTAGTGGATCACGAGGACAGAACCCCCAAAGTACTTCCGGGCTGTTTAAAAACTGGACTTCTCCATCTGACCCAGAAGTGCTGATAGGTCAATTGGACGGAAGAGCAGAAGCACTTCTGGGTCAGACAATATATAAAGGAGGTGGACAAAGCTTACTGGTAGGTGTGGAGGAGAAAGAGAGAGACGAATATTGTTTATTTGTGATTTACTTGCTTGTTTATTGTGGATGTGGTGCTTGGAGGGCACTGGAGAAGAAAGAAAGGCATTAAAAATACTTCTTGGTGCTTTTACCTTGTGTCCTGCGTGTTTGTCTGTTGGGTTTATGGGGCAACAGTGACCCCTAACGTCCACACTATGAACAATTATACTTCAAATTTAACCTTCCAGCAACACATTTCTTTCACTACCTCAAATTAGAAACTTTGCAAAACAAAACCTGCACAGTTTTCTTCACCTGCCACATACTTCTATTCCAGAAAAAATACTGATCAGTCTTGTGGACTCAGCCATCATCTCTGTAGTGGTGGCTCCGAGGCTAGGGATCTGCACTGGCAATCGGAAGGTTGCTGGTTTGAATCCTGGAAATGACAACAGGGACTGCTCTGTTGAGCCCTTCAGCAAGGCCCTTAACCTGCAATTGCTGAGCGCTTTGAGTAGTGAGAAAAGTGCTATATAAATGCAAAGAATAATTATTATAAAAGAATTATATAGAAACATTTTAAAGTCCCCCCCTTTCAAAGATCCCAGGGTACAGTGGGAAAAGGATCTCTCATTCAACATTTCAGAAAAGAAGAGGAAGGCAGCAATGCAGTGAATTCACTCGAGTTCCATATGTGCAAAGGATACAGTTATCCAACTTATAATCACCTATTGAGCACATCTGTCTCATTTAAAATTGTCCAAAATGTTTCCAGGGCAAGATCAAACTGCAAACGTTACAATCAAGTTCCAGCCTAATTAGGTCACATGTTTTGGGCCTGCATCAAATTAACATCATTCTGGACCAAAATCTTTAAATGCCTCTCAGACAGCCTTGGGGTCACAATCCCTTTTAATCCACTAAGAGCTGTGTTTGGTGGGCTCACAGAGGTGCTTAAAGTGGAGAAGGACAAACAAACTGTGATTGTTTTTACTTCACTATTGGCACGTAGACTTATCTTGCTCAATTGGAAGAATCCTAACTCACCTTTTTTAAGTCAGTGAGTAATCGATCCCCCACCCCAGGAGCAGGGGCTCTAGTACCTCATCCAGTTGCAGCTCGAGCCTAGCCCCAATTCACAGCTCAGTCCCACCAACCCATCTCTTAGAGCCAATCCTTACCCAGAAGTTATGGATCTGGCTTGCCAACTTCCTTTATCTATATTGTTCTAAAATGCCAGAGGCTGTTCACCTTAGAAACATTCTGTGGATATGAGAGATAAGAGATTTTCACCCTCTTCTCCAGATTTTCAAACGCCCGGTGAGAGATCTACAGACATTGCTGGAAGCATGACGCTTTCCAAGGCATGGGTACCTCTCTCGGGATGAACACATTCCAGGGTGGCCCTGCCTTTCAACAAGAAAAGAGTACTCTCCCTGGGACTCCCGGTGGCTTCTCCACCACACTGGACACCACATCTGTCTCGACCATTGCAGATTCAGGGATATGAACCAGTCTCCCTTTAGATGGGGCCAGGAGTGACGGAGGCCATCACCCCATGATTCAGAAGCCCATCCCTTAGGTCGATCCTTCAGTCCCAGGAAGTGGCAAGCTTGTTGGTTGTCTGTCTCGTGCTGGTATTTAGCCATGGATAGAGTTTACCACCCACTTACCACCCACTTTGGGCTACGTTCCCAAACAATCTGACTCTGAGGAGACCTGATCCCGATGAGACAAGAGCCTCCACTGGCCTCACACCATTTCACAGGTGGAGCCTTGATCAGAGCTTTGATCACTTGGGCCCCCGCTCGACGCTGGGAAAGTGGTCTCCTGTACACCACATTTCCCGCGCCAGGGTAGGGATGGGTGGGGATTTGGTGCTGGGCTCTCCCCTCTTCACTTGCTGTTACTGAGGGAATCCTGGTTAGTTTTTTTTTTTCCTTTTCTTAGCAATATGCTTAAATTCAATGGGTCGTCAGATCTGAGCTGAGGTCTGAGTTGAGCAGTGGGGGAGGATGGACTCCCACTTCGGATGTGGTTAGGAAATCGTGTGGGGTCTTGTCTCCATGGACGGGTGGCGGCGTGTCCTGCCATGGGGGGCAGACACCCCCACTCCCTCTGAGTGCACACACAGGTCGGAGAGATGACCGATTCGATGTCCTTCTTGCCGACCAGCCCCTTCTCTGCTCAGGAAAGTGGGGGGGCATCACTGCATACTTTCCTTGGGGTGGGACAGTAAGTGGCAGCGGTGTATCACAGCTCTTCCCTTGGGGTGACAGAGGCGCCTCTAGCGATTGATCAGAAAGGCGACCCTCCAACAGGTGTAGCCTCAGGGCTGCAAGGTGCTTTTGAAGTGTCCATGATCAATATGCACCACCAAGAGTAACCTCTCGCTCTATTTCTCTCTGTCTCACTCTCCATGTCTGTGGCACTGTGGCATGTTGGAGGGGGAGCCCAGGTGCTCAGAGTTGGCCCTTACCCGCACTGGGCAGGGAGTGGAGGCACTCTGGGTCATTGAACTGCCATGTCCAAGCGGACAGGCAGGTGCCCAGGTTAACCCTGCCAGTCGTTGAGGTTGGGGGAAGGCAACTCAGTGACCATCACATGAGAGGGCTGGGCAGGCACCAGAGAGGATAGTGCCTGCCACCCGGGCCACTCCAGGCCATGTGTGGACGGGGGGGTCGGACGTGGAAACTCAAGAGGCAAGGGAGGGCATCCTCAGAGGGCACCCCATCCATCTCCCTGGCCCAAGCCCTCCAGAGAGAGAAGGAGGTGGGCTCAAAGCAGGTCCTGGGGGTAGGGAGACACAGGGCCGGGGCCCAGATCTCATTGGACAGGAGGCATCGGTAATGATCCTTCCGCAGGTTCATCTAATTAAATCTTGTTATGACTTCTACTTCCTCTAGATAGTCAAGTTTGATTGTCTTCTCGGTGGGTAGACACACGTTGATCCATTCAGTGTACCACATGGGTAGCCCCAGACATCTGAGGTCATCTCAGACCTCTTATTGCTCAATCTGGGAAGAACTGGGAGGAATGCCACTGGATTACCAGTTGACATCATTTATGGTCAGAACTACGACGGTATCTGATCATCTTCGAACATTTGACTTTCGTTTTTGATTAATGAAAACATTTTTGGCAAATGCTTTTGCTCTCGCTTGTCTTGTGCCGGTCCAAGAATTTCAGCTCTAGCAACACAATACGAATGCTCCCAGCATTATCTCTTAATCATGTCCCCAGTTCAGAAAACCCACAAAGTAGAAACTGAGTCCTATTCCATTATTTCTAGCTGCAGTATTTGGGTATGGGGCCTGCTTGGAACACTCAAATTTTTTCAAAGTAAACGCTTCAGACCCCACAGGACACTCAGTCAAGAGCATTAAGTAGGCTCCGAAAGGCAGGGGCTGGGACAGGTGGTAGCTCACCTCACGGTGGACCGACAGCTCAATCCCAAAATCCAACTATGAGCTTTTAAACTGCAGCAACTTTAAAATACACTATTGGAGCTGCAATTACCGTGGCTGCTGGCACCAAACTTGCCCTCAAATGAATTCTTTTGCAAGGATCATTCCAATTACTGGGCTTTTTTTGTCAGTACTTCCCCAAGACAGGAGTGGGTAATTTGCAAGCCTGCTGCCTTCATTGAATGTGGTAGCCGTTTCTCAGGCTCTATCTCCAAAATCGAACCCTGATTCCCTGTTACCCGTGGTCACCATGGTGGGCATAGAAATTTCTATTGTAATAAGTGGAGACCAGAGGCATGGAAAGGTTTGGGGCAGCCACCCGTTTAATTCGGTTTCCTGGCTGCAAACGTCTTTGAGGCATTGTATACATGTTAATACAACAGAGTCCAAAACAGAACTGCCTGCCAGAGAAAAGGCAGTGTGCTTTATAGCAGAGAGGGCGGAAGTGATGTCGTCCTCTGGGCCGGAACTGGAAGTGACCTCATCCTGGGGGCCGGAACCGGAAGTGACCTCATCCTGGGGGCCGGAACCGGAAGTGATGTGCCCTTCCTGGAAATGGCGGCTCCTGGTGAGATTTCCCGGGTAAGACCTGCAGAGAACTCAGAAAGAGCGTCAGCGTACCCCGCCCCCCCCGGGCAGATGTATAAACAGTATGTTCTAAGCCCTTCAGCTGCCTCCCATGCACACGTGTGTGACAAGACTCCCCCCTCAGCCCAGACCCGTCGGGTCGTGCGACCTGCACCGAGAGGTCGTGGGCCCGGGAGAGGGCATCAGCGTTGGCTTGAAGAGACCCCTGACGATGAACGAGCGTATACTTGTACTGCTGCAGGTCAAGAAACCACCTCGTGACCCGCGGATTCGACTCCCTGTGAAGGGCCATCCACTTCAGGGGTGCATGATCCGTCACCAGAGTGAACACGCGACCCAAGAGGTAGTACCGCAGCTGAGTCACCGCCCATTTGATCGCCAGAGCCTCTTTCTCCACCGCCGCGTACCTGGTCTCCCTGTCCAACAGTTTCCGGCTCAGGTACATAACGGGGTGTTCAACACCGTCGACGCTTTGGCTCAACACGGCTCCCAAGCCTGTGTCCGAAGCGTCCGTCTGGAGGATAAAAGGAAGAGAGAAGTTAGGGGAAATTAAGATAGGTGCTGAAGTCAGAGCCCTTTTTAAGTCACTGAATGCAGCCCCCGCTTTATCAGACCATACCACCGTATTAGGAGCTCTTTTCTTTGTCAAATCGGTCAAGGGCGCCGCTCTCTCGGAGAAGCGAGGCACAAACTGGCGGTAGTACCCGGCCAAACCGAGAAAGGATTGGACTTGCCGCTTGGTTTGCGGACGGGGCCAGGCCATTATGGCTTGCAACTTGGAACACTGTGGCCTCACAGTACCCCGGCCCACTAGGTAGCCCAAATATTTGGCTTCTCTCAACCCAAACAAACATTTCTTAGGGTTGATTCGGAGCCCGGCCTCCCCCAATGTCCGTAATACTGCAGAGACCTGCTGTACGTGTTCCTTCCAGGTGCCGGAATAGATGACGACGTCATCCAGATAGGCAGCACAGAACGAGTTATGGGGCCGGAGCACTTTGTCCACCAGACGCTGAAAAGTCGCAGGCGCCCCGTGTAACCCGAATGGAAGGACACGATACTGCCAGTGTCCGCTAGGAGTGCTAAACGCAGTTTTTTCCTTCGCGGACTCCGTTAAAGGAACCTGCCAGTACCCCTTTGTCATGTCAAGTGTAGTCAAGAATTTGGCTGGGCCCAGTCTCTCGAGGAGGTCATCCACGCGAGGCATGGGATAAGCATCAAATCGGGAAACTTGGTTGAGCCGACGGAAGTCATTGCAAAACCTCCAACTGCCATCAGGCTTAGCAATCAAGACGATGGGACTGGACCAGGGACTACTACTTTCCTCGATTACTCCTAGTGCCAGCATTCGCTTGATTTCCAGTTCCACTTCTACTTTCTTTGCCTCCGGGAGTCTGTAGGGTCGCTCACGGACGATCACTCCCGGGTCAGTCAATATGTCGTGCGCAATCAGAGAGGTCCGACCTGGTTGTTCACTAACCACCTCTGGAACAGAGCGGATAGCTGCTTCGAGCTCCTGTTTCTGTCTGGGAGATAGCTGCTCGCCGAAATTAAGGGAACTTACTTCAGCGAAGAGAGAGCAGGGCTGTCCGGAGGAGGGATCGGGATCCCTCTCCTTCCACGGTTTCAGCAGGTTCACATGATACACTCGCTCAGCTGGTCGGCGATTGGGCTGTTTCACCAAATAGTCAACCAATCCCTTCCTCTCCTTAATTTCGTAGGGGCCTAGCCAATGTGTGAGCAGTTTGGAGTGAGAGGTGGGTACCAACACCATGACGCGATCCCCCGGTTGGAACTCCCGGAGAGTCGTGCCACGGTCATAAAGGCGGGCCTGTGCCGATTGCGCCTCCTCTATATGACTTTTTAGAATCGGTCTTATTGCATCAAATCTATCGCGCAATTGGGCGATATATTCCAAAATATTAATGGAGGGCTGTGCCTCCCCTTCCCAGCCCTCTTTTAGAATATCTAATAAACCCCGGGGTTGTCTTCCGTACAATAATTCAAATGGAGAGAACCCCGTAGAGGCTTGAGGAACTTCCCGGTAGGCAAAGAGAACAAGGGGGAGGAGTTGGTCCCAATTCCTCCCATCCTTGCTGACTACCTTACGTAGCATTTGCTTGAGAGTTTGGTTAAATCTCTCCACTAGCCCATCGGTTTGAGGATGATACACCGAGGTTTTTAAATGCTTTATTTTCAGTAACTTGGCAGTCTCCTTGAACGTTTCCGAGGTAAAAGGCGTTCCTTGGTCCGTCAGGACTTCTCTAGGAATGCCCACGCGCGAAAAGACTCCTACTAGTTCCCGTGCAATATTTTTTGTGGTAGCCGAGCGCAACGGAATGGCTTCAGGGAATCGGGTTGCATAATCCACAAGGACGAGTATATATTTATATCCTTGGGCTGAGGGCTCTAGGGGTCCTACTAAATCAACCCCAATCCTGTCAAAGGGAATGTCAATAAGGGGAAGGGGGACCAGAAGAGCACGGTCCCTCCTAGGAATTTGCCGCAGTTGACACTCCGGACAGGAAATGCAAAAGCGGCGAACCTCCTCATTAATCCCCGGCCAGAAAAAACGGAGCTTAATTCACTCTAAAGTCTTATCGGAGCCGAGATGGCCTCCAAGAAGGTGGGAGTGGGCTAACTCGCAAACCTGCCGCCGGTAGGTCCGCGGGATTAGCAACAACTTCCGGACCTTCCCCTCATGTTCAGCGACCCGATACAACAACTCATTATCAATGACAAAGTGAGGTCCCTGTGGCATGGGCAGATGCGTGCGTTGGCCGTTAACGAGAACCACTGCATTCTTTATGTGTTTCAGAGAGTCGTCATTCCACTGTTCTCTCTTGAAAGAAGCCGGTGTTGCTCTAAACTGAACGAACAAGTCAGAGAGAGGGTCCGGTCTGACCTCAAGGGGCGGAGATTCCTCCCTCGCTGCCGGGGCGCCAGTGGATGACGTAGTAGCCCGCGACGGTCCGGGAATGTCTTCGCCGTTCTCTTGGCCTACCGCCCCACTCCCTGTCGGCTGATTACACAGTGTGGAAGCAGCTGGAGATGAATCTTTGTCATCTATAACGAGGCCATAAGCTTTATGGGGAATGCTTTCTAATCTACCGCTGTTACTATTAGACCAATCTCGCCCGAGGATTACGGGAAACGGAGGATCCGGATGTACCGCTACGGTAAGCTGTCGAAGGGTTCCTCCGAGACATACGTAACACCGGGCGGTTTTGTACGTGCGGATATCTCCGTGTATACATTTTAGACTGGTCTTATTTTTAATCCATTGTTGCGGTAGAACAAAACGGCGAGCAACGACAGACACGTTACTGCCGGAGTCGAATAGAGCTGTTATTTTATGTCCATTGATGAGAAGCTCCCCCGTATGTTTATCCGCCAGGGGATTGCTAAGGGCACACAAACAACCCTGCCATTGTCCCCTACGGTCCGCCTTGTTCCCCGACAGGTCGTAAGCCAGACGGGCCGGCGATTTCGGAACAGGCTCCGGATTGCGTGAAGGGACTTTTTTAGTAGGACATAGCTCCCGGGTAGTCCACAAAGCGACTGTTCCGCCTCTCAGGTTTCACGGCCGGCCTCTGGGTTTGCAAGAGTTGTACCAACTCGTCCATAGAATGAAATGTGCCCCAGGCCGGCTGGGCGAAATCCTGGGGTAGCCGCTGTAGCAGCAAAAAACAGGCCACTTGCTGCACTATTTGTAAGGGGTTCAAGTCAAATGGCCGTAGCCACTCCCCCACCTGTTGCCAGAGAGCCATAGCCTGCTCTGACAGCCCTTTACTTGGGTTAAACTCCCAGTCTAGTATTTTCTTCACCTGCTGGCCTGGGGACAACCCATCGTTAACAGGGACCTTGGTCCCGATGGGCGGCTCGGCTTTCCTGCGCAGGAGAGCATACTGAGCCACTCGTGTGTGTTCCCCAGAAGCCAGCCCACGCCTGTGGGTCCCCTCTACCTTCTCCACGAGATGGGTTGTTAGCCCCGGGCTATGCTCGTGGAGCAGAGCCTGCACCGCATCCTTCCTGACCATCCGGCGCACTCCCTGCCCCGAAACTCGGCCCCGGTACTCACCCACCAGGTCCCGTGTAAGTTCGTGTCCCGGGTGCTTCGGGGACACCATCCTGCCGACTACGCCACTGTAATAAGTGGAGACCAGAGGCATGGAAAGGTTTGGGGCAGCCACCCGTTTAATTCGGTTTCCTGGCTGCAAACGTCTTTGAGGCATTGTATACAGGTTAATACAACAGAGTCCAAAACAGAACTGCCTGCCAGAGAAAAGGCAGTATGCTTTATAGCAGAGAGGGTGGAAGTGATGTCGTCCTCTGGGCCGGAACTGGAAGTGACCTCATTCTGGGGGCCGGAACCGGAAGTGACCTCATCCTGGGGGCCGGAACCGGAAGTGATGTGTCCTTCCTGGAAATGGCGGCTCCTGGTGAGATTTCCCGGGTAAGACCTGCAGAGAACTCAGAAAGAGCGTCAGCGTACCCCGCCCCCCCCTGGGCAGATGTATAAACAGTATGTTCTAAGCCCTTCAGCTGCCTCCCATGCACACGTGTGTGACACTATCAACAGTTGATAGGGCAGACATTCAAATGAGTTGCTGCCACCATTTTGGGGCACGATAAGCCCTAGGTTATCTAGAGTCACCAAAGCTGGCCAGGCGTGGGGTCCTGGGTGAGTTTTTCATCTGATAAATGCACGCATCGCCTCCCGGGGTGGGAGTCAGTGCCCGTTTGCATGTATTAGCTCTAGAATTACCACAGTTATCCAAGTAATGTGGAGAGATCAAAGGGGCCATAACTGATGTAATGAGCCATTCACAGTTTCACTGTCACTTCCATGTGCACTTAGACAAGCTTGGCTTAATCTTTGAAACAAGCATATGTTACCGGCAGGATCAATCAGGTAGGCCAGCAGCCTGTCTAAATGCGCCTGTGACAGATAGAGGTTAGACTTTTGGGTTCCTACGAGGCCGCCATCATCCATCGTCAGACTTCCCACATGGGAGGTCTCGAGACCAGGCCCCCAGAATCATTGAAAATGAGCTTCATCATTTCTCCTCGGTTGTTTTCTTAGTTCTGACTTTATTTTAAACTAAGTAGACTACTACTTTGACATAATGTACAGTTGAAGTCAGAAGTTTACATACACTTTGGATGAGTTCTTTCAGACTCACTTTATAAGCCCTCCACAGGTTTTCCAACATTGTTTAAGACATCTACTTTGCGCAGGTAAAATGTCATTTTTTCCAACAATGTTCACAGACCTCAGAGAACCTCACTTTTTATTGACTAGATCACTGTTCCAGTGAGTTACAGGTTTACATACACTTTGTTAACTGTGTCTTTTAACAGCTTAGAAAATTCCAGAAAATGATGTCAAGCCTTTAGGCGATTACACAATTAGCTCGTGACAGCCAATTAGCCTAATTAGAGTCAACATGTGGATGTGTGTTAAGGCCGACCATCAAACTCACTGCCTCTTTGTTGGACATGATGGGAAAATCAAAAGAAATCAGCCAAGACCACAGGAAATAAAATACATGTATTGTGTACCTCCACAAATCTGGTTCATCCTTGGTAATAACTTTCAAATGGTTGAAGGTTCCACGTTCAACTGTGCAAGCAATAATACACAAGTATAAACACCATTGGACCACACAGCTGTCATGCCACTCAGGAAGGAGACGCATTCTGCATCCTAAAGAAGAACAGACTTTGGCACAAAAAGTGCAAATCAATCCCAGAACAACAGCAAAGGACCTTGTGAAGGTGCTGGAGGACACATGTAGACAAGTATCTACAACCACAGTAAAACAAGTCCGACATCAACATAACCTGAAAAGTTAGCTGGAACTTCTCCAAAGCTACCATAAAAAAGTAAGACTGTGGTTTGAAATGGCACAATGGGACAAAGATCTTACCTTCTGGAGAAATCTCCTTTGGTTTGATGAATCCGATATCAAACTGATTGTTCAAAATGACGATCGTTATGTTTGGTGGAAAAAGGATGAGGCTTGCAAGCCAAAGAACACCATGCAAACTGTCAAGCATGGGGGTGATAACTTCATGGGGCTGGGGTGCCTTGCTGCAGGAGAGACTGGTGCACTTCACAAAATAGATGGCATCATGAGGAAGGAAAATTATGGAGATACACTGCAGTAACATCTCAAGAGCTCAGCAAGAAAGTCAAAACTTAGTGACAAATGGGTTTTCCAGATGGATAAGGACCTCAAGCAGACCTTCAAAGTTGTGGAAAAATTGCATAAGAACAACAAGGTCAAGGGATTGGAGTGGTCATCACAAAGCTATAATGGCAATCCCATTGAAACTGAAAAGGTGAAAGCAAGGAGACCTACAAACCTATTCCAGTTACATCAGTTCTGTCTGGAGGACTGGGTCAAAATTCCAGCAATGTAAGAAGCTTGTGAAAGGCGACCCAAAATGTTTGGCTCAAGTAAAGGCAATGCTACCAAATATGAACAAAGTGTATGGAATTGTGATCTTGTCAATATAAAGTGAAATACTCTGAGGTCTGTCAACATTGTTGGGAAAAAAATTACTTTTGCTCTGCATAAAGCTGATGTATTAAATTATATGCTAAATGTATAGTTTGTTAGTAGAAAATCTGTGAAGGGGTTAGAAAGTGAGTTTAAAAAAATTCACTCCAAGTATAGGTAAACGTCTTCTGACAACTCTAGGCGAGCACATTTGAGAAAGAAGATGAAATCCTTAAATGAACAGACATTATTATTCCATTAAGTAATGAGGTATTTCACTCATTAATACTTTATAATATTTTGTGGATGTCAAAATTAAAGAGTTTGCTATGAGGAAAACATGCTATCACAGTCAAATCTGTCACAAGTGCTGATTGTGCTGTCCTGTGGCTCGACTCACCAAGGTGGTTGCTTTTTGTATTCAGTGCATAGTGAAAATCTGGGTTTAAGTCAGATTCAAGAACCAACTAAATTAAAAAAATAAACAATCAGGAGTGATATATTTATAACCTAAATTGGAAAATTATTTTGAGAGATACTATGAAAGGATCAGAATCATCTCTACTTAGAATCAACATCAAAATACGATGATTACTTTGAGGAAGGAAGTTCATGTATTTGCATTAATCCATCTTCTATCCATTGCCATTTGACGTCCATGAATCCTGCCATTGAATAAGGTGATAACAAACCCACTGTGGTAGATCAGGTTGAATTTGCTCTGCTGCTCCTAACATTCAAAGGTGTCAATCCAGAGCACATCAGAGTGGCTGAGAGACACGGCGCAGATCAGTCACCGGCACACAGACACACACGGGACACTCCAAGGTGAACCCTGTTAGTATAAAAAGATCCACACTCTGTAGTTAAAATATATGTACAGTGTAATGCAAATAAAAGTATGTGTTGCACAACTAATTATAACTGTCATTCAAACAGAAACAGCGCCATGGACATCACTGTAGACTCCTTTGTGGTGAAAAGAGAACTCGACAATTTCTAAGGAGGTCAGTACTAAAGATCCACTTGACTGCGGTGCCAACAAAGAGCAGTGGGATAAACACATCTGGACCTACTTTCAATAAAAGCATCTGACTTTATCAGCAACATCCCTTGTTTTTGGACACATTCTGTCAAAGTCTGGACAGGTGACCAGCACAAACTCATCTTAGTCAAAGCACCTGATTAATTTCTCTCTATTATAATAAAATTCTTGGGACGAGACGAGTCTTTGTGCCAAGAGATTTAATCATGCCTGGGACTGCAAATAAAAGATAAAGAGTAGATAACCAAGTAGAACGCCGTAAAGAATTCAAAAATGTTGGTGCGATACACATGCAGAGCAGGTTAGAGATAATGGTTGTATGAAAATTCAAAAGTCTCAAAAATATGATAGTGAAGATCACATTAGTGCACACAATTGGAAATTATTACTCGGTGAAATAACAGAACAGCGAAAAGAGATTGAATATATTGTTCAGATTTAAACTTTAAGTCAGAGACTTGTAGATTGTCTAATTTGTTTTGCCATCACAGAAGTATTTGTTCCCAACAATGTTATTATAGTTAACAAAAACTAAAATCAGAAATGAAATTATTGTTAAAAAAATATTTTCGTAAACTGAAATAAAATAGTTAACAAAACTGAATTGAAAAACTAAAACTAAATGAAACTATTAAAGTAGCTGGAAGCACTAACTGAAATAAAATAATAATTTACTAAACAAAATTTTAGTTTTCATTTTTGAATTAATTTTCTTGCTGTGAGTTTTTAACCCCTATAACTTTTAACTCTAAAGCTGAAAGCCATCCACCACAAGCCTGATCACACAGCATTTGCAGAGACAGAGCGAGCTGAATATGCGTGTAGAATAAAAAGGTGCAGGAAAGAACTATGGGAGTGAAAAAGAGGGGCGTGGCTGAAAAAAGAAGCGAGGAAACAAGAACAGAGGCTTTTTTACAGTTGCAAAGATGATTAGAATAAGCATGGCTAGAGAGCATAGAAAGGAGCTGTGCTATATCTCCTCTTTTTGGAGGTATTTTTTTCCTTCTTCTTCATCTTACTTATACAAAGAGAAATTGTTAAACGAATTTGGCACATGGGTGTTATTATTGTTTCATGTTAAGGTTTAAGAATTATTATTTATTGTTATTATTGTCCAGTAAGCTCTATTAATAGTTTTAGATTGTGTTCTGTTTGATTATTATTTTTTTAATTTTTATTTTATTTTATTTTTTTTTTCGTGAGCAGTAATTTTCTCAAACTAAATAAAGAGCGGGTGGAACATTGGCGCAGTGGTAGTGCTGCTGCCTCACAGTAAGGAGATCTGGGTTCGCTTCGCGGGTCCTCCCTACATGGAGTTTGCATGTTCTGTGTGGGGTTCCTCCGGGTACTCCAGTTTCCTCCCACAGTCCAAACACATGCAGGTTAGGTGCACTGGCGATCCTAAATTGTCCTTAGTGCACAGCAAAATCTTTAGTGTTGTTTTTTCAGTGTTAATTTTTTCCGAGTTAACAAGTGTTGATTTGAGGATATCAACACTTGGAGTGTTACACAGTGCTTGCACTCAGTGTTATTTCGGGGAGTAGGTATACATTACACCACCAAAGAGTGGATTTGATTTCCAGCAGTGCAGCAGCACTTCCCTTTTATTTAATTGTGACCATTACTGAACACACTGTGAGAATGGCCAATAAATTAATGTGAGAATAAAATTAATTTTTAACAAACTGATTACTGAAAAATGATTGATTGACAATCGTTAAATTATTTACAATATCAAGCATATTTCAATTTTATGCTTTTCTTTTGTCTAAGAGATGAATATATTTGCAAAAAACTGAGTTTTCTAAAAGCACACAAAGTGATGATTCTGACCTAAACTAACATAAAACGTCTGTGGCTGTATGCAGTGTGCTGTCACCGCGTGTTAGATGTCTCCAATTGCAGCGACTAACATCTATTTTCTGAAAGGCACCGAAAGCAATGGTTTCACACATAGATCAACATAAAACATCTGTTGCTTGTTCTGCGGCCGTTCTTGCCATGTTGGCCGTCTCTTACTACATCAGAAGTGATTGACCGCGAGCAGCAGCGTAAGTCACCGTGAGATGCAATCTGGATTGTACTGAGCCCCTCGTGTGGACAAAAGTCGACATCTCCCTAAAACACTCCCCTTCCTCACCATCTTCCACTTAACGCCATTAACTCTTCACAGTACAGGTAAAGTGAAGTTAAATTTTCATCTATATTTTATGTATTTATTCTTTTTGTGTAAGATTGTATGCATTTTCATTATTCTAACATACAATTTTATGCATGAAGTGCGGTTATAAAGTTTAAATAAGCAGTCATGGGGTTCGGGAACGGATGAATCCATTTCTCATGATCTAGTATGGGGAAAATGGTTTCAGTTTTTAAACAAATTGGTTTCTGAACAGCCTTTAGGAACAAATTTATAATTGACATCCGAGGTTCCACTGTATTTCCTTATTTATTTCTTCATGTATTAAATTAACTATGTACCCATTTACTTATTTAAATACCGTCGACAAGATACGAAACACACCTCCAAATTTAATTATTCATAGATTTACTTATCCATCCATCCACTTCCGTTTATCCGTGGTCGGGTCGCGGGGGCAGCAGCTTGAGCAGAGATGCCCAGACATTCCTCTCCCCGGCCACTTCTTCTAGCTCTTCTGGAAGAATCCCAAGGCGTTCCCAGTCCAACCGGGAGATATAGTCCCTCCAGCGTGTCCTGGGTCTTCCCCGGGGCCTCCTCCCAGTTGGACGTGCCTGGAACACCTCACCAGGGAGGCGTCTAGGAGGCATCCTGATCAGATGCTCGAGCCACCTCATCTGACTCCTCTCGATATGTAGGAGTAGCGGCTCTACACTGAGCCTCTCCCGGAAAACTGAGCTTCTCACCTGATCTTTAAGGGAAAGCCCAGACACTCTGCCGAGGAAACTCATTTCAGCCGTTTGTATTCACAATCTTGTTCTTTCGGTCACTACCTATAGCTCATGACCATAGGTGAGGATAGGAACATAGATCGACTGGTAAATTGAGAGCTTTGCCTTACGGCTCTGCTACTTTTTCTCCATGACAGACCGATGCAGACCCCGCATCACTGCGGATGCCACACCGATCTCATGCTCCATTCTTCCCTCACTCGTGAACAAGGCCCCGAGATACTTGAACTCCTCCACTTGGGGCAGGATCTCGCCTCCAAACCTAAGAGGGCACTCCACCCTTTTCCGGCTGAGGACCATGGTCTCGGATTTGGAGGTGCTGATTCTCATCCCAGCCGATTCACACTCAACTGCGAACCAATTCAGAGAGAGCTGAAGATCACTGCCTGATGAAGCAAACTGGACAACATCATCTGAAAAAAGCAGTGACCCAATCCTGAGTCCACCAAACCGGAACCCCTCAACACCCTGGCTGCTCCTAGAAATTCTGTCTATAAAAGTTATGAACAGAATCGGTGACAAAGGGCAGTCCTGGCGGAGTCCAACTCTCACTGGGAAGGGGTTCGACTTACTGCCGGCAATGCGGACCAAGCTCTGATACCAGTTGTACAGGGACCGAACAGCTCTTATCAGGGGTTCCGGTACCCCATACTCTCGGAGTACCCCCTACAGGATTCCCCGAGGGACACGGTTGAACGCCTTCTCCAAGTCCACAAAACACATGTAGATTGGTTGAGCAAACTCCCATACACCCTCCAGGACTCTGCTAAGGGTGTAGAGCTGGTCCACTGTTCCACGACCAGGACGAAAACCATAATGTTCCTCCTGAATCCGAGGTTCGACTATCCGACAGACCCTCCTCTCCAGAAACCCCGAATAGACTTTTCCAGGGAAACTGAGGAGTGTGATCACTCTGTAGTTGGAACACACCCTCCGGTCCCCCATTTTAAAGAGGAGGACCACCACCCTGGTCTGCCAATCCACTATCCCTGATGTCCATGCGATGTTGCAGAGGCGTGTCAACCAAGACAGTCCTACAACATTCAGAACCTTGAGGAACTCATCCACTCCCTGGGCCCTGCCACCAAGGAGTTTTTTAACCACCTTGGTGACCTCAGTCTCAGAGATGGGGGAGCCCACCTCCGAGTCCCCAGGCTCTGCTTCCTCATTGGAAGGCATGTTAGTGGGATTGAGGAAGTCTTCGAAGTACTCCCCCCACCGACCCACAACATTCCGAGTCGAGGTCAGCAGTGCACAATCCCCACCATATACAGTGTTGACACTGCACTGCTTCCCTCTCCTGAGATGCCGGATGGTGGACCAGAATCTTCTCAAAGCCGTCCGAAAGTCGTTCTCCATGGCCTCCCCAAACTCCTCCCATGCCTGACTTTTTGCCTCAACAACCACCAAAGCCACGTTCCGCTTGGCTTTCTGGTATCTATTAGCTGCCTCCAGAGTCCCACAGGACAAATGGGTCCGGTAGGACTCCTTCTTCAGGTTGACAGCATCCCTCACAGCCGGTGTCCACCAACAGGTTCGGGGACTGCCGCGATGACAGGCACCAACCACCTTAGGGCCACAGCTCAGGTCAGCCGCCTCAACAATAGAGGTACAGAATATGGCCCATTCAGACTCAATGTCCCCCACCTCCCTCGGGACGTGATTTAAGTTGGGAATTGAAGCTACTTCTGACAAGAGACTCTGCCAGACATTCCCAGCAGACCCTTACAACATGTTTGGGCCTACCAGGCCTGACCGGCATCCTCCCCCACCATCGAAGCCAACTCACCACCAGGTGGTGATCAGTTGACAGCTCCGCCCCTCTCTTCACCTGAGTGTCCAAGGCATGTGGCCGCAAGTCCGACGACACGACGACGAACTGAGGACTAGGGTGTCCTGGTGCCAAGTATACATATGAACACCCCTATGCTTGAACATGGTGTTCGTTATGGACAATTCGTGACAAGCACAGAAGTCCAATAACAGAACACAGCTCGGGTTCAGATCGGGGGGGCCATTCCTCCCAATCACACCCTTCCAGGGGCCTCATGTATAAACGGTGAGTATGCACAGAAATGTTGCGTAAGAACTTTTCCACGTTCAAATCACGATGTATGAAACCTACACTTGGCGTAAAGCCATGCACTTTTCCACGGTACCTCATACCATGTCATACGCAAGTTCTATGCTCGGTTTTGCAGACTGGCGGCACCCAGCGTCAAAGCAGTGCTACTGTTCCTGTGTGGTTACTCCTTATTTTCCTGATGCGACTTTATAAATACACTGAAACTAACCGTATATTGTTTATTAGTGTAATACATCTGATTGTAATTAACTTGTAACAATATAATGGTCCAGGGAATAGCCATAGTATTCCAAATACCATAACTGCTTTAGCATTGTTACTCTCACTGCACCTTCTTCTTTCAGCTGCTCCCGTTAGGAGTTGCCACAGCGGATCATCTTTTTCCATATTACTCTAACTGCATCACTCGGAGTATTTATATAACTGTATCTGGGTGTGAATCACAGCAGCAGCTGATCAGAAAGAGAGTTATCAATATACAGCATCAAGCACACGCTACCTCAGCCACAGCAAAACATTTCAAAGCCTTTCCTGTACGGACCTCGCGGTTCAGAAACAGTTTCATCCCAAGAACTATAAACGCACTCAATCAATTGCTCCTTGTAAAACTATTTGTACTTATAAGTACAATTACCTCACTGTAAACTTGCACTACAGTTATAATATTACACAACCTGAGCCACGTTATAAAGCGTGTATTTGCATATGATGACAATATCATTTTTAAGATGAAATGCAGCAAAATATGTTTATTATATTATACAGGTAAAACTTTAACTTCATTTAAATAATCTATATTCTTCACTGGGACTGGCGTGAAGGATAGAATAATTAAACATGTAATACGAAGATAGTTCAATGTTCCTTAAACGTTTTGAAGAAATGGGGCTCTAAGCTTACAGATGGCTTAACATCTATTACAGAGCTGATTGTGTGGCGATCGGTTACTTGGAGAAAGAAAAGCAAGGACTGCAGGGGCGGCTACGCCAATATATCTATAATAATAAAAGGCAAAGCCCTCACTGACTGACTGACTGACTGACTGACTGACTGACTGACTCATCACTAATTCTCCAACTTCCCATGTAGGTAGAAGGCTGAAGTTTGGCAGGCTTATTCCTTACAGTTTACTTACAAAAGTTAAGCAGGTTTCATTTCGAAATTCTACACGTAACAGTCATAACGGTCGATAATGGTCGACAAAGTCCGCCATGTTGAACTTTCTTATTTATGGCCCCATCATCACGAAATTTGGTAGGCGGCTTCCCTGCGCTAACCGAAACCGATGTATGTACTTATTTCGATGGTATGACGCCACTGTCGGCCGCCATATTGAACTTTCCAACGTCACCAATTTTCAAACTTCCCGTGTAGGTAGAAGGCTGACCCCATCTTCACGAAATTTGGTAGGTGACTTCCCTGCGCTAACCGAAACCGATGTACGTACTTATTTCGATGGTATGACGCCACTGTCGGCCGCCATATTGAATTTTCCAAACGTCACTAATTCTCCAACTTCCCGTGTAGGTAGAAGGCTGAAATTTGGTAGGCCCATTCCTTACAGCTTACTTACAAAAGTTAAGCAGGTTTCATTTCGAAATTCTATGTATAACGGTCATAACGATCAACAACGTCCTCCATATTGAACTTTCTTATTCATGGCCCCATCTTCACGAAATTTGGTAGGCAGCTTCCCTGCGCTAACCGAAACCAATGTACATACTTATTTCGGTGGTATGACGCCACTATCAGCCGCCATATTGAACTTTCCAACGTCACTAATTCTCAAACTTCCCGTGTAGGTAGAAGGCTGAAATTTGGCAGACCCATTCCTTACAGCTTACTTACAAAAGTTAAGCAGGTTTCATTTCGAAATTCTACGCATAACGGTCATAACGGTCAACAACGTCCGCCATGTTGAACTTTCTTATTTACGGCCCCATCTTCACGAAATTTGGTAGGTGGCTTCCCTGAGCTAACCAAAACCAATATACGTACTTATTTCGGTGGTATGACGCCACTGTCAGCCGCCATGTTGAACTTTCCAACATCACTAATTCTCCAACTTCCCGTATAGGTAGAAGGCTGAAATTTGGCAGGCTCATTCCTTACAGCTTACTTAGAAAAGTTAAGCAGGTTTCATTTCGAAATTCTACGCGTAACGTTCATAACGGTCAACAACGTCCGCCATGTTGAACTTTCTTATTTATGGCCCCATCTTCTCGAAATCTGGTAGGCGGCTTCCCTGCACTAACCGAAACCAATGTACGTACTTATTTCAGTGGTATGATGCCACTGTCGGCCGCCATATTGAACTTTTCAACAGTCTTTGTTACTTATGGGCCCATCTTCAAGAAATTTGGTAAACGGGTTCCCAACGCTAACTGAATCCAATTACGTACATATATACGTCCATAGCCTGCAGCTTGGTCACCATGAGAGGCGGCGTTGGGTCCCCCAATCCAACGCCTCCCACATTGTTGGCTGCCTGCCTATATAAGGCCGTCCGTCGCTCCAGTCTCTACATTCCCTTCCTTGCTTCACCACGTGATTCACGTCTCCCTGCTGATAACTACAGCCTTTTTGTTTAATCCACGGCTTCTCCGCTGTTTTATTGTTTGTTTATTACATTTATAGTTATTGTATAGGTATTTTACACTTACTTTACATTGTTCAGGTACCCATTTCCTTCATCATTCCAACCCCCATTACCATGTCTATCGAGGTAATCACCATCAATTAAAGAACTGTCACTTACCGAGTGGTTTCCATGCCCAGAGATGGCACCTACCTTTTCCATTCTCTTTGTTACATATTGCACAGCCATATCAGGCTCACTCTTGATATCCGGAAGAACATTGTGTCTTATGTATTGAAAGACTGGGACAGGTTCAAGGTGTGGACTGATGACGGTACAGGAGATAATTATACTACACAGGAGAACTAGAAGAGTGAAATGCTTAAGCCCTTCACCTATGGTTCTGCATGTGAGTTGATGGCTGCCGCTGAATTGTTCGGTTGGTGCTTTCAAGTGTACCGAAATGGCCAAATATTTTACACCTTTCGACAACCGCCAATGCCTCTTAAACATCTTAGATTCACAGGTGACGATTTGAGTAGTGGACACTTTGATGTTTATGAGTGTTTAAACTCTCAAAAGCTGGATGTGAAGTTATCGATGAAACCGGTTGTGTGCTTACAACGCTTGACAGATGCCGAATGTCACTTCAACACAAGTCCTGCAAATACTGTCGTAATTGAAACAAACCATGAACCTCAAACTGATTATGACAGCAGCAATCCAAGCTGTGAGATTTGAGACAAGATTACTTTTCACAAGGCCAACTGTAAGTTGCATGCTCAAGAGTAAGCTCAGCGCACAGCTTGGTCATGTTACAACCGGAGGGCCGAACTGACAACGTGGTATACAAAGAGATTCTTAACAAATAATTATTGGCATATTTTCCCTCAGTTTAAAAAGGTTAAATTTTCTTCTTAATAAAAATTTTAATGCAGTACTTCGCCGCTGCGAAGCGCGGGTATTTTGCTAATATATATATATATATATATATATATGTCACGCACACGCGAATAGGAGACCGCAGACGGACCTTAACACGCTTCGGAAGACGTTTGCCGGCAGGGAGTGGCGGGGTACTAACCTTTCTCCTTTGCTTTCTTCCAGGAAAAAAGATGCTCCACCACCATAAGCCTCATTCCCGCAGTACGCTACTTCTGCCCTTCCTCCGCCATCTTTCTTGACGTCATCAGTCCCATCCTCCCTCACGGTTCCTTCCCAGCATTCCTCCACTTCCGGCTCCTCCCTTATAAAATGGCCGCCGACGTGACAGTGTCAATCGTTACGTTATTATTAAAATATTTCCTTTTCTTTTTCATTACTTCTTTAACACACTACTTCTCCGTTGCGAGGCGCGGGTATTTTGCTATATATATATATATATATATATGTATGAATGACCTCCAAAGAGCGCTGAGACTTTTGATATCGTGAACGTGTCTGCAAAAACTGGGGTCTCCTACCCAGCAAAAGTCGAGCAGCCGGCGCGCGCGTGCATAGCTGTGCCGGCCTTTGAGACGCTGACTGCGCTTCTCCCTTAAGTCAAAGTGAGCACTTTTAATTTTTTTCATCCTCCCCCCTGAGCTATAGCCCAGACAAGTGCAAACACGGGACCCCTTTTCTACACCGCGGCAAAATAATATTAAGGCGCTTCGCACTTTATTTTGCACGTATTCGATTATGAGGTCGTCAGCTTGGATTATGAAGACACGCACACGAGTGGAGGACTGACAGTGCCATCACAGCCGATTAATAGCTGGGACGTCTCACCAGTCTGCACAAGACCCACCGCGACTGTCCCCAAAAGGCGCTCATATTGTCAGTGAAAATATCTCTCTACACTATATAAAAGAAAAAGGCAACTTTCCTTTCTTTACACCTTTTTTCCTTTTATCCCAAACCAAAGCCTTTCTCTCTTAACACTGCAGAGGACACAAAACTAATTTTCTTTAATTGCTGGTAATGCCGGTAAGGCACATTACCAGAAGCAGAAATTTGAACGTTCACATAGAAAATGTAATTTCTATACCACAGCCGTCGTGTAGCGCCTTTCAAAAGGGATCAACTACCGAGAGATGATCCATATACATTTTAGCTGCTGTTAGTACTACTTACCTGTTCTGTTATACCATCTTTAAAATGTAGTTTACCCGCAACCACTCCAGTAGTGCTCAATGTACCTTTACTTCTTAAAACGTTAATGTTTTACTGTTTAATAACTTATAGACTATATTTTATTATTTTTCCCTTGCACTCAGTGACCAAAGCTATACACACACATATAGACATATACATATATATATACACATATATATACTTGTGTGTATGTTTGTATGTATGTG
>JANRMT010062791.1:200205961-200221415 GCA_026402145.1 Polypterus bichir lapradei
AGGGGGCAATTACTTTTTCACACAGGGCCATGTAGGTTTGGATTTTTTTTTCTCCCTAAATAATAAAAACCATCATTTAAAAACTGCATTTTGTGTTTACTTGTGTTATATTTGACTAATGGTTCCATGTGTTTGATGATCAGAAACATTTTGTGTGACAAACATGCAAAAGAATCAGAAATCAGGAAGGGGGCAAATAGTTTTTCACACCACTGTATATATGTGTGTGTGTATATATATACTAATAAAAGGCAAAGCCCTCACTGACTGACTGACTGATTGACTGACTCATTCACTCATCACTAATTCTCCAACTTCCCGTGTAGGTAGAAGGCTTCGCCACAGTATTCACGTCTCCCTACTGATAACTGCAGCCTTTTTTATTTAATCCACAGCTTCTCCACTGTTTTATTGTTCGTTTATTACGATTATAGTTATTGTATAGGTATTTTAGACTTACTTTACATTGTTCAGGTACCCATTTCCTTTATCATTCCAACCCCCATTACCATGTCTATCGAGGTGATCACCATCGATCAAAGAACTGTCACTTACTGAGTGGTTTCCATGCCCGGAGATGGCACCTACCTTTTCCATTCTCTTTGTTACATATTGCACGGCCATATCAGGCTCACTCTTGATATCCGGAGGAACATTGTGTCTTATGTATTGAATGACTGGGACAGGTTCAAGGTGTGGACTGATGACGGTACAGGAGATAATTATACTACACAGGAGCACTAGAAGAGTGAAATGCTTAAGCCCTTCACCTATGGTTCTGCATGTGAGTTGATGGCTGCCGCTGAATTGTTCGGTTGTCGCTTTCAAGTGTACCGAAATGGCCAAATATTTTACACCTTTGGACAACCGCCAACGCCTCTTAAACATCTTAAATTCACAGGTGACGATTTGAGTAGTGGACACTTTGATGTTTATGAATGTTTAAACTCTCAAAAGCTGGATGCGAAGTTATCGATAAAACCAGTTGTATGCTTACAACGCTTGACAGATGCCGAATGTCACTTCAACACAACAAGTCCTGCAAATACTGTCGTAATTGAAACAAATCATGAACCTCAAACCGATTATGACAGCAGCAATCCAAACTGTGAGATTTGAGACAAGATTACTGTTCACATGGCCAACTGTAAGTTACATGCTCAAGAGTAAGCTCAGCGCACAGCTTGGTCATGTTACAACCGGAGGTCCGAGCTGACAATGTGGCATAGAAAGAGATCCTTAACAAATAATTATTGGCATATTTTCTCTCAGTTTAAAAAGGTTTACATTTCTTCTTAATAAAAATTTATTTACCCTGCGAAGCACGGGTATTTTGCTAGTTTTCAATAAAATTGAAGATCAACTTCCAGTTTTCAGTCAGATTCGCAAAAATACTTAGTATCGACAACATCCATTATCCAACCCGCTATATCCTAACTACAGGGTCACATGGGTCTGCTGGAGCCAATCCCAGCCAACACAGGGCGCAAGGCAGGAAACAAACCCTGGGCAAGGCGCCAGCCCATCTGAACAATTTTTCATCTCTTTATGGAGGATGTATTTTTCCAAAAGTGGACTGTAGGTATGATGAGGCAATAGATTATACCAGAATTTGTGGTGAGTTATTTATTTAATGTTATCCCTTTTAAATGGTCTCCACTAGCACTTTTTATTTTTGTTATTTATTTATTCATTTTATTTATGTATGTAGGTATTTTGACTTAGTCCTGTATATAGAATAGTTTGCTGTGCTCAATGTTACAGACCAGTGTTTACACCAAAGGATTAACAGCTGCTGTAACCTACATGTACAAAAATGTCAATTAACACTTGGATCCCCTGTAAATTGTCACTGAGACCAGGCTTTTTTTATATATTTAAATAATTTTGGATGGGAAACTTGCTGTTTTATTTTATAGGTTTTGAAATATTTTGTAGACTATTTTGTTTAATAAAACCAGCATTTTGAAAAGTCTTGATTCCTGTGTTTTATTTATTTATTTTTTTAAAATCTGGTATATAAGGTGTGTACATTAAACTTTCCATTAATGAGACATTAGCTTCTAAATAATATGAGGTGCACCAACTTAATATTGCATCTAAAATAATAGGATATCCTAACACTCATTGAGTGTAAACATATTGCCACTCCACACTTGTCATGTGTTGAAATCAACACCTTACTTTTTTAACACCAGCAGAGTGTCTTGGGAATTTAGTTTACACCAAGTGGATGTTCAACACACTTCTGGTGTTTAAAAAATGAACTCTTACAGTGTTGATTTCAACACCTGAAAGTGTCAAAAAATATAACACTACACAAAGTGTAAATTTAACTCGATTTGGTGTGAACCTATAAACTCTGAAGAAGTGTTACAATTAACTCTGTAGGTGTGAACTTAACACTTTGGATTTTGCTGTGAAAATTTATACCAACATTTACAGTGTCAGTTTCAGGAATTTGTAGTTTTTACTTGCTCCCTTTATTATGAATTATAATTTCTCAGTGTCACATATTATTCGTTACTACTCATGAGTCCCTTATCAGTGAGATTCTGTTTTATATTCTGTATATGCACACATTTTAAATGGAACGTTTATTGAACTGGCTAATAGCAGACTTGTCACCTTACTTAAAATGACTTAATTTCTGTGATGTTGACAATTAATCATACGATCAAAAATCAAGGAGGATTTGAGTTTGCATGGACTGCGCTGTTCCTTTTTTTTCGTGACATCGCATCAGTAGAGAGTGCGTCACGTTAACAATGCATTCTGTCCTAAATTACAGCGCACACGCTTTTTATATTTCCTAAAGGCCAATGTCTGTTTGTTCATTAATTTATATTTGACAGTGTTTATTATTATTTTAATTTAATATGAATTATTATAACCATATTACCCATATTCGTTTCCTAGATTGGTGAGAATGAATAAAGTAACAACACATACAAGTAGTTATGGTACGTTGTTTATAATTAACAGAACTCATCGTTTATCTGAATTGTTCTCCTTTGTATTTTTACATTTGTCAATGAAATGCTTCAGTGTACAGTCCATTTATTCCATTTCTTAAGGTGTACATCGTCGGTATTACTGATTCCCCCTGAAAGCCTTTGGTAAGATGCATTCACAAGGAAAGGATGTTGCTGACAAAGTCAGGTGCTTTTTTGAAAGTTTGGTTCCAGATGTGCTTGCTTATCCAGATGCTCATTCTTCTCAGTACTTGAGTGATCTTTATATCCTTCTCTGGATGAATTCACAAAGTTTCTTTCAACTTTTTTTTCTCATTAATGCAGAAGTCCTGAGGTTTTCCCTAAATTGCAGAAGACACTGTTGATGGCGCTGATTCTGTTTTAAAGACAGTTGTGATTAGTTATGCAGCACATGCTTTTACTCACATTGCTTTTTGGAAATCAATAATACAAATCAGCTACAGATCTGGGAATCACTGAATAGTAAAAACGTTTAATGAGGAGTGTCTTGCGCATATACTGGTGTAATGACAACGTCGGATTTAGTGAAGCTGATATGATTGACATGGGGCAGAATAGACGCTGGATTGTTACAATACTGTACGTGCTGCCTTAAGCCAAATATGCCTATCAATTTGTTGCAGATTCAGTTTGGACAAAACTCCACACTGAGGAACGAGGTGGCCGAACCATGTGAATCTTTCATAATGTAACTTACAGACAAGTCTACTATATTACTGTTTTAAAGTCTCTTTTATCTTTGACCGTACTCCATGCACTAGGCCCAAGTAGATAAACCGCTGGAATCGAACTCACGTTAACGCTTTTCTGATGCCGAAGAGCCGCTGCTTTTACACTTTGAGCCGAACAGGCCCGGCTGCGGACTGGTTGACCAAACCGGCTTCTGACTGCGCGGATGTCAGTGACGTCACGGCGCTAGTGCGCCTCAGAATCACGTGACGGGCGCATTTGCAACAATCCTCGAATCTCTGCAGCGTATCTGCACTTCAGTACCGAGCAGCCCAGCACTACCTGGAATTCTTACATTTTTGGGGCGGACACTTCCTATGAAACCGAAAGTATCTTTACCCGAAGAAAAACACGTCCTCCATTGGTCGCAGGCTCTTTGGATAACAGATTTATGAAGTTTTCTTACTTCTGCTTTTATTTTTTTGCGATTCTAAGATCCACCGGCGTCTCCAGCAGTCTTTGAAATAATCGGCTACTCGAGGTAAAATATTTTCTTTTCTTTATTAATTTGGTGGGGTGCGGATTCGTTATGAAAAGGCCTTAAAGCGAGTACAGAGAGCCCGTTATTCGTTTATTTTTTCCGCCGATGTGTCTGTTCGTTTATTGTTCTACATTTATATTTCCGTATTTGTCTGATATCTTTGTATATATTAACCCTGTTGGAGCTCAGGCAGGTGACACGACTTGTCAAGGTCCCCCAGTGTCAGCAGAGACATTTGAATTCACAACCTCAGAGTTTTTAGTCCCAAGCCGTCACCAGCACACCACGCCGCCTGTCTGCTCCTTCTTCTCCTTGCGGCTCCGCAGTTTTGTACCTGTGAAGTGTTATACTGTGCGGGACACTTAGACATCGCCGTGTGCCCCTTCTGTTCTGGGTGGACTCGTCACACTGGACACACTGACCCCTGCGCAGCCCTGCACTGGACGAACTGCGGTGGGCAGCGGGAATCTGAGGGGAGAAAATCCCGCCGTGTGTCACCTTTGAAGTTCGTTTACGAAGAGTTACAGGAGACTTGAGAAGCCAACGTGAATAAAATGTATTTATCCAAAGCCGTGCTGTTTTGTCGAGGCCAAGTAAACCAGTAACCGTCATTATTATATGAACTGATATTTTGATTTCTTTTAACATGATCAGGTTATTCAAGCTCATGTGTTTTTATCAGTCGTTACTGCTGTGCCATCACGATGTGCGGGTTGTTAATCTAAATCGGAGGAAATGCTGTAAACGTGGGGTGTGTACAGTTTAACGAGACCAGAAGATGACAATGCCATTAGAAATATTTCAATATTAATATCCACACATGTAACTGCAGTCTGTCACAGTGGATTAGGTGGGTCTTCGGGTAAAACACTGACAGAGAGAGAACATTACTGACTTTACAAACTCAGTGGTTCTGGTAGAGTTTATTATTAATTAACATATTAATAACATTCAGTTAAACTAAAACACAAATAGCACAAGCTTTAATATTCACTGACCATCTCTAATGAACACATTAACCAGGTGATCCTGTTAAATCTTGTTAACCAAGTGATCCCGACTCCATGTAAGCCAGAAGGTCAACACCAGCACAAGCACATCCACCGGCCCTGTTACTGGAGACACTGAAGAGTAGAAACCCTAAGCAGCCTCAGGATACTCTAATGTTGGAGGCAGCTGACCATGAACAGACTCCATAGTAGTGGATATTTGTGGGTAATCTAGTAAGAGGAGACACAGTGAATTTGGAGAATAAAACAGAATGGACACTTTTAGGAGAAACAGGTGGAGATGTGAAGGAGTGAGAGGCAGGGCTATGGTGGGACAGGTAAGACCAGGCAGACGATGGATGAGAGGAGAGCAAACTGAGGCAGTTTCACGGACAGAGCCATCCAGATGAAGTCCTCACTTGTACTTTGTGCGCCCCTAAGTCACTGGTCCAAGTTCTGTCAGCTGTGCACTTGTTTCCTAAAACACTTTGTGACGATGACATTTGTTTTATGCCTCACAATTTCTCCATGCACGTGCCCCAATCTATTTTGGTTCTGAATCCTCCAACATTTACAACCCTTGTTGCATTAAAATAGCAGATATTGGTAAGACAGAGCATCTCCTTTAGTAAAGTACCAGTACTTTTGATTTAATTAATGCTAGTTTTATTTTATGATGAATGACCCACAGATCACTCAAAAATCCATCAATATGACACACCACACACACCATTGTGTGTCAGCCCCACTCCACTTTCACACTGAGATCCTTATAAATTGTTTTAACAGACAAAATGAAAACTGATGAAAAGTAGACAGCAGGTTTACAAACTGATTTTATTTTATATAGTGCCTTTCAAAATGAGGAAAATCCATAAGGGTTTCTACAGAGATAACCTTTGTTTTGTTCTTTTATTGGATGTTTATAATTAAAGAAGAGTTGATTGACAGTAAGTGGAGACACAATTGTTGTATCTCAGTCACTTGATCCAGACTGCTGCTCTTGTGGCTCTTCATTGTGGACGCTGATGTTCCTCCTTAACTCTACCAAGTGACTGTCTTGAAAGTTGAGGTACGGGTCAGGTGGACCAGTAAAGCAGGGCACTACATGGCTTGAGTGCTCGCCTGTTCATCAGCTGCTGTCCTGCATTGTTGGTCCATCAGGCTGCTTCAGTCCTTTAGAAGCAAGTTAAAGGGAAGGTCTACAGGACAGTAGTGAGACCAGCTAAGTTCTATGGACCCGAGATGGTGGTGCTGACCGGAAAGATATTAAGATTTTAATTGGGTGTGACGAGGATCAATAGGATTAGAAATGAGGACATTAGAGGGTCAGCTCAAGTTGGACGGTTGGGAAACAAAGTCAGAGAGGCGAGACTGCGTTGGTTTGGACATGTGCAGAGGAGAGATGCTAGGTATATTGGGAGAAGGATGCTAAGGATAGAGCTGCCAGGCATAAGGAAAAGAGGAAGGCCTAAGAGAAGGTTTATGGATGTGGTGAGAGAGGACATGCAGGTGATGGGTGTAACAGATCAAGATGTAGAGAACAGAAAGATAAGGAAGAAGATGATCTGCTGTGCCGACCCCTAACGGGAGCAGCTGAAAGAAGAAGGACTTTTCACATTGTAGCCAAGTGTATATGATTGATTCATTTATTTATTGTTCTGTATTGTCCCTCTGTGTGCTACTAGTTCATTTACCACACTCCCTCCCTCTTTGTTTTGTGGTGTTAATTACAGTTGCACAAATCAGGATAAGGAGCACAGATCCTATGCCTTTACTACTTCTTGTGTGTCTCACACTCACACTTCCTCTTTCAATCACTTTTTTGAACCTACAGTATGTGAAACACAACTTGGTACTGCATGGCAGGCAATCCTGGGAAAGGCACAGAAGTTTCTTAAAAAGGAAAAACAAAGACAACAAGTTTGACAGTAAAGAGGGCGGGGCAGAGGAGCTTTATGAGTGAACACCACATGATAAGTATACAGTATATATATAATGGTAAAGCAGGGCTGTACAGCACTCCAAACCCAACACAGACAGGAACAAAGACATAAGTCCAAGCACACGCTTTTGTTTATCTTCCCTTTTTAGCACACAGTGCACAAATCACCAAACCAATATTGCTCAGTTCCTTCCTCTTTTCTCTTACTCTTCTACTCTCTTTCTTTATTTCTCTGTGGTGACTGGTGCAATAACGGCTGCCATCACATGATCCTGGTCGATGCTGCACATTGGTGGTTGTGATGAAGTGGTTTCCTCCTTTCTAAGTAAAGCACTAGGAGTAGTAAGAAAAGTAGTTGTGGTGGTACACAGACAGGATGGATGCCAAAATAAAGGTTGGGGTATCTGCCTGGAGATCCTCATCTAATGAATAAAAGTGTTTGGCAAAAACAAAAGGTCTGCACATGCATAGCAAAGGACAAAAATCTCGAATGTCTTGAATTGCTCAGTGCTCCATCATGTGGGAAGCCCCTCGTCCAAATAACAACCTTCTTCTGGTTGCAAGTTTGAATAAATACCTCGGCACCCAAAGTGGTCCGGGCACAGATTGGGTTGGGTTATGAGTCCTGTGCTGTGTGCGTCTTGTGAGTGAGAAGGGCGAGGTTGGTAGTGTCAGCACCCCCTCCTGTCCCAGAACGGTATCACTTACTTTGATGGAGCCCGCCAGGTGTCCTCTGTGTGCCTGCATTAAAACATTATATAAATATAATTAATTATTATTATTATTCACTTTACAAAGCACAAAACTGCTGCTTAGGAAGAGAACTCCTCCGCAATGGTGGCAGAATATTTGTGAGACCCTGTAAAACAAAGGGTACCAGAACTGCAGCTGAGAGGGTGTTGTCAGTTCACAGGTCGAGTACCCCAGAAGTCACAGATGGAGGGATTGTACTGAAAAATTGTGATGTGCTCCCACCAAGACAAGAAGGGCAAACAGCACTGTGACCGCAATGCACACTCCTACAACACCTCTGAAAGCAGAGACTCACGGCAGCCATCACCGTGCAATCTAAATGTTCAAACTTTATTATTTAAGACAGGGCTGTACACACCATGAAAATACACACAAACACACACAGGGGTGTCCCAAAGATGTATACTTACTTTGAATAACTAGAAGTAAAATGTTTACTGAGATACACTTTAAGTTATCACAAGTGGTCAGACTGCTGGCTGGTTGGCTGTTCTAGTCCAAGCGCTGCTGTTAATTTACAGTGACAGTGTTTATACATTTATATACTGTAGATAAAACTTCATTTTCCATTATATAACTGAAAAGCAGCCCTGCAACTCAATTTGCTTCCCTAAGAAGTATAATAAAAACTAAAGCTTAAATGGAATTTTAATCCCTTTAAAGGCAGACGTCAAGTGCTCATTAACCAGACGCACACCAAAGCTTCCCGTCCACATTTTTAAAACCCAAATTTGTGATATCCGCGTTTTGAAATTGATTGCTGTAATTCAAGGGGGTCCTCATTCCAGACCACTGCTTCATGAATTTTGTTATCTCCGTTTTCTAGGAAACATGAGATTTACTTTTTTTTTTTCTTGGCCATCACTACGTACAGCACATGGTGAATAACAAATTATCTTTTAGGCTGAATGTTTCTTTAAAAGAGAAATACAGAAATGGCCTGAGTGTATAACAGAGCTACGCTTCAGGTAATGAAAGCATAAACCCAATAAGGAAACCCTCTTGTGGAAGTTCAGCCCGGACACAGACAGGCAGACACCAATAAGTCCAACGCTCACTTTTATTTACACTATTTACAAATCCAAAGTCCCGCACAACACACAGTGTCCCTGCACCAATCACCCTTCTTTCCCAGGCCTTCCAATGGTCCTTTGCCACCTCCATCTTCCTTCCCGAGCTTTCTCCTCTTCCTCCTGACTCCGGCTGACAACTGGAGGGAGTCGGACCCTTTTATTCCCACCCAGATGTGCTCCAGGTGCATCCTGATGAGCTTCCTACGGCACTTCCTGGTGTGACGGAAGTGCCGCATGAGCACCTGGAAGCACTCCGGATGTCTCTGGTATTAACTGCTGACGTCCAGGGCTCCTTACTCGTCCGGGCACCCCTGGCGGTGGCCATGGGCCCCTATAGGGGTGAGCTTCCATGCTCAATTCCCGTAGCCCCCAAACAAACCAGGGCAGCTGCCCTCTCGTGGTCCGGGGGAGGTGTAGTTCCTCTCTCTGTCTTTCTAGGCTTCCCGACTGAGCACAGCACCCAGCCGCCCGCCACACTCTCTATAAACTGTTTTCTTTTTTCCTTTTTTGACCCAAATGTAACCTTTTTTTTCTTCTGATCTTAACTCATATAATTGTGTTATTTTTAACTTAAAAGTATTGACATTTTAGGCTTTCTGCTCTTTAGTCCATATGAAACTACAATAATGCCGTTATTTTAAAATTTAAAAAAAAAAAAAAAAAAAACAAACGCATTAGGTGATGTGAAGATGTAACTCCCTTCACGACAGTTTAGTTTTCTTTGTGCCCTCACTAACTTTCTGCAGGACAGTTTAGTTTCTCCCGGAGATGTCCTACTGATTATAATAAACTGTGTCCTGTTAGTCCACAGTATTAGAAATCAACATTAGAGAAATGGCCCGTACCTTCATCCTTTCAGGTGCCCATGAGGGGGTGTAGGATGATGTCAGCAGCCAAAGGGTAACCCTCGGGGAGTTGTGTCGATTGCCGTGGATCCATTGCTTTCGGAGTCACTTACTTGCTGCCACTGGTTTGGGATCGGTAAGACAGGGAAGTGCAGTAAACATCGGGCATAGGAAGGAGGGCGCAGGATTCTGGAGATAGTGATGTCGACACAGTTTCGAGCTTTCGAAGTGACAGCACAACAGACTAAATCATTGATGTAAATAGAATTATTGAAAGACTAAGCTTTTGTCGTTTCTGTATTCTTAAACCATCTTCCAGTTCCACAATCCCCCACAGTCATTGTCACATTTAACGTTCCCTGTTCCTTAACCTGTCTTGTTACCCAACGCATCAACACTGAGTTTCATTCAAGGCTTTACCGTCCTTCCTTTCATAGACATAAAAAAAGACACACATTTTCTCTACATACGTGTTCAATTATAATAATAATAATACACAAAGATGCCGTGCCGCTGACAATGAAGGCTCACACTGTCCTGCTGCATGTTTGGAAGGTGCTGATTGGCTGAAACTGTTTATGGCAAATTGTCCTATAACGGAAGTGTCGTATAGTGATCAGAAATGAAAAGACACATCTAAGTATGCAGGACAGTAGTTTATATTAGTAGTTTATATTCTATCCACACAACTGAGCTACTACTGTTCTTAGGGGAGTGGATGTGACAATATATTTTGTTTGACATATGCACGTTAAATTGTTTGCATTATTGACACGAAAGTATCATTGTTGTATTCTCCTAATGAAGATGAAAAAGAATTAAATATATAAATTTATACTATATGACTTTTTTTGAAGAAAATAAGCGTTGCATGAAAACGTTGTACGATGATTAAGCTAATCTTATTATATACAGTATCTAAAGTTGATATATGACAATATATCTTTGACAGTAAGTACCAGACAAAGGAAATCACAGCAAGCCACAATAACATTAAATAATGGTCAGCAACTACCTGAGTCTGTCACTGAACTACATCAAATGTAGTGTGTAATGTCAATACAAATTACAAAATATAACTAGAGGGTTAAGTGTCAGATAAACTCTCAGAAATACAGTATACAGCACAATGCCTTTGAATGTGTTGAGGCTTCACAAAGCCTCCTTTGAACTGCACATATCTGCTCAGTGTTTCACACTGCACTCTGTGATTCACTTACATTTCCAATGTACGGGTTGTATTTCCATTGCTCAGGTTAGCTCGGTGTTTTGAGTCCTTATTCATCAAGATACGTTTAAAGTACATATGGCATCACCAGATTTCAAAAACTCAAAAGAATTGTCAGGTGAAATTAATTTTCTTGGATCATCAATACATCTATATATATAAAAGTCAATATGTTTATGTTTGTATGTTCCAGCATCACGTCCGAACAGCTGGAGTGATTTTCATTGGTACACGTTTCTCATTGGTCGACTAAAAATACTGTAGGGTGAAATCAGCCTTAACCCACCCCCTTCTGGGTATGGTGGGGGGTGATGTTGCTGTCTTGTATGCCTGTTATCATCCCGATGACACAGAGGGCAAACTGGAGGCGAATGCCAGCATTCTTTATGCTTGAGCGCCACTGCGCCCCTGTTGCTTTTGAAATCGAGAGTGCAGATTTGTGTTTTGCTGCTTGCTGCTTTCAGTCGGGTTTTAGAATAAATCACAGCACAGAAACTGCACTCGTTAAAGTAGTAAATGATTTGCGAGTGAACGCAGACAGAGGCCATATATCTGTTCTCATCCTCTTAGATCTGAGTGCTGCATTTGACACTATTGATCATAATATTCTTAGAAATCGCCTTAGTCAATGGGTGGGCCTCTCTGGCAGTGTCTTAAATTGGTTTGAATCCTACCTGACAGGGAGAAAATTTTTTGTTAGTTGTGGTAATTACAACTCAAAGACACATGATATCCGATTTGGTGTTCCACAAGGCTCTATCCTGGGTTCGCTGTTATTCTCAATCTACATGCTTCCGTTAGGTCAGATTATCTCAGGGCACAACGTGAGCTACCACAGCTATGCTGATGACACACAGCTGTATTTATCAGTAGCACCTGATGACCCCGATTCTATTGACTCACTAACACAATGTCTGACTTGTATCTCAGAATGGATGAATAGTAACTTTCTCAAGTTAAATAAAGAGAAAACTGAAATCTTAGTGATTGGCAATAATGGATACAATGAGGCTATTAGAAATAAACTGGATACATTAGGATTAAAAGTCAAGACGGAGGTAAAAAGCTTAGGGGTAATTGTTGACTGTAATCTGAATTTTAAATCGCATATTAATCAGATCACTAGGACAGCATTTTTTCACTTAAGAAACATAAGTAAAGTTAGACCTCTTATATCACTGAAAGATGCTGAGAAATTAGTTCACGCATTTGTTTTCAGTCGACTAGATTACTGTAACGCACTCCTCTCAGGACTACCCAAGAAAGACATAAATCGTTTGCAACTAGTGCAGAATGCAGCTGCTAGAATCCTAACTAGGAAAAGAAAATCCGAACACATTTCTCCAGTTCTGATGTCACTACACTAGTTACCTGTGTCATTCAGGATTGACTTTAAAATTCTGCTTATGGTTTATAAAGCCTTAAATAATCTCGCCCCTTCTTATATATCGGAGTGTCTGACACGTTATATTCCAAATCGTAACCTCAGATCCTCAAATGAGTGTCTCCTTAGAATTCCAAGAACAAAACTTAAAAGAAGTGGTGAGGCGGCCTTCTGCTGCTATGCACCTAAAATCTGGAATAGCCTGCCAATAGGAATTCGCCAGGCTAATACAGTGGAGCACTTTAAAACACTGCTGAAAACATATTACTTTAACATGGCCTTTCTATAACTTCAATTTAACTTAATTTAACTTAATCCTGATACTCTATATGTTCAATTTCCTCATAATAACTATTCAGGGTAGCTCTACAATCCGTACTGACCCCTACTCTCTTTTCTGTTTCTTTTTCCGGTTTCTTTGTGGTGGTGGCCTGCGCCACCTCCACCTACTCAAAGCTTCATGATGCTCCAACAATGATGGATGGACTAAAAGGCAGAATTCTACGTGACCATCATCATCAAGCCTTTCCGTGAGAACCCTAAATCCAAAGAGGACTGTTTCATTTATGTTAGGTAGAATGCCCAGTGGGGACTGGTCAGGCGGTCTCATGGTCTGGAATCCCTACAGATTTTATTTTTTTTTCTCCAGCCGTCTGGAGTTTTTATTTTGTTTTTTCTGTCCCCCCTGGCCATTGGACCTTACTCTTATTCGATGTTAATTAATGCTGATTTATTTTGTTTTCATATTGTGTTTATTTTTCTATTCTTTATTATGTAAAGCACTTTGAGCTACTGTTTGTATGAATATGTGCTATATAAATAAATGTTGTTGTTGTTGTTGTAACTGAAGGCCCTTTTATGTCCCACTTTTTACCCTTTTTTTTATTTTTTGTTCCATCTCATGCCCCTTGCCAGCTCTTGTGATTGAGGACCACTTCTCTGATATTCTGGCATCATGAAAATTTTTATGTAATGACTGAAGAACATTTTCTGCATGTTTATTTAAATATTGGGCACTTTAAATGCAATCTTTATAATTGGAATTGACTTAAAAAAAATATATATATATATATCAACCCTTCCTCCAACGGTGCTTTTCCCAGTTTGAAATCCATTGCCTTAGATAGCAAAGGGTGTCAGTTAGAACAATTCTAGAAGCCTTCTACCTTTGAGAATTAATTGCTTCTGTTACTGCATTAACTTAGTCGTAAAATGTATAAATGCAACCTTTTTAAGATTTTCAGGTTAACATTTTTGTAAAAAAACAATTCTAGTTATTTTCAGTTAAGAGCATTTTTAATAAATATCACTAAAAGGCACAAAACCAGTAAACCAATTATTTATCAAAATAGGTGTCAGATTAATGAGTTACTGATAAAGACTATTGTACACATTAAGTATGCCTTGGATAAGCGTAATTAGTATTTGTTGCTACGGATGACGATAGCCAGAATTTTTGTATTAAATAGAAATGTGTGTGATGATATCATTTTTAAGATGAAATGCAACAAAATATGTTTATTACATTATACAGATAAAACTTTAACATCATTTAAATAATCTATATCTATACTAATAAAAGGCAAAGCCCTCACTGACTGACTGACTGACTCACTCACTCACTCATCACTAATTCTCCAACTTCCCGTGTGGGTAGAAAGCTGAAATTTGGCAGGCTCATTCCTTCCAGCTTACTTACAAAAGTTGGGCAGGTTTCATTTCGAAATTCTACGCATAATGGTCATAACTAGAAGCTATTTTTCTCCATTTACTGTAATGGAGTTCAGCTGGAGGGGCGGAGTTTCGTATGACATCATCACGCCTCTCACGTAATCACGCATTACGTAGAAAGCCAGGAAGAGCTACAAAACGCGCTTTAGAAAACATGCATTATATAATTAAGAAGGCAGCGAAACAATTAGAAGCGAGCGAGTGACATATAAAACCATATTCAGCGGCTCATGTGAACTGACGCAGTGCGCAGACAAAAAGTAACAGTTCCAAAGAGTGCTGAACAAAAACCAAATTACACTGCTACGCTCAAATAGATAAACCACATGCCGTGGCGCGATAGTAAAGCATTCGCCTGTAGCGCCTACGTCCGAGGTTCGATTCCCGATAGGGGATGCACTAAGTATGTACGCGCTTCTCGATTTATTTTAACCTCGCATCCCCTTAGTTTGAGACGTATGAAAACGCATGCGGTTAATGCAGAAAGACAGATCACCTATTCACCTATTGAAGCTTCATGAATAATGGATACTTTATTCGCGATCAATGATTGTTTTGGTAAAGCCATACTCAGTGTATTCATTAGATGAACGGTAAAAAAGTAAGAGCGAGGGGAGGGTGACTTACTGAAGCACACAAGCAAAACCACAATAGCACGCGGGCTCGATGTACTGACTTGCGCGATCACATTCCAAAAAATATTTCTTTTCAAGTTCTATTTAGTCCATATGAGTCAAACTCAAGGCCCACGGGCCACATCCGGCCCGGCGTGTAATTATATCCGGCCCGCGAGATCATTTTATATACTGTATTATTGTTATTAATGGCCCGGGTATAAGAAGCGCTGGTAACACAATAAACTACAGATCCCATAATGCAGCGCTTCAGCTGCCTTGCCGAACACTTACCGCGTTGCTGCAAGTTATTGCGAAGCTAACCCACACGATGCCGAAGAGAAAAGTTGATTCTGAAAATAGAGCCTTTAAAAACCGATGGGAGGCTGAGTATATGTTTACTGACATTGCCGGTAAACCCGTGTGTTTCATTTGTGGAGCTAATGTGGCTGTAATCACAGAATTTAATCTTTACAACGACTGACAAACACAGAATGTAACTTGAACACAACACATCGTACAAATACGACCCTGATTGAAACAAATAATGATAATCGAATCCTTGATCACAGCAACACTCAATAACACTCACAAAAAATTACTGTATATTGACAATCATGTTACGTTATTTCTAAAATGTTCCCTTTTCTTTTTCATAGCTTCCTTAACACACTACGTCTCCGCTG
>JANRMT010062791.1:200221815-200257754 GCA_026402145.1 Polypterus bichir lapradei
TTTTTTTTTCAGAAATTAAAAGAGCTTGAGTTTACAATATTCATGTCCATGTCTATTATTTGATTCTGTCGCCCACTAAAACCCTTTTAAATTAAAAAAACACATTTGCGATTTGGGGCAAATTTACGTGTGCGATTACATACGATTAATCAAGATTAATTATTACACAGCCTCTAATTAATTGGATTAATTTTTTTAATCGAGTCCCACCCCTAATATATATATGTAGATATATATGTAGATTTGTATATATATATGTGTATATACAGTATATATGTCAACAACGTCCGCCATATTGAACTTTCTTATTTATGGCCCCATCTTCTCGAAATTTGGTAGGCGGCTTCCCTGCGCTAACCGAAACCAATGTACTTACTTATTTCGGTGGTATGACGCCACTGTCAGCCACCACATTGAACTTTCCAACATCACTAATTCTCCAACTTCCCGTGTAGGTAGAAGGCTGAAATGTGGTACTTATTTCGGTGGTATCATGCCACTGTCGGCCGCCATATTGAACTTTTAACGTAAACTGATGTACGTACTTATTTCGTAGGTATGACACCACTGTCGGCCGCCATATTGAACTTTCCAACGTCACTAATTCTCCAACTTCCTGTGTAGGTAGGAGGCTGAAATTTGGCAGGCCCATTCCTTACAGCTTACTTACAAAAGTTTAGCAGGTTTCATTTCGAAATTCTATGCATAACGGTCATAACGGTCAACAACGTCTGCCATGTTGAACTTTCTTATTTACGGCCCCATCTTCACGAAATTTGGTAGGTGGCTTCCCTGAGCTAACCGAAACCAATGTACGTACTTATTTCGGTGGTATGACGCCACTGTCAGACGCCATATTGAACTTTCCAACGTCACTAATTCTCCAACTTCCCGTGTAGGTAGAAGGCTGAAATTTGGCAGGCTCATTCCTTACAGCTTACTTACAAAAGTTAAGCAGGTTTCATTTTGAAATTCTACGCGTAATGGTCATAACGGTCAACAACGTCCGCCATGTTGAACTTTCTTATTTATGGCCCCGTCTTCTCGAAATTTGGTAGGCAGCTTCCCTACACTAACCGAGACCAATGTACGTACTTATTTCGGTAGTATGATGTCACTGTCGGCCGCCATATTGAACTTTTCAACAGTCTTTGTTACTTATGGGCCCATCTTCAACAAATTTGGTACACGGGTTCCCAACGCTAACTGAATCCTACTTACGTACATATATACATCCATAGCCTGCAGCTCGGTCACCGTGTGAGGTGGTGTTGGGTCCCCCATCCCAACGCCTCCCACGTTGTTGGATGCCTACCTATATAAGACCGTACGTCGCTCCGGTCTCTACATTCCCTTCCTTGCTTCGCCACGGGATTCACGTCTCCCTGCTGATAATTACAGCCTTTTTGTTTAATCCACGGCTTCTCCGCTGTTTTATTGTTTGTTTATTACAATTATAGTTATTGTATAGGTATTTTAGACTTAATTTACATTTCTCAGGTACCCATTTCCTTTATCATTCCAACCCCCATTACCATGTCTATCAAGGTGATCACTATTGATCAAAGAACTGTCACTTACCGAGTGGTTTCCATGCCCGAAGATGGCACCTACCTTTTCCATTCTCTTTGTTACATATTGCACGGCCATATCAGGCTCACTCTTGATATCCGGAGGAACATTGTGTCTTACAGTATGTATTGAATGACTGGGACATGTTCAAGGTGTGGACTGATGACAATACAGGAGATAATTATACTACACAGGAGCACTATAAGAGTGAAATGCTTAATCCCTTCACCTATGGTTCTGCATGTGAGTTGATGGCTGCCGCTGAATTGTTCGGTTGTCGCTTTCAAGTGTACCAAAATAGCCAAATATTTTACACCTTTCGACAACCGCCAATGCCTCTTAAACATCTTAGATTCACAGGTGACGATTTCAGTAGTGGACACTTTGATGTTTATGAATGTTTAAACTCCCAAAAGCTGGATGTGATTTTATCGATGAAACCGGTTGTGTGCTTACAACGCTTGACAGATGCCGAATGTCACTTCAACACAACAAATCCTGCATATACTGTCGTAATTGAAACAAACCATGAAACCCAAACCAATTATGACAGCAGCAATCCAAGCTGTGAGATCTGAGACAAGATTACTGTTCACATGGCCAACTGTAAGTTACATGCTCAAGAGTAAGCTCAGCGCACAGCTTGGTCATGTTACAACCGGAGGGCCGAACTGACAACATGGTATATAAAGAGATACTTAACAAATAATTATTGGCATATTTTCCCTCAGTTTAAAAAGGTTTCATTTTCTTCTTAATAAAAATTTTAATGCAGTACTTCGCCGCTGCGAAGCGCGGGTATTTTGCTAGTGTATATATATATATATATATATATATATATGAATGACAGCAACACTCATCACTCACAACAGTGACAAAACAATTACATTGACAATCATGTTACATTATTTTCAAAATGATTCATTTTCTTTTTCATTACTTCTTTAACACACTACTTCTCCGCTGCGAAGCACGGGTATTTTGCTAGTATATTTATATATCTATAATGTCTACGCGTGAAATTGTGTGTTTCTGTCCGGCCCGGAAGTGAGAGGTAGAGTCGGGGTAAGGGCTCCAGCTCCGAGGATAAGCAAGCGAGACCAGCACTGGCAAAAGGAAACCTCCAAAGAAAGACAGTCACTTAGCTGATAATGCACAAACGATGCAAGCACATCGGTAACACAACTCCTCCTAGGAGACAGATGCCCAGAGTAGTTCTGATGATTTCAATACTTTCTAGGATCCCATGCTTAAATCTATATATATAAAAGCCAAATACCATTGAGTCACTCATCACGAAATCTTCTGAACCATGAGGACTTGGGACTTGAAATTTGGAATGTAGGTTACCCTTGGCCCATAGGTGCTCGCTAATAAAGTGTCCATGCACGTTCTGTTTGTATGTCTGTCTGCTTTATGTCTGTCCACTTTTCATGAGAGAATTACTTAACAGATTTAGATCTGGTTGATTTCTATAATTTGCTTGAAGTTTCTGGTTGATTTTGTGACTTCTCTCATCGTGCTAAGTACCAGAGTTTGCTTGTGGTACCGATGTATTTATGCAAATCCAACAGAGTGGCAGTTGGCCGAGAGCAGGGGGTTGGGGGGGGGGGGGCCCTTCCCCTTTTTTTTCGCCAGCCTCTGTTCGAGTTGGTCTACGTCTCACCATGTGTTGGATTGCACCTTGCCGCCGCTTACCTAGCAATTCTTGTTTGCTCAGCAGACATTATCATGTACAGATTGTTAAGGAGTAACGTTTGACGTTTTTGAGAGAGATCAGAGCTACTTGTGTTTTATGGGGTAGCTGCTGATTGCCAGAGATATCACGGGCATGTGCTTTTTCCCCCACGCGGGGAACCCTCTCCTGTCAGACCAGAACACAATCAGATACAGTGCCAACGTCTATTGCTTTTTAAAGTTTGTCCTGTTTCATTAAGTCAATGCGTGGTATAGCGGGTCCACAGCTCGCTGAGCAAAGGCCATTTAAATAAATGATCACCGCGCTCGCGGTTTCGTGGTAGCAAGCCACGGGACAATCCGTGGTGTGGGCGTTTCTCACTGAGTGCACAGGTGAGGGATTGCCCACATCTGTGAATATTCCCATGGCTAATTTGTTACAGCTGCTATGGCCCCTCACATTATAAAAAAGAAGCACGATTTGGTTAGGGGGAACAAAAAGAATGAAAGAAAAGAGAAGAAAAGAGGACGGAGGTCACTGGGAGCGAACGAGGAAGCAGGACGGTGCGAGAGAGAGAGAGAGAAACACACGTAGTGTGTGGGTGAGCGAGCGAACGAGCGCTCGTGGGCAGCTGCGAGGGCCTGGGTGTTAGGCCTACACCCAGGCGTAGGAGTTGGAAGTCGTCCCGCTGAGCGAGCAGGTAGCGGGAGTGACCGTGGAAAGACGACTGGCCGCGGAAGGCCGGAAAGGCAGCGGGAGTCGTGAGGCTTGGTAGTGGATTCTCCAACGTGTGCGTCCTGGCCGTTAGTGTGAACCAAGTCTCGGGGACTGGGATGAGTGCCAGACCGAAGCCAGGGATCGGGTGTTCTCCAGTCTCATTTGAATGTGTAATGGAAAAAGGGCAGCTGCAGAGAGTGTCTCGCCTGCTGCTAAGCCCAAGCGGGATAAGCAGGTGAGACGCTAGCACAGAAGAAGCACCGGGCTTGTTGTTGTTGATTTTAAAAGACCGCTTCCACAGAAACATTTTAACCTCTGGTTTTAAGGATTGTTTTTTCTGTTTATTGATTTTACCTCCACATTCCTTTTTATGGATTATTTATTGAATTTTTGAAGCACTGAACTTTATGGACACTTTGTTTTTGTTTTGATTGTCTTTTAAATAAAAGCACTTCTGCACTTTTTGTACCATCCCCTTGCTCGATTGTTTTTGCCTTCACTGACTAGCTGACTCGGTGACATTATTGACGGTGACGGGTTGAAGGGCTTCCAAATATCACATGGGAGCGTGGAGCCAGAACCCGCATCGTCACACAATGTATGTGTGTGTATCTATGTATGTACGTATGTTCCAGCATCACTTCCGAATGCCTGCAGTGGTTATCATGACACTTGGTACTCATGTTTCTCATTGGTCGACTAAAAATACTGTAGGGTGAAATCAACCCAAACCCACCCCCTTCTGGGTAGGGTGGGGGTGATCTTGTGGTCTTGTATGCATGTTATCATCCAGTTGACACTCGGAATGACCACCAGAGAGTGACCTGGAGGTGACTGCCAGCATTCTTTATGTTTGATCACCACTTTGCCCCTGTTGCTTTTGAAATTAAATAGAGTTGGCCGGTCCCGAGCATCAACTGGATGATAACATACATACAAGATCGCAAGACGAACACATTAGTGAGTCTTCATTGTTTGTTAATTTATTTTTATTTTTAAAGTTGTGGGTTTTTTTTTATTATATTTTTCTCAAAAAAACTTAGTTTTCTAATGTCTATATTGTTCCCAAAACACATAACTTGTTTAATAACAGATCACTTAATTAGCCCAGGAGTCCAATTAAAAACAAAAGCTGGTTGGAACAAAAACCAGCAGCCACAGTGTGCTCCCTGGACCGTGGTTGGGAAACAATGCGTTAGTGAATGCAATGCAATCGCTCGATTAATTAACTACAAGTAACTTTTGTAATTGTGGATTTGCACTCCGGCTAAGCAATTGCAAAGTCTGATCACTCATGGGAGACACTTTAGAAACGGCACAGCAAAGGCTCTTTAATAAGAGTTCTGAAATTGTGGATTTATGTAAAAAAACATTGACTCATCTGTTAATTATTATTTTTTGTTTAACAAGCAAATGGTGTAAATATAAATCTTACAATAGTAAATGTTGCAAACCTAACAGAGCCTCTGACAAACCAGATTTTAAAAGTATTTTGGTACAATAACAGATTTTAAGGGTTTGGTTAAATGTAAGAATCCTAAATTATTTTGGAATTCACTAATTCAACAGTACAGATATAACAATGTTTGAATTTTTAGTATGATTTTAAGCAGTTTTTTCAGTTATTGGACAGAAAATATGAGAGAATAAATTTAAACTGTGCACAAGTTCAGATAAATCAGACAGTCCTGTATGATCTCATTCTTTATAAACCCTGTACTGAAATAAAATGTGTGCTGCTTGGTCGGCCTTTTTGATAAAATCTTACAGCAGTATAATTAAGGGGCAGAAAAGTGTGATGACAGAGCAGAGCGGCCATTATCTGACCAGGGGCTTCTGGAGGAAATCCTCTCTACAGCTAACTCGTTATTTTATGTTGAATAATCAGGACATGTGGTTTGGCTCCTGAGTGTACATGTTAGTATAATAATTTACAGGTACAGTATGTTCTATGCATATTCATGAGTTAAACAAGACATCCATCTGATCTGGACTGTTCAACTAATTTACTTTTACTTTTGGTTGATTTAAACCAATTAACTTTTTCTCAATTAAAATGTATTAATTTTTTGTTGACTAAAACTAACAATAACTAAATGACTAAAGTGTGACTAAAACTAAAATGCAATTTAGTCCGAAGATTAAGACTAAAACTAAATGAAAATGTATTGTCCAAATGAACACTGCATTGTCCATGAGAGGTGTCAGTGATTTACAAATCTGTTTCTTACATACTGTGTTGTTAGCCTCATATCAATGTTCCAAAAACTCCAAAGACAGAATATTCACTGGCTAATGTAAGGTCTCCTGAACAATGACAGCCTCCTAGTACTTCAGTCTTGCAGGTTGCCGTATCCACAAAATAACCTTAAGGGTCCTACAGACGTCTGCATAAGAAGACACAGCCATTGAATTCATGTGACCCAAAGGTGTCACGTCTCGTAATTGAATTCTGAGGCCTCAATCAGATTGTGGATCTCACCATCAGAAGTTTATGTTGACCATTGACTTTTAGTTCCAGAGTCTGTTATCAAGTTGTGGACTTTCATCTCCTTTCAGTCCATTATGTCAAAATGATTACAGACCTAAGTCTGCCATCCCTCTGCTCAGCTCTTATCATTTTTTTAATTTCATGTCCTCTTTGTTTTGTTTCCACAGCCCACTCTTGCTGAGAGGTCACAGTAAATTTGCTTTAAGGAGCCATCAAAGAAGACAAACTGCCATTCAGATTACAGAATCAAAAGATGAGTGAAGACGGCTTGTGTAAGAAATCTGTGTCCATGATCTCCAAGAAAGGGAGACGTGATGAAGACGTCCGCGCTCTGTCTGGTGAGTAAAAGCTTGGAGATGTTTGTTTTTGAAGATAAGCTGTTTTAAAGTGTCACGCTTTATGAAAAGGAAACAGACTTTATTTATATGTGTGCTGTTAACTTTGTAGATGAACTGCTGGTAATATCACTCAGTGTAATGGGATCTCTTTTTTATGTTTTTAATCCTTTCACTTTTTATTTGCTCCTAAAGGTTGAAGGGTGTTGGGCCATTATTACAGTTATAAATGAATCCACATTGTAATGAGGTACAAAATGAATTGTTAATTCTTATTAGTTGACAGTTGTGTGAAGTTTTTAAGGACAAAACTTCTGTTTACAGGAGAAAAGTCAGAGAAGGATCAAATCTGCAAAAGTTTACAGGAGAAATAAGCTGAACTGATAAGTGTGTCAGGTAACTGAGCTGAACTGATGACTGTGTGTACCTTGAAGAGCTGAGAGTGTCAGACCTCAACAATACATGTAGGACGACAAGAAGTCAAGAGAGACAAAAGACATTTGATTAGTTTAAAAGTTAATTTTGCTTTATGAGCAGCTGTCTAAGGTTCTTAAAAGCAATTGAGAAAGCCACAAAAGGCACATAAAGGACAGGAGTTGTGCAAAATGTAGCAGAGAGCTGATGAATGCAATCAGCTCTGGATGAACACTTGCTCCTCTATAACAGTACAGTGTTTAAGCAGCAGTGAGAGAGAACAGCCATTTTACAATGATTGAATTTAGTTTACATTCAACTCATGTTAGACAAAACCAGTTTAGCTCAAATAAATTGTAAAACTAACGCCAATATGATTACATTCATTATTACTCTTTGGCTTTTGAGTTTTCCAGAAGTTCACACCAGACTGAGATGCCTTGTTACCCAGCATCTCAAGTTCACGGTTGATGATTTGTTTTCTTTACATCTTTTAAAGCAGTTTATGCTACATGTAGAGTATGAAAATGAGTTATAGAAATAAATGTTGTGGTTGAGGAGGAGGTTGCACTCCTGTGTATTAACAAAGAACTGGAGGAACTCACCTAGACGTCCTTCAGAAAGACACTGTGCACAACTAAAGTGGTGATGGAGGAGACTCCAGTCCAGAGAGCTAGGTTGCTGTTTCAGGCTATTCAGTCCCCGTACAGCTGGAGTGAAAGCTTGGTCCGCATTGCTGGCAGTCAGTTAGATTCAATCTCAGTGGGTGTGGGACTTCGTCAGGACTGGTGTTTGTGACTGATTTAGTTCATATTATTATGGAAAGAATTTCTTGGAGCAGCCAAGGAATGAATAGCCTCCAGTTTGGTGACCTTAAGATGACATCTCTGCTTTTTGAAGATGACATGATCCTGCTGGCTTCATCCTGCTGTGTCCTCAGTTGCACACTGGGTTTTCTTGTGGCCGAGTGTGAAGCAGCAGCTATGAGGATAAGCACCTCCAAGTCTGAGGTCATGGTTCTCAGCTGGAACTGATAACTTGGGGAAAAAACACATCACTTAATTAGCCCAGGAGTCCAATTAAAAACAAAAGTTGGTTGGAACAAAAACCAGCAGCCACAGTGTGCCCCCAGGACCGAGGTTGGGAAACAATACGTTAGTGAATGTAATGCAGTCTCTCGATTAATTAAGTACAAGTAACTTTTATAATTGTGGATTTGCAATCGGGCTAAGCAATAGCAAAGTTTGATCACTCATGGGTGACACTTTGGAAACGGCACAGCAAAGGCTCATTAACAAGAGTTCTGATATTGAGGATTTATGTAGAAAATCATTAACTCATCTGTTAATTGTTATTATTTTTTTTAACAAGCTAATGGTGTAAATATAAATCTTACAATAGTAAATGTTGCAAACCTAACAGAGCGATTCTCTGACAAAACAGATTTTAAAAGTATTTTGTTACAAAAACAGCTTTTAAGGGTTTGGTTAAATGTAAGAATCCTAAATTATTTTGGGAAAAGGGTTTGAGATGGGGTGCTGCCTTAAATAGATAAGTTTAAATATCTAAGGGCCTTGTTTACGAGTGAGGGAAGAAGGAGTTCGACAAGTGGATCGGTTATGCTTTCATTGTACTGGTGAATCATGGTGAAGAGAGAGCTGAGCCAAAAGGCAAAGATCCCAGTTTACTGGTGGATATCCATTCCTGTTTCCACCTTTAGTCAGAAACACAACACTCAGATACAAATCAATCCATAAATACACAGCGAGAACCTGCAAAATACATATAGACTGGCGCTGTGAGGCAGGAGTAACAGCTCTGCGCTACCACTGTGCCTATGCTAAAGCATCCGTACTAAACTTCTCTTTAATTTAAACTGTTGACTGCAATCTATCTCTTGCAGAGCACTGAAGCACACGTGTACATCAACATACGGGAATCAGCAGGCAATATGTTTCTGTATAGTGAAAAAATGTGAATGACTTTGTGAGTCTTTTTGGTTATTGTTGTCTACAAAACAGAAACAGAAGTTCATATCTGTGCCTTAACATTCAATGTCAGTAACGGTGCTTGGTGATGACTTTCTGAGGTGAATCCACAGCCCTGGGACTGAATGATCAGCGTAGTGTAATGTACAGCCAGCCTCCTTTAAAATGGCTGAGTCTCAAAAAAAGATTTGCTTTTATCTTTTGTTCTTCCTAAAATGATATGAATGTGCTGTTTCACAATATGAATACAATGTCAAAAATAGACGTGTTCAGTAACTTTTTAATGCTTTTCTCACTTTGGGACTCCTTGCCCATTAACTCTGTTGTAAAACACACAAGCAGGCTGGTTATTTTCTTACATTTATAGTTAAGCTTCACTTTAGAATACAGTTTCATCTAATAAAATAATATATATAATGATTGCGAAGAAAGAACTTTAACTCTCAAAATACCAAACATATCTTTTAAGACAAACACCCCTATATTGCAAAGAAGTTGTATTTAGATTTGGCCAAGCTTAAAGTTCATATTTTTGTCAAATCAATCAATTAAAAGTCAAAAAAACAGTTATTCATATTCCAGTGGTACTGACTGATTGATGTCATTAGGAAACCCCCGCTTTATTAGTTAAGAGTAATTTAGTCGATTTAGGCAGGTTTTTGTTAGACAACTTAAACTCTCAGATGTAATGTTAATTGTAGTCCATATATCTGTTGAGTTTAAAGTGGGACATCTTTGGCCTTGGAGAAGACTTACCGATGGACGTTAGCAGGCACAGGGTGAGGTCCTCACTTTTTTCTTTGCATTGACGTCGTGTTGCTCATGAGAGATGTTACAAAGGACAAGGAGGACATCTGACACTGAAGCTCACTAACAGTCTGGGTCAGAGACAAGAAGCCTTTTCATTCCTTTCACTTATAATTTGTGCTGTTATGAAGCAGAGCTTCCTGAGAAATAAAAGTAAATAAAAATTCTTCCACATTTTCTTAAGGTATTTTATGCATCTTAAAGGTATATTTCTGGTTTAAGGGTTTGAGTAGCAATTACCATTGGTCAAAGGTTTCCGTAACTTTGGTCCAATTTCCACACCAAATTTGTATTTATAAATCCAGACTTCTGCTTAAGAAATGGCTTACACATGTTTCTGAGCCCAGCAGTTGGTTGCTTTTCCTCTAGGAGCCATAACGCACCCATTAACATGAGAGAATTCCTCTCTTTGAGTCCTGAACATCTTAATCTTTAAAAGCTCTGCAAGTTTATTACAAAGAGAAATGTGTAGCCATCTAAGATGTAGGCCTAAAAGTCTTGTTATCACCCATAAGACCCTCGTATGCAGGATTCATTAAGCCAACTGTTCAGAGAATGACAAGGCAACTTTAAAAATTATCTAACATACAAAAGACATATTGGGTTGTACTGGCTTGTTTTTCAAGAAGGCCAAACATATTATTATTGTTACCTCCAGAAGTCCACTTTGGCAATTGTGCCTCATCTCCAGCACTGCTGTGTGTGCATTTTAATTGGCTGAGATGATGACAGGAAAAAACAGGAGACCAAGCAGATTGGATGTGTCAACATCACATGTCATTGAATTGCACTCACCACATTCTTCAAACATGGGAGCAGCTGACCAGCAGCACCTCAGTAATCAGACTTAAACTGACATCTTGTGATGTCACTATTTCTGTTCAGTTCAGTTTAGTTTGTATGCCGCTCTTCATGGAGTGCAGGCTCAGAGTGCCGTAACAAGTTCACAAGTAACAAACAATTCTAAACTTCACAAAATCATAATGCAAACACAACAATTATGAAAGTGTTTGGGTCTTTTGTGCAGGAAAAAGCCATTTAAAGCTCAGAAGTAGAGGTTGGTGGGATGTGTGCCAGTAGTTCCACTCCAATGTAGGACAAGCTGGCATTGTCCCGTTTGGCTTGGCTTTCTGTGGCACACAAGGCCTGGTATTTTAATCAGAATAATCAGAGAAGCAGAAAACCGGCTGCACCACCACCACCACCTGAACAGTAAAATGAAGATCAAAACTGTAACTCTACCAACATCATGGTCATCTCTTTACTGCATCTGAGAATGAAGATATAATTCGAGGATGAGCTGACATGTCTGTGGAGACGCTGTCAAAGAAAAAGGCACCCAAAAGGACATTCATGATTTAGGCTTGTAACCCAAAATTGAACTCTGACTAAACCTGATGGGCAAAATAAAGCACTGGATCTGTAACTGGAAGGACCTTTGATTCAATTTGATCACCAGAGGCTGCTGTTTCCTTTAAGGTCAGGTTTGAGCATTTCTTTTAGAGCTGCATGATGACCCACACTATAGTGACCAAGACAGCTGTTCTCTTTGAGCCTTAGAGATCAGAGCTCATTCAGTGTGTCAAAGATCCACTCCTCCAAACCTATGCTTTTTTGCCAGTGATTGAGTGTCTTCTTAATCATCTTGTTGATTTGGTGGTCCTCTCTTTGAGTGATATTAATAACCGAGCAAAAAACACACTGGCGATCATAGAGTTGTAGAACATGTAAAGGGCATCACTACCCACATTAAAGGAGCACAGTCTCCTCAGTAAAAAGGGTCTGATTTGTCCTTTCTTATATGCAGTAACTCGTGTGCGTTATGAGACCAGTTCAGCCTGTCGTTGATGTTATTCCGTCATATTTACTTTGTGAATAGATGAGGCTAGGGCGGCACGGTGGCGCAGTGGTAGCGCTGCTGCCTCGCAGTTAGGAGACCTGGGTTCACTTCCTGGGTCCTCCCTGCGTGGAGTTTGCATGTTCTCCCTGTGTCTGCGTGGGCTTCCTCCGGGCGCTCCGGTTTCCTCCCACAGTCCAAAGACATGCAGGTTAGGTGGATTGGCAATTCTAAATTGGCTGTAGTGTGTGCTTGGTGTGTGGGTGTGTTTGTGTGTGTCCTGCGGTGTGTTGGCACCCTGCCCAGGATTGGTTCCTGCCTTGTGCCCTGTGTTGGCTGGGATTGGCTCCAGCAGACCCCCGTGACCCTGTTCAGATTCAGCGGGTTGGATAATGGATGGATGGATGGATAGATGAGGCTATTAGTTAGGATTGAGATAAGCATTCATGTCAGATAGAATTCTGATACTTGAGTCTCCAGTACATTTGTATCAGTGAATTTTCATCTTATTCTTTCCATTTCAGGTTTAACACAGAAGTTTCCTAAAGTAATACAAACCTTCTCTCATGAGGAGCTCCTCAAGATTACCGAGTACTACAAGCCCCACTTGGCTTACGTGATTGAATACGACTTCACGAGTATCCTGCAGAACCTGGCCACCAAGAACATCCTCACCAACGATGATGCCAAGGTAGGCAGGTCTCTCTGTCATTTTGAGGCACAGAGAGCTGAGCAGAGATGGTGAGCTCAGGAGAATCATATGAGACTGCCTGACCCTCCATAGGAGGTATTTCTGTTATTGTGATGTCATCAGACCCCCTACTGACCTCTCTGCTTTGCTCCCCCAGTGGTCTTTTCTAAACTAGTCCTCTAGTCATTTGCTTGTCTTTCAGAAATTCAAAGCCAAAGAAAAGTCTGAGGGGCGAGCAGGTGTGGAGTCCTTCATCAGTGACATAATGAAGATGGAGAGTGTGGTACTGGTGAGCCTGTGGGAAGCGCTGGCTGAAGAACTTATGAGATTTCCATCACCAAACCTGACAAGAATACTAGAGGAGGTGACAGAGGGCGGTGAGTTAATGGGGTCTTGTGTGACAGGGAAACACTGAATGTGTAGAAATCACAAAAGGAGACAGAGCAAGAGACACAGGAACACAAAACACAACATTACTGTCTGTAGGCCACTGGACTCACAACTGTCAGGTCCGTCACTTACACCGAGACGTCTGCTTGATGGCTATCAATGCCAACAGTTTCTTCAGTTTCTTAGTTTTTCTCTTTTATGTGTCTATTAAAGTGTTTATAGGGGTCAGTGGTCCCACTGTATTATTTAGTAACTGGTGTGCTACTGTTACCTATGTGTGACCAGAGAAATTAGGGTGAAATGACACACCTTTTATTGGCTAACTAAATAGATTACAAATGCAAGCTTTCGAGGCAGCTAAGGCCCCTTCATCAAGCAAGGTGTAACAAAGAAACTGAAAAATACTCGCTTATATTGGGACAGAAAAGTGATTTTTTTTTCTTTCACCTTAACAACCTTTTTGTTCAAATGTTAGCAAAATGAATACAACTGAGATGAATTAACCCTGAAAGAAGAGAACAATAAACTAATAAAGTGTAGAGATAAGATAACCATCACTAGAGAAAGTCCTGTCATGACCACATATTTGACTTGAATGTCACTTCTTCTGCACTTTATAAGCCTACACCTACAGCCCACCAGGATGATCAGTAATGATATTTTTATCTTTCTTTAACAGAAAGTTACAGATTCTGTTGTTTTTCAACACCCCTGATTTTAGCACACCTCTCAGGTCGGTGTATGTAAACATTAGCTTTAGATGCCCCCAGATGCACACACTCATGGTCATCATGTTTGTATTTTCAGACGTTTCTCCCTCAGATCCCCATGAAGCTTGTTGTTCCCCTGATGCCTCAGTAAAGAGTCCCTGTTCTCCACTTTGCCCTCTTCTCTGCTCAACAACAACTACAACATTTATTTATATAGCACATTTTCATACAAAAAAATGTAGCTCAAAGTGCTTTACAAAATGAAGAATAGAAAAATAAAAGACACAATAAAAAATAAAAATAAGTCAACATTAATTAACATAGAATAAGTAAGGTCCGATGTCCAGGGTGGACAGAAAAAACAAACAAAAAAAAAAACTCCAGATGGCTGGAGAAAAAAAAAAAAAATCTGCAGGGATTCCAGACCAAGAGACCGCCCAGTCCCCTCTGGGCAATCTACCTAACATAAATGAAACAGTCCTCTTTGTATTTAGGGTTTTCATGGAAGGACTTGATGATGATGGTCACGTAGACTTCTGGCTTTCAGTCCATCAATGTTGGAGCATCATGATGCTTTGAGTAGGTAGTGGTGGCGCAGGCCGCCACCACAAAGAAACGGGAAAAAGAAATAGAAGAGAGAGTAGGGGTCAGTACGGATTTTAGAGCCACTATGAATAGTTATTATGATGAATTGAACATACAGAGTATCAGGATTAAGTTAAAGTGAAGTTATAAAAAGGCCATGTTAAAGTAATGTGTTTTCAGCAGTGTTTTAAACTGCTCTACTGTATCAGCCTGGCGAATTCCTATCGGCAGGCTATTCCAGATTTTAGGTGCATAACAGCAGAAGGCCGCCTCACCACTTCTTTTAAGTTTAGCTTTTGGAATTCTAAGGAGACACTCATTTGAGGATCTAAGGTTACGATTTGGGATATAGGGTGTCAGACATTCCAATATATAAGATGGAGCGAGATTATTTAAGGCTTTATAAACCATATGCAGAATTTTAAAGTCAATCCTGAATGACACAGGCAACCAGTGTAGTGGCATCAAAACTGGAGAGATGTGCTCGAATTTTCTTTTCCTAGTTAGGATTCTAGCAGCTGCATTCTGCACTCGTTGCAAGTGATTTATGTCTTTTTTGGGTAGTCCTGAGAGGAGTGCGTTACAGTAATCTAGTCGACTGAAAACAAAAGCGTGAATTAATTTCTCAGCATCTTTCAATGATATAAGAGGTCTAACTTTTGCTATGTTTCTTAAGTGAAAAAATGCTGTCCTAGTGGTCTGATGAATATGCGATTTAAAATTCAGATTACAGTCAACAGTTACCCCTAAGTTTTTTACTTCCGTCTTAACACTTAATCCTAATGCATCAAGTTTATTTCTGATAACCTCATTGAATCCATTATTGCCAACATGGATTCAGCATGATAAACACACACAATATGTCTGCTGTTCCTAATACTGTCTAATTTGTTATTTTCTGGATCTTCTTTCCTGGACAGTTAATTGCAGACCTCCCAATATGGACACACATTGGTTGTTTGCTTTTTGCTTTCAAACGTTAACTCTTCATTGGTGCCAAACAAGGTTCACGTTAGCAGCAGTCTGTTAGTTTTTGATATTTTTCTGTACACCTCATTGTACTCACTTTATCTTTGTGTTTATCTGCCCCTTTACTGCTGTAATTGTCTCTTCTGTCTCTATTGTTGTCTCACCAGGACCAGACCTCTTGATGAACATACAAGCCAGTCTCCAGCCCACTCCCATTGACGCTCGTATTAAAGGTAAGCCATTGGTCTTGAGTCTGCAGTCATCTGCCATTCATCTCAATAAGCTTACTAATTCTGTTCTCCAAATCTTTTCCAAAATAACTGTCAGCTTTGAAGGGTCTCAAAGTCCTACACCCCACCACACTGGTTGGTCACTTTTTCCATGTGTCTGTTGTTCTCTTTGTGGAGAAAAATGTTCATATTTGTGTGACATTTAAATTACTTTCCTAATATTACAAACTTAATTTATGATATCTTCATCTCCATCTACTTAATCTGAAGAGGTTCAGTTCCTCCAGTCTGTCCTCATAGTGCAGACCTCTGAGTTCTGAATCAGCCTTGTTGCTTACCTCTGGAATTTCTTTAGTGCTGCAAAATACATTTTATAGCCCAAAGACCAAAATTGTACACAACACTCTAGATGAGACGTCACTAGTGTGTTATGAAGCTTTAGTATAACCTAACATGACTTGTACTCCACATGGGGCGCTATATGACCTGGCATCCTGCTAGCCTTATTCATGGCTCCTGTCCACTGTCTCAATGTAATAAAGATCATTTGACTACATTTCCCAGACCTTTTTTGTAAGGGACATTTAAGTTTAGATCCCCCACACCATGTGTATATATATCAATGTACTTCCTACATGTAATACTTTACATTTATTTACATTAAATTTCATCAGCCACATTTGTGTCCAAATTTCTATGCTCTCCAAATCCCTCTGTAAAAAATCGACTGGTTCTGCATTATCTACCATTACCCCCAGTTTGATGTCATTGTCAGAGTGAAGTGTCTGATAATTTATTTATATTGAACAGAACAGCAGCCCCAGTACTGAACCCTGAGGGGCTCCACTGTTAAGGTGATCTAATTCTGATAAGGCTCCTCTCCTAACAATTCTTTGCTTCTTTTGTTTAAGTCAATTCTGTACCCACCGACAGACTGTGCCCTTAATTCACATTTCTTTTACATGTATCTAGTCATCTTCTTCTGTTGCTTCCTCATGCAATTTCACTTTACTGGTGAGACATGATCTTCTCATCTAAACCCATGCAGTCCCTCACATGTGCTGCTGTGATCCAGTGATCAAAAGGACTTCAGTTTCTTTTATTACATACATCATGAAGATCTCTTACAGGCTGGTCCTGAAACAGCTCCAACTTCTGGTTTCAGAACATCTTGATCCTCTGCAGTTTGCTTATCAGAGACAGATATGTGTCAACAAAGTGACCTCATGTTTACAAAAAGGTTTTAAAAAATATTCAAAATCAAAAACTGAAATATGTCATTCCTAGAAGTCTTTAGACCGTTTGCTGTGACACTCCAAATTGTGCTCAGGTACCTCGTGTTTGCTTTCATTCTCTTTGTTATTTTCAAGAACTTGATTAGAGTCCACCTGTGGCCCTCAGAATTGATTGGACATCCTTCAGAAAGGCGCACGTGTCCCTGGGTATAGAAGTTCCAACAATTCACACTGCATTTCAGGACAAAAACAAATCATGAAGTCCAAGAAGCTCTCTGTAGACCTCCACAATCAAGTTGTGCAGAATCATGGAATGAAGCAAAGGGATAAAATCATTTGTAAAGCTTTGAATGTTCACAGGAACACAGTGGCCAATCTAACTGTGTAATAGAAGAAGTCTAAAATCACCAGGACTCTTCATGGAGACTTTTCTATCCAGTCACATTGAGTAGCTAGGCAAGAAGGGCCTCAGTCAAGAAAGTGACCAACAATCCAATGGTCACTCTTAGAGCTTCACAAGTCCTCTGCTGAGAAGGGAGAACCTGCCAGAAAGATATCCATCTCAGCAGCAATCCAGTCATCTTTTATAGATTTGCTAGATGGAAGCTCCTGTTAAGTAAAAGGCATATGACAATATAAAGAACTCTGAGAGTGTGAGGGAAAAAAATCTCTTCCCATCCAATCTAATGGAGCTTGAGAGGATCTGCCAAGAAGAATGAGATAAACTCAACAAATCCAGGTGTGCAAAGCTATTAGACACTGCCAAGAAGTCCAGAAGTTTGAAAAGCTGCCAAAGGGGCTTCTTCAGTGTACTGAATTAAGTGGCTAAACACTTCTATTAGATAGATAGATAGTTTATTAATCCCAAGGGGAAATTCAGATAATCCAGCAGCAGTATACTGATACAAAAAAAACAATATTAAATTAAAGAGTAATAAAAATGCATGTAAAAACAGACAATAACTGCATTTACTCCCCCGGGTGGAATTGAAGAGTCGCATAGTGTGGGGGAGGAACGATCTCCTCAGTCTGTCAGTGGAGCAAGACAATGACAGCTGTCTGTCGCTGAAGCTGCCCCTCTGCCTGGAGATGACACTATTTAGTGGATGCAGTGGATTCTTCATGATTGACAGGAGTTTGCTTAGCGCCGTCGCTCTGCTACAGATGTTAAACTGTCCAGCTTTATTCCTACAATAGAGCCTGCCTTCCTAACAAGTTTGTCCAGGCGTGAGATGTCCTTCTTCTTTATGCTTCCTCCCCAGCACACCACCGCGTAGAAGAGGGCACTTGCCACAGCCATCTGGTAGAACATCTGCAGCATCTTATTGCAGATGTTGAAGGACGCCAACCTAATAAGGAAGTATAGTCGGCTCTGACCTTTCTTACGCAGAGCATCAGTATTGGCAGACCAGTCCAATTTGTCATCCAGCTGCACTCCCAGGTATTTATATGTCTGTACCCTCTGCACACAGTCTCCTCTGATGATCACGGGGTCCATGAGGGGCCTGGGCCTCCTAAAATCCACCACCAGTTCCTTGGTCTTGCTGGTGTTCAGGTGTAAGTGGTTTGAGTCGCACCATTTAACAAAGTCTTTGATTAGCTTCCTGTACTCCTCCTCCTGCCCACTCCTGATGCAGCCCACAATAGCAGTGTCGTCAGCGAACTTTTGCACGTGGCAGGACTCCGAATCGTATTGGAAGTCTGATATGTATAGGCTGAACAGGACCAGAGAAAGTACAGTCCCCTGCGGCGCTCCTGTTTTGCTGACCACAATATCAGACCTGCAGTTCCCAAAACGCACATACTGAGGTCTGTCTGTAAGATAGTCCACGATCCATGCCACCAGGTGTGAATCTACTCCCATCTCTGTCAGGTTGTCCCTAAGGAGTAGAGGTTGGATGGTGTTGAAGTTGCTAGAGAAGTCCAGAAACATAATTCTTACAGCACCACTGCCTCTGTCCAGGTGGGAGAGGGATCGGTGTAGCATGTAAATGGTGGCATCCTCCGCTCCCACCTTCTCCTGGTATGCAAACTGCAGAGGGTCGAAGGTGTGGCGGACCCATGGCCTCAGGTGGTGAAGCAGCAGCCGCTCCATGGTCTTCATCACATGTGACGTCAGAGCAACAGGCCGGAAGTCATTCAGCTCACTAGGACGTGATACCTTTGGGACTGGGGTGATACAAGATGTTTTCCAAAGCCTCGGGACTCTCCCCTGTTCCAGGCTCAGGTTGAAGATGCGCTTTTAGAGGACTCCCCAGCTCCAACGCACAGGCCTTCAGCAGTCGTGGCGATACAACATCTGGACCCGCTGCTTTACTGGCACGAAGTCTCCTCAGCTCTCTGCTCACCTGTGCTGCTGTAATTGTGGGTGGGGATGTCTCACCTATGCTGGTATCAGCAGAGGGATAGTTGGAGGATGCAGTACTCCGAGGTGAGAGTGGGTAAGGGTGGTCAAACCTGTTAAAGAAGTTGTTAATTTGGTTTGCTCTCTCCACGTCTCTCTCGATGGTGGCATCCCACTTTGACCTGCAGCCAGTGATGATCTTCATCCCATCCCACACTTCCTTCATGCTGTTATTCTGCAACTTCTGCTCCAGGTTTCTCCTGTACTGCTCCTTCGCCGCCCTGAGCTGAACTCGGAGTTCCTTCTGCAAGCGATTGAGCTCATGCTGATCACCGCCTTTAAAAGCCCTTTTCTTCTGGTTCAAAAGGCCCTTGATGTCACTTGTAATCCATGGCTTGTTGTTAGCATAGCAGCGTACTGTTCTTACTGGAACTACAATGTCCATACAGAAGTTGATGTAATCAGTTGTGCAGTCAACAGCCTCTTCAATGTTCTCACTATGTGACCCCAGCAATATATCCCAGTCTGTAGTTCCAAAGCAGTCTCTCAGAGCCTGCTCTGCCTCAGGGGACCACTTCCTGAATGAGTGTGTGGTTGTAGGTAGCTCCCTCACTCTTGGTTTGTAATGAGGCTGAAGCAGAACCAGGTTATGATCTACTTTCCCAAGCGCAGGCAGTGGGGTGGCGCTGTATGCGTCTTTAACGTTTGCATACAGTAGGTCAATAGTCCTATTTCCCTGGATGTTACAATCCACATACTGGGAGAAGGCAGGTAATGTTTTTTCCAGCGTTACATGGTTAAAGTCTCCAGAGATTGGCACAACAACAACAACAACAAGTTGCACTAATTTGTATTGACACAGAGAGCGACTCCCCCTCCTTTCTTCTTACCACAGATATTTGCGTCTCTGTCCGCTCTAACTGTGCTAAACCCTGGTAGCTCCACCATCTGGGATGGTAGTTGTTAGCCAAGTTTCACTAAAACACAGCAAGCTGCATTCTTTGTAGGTTCTGACATTTTTCACCAGGACAGCAAGTTCGTCGTTCTTATTTGGTAGTGAGTTCACATTTCCAAGGATCACAGAAGGCACCGATGGTTTATAACGCCATTTTCTCGCAAGCTGCTTGGCTTTTATCTTATGTTTTATCTTAGCGCCGGCTCGGCTGCCCCGATATCATCTTCTTACCTCGTCGGGTAAATAGGGAACCACACCGGCGTGGGCATTTCTTCTCAGTGCTTTAAGTTGACTACTTGAATAGGTGAGTCTCGGAGTGTAAAAATCCATGTCAAGTAGTACAAATAGTAAAAAGTGTCCAGGGAGCGATTCCACATAAAAGAAAGCGGTAGAAGTGATCAGTGAAATAGAGAAAAAAAGGTAAAAAGATAAAGTCATACACGGAGCTGCTGGAATGGCTGCCACTCGTGGCGGCCCCGGCGATACCAATAATAATAATAATAATAATAGAGATTACAGATTTTGATGTTTAGTAAATCTGAACAATTTTCTGAAAACATGTTTTTAATTGGTTATTATGGGTTGTTGATGGATAGGTACAAAAGTCACATGTATCTATTTAAAATTAAATCTGTAACACAGTAAAATTTGCAGAAAGGGATGGAGTGAGAATATTTTCTCAGTCCACTGTTTTTTCAGTTACACAGAACGACTCATTAAGTTTAATTTTTAAAATGAATTTAAGACAAGTAATTTCAATGTATTACTCAATTACCTTTGACTCTTTATCTTTGATTAGAAACTTCTGTTTTTTTTGTTTTGTTTTGAGATTGTTGTGGGTATCTGTTTATGTGATGTTTTAAACCTGGCCTGTCCAACCTCCCTGATACCCTCTCTCTCCCCGATCTTTGAGTTATCTACTTATTTGTCCTACCTAACAACCTCCACATTGGTGTCCCTCCTGATCAAATGAATCTTGTAAGGGCATCCCAAAGCCCCATAAACCTGTGCCCTTCTATCCTACCCCAAGATGAGCCACTCGTTTAAACTTTCTAATCTCAGTCTTACATGGACTGAAAAGTCAGAACTTCAGAGAAGACCACCATGTCAGTTTGGAACTCCAGGATTGTTAAAGTGTCACTCTACCCACACATTTAGCTTCTCTTCCAGTATGGCCAATGAGAACTAAATCCCACCCCCACTCACAACATACAAGAGTCTGACCACACAAGAACACAAACCTAAATCTCAATCCCTCTAGTGACTAAGTCATGTACTCTCACTGCTTTTGTCATTCTGGGGTGACTGATTTTCAAGTGATCTTTTGAGGCTCTTCCACCACAGAATTGTCAGAGTCACCATCAAGCTCCACAAAGACCTGACAATGGTTGGTAACTCTCAAATCTGGGTGGGAGCCCTTTGCCAGTGTGCACCTCTAGCCTTGTGTGTACTGCATGTCCAACAATGACACACCTGTTTCTACCTGTCTGCTTGAAGTCTTCTCTCAGGTTCACGCTATCCCTTTAAAAGACACCTGGGCAAGATCTGTAATCTCTTACTGCACCACAGGTTAGTCAGCTCTTGAAGTTCAGTGACCCTGACTGCAAGGTGCTGGATCAGCTGGCATCTTCCAAACATCAAAGTCAGTCTACAAAAAGTAATTTTATTCTCACAAGTTCTCTTTATCACTTTCAGGCCTCCATGAGAGACACAGAGAAGGTGTGTCTGAATCTACAAGAACTCTAGAGGATCAGGCTTCTCCTGGAGATCCACATACCAGAGCTGTGGGCTTTGAGACTCGATACACAGAGCTAATGGTCTTTAAACAATTCAAAAGAACCTACAGTGAGAGACTCCATGAACTTGAGAAGATGGGGAGACAACATGCAGAGCTAATAGAGGAGCAGGCAAAAGAGAAATGTGAGCGAATCTGGACTGAGCAGCTTTTTAGGAGGAGTCCAGGAAGTGAGACAGACCCTCACATTGTAGTGGTCAGTGGGGTGGCTGGAATTGGGAAGACCACCATGGTTCAGAAGATCATGTTTGACTGGGCCAGAGGCCCTCTGTACCAAAAGTTTGCTTTTGTGTTCCTGTTTAAGTTCAGGGAGCTCAACCTACTAGACACAGAGACAGAACCACAGATGCCTCTGACCAGGCTGATTGTAAGGCACTATAGATATCTTAATGACCCGAGACTGAGGGAAATCCTGCAGAAACCCAAATCTCTTCTCTTTATATTTGATGGCCTGGATGAGTACAAACACAAATTGGACTTTACACAGCAGCAGTTCTGCTCAAACATAGATGACTACTTTCCTGTTCACTCCCTGGTCACCAGTTTAGTCAGAAGGACATTACTGAAGGGCTGTACAGTCCTGATAACCACCAGACCAACAGCCCTGGAGACCCTGGACTTGGGGAGAGTTGATCGATTTGCAGAGATCCTGGGGTTCTTCCCTGAACAAAGGCTGATGTACTTTAAGAAGTTCTTTGGTGATGCTGATCAGGGCTCTGAAGCTTTTCAGTACGTGGAGGAGAACGACATCCTGTACACCATGTGCTTCAACCCCTCGTACTGCTGGATTATCTGCTCTGTGCTGAAAAGCCACTTCACGACACCTGAAGAAGAGCGAGGAGCTGCCCCCAGAACTGTCACTGAGCTTTTTGTGATGTTCCTTCACAACATCCTCACCAATCACAAACGTGAAGTTGAGGACCAGTGGGATTTTCTGGTCAAACTGGGAAAGATGGCTTATCATGGGGTGGTGAACAGGACTCTTGTGTTTTATGAAAATCAAGAGATGTCCACTTTTGGTCTCCAGCCAGTCCTGTCCTCTCCATTCCTTTCAGGGTTCCTCAAGGAAATCCTTCAGAGAGAAAGCACTCTGGAGCACACGACATACACATTCTACCACCTCACCCTGCAGGAGTTCATGGCCGCCTGCTCCTTCTACCTCAGTCCATCAGGGGGCATCGAAGAGCTGTTTGAGAAGTTGGAGTCATGTGAAGATGGCCGGTTTGAGATTCTTACTCGATTCCTGGCAGGACTGGCCAGATATTCTGTGTTCAAAACACTGGGGGGAGTCATGGGGAAGTTTAAGATGAAGACAGCAAAGCAGATACTGGAGTGGATGAAGAAGAAAGCTGAAGGGGCACTACGGGGACGAGATAAAAGTGCAGCTCTGCGAGTGTGTCAGTGGCTCTGTGAGACTCAGAATAAGAGATTAATCAGAGATGCCATTGGGAAAGATTTAAAGATGGACTTTAGTATTGTGACTTTATCTCCTCTGGACTGTGCTGTGCTGGGCTCTGTCATCAGCTGCTGTGAAGAACTTGAGGAGCTCAACCTGACATACACACGTCTCACCCCAGAGTGCATCATGAGACTGGCACCAGGACTCATCTGCTGTAGATGTGTCATGTGAGTAATAAAATGTTCACTTTTGTCTAAAGAAGCTTACAGGTAATAATGAAACTCTCCTTCATCATGGAGAATGTGAAAGATCAAACACACCTTAGTGTCCACAGAACAGTGACAAGTGATGGGGACACAACCTGTGTGGGGTCTTCATCGATAAACTGCGGTGTGTGGTGTGGCAGGAGATAAGCGAGCAAAACACTCCTTAGCCCCCCTGTAGACGTCATCAGTCACATGACGGGGTGTTTTATCTTGGTAGATTGCTCTACTTTCCCCTATTGTATTATTAATATGTAGCCTTAGAATGCCTAATCTCACAGATTTACCACTGTTTATAAGGTATTATTGTATATGCCTTATCCCCACCTTCCCTTCTATATCTATAACCTCAGGCAATTAGATGTAGTAAAAAGACAAGCAGTAGTTAAGTTACACATAAAATAATGTATTACTGATAATATTCATAAATAATAACAAAATGCAAAGTACATTTGAATATTGGCATCCATACAACCTGATAAAATGGTGATGTGTAATTCAGGTGGCACACAAATTTGTAGTTACTTAAAATGTCTCTAGTTAAAGCATCATTGGTGCTCAGCTTTCAGCCACATGTCTGTTCAATATGTCTGCTGAGCTGTGCTCTTCATTGTGCTGTTCTTGTCAGTTCATGGTGTGATGGTCTTCATCAGTTGTTAGCAAGAGAAAGATACTTCTACATCATCACAGGTTAGCAAGAGATGCTTCTTCATCATATGTTGGTTAGATTAACATTAACATTAATAAATAATTAGATTAATAGATTAACATTGATCGACTGAAAGCCAGAAGTCTACGTGACCATCATCATCAAGTCCTTCCATGAGAACCCTAAATACAAAGAGGACTGTTTCATTTATGTTAGGTAGATTGCCCAGAGGGGACTGGGCGGTCTCTTGGTCTGGAATCCCTGCAGATTTTATTTTTTTCTCCAGCCGTCTGGAGTTTTTTTTTGTTTTTTCTGTCCACCTTGGCCATCGGACCTTACTTATTCTATGTTAATTAATGTTGACTTATTTTTATTTTTTATTGTGTCTTCTATTTTTCTATTTCTTCATTTTGTAAAGCACTTTGAGCTACATTTGTTTTTGTATGAAAATGTGCTATATAAATAAATGTTGTTGTTGTTGTAGAGAGAGAGAATGTGGTTGAGCAAGCAAATTTATAGGTTTTCTGTCCAACCCCTACAGCCAATCCAGACAGCCATATCTCAGACCAATGAGGGAAATAGTACATCTTAACACCTGCAACCCCCCAAGACCATATGTTAAGCTAACCTGGCTTTGTGTGGGGGATGAGAGAAAGACTTTAGCAAAGAAATACTCATCAAACTGGTTTAAGACACATCCCCTAAATCCTGTCGTAAAATTACAAAGAAAAGTCGTAAACGGGCTTGGGGGGGGGGGGGGGGGGGGCTGGGCGGTAAAACGCGAATGCCTCTCACCAAAGTAACACTAAATTACATTGCTTCGCCTAAATTATAAATAAAGACATACAAAACATTTATCAAGTTATATGCAAAATCTTACATCACAACACGGAGTCAGACACTGGTCAGAGATGGCACAATTACAAATTAGGACAAATATAGCAACACAAGCATTGCATTCAAAAAATAAAGAAAATGTTCATCACAGAAAAAAAAACTAAAAAAAAAAAACCAACAAATTGCAAAACACCAAAGCAAAGAATGAATATTCACCTGTTGAACTCATTCAAATTGATAATTTGGAAACAAAAACAATAAATAAATACATAAATATATAAATAGATAGATAAATAAATAAATAAATAAAGCTCTAAGAGTCCAGCAGCCATCAGCTGGCTAAAGTGGCTCCCAATGGAGAGACAAACCATAGCCGTCTAACCTGAGCGCTCAGTCCACTAAACCTGAGCCTCTTCTCCCAAATCAATTCCCCTCCTGAACTGAAAATCCCCCCTCAGTCTGCTTTCACAGGGTTTGTAAATGAACCAGCTGTCTGCAACACTAAATTAGCATGCAGCCATCTTGTTATGCATTCTGGGAGTCCCCCATTAATAAGAATAACACGGTTAGCGCTAATGAACTCCTCTAAGAACAAAAGGGGCAACAAACCAACTTCCTCCGGCCGGTCGTCTCTCCCTGATTGCTGAGTTTGTTTTATTTCCCCTCATCACTCGTCAATGACAAATCACCAGCAGCCTCATATTGCCGTCCAACGGCAGCAGCTGCGTCCTTCACGTGCACCGCAGGTGTAGTCGGGAATGTGGAGCCCCCCAGCCGTGTAAAGCCAAATCAAATCACAGTGACGCCCCACTTACATCATTCTGACTAAATATGACAACAAAGTAAATACTTTCAAAAATAAGGAAAAGAAAGAACTCACTGCTAACTCAAGGTGGTCTCGTTATTTATGGTTTATAAAACATTTTAAGTACAAGTGGGGCTGCAGTTTCTCATACCTAAACACTGAAACATCTTTGTATAGAAAAAAGATTCATAATTTAAGGAAAAGCAAATTCCATAATATTTTTGTTAACAATTTTTCTGAAAATAAAACTTATTTTTTAATAAAGTGGTTATAAACCATGTTGTGGCTCATCTAATAATTGAAGTGGCAGTCTGAGGGGGCTGCCATTGTGCCAGTGCCCTCCACAGAAAAGTCGTCGTCTGACGCTGACATCACGTGTGCTGTAGAATGTAAAGTAATCATACGTTAGTGCTCAGTTATTTCACATGTGCTGCAGTCATATTAATACTTTTTAAGTAATTTATATCCTGTGCCCAGTATGTCATGAAAGTGTAAAGTGATATCTTTATAAATTAAAATGCTGATTATAAAGAGTGTAGAGTTGGTGGAGAATAAACAGCCTGTAGCAGAATCTTTGTGGTGAGCAGTCGGAGATGAAGGAGTCCGTGCTGAGCATGAAGAGGCGCCATGAAGAGACAGCACTGACCCTCAAACACTTCAGAGACCCTTCTGTGCTGTAAAGTCCGTCAGTCCAAGTGCTCGGCCGCCCGCCCGCCGGTGAGTGGAGGTGAAGGTCCAGCCTTGGAGTGTAGCCCAGAGCTGAGCTGAGTACAATACAATAGCATAGAGTGTGTGTGTGTATAGCGCCCTCTACTGAGTGCAGGGACAGACTCTCAGGTGAGTATTGATGATCAGAAATATACAATTAGCACAAGTAAAGAAAAAGATTTGTAATAAAACACACAGAAAACAACGGAGAGAGTGAGCTACAGGAATGGAAAACAACAAAATCTGTCAACTAATTGATTGTTGAACTCTGGTCTGGTTATACGAAGAAATTAGAAAAAGCAGATTTTTATTTTATTTCAGTTTGTTTTCTGTATGCAGTTTTAGTTTCAGTGTAGTTTTTATTTTTCACTCTTTTCCTTCATATCTTTCTAAACCCGTCTTCACTCATTTTAAATGATCCGAGTTTAAATCAGGCCATCAATAAAAACAGCTGAAAGGAAATGGACTGAGAGAAAGATGGGAATTGAGAGCCAGAAGAGGAGATCAGAACTGGAAGATCAAAAAGCCGAGTTTCAGAACTGAAAGTGAAATCCAAACTCGCAGTCGAAACACAAAGCACCAGTTGTGATGTCCGACTTTTAAACACACGTGTGCTTATTCTTTATGTCACATCCTCAAACTTGGATAATGCAGAAGACTAATGGACTGAACTTTGTACTCCTTGATCTTTGACAAAACGCTCAGTGTGACCCTGATCATCACTTTGTAGCAACTCCTTTACAACAGACACACAAAATAGTGACACACAAGAACTGAAGATGGCGTCACAGGAAAACGTAAAATATCATCAACTTCTTCAAAGTGTAAAGAATTCAGAAGAAGTCTTAACAGAAATAACACAAAAACACTAAAGAACAAGAAAAACAGAATTACATTTGCAATATTAACATAATAAAAAAAAAAACGCATATCATTACAATACCACAGCTGGACAAACATGGGGTACAAGTCCACTGAGTAGATCACATCGGCCTTGGAACTTTTGAAAAGTCCAATGCCACCCAAGTGCTGCAGTCTACAGCCTGACAAAGGCCTGAAATGTGGTGCTGACTTGTCAGCTGACCTCATTTTTGGCTCATTTTCTTGTTGGCCATTAAGAACATTTCAGTTGTTAGTCAAAAACATTCCCAGGCTGACTGACAGCTCATGTCTCGCCTACTTTGTCATTTTGGCCAATCCTGATTCCCAGTTCTGTGGCTCAGTGGCTGAGTTGCCCCACTTGACATCCCAGTGACGCGGGTTCAGCTCCTTCCTGTCACATGTTGTGTGACCCTGAGTGAGTCACTTCATCTGTCTGTGCTCAGAGTAAAAATACAAGGAAAGAGCTGGACATGTAAAGTGCCTTTGGATTGAAAGGCACTATATAAAATAAAGGGGATGGCTTTGTGTCTTTTCATATTTTTATCTGGAATATCTTCATCAATATTTGCACACAAATTCTAATTTGTAAACTGTGTCTATTTGTCCACTTTATCACAGAGACACTCAAACACATTTTTATTCTTTATTTTTATTTTCATTTTACTATGCCTTATTTATTATTCAGTTTTATAAATTTGGTGCTTAAGTGGCCATGAAGAGCAGAGGCCTGTCCAGGGTCCAAACTCTCTACTGACCATCAAAACTCTTCAGTCCTACATGTCTGTGACAGCTGGTGTGTGCAGTGACACTGAGAGACACTCGCTATGACTCACTCGCTGTCACCTTGAACTCGTGTCACCAGCTGGCTGAGTGGAGTTTGTCCATTGAGCTCAGGTGTCTGATAGGCCTTAGAGAAGATGACTGGACAGAGTGGAGTGTCACTGTGAGCAGCTGGTGAACCTCTGTGTGTCCCTCCTGGGCTGGACTGTCATGTCCTCCTGTCTCCCCTCACCTCTCCCTTGTCACTTATTATCTTTGGCTCGTGTTTATTTGTCCTCTTGTTTGCCTTGTTAGTTTGTGACTAGCGCTCTTTAAAATAAAGGCTGACTGATTCACAGCTGCTGTCACTGAACATCTGGAGAGGCTGGCATTTGTAAATGGCCTCCTGTCAATCATTTCAGTTGTGTCCCTTAGTTGTGTCACCAACTCAGAGAAGTAAATCTGAACACTCAAGTAGAGGATAAGGTCAGTCCTGCTATGTGACACTTCTGTCCAGTGTGACGGTTGACGTCCTCTCATCACTCAGGGTGACCTGACAGACGGAAGATGCTTCAGGTATATAGCACCTTGAAGGGCAGCATTGGTGTGGAGTTCAAATTGTGTTTCAGTTCAAATGCTAGCAGCAGCCTGCTGTTCAGTGACACACCTGAGGATCCAGCTCTGCTTGTAGTCATCATGTCACTTATTGAGACCCCCAGGGTCGGTCTGTCTCTCCTCATGTCCTCACTTCTCTCTCTTCTTCTCCACAGCCTGTCTCAATGTCGTCTCACCTCCACATGCTGCTCGGCTCTCTGCTCAGCTCTTTCTTCTCCACACTCACGACTGACTGAACTGAACCTGAGCAACAACAACAACATGGAGGATTCAGGAGTGGATCAGCTGTGTGAGGGGCTGAGGAGTGAAAACTGCAAATTAGAGAAACTGAAGTAAGTGCACATCAAGTGTGTGTGTGTGTGTGCCTTTTGAATTTTATTTCTTCTGACTTTATGGCTCTTTATGTTCCACACCCACCATATAAACATTGTGTTTAATCAGGACAGACGTCAGTGTCACACGTGGGCAAAAACCAAACATATCAGACACACAATAACCAAGGGTAAAAGAAACATAAACACATAAGAGCTGAAGAGATTCATAATATAAAGTAAACAGACAGTCAACTTCTCACACTGGGTTAAAGGCCAGGGAGTTAAAGTGCATTTTTAAATAAGATTTAAAGACAGCAAGTGAAGGAGCCTGCCTAACGTGCAATGGCAAATCGTTCCAGAGTTTTGGGGCTGCAACTGACAAAGCCCGATCACCTCGGAGTTTGCATTGTGTCTTAGGAACACGTAAAAGCATCTGTTCTGCTGACCTGAGAGAGCAAGACGGTCCATAAGCGTTGCAGCAGTTCCGACAGATAAAATGGGGCACAACCATTATAGGATTTAAAAACAAAAACAAGGATCTTAAAAAGTGAACTGGAAGCCAGTGAAGGGCAACCAATATCGGGGTAACGTGCTCATGCTTGCTTGTACCAGTTACAAATCGAGCAGTGGCATTTTGCACCAGCTGTAGACGAGCAATGGAGGCCTGGCTAATTCCAAAAAGAAGCACATTGCAGTAATCTAGACAAGAGGTTATAAAAGAATGTATCACTGTTTTAAGGTTACATTTAGACAAAGCAGGCTTGATTTTTGACAGCCGCCTCAACTGGAAAAAGCAATGTAAGGCCTAAATAATACAAATCAAGATGACCACAAGAGGGGAGAACCATCATACCCTGACTAGTCACCAAAAGTCACCAGAAATGCTATAAGGTACAAAATAAACTCCACAGAGCACAAGAGTAGTTGCTTGAAACCACAAAGGGAATCCAAGGCCAATAATGTCCCAATACGCAAAATCCAAGAATGGAAAAAAAAAAAAATCAAAACTCCAGTAATGACGACAGCACAAGAATAGTCACAAATGCAGCTAAACTCATCACAGCACAAGTGCATTCACAATGAACCGTAGGGGACTATAGGCTTTTCTCAGTCTTCTTCCTTGATGGTGATGGGCAGTAGCCCTGCATCTTGGGGTACCACACACAAAGTACATGGAGTGTAACAAACAATCTTTAAACATAAAGAAACTAAATAATCAAGGTGACGTGTCACTGAGGTACTGCAGAATGTGAAATGGCGCCATCTTGTGTTTGTAACTCACACTTTTGTTTCTTGTGGACATTTAAAAGAAACATCTCCTTTTAAAATAAGTTCAGGCAATCAAGTGTCTTTCTAATCAGTCCAGTATATAGCGCCTTTTTATGTTCTTATACTCATGTTCAGGTGCAGCATGCTGATGTGATTAGAGGTCCAAACTTCCGGCTTCACAAATCCTAGTAAATGTGTGAAATTCACACATGACATTAACGTTGGAGGGATGGTAGACACTGAGGAGGCAACAGAGAGAATTCACAGAGACCTGGACAACCTTCAGAACTGGGCAATCACCTAGAAAATGGAAGTGAATGTTGAAATGTGCTACATGTGAGAAAAATTAACATCAGTCAAACATACAAGATGGAGACACTGAGTTACAGGAGCAGAACTCTCAAGAGCATTTTGGGGCTTATGTTGACTCAAGTAAGCAATGTACAGTACAGAAGTAATTAATAAGGCAAATTAAATGTTAGGTTACATTATTACAACTGTTGAATTTAAATCAAGAGGTGTTCTGCCCAAACTATGTAATGCATAGCTGAGACCACAGGAGTGTTGTGTGCAGTTCTGATCACTACAGTACAAGAAAGACAGAGCAGCACTTGAAGCTGAGGAGAGGAGAGCAGCCAAGTTGATCATGGGACTGAAGGACATGTCCTACTGTGACAGATTCAGAGAATTCAACCTGTTTAGTCTCAAGCAGGGGAGACTGTGTGGGGACCTGATCCAGGTATTTAAAATACTCAAAGGCACTCGTAAAAGAGAATCAGAAACAGTGGAAATGAAGGGGAAGTGAATTTTAAATGGAGGCCAGGAAGACATTTTATACGCAAAGAATTGAGTGACTCTGGAACAAATAATGAAGACAATGAATTGAAGCAGAAATCCTGACAACCTTTAAGAAGAACCTGGATGAGATGTTTGGACAGTTTTGCCATTACAGTAATCCCTCCTCGATCGCGGGGGTTGCGTTCCAGAACCCCCTGCGATAGATGAAAATCCGCGAAGTAGAAACCATATGTTTGTTTGGTTATTTTTATATATTTTAAACCCTTATAAACTCTCCCACACTGTTAACATTATTAGAGCCCTCTAGACATGAAATAACACCCTTTAGTCAAAAGTTTAAACTGTGCTCCATGACAAGACAGAGATCTTCTTTCTTCTTTCTCACAATTAAAAGAATGCAAATATATCTTCTCTTCAAAGGAGTGCCTGCATCAGGAGCAGAGAATTTCAGAGTGAGAGAGAGCGCTCGCAAAGAAAAGCAAACAATCAAAAAATCAATACGTGTGCTTTTGTGCTTTTAAATATGCCGAAGCACCGCGATAAAGCGGCATTTCTTAGAGGAGCGTCCGTATCCACTAGGCAAACAGCCTCTGTGCAAAAAGCCCCTCTGCTCACACCCCCTCCGTCAGGCGCAGAGAATGTCAGAGAGGGTGAGATAGAGGCAGAGACAAGCAAACAATCAAGCACCGCGCGGGATGCATATCTTATATCATTGAGGAGTTTTAGTTAATATGTAATACATGCTCTGATTGGGTAGTTTCTAAGACATCCGCCAATAGCGTCCCTTGTATGAAATCAACTGGGCAAACAAACTAAGGAAGCATGTACCATAAATTAAAAGACCCATTGTCCGCAGAAATCCGCGAACCAGCGAAAAATCCGTGATATATATTTAGATATGCTTACATTTAAAATCCGCGATAGAGTGAATCCGCGAAAGTCGAAGCGCGATATAGCAAGGGATTACTATATCCTGTTTTCGTCAGCAGCTTCCAGTGTGTCCAGAGTTCACCCTCTGATAGAGCAGGCTTTCTTAATAAGTTTGTTCAGACCTCGTGCTTCTTTTGGCCTCAGGCTGCTATCCCAGGAGATTGCAGTGTTGAACACCACAATGGCTACTATGGACCTGAGTCTCCTCAGCAAGTCCAGTCTTCTCTGGCCTTTGTTGTTCAGAGCCTCTGTGTGGTCAGACCAGTCTAATTTGTTGTTTATGAGGACCCCAAGGTCTTTGTAGCTGTGCACCACATCTTTGTCCTTCCCCTGAATGGTAAAATGGGGGAGTGTGTGGGTCGGGGAGAGCAAGTTACAATTGATCTCTGCTTTTTACCTTTACAATTGTAAGGGCCAACATAATGACAAGCTCTTGGGCCATGCTACTCGGTAATTACAATATGAAATCAGTGTTAAAAATGAATCTTGAAAAGACACTTCTTTTACTTAAGATTAGAAAATTTTCCCAAACATTCAGTAGCAGTGTCTCTCTGACCAGCCATTGAACTTTCTAAGCTGGAATGTCAAAGGCCTCAATCATGATCTAAAGAGTAAAAAAAAAAATGATTCTCCTAATTCACAGGCCTCAAGGCTAACACAACATTTCTACGGGAGATTTGATTAATAAGTACGGACCAGTTTCGACTGCAAAGAGACTAGATTGCATAAATTTTTCACTCCAGCTATACCAAAAAAAAAAAAAAAAAAAACAGAGGTGTGAGAATTTTAATAAATAAAGCAATTAAATATGTAGTATCAGATGTAGTACCTGATCTTGAAGGGTGCTATGTCATGGCGATGGGTAATTTATTCAATTTAATGTAATTTTGATGATACCTATCACCCACATTAGATGTGTATTAAGAAATATATCCAAGACATATTGGCAACCATTCCCAATATGAGCACTCAGAAAATTATAATGGCTGGAGATTTTATTGTGTATTAATTCCAAACCAGGATAGATCTTCAACTATATTGATGATAACGTTCTCTTTGTCATTACATTTCCAATCAATAGCAGAATTATACTTTTGTAAGCACTGAAATCTAATATAATGTGTGAAAATTAACAAACAGAAGGTGCTTCAGGTATATAGCTCCTTGTAGGGCAGCATTGGTGTGGAGCTCAGATTGTGTTTCAGTTCAAATGACATCATCAGCCTACTGTTCAGTTACACACCTGAGCTTCCAGCTCTACTTGTAGTCATCATGTCACTTATTGAGACCCCCAATGGTCTGTCTGTCTGTCTGTCCTCACTTCTCTCTCTTTATCTCCACAGCCTGTCACATTGTGGTCTGACCTACACATGCTGCTCAGCTCTCTCCTCAGCTCTTGCTGCTCCACACTCACGACTGAATGAACTGAACCTGATAGGCAACAACAACATGGAGGACTCAGGTGTGAATCAGCTGTGTGAGGGACTGAGGTGTGAAAACTGCAAATTAGAGAAACTCAAGTAAGTGAACAACAAGGGTGTGTGTGCGTGTGTGTGTGTATGTGTGTGTTTGTTGAATTTTATTTCTTCTGAATTTATAGCTCTTTATGTTCCACACCCACCATATAAACATTGTGCACGTGAGCAGACAGATGGACGTGACGAGGGCAAAGCTGCAGATTTCTCTTTAATTGTTAAATGCAGCATTGTAACCCTGATCACCTCGCCCACAGTGGTCTCTTTTATCTTCTCGTTTCCTTTCTGTTCAGCCTGTTGTTCTTTTCCTTATCCCAGAATCCCACATTGTCCATTCTTTATTTTGGTCTTGACCTTGTCCACATCCTCTTGTTATGAACTACAGAGTCCCAAGCACGTAAGTCCCAATTAATACAAATCAAAAAGTCCACAAGAGGGGGGTAACCATCAAACCAGACTGGTCACTAAAAAGAGCAATGGAGAATCTTTATAAATGCAAAGGTTCATTTTCACAAAAAATGCTATAATGCACAAAATAAACTTCAAACAGCACAAGAGGAGTTGATTGGAACCACAAAGGGAATCCAAGGCCAACGATGTTCCAATACACAAAACCCAAGAATGGGAAAAAAACAATCAAAACTCCAGTAATGAGCAAAATCACAAAAACAGTCACAAATGAAACTAAATTCATTACAGCACAAGTGCATTCACAATGAACCATAGGAGACTGTAGGTTTTTCTCAGTCTTCTGCCTTGATTGTGATGGGCAGGTAGCCCTACATCTTGAAGGACCACCTACAAAGCACATGGAGCCTAGCAAACAATATTTAAACATAAAAAAACTAAATAATCAAAAATAAAAACATAAAAAAATTAACAAAGAAAGAAAAAAAGTGACCTTTGAATCCCAGTCAGGAGAAGAACCCTGGCTGATAAAAATGACAATGGGAAAGGTCACAGGAGGAGAGTCAAAAGGATTAGAATTTCAGAGTGTGGACAGTAAGGTGAGGCACATGAGGTGACCACAGGTAGACAGACAGCTCTGCAGGTGTCCATCATTACTGGCGAGTCTTCTGTGAAGGTCAATTTCTATCAAAAATGGTCAGTAAAACAAGACATAAGCTGGATATCTGTAGAGGAGGTGCACTGAAATAGTCAGTGGGCTTAGTGAACAATAGGCAACACACATTACGTGACATGTCCAGAGACACTGAGAGGAATTCTGGGAAGGTGACGTGTCACTGAGGTACTGCAGAGTGTGAAGTGGCGCCCTCTTGTGTTTGTAACTCACACTTGCGTTGCTTGTGGGCATTTAAAAGAAACATCTCCTCGTAAAACAAGTGCAGGCTATCAAGTGACTTTCTAATCAGTCCAGTATATAGCGTCTTTTATGTTTAGCTACACATGTTCAGCTGCAGCTTGCTGATGTGATGAACGGTCCAAACCCCCGGCCTCACAAATCCTTCTTTTGTTATTTCAATCCACACATCTCAGTTCTTCAATGTCAGCAGACAATCAAATGGCTGACTAGAGATGTGAATATTCTGGGTGTCACTACACGGCCTTTAAGGACTCCTGTCACACTCGCCCTGTGTCCCCTGTCACTCTGGTCACTTCATCGTAATTCTTAATAAAGCATTGGCTTTTCTATTTTTATAAACTAAGTGACAGGTAATCCAGAAATCAAATTTGCTGAAGAATATTGTCCATCTAAATTCTCTTCTGTTTAATTGTTTAGCATTTTTAAATCCTCTAAGTTTTTATGATCAGTGTGTATAATAAAAGGACACACAGCTCCTTCACACCAGTGGTGACACTCCTTAAGGGACAACGTCATGGTCAACAGTTTGTGATTTACTACATTAGAATTATTTTCAATTTTCATTAAAAATATGCCAGAGTTGAACATGACTTGTGTCTGAATGCTATGTGACAGAATCCCACGCACTTCTATATCAGATGTTTCTTTCACCAGTGAATTATAGCGACATGTCAGGATGGCTCATCACAGGAAGTCACAGAAGTCAAAGGCTTCTTCAGCTTCAGGATTTAACACAAATGTCAAGGAGTTGGGTTGTTGGCTCACACAAAGGACAAATAAAAAAGAAAAACATTGCATATTCATATTATTAATGCCCTCCAGTATACAAGATAAAGTCTACAGAATAGCAATTTCACCACAGCTATAACCAGTTTGAACCCCCAAGTCTGTCTTGTCCAGTTAACAGGCAGCTTTTATGGCTGAGCTCACGCTAGCTTTTCAATAGTTGGGCTCGTAAGAATCCGCCACAATATCTTGTATGTATGTAGCAGCTTTAAAATGGTTGCTGATGATTTGAAAAGAGACAGACACACCAATATCTGGATTCTGACATTTATTCTGGAACAACGTCATCCAACTAAAAGACAAGCAGTATGGGGCACAGTCAACACACGCTTCGACAGGCTCTCTCTCAGTCTCCTGGAACAGTGTCATCCAGGTTTTTATAT
>JANRMT010062791.1:200284344-200303157 GCA_026402145.1 Polypterus bichir lapradei
GTGGGGGAGCAGAGCAGCCCTGGAGTGTTGGTGGTGAATTGGCGGAGCGTACTTTACACCTGCAGACACGTGTGGTTCAGCCAGTGTCCTCATTAGTGTTCTGGGGTCTGTAATTAGACACTTGCACCCCAGTTAATTTAAAAAAAAAGTTTAAAATGAGAAAAATCAAAAAATGGAAACAGAGGTTAAATGAGAAATAAAGTAAATACAGAATTGTGGCTGAGCTGAAGGAGTGGAGAGGAAGTCAGGAAGTGGCCATGAGAGGAGTGAGCACACAGCACTCAAGGGGCAAGAGGGAAACCTATTGTGTGCCCAATAGCACTGAGTGGACTTCTGCTGAAGGCTGAGGGATAGCGACAGGAGAAAGGGGAACAATTCACAAGGTACCCTGCAGAAGGCCACGGGATGTTGTTGGGAACATAAGAAGAGTTTGGGGTCCTCAGTGGTGACCTGCAAAGGCAATAGCCGATGTGAAGGATGACTGCTCTTGCTGAGGAGAACTTAAATGGTAAACAAAGGAGATGTCAGCATTAGAAGATGGCACAAAAGCTGCTGTTGTTTTTAATGGACTTATCCTCCAGTGATGTTTCCCTCATTTTAATTTATGGATTATATATTGACGGTTTACTGTGATTTTAACCGCCACCAAAGAACACTGTTTGTATCAGGAATATTTATTTATTTATTGAAGAGGCCCTGCACTTTATTTCGGTTTGAACACTTTGTTTTGTTTTATAATATAACTAAGCACTTAGCCATTGTCACAGGCGGCTGGGGGTGGAGCCCAGCCGGGACGCCCAAGGGGACCGGAGGAGGGCTGGTGCCTCCTCCCAACCACGAGGGGGCGACCGCCCTGGTTTTATTGGTGGCCTCGGGTAGGGGGCTTGGAAGGGGCCCGCCAGGCGGCGCCCCGGTGCCTGAAGAACCCTGGAGCCCAGCACTTCCGCCACACCAGGAAGTGCTGGGGGGAAGAAGAATGGGGACACCTGGAGGGCCTCCGGGTGCGCAACTGGCACTTCCGCCACACGGGGGCGTGTCCAAGGAGGAGTGCCGGGAAGCAGCTGAAGCCCATCCGGGGTGGTATAAAAGGGGCCGCCTCCCTGCATTCGAGAGCGGAAGTCGGATGGAAGAGGACGGAGCTGGAGAGAGGACTGGAGGCGGCCAGAAGACAGGCATTTGGGACTGTGAAAGGCCCGGACTTTGGGGGATTGGTGCTGGAGGCACTGGGACGTGCACTAAAGTTTGTATATATTGTATTTTGCTGCAGCTTATGCACTTCCTTCTTCCTGTAGGACTCCTTAGCCTCCATTAGTTGAACCTTAAGTTCCTTCTGTACATTCCTCAGCTCTGCCTGCTCTTTGTTTTTAAAAGTTCTGTTCTTCTTGTAAGAAAGTCCTTAACATCACTGGTAACCCAGGGCTTATTATTAGCCCTTGGGCACCTTAGCAAAGCAATTTATAGTTTTAACAGGAGTAATAGTGTTGCCCATACTGAAGTTCAAGTACTCTGTCACTCAGTTTGTAATCCTCTTAATATCTTCTCCATGTTGTTCCTTCAGAACACTCCAATCGTTGATTCAACACAGTCCCTAAGAGCATTTTTATCTTCAGCAGACCATTTTCTGAAGGAGCGTTTAGTTGTGGGTTGTCTTTGAATCTGAGGCTTGTACTGAGGCTGTAGGTACACCACATTGGGGTCAGATTTACCCATGGGCAGAGGGGAGTCGCATTGGTAAGCATCTCTCACGTTTGCATGCAGAAGGTCAATTGTCCTGTTCTTTCTGGTGGTACAATCAACATACTCAAAGAAGGAAGTCAGAGTTAAGTCCAGTGTCGTATGATTGAAATCACCAGAAATGGCAATGAAATATTCAGGGTGTTGCATCTGAAGTCTCACAGTGATTAAGAGAATGACGTTACATGGCGGATGACATAAACAATGACTACGATAGCATGAGAAAACTCCCTGGGCATGTAGTATGTATGAACACCCACCGTTTACAATTTAATGTCCCAACAGCAGATTGTTTTCTTAACTGTTACATGTCCTTGGTTACTCCATATGATGTTAATAAATATTACAAGTCCCCCACCTTTGCTTTTGCCACACCATTTAGCGTCCCTGTCTTCTCCTATTGATTGTGACCCCAGAACATTCAAACTCGCATCAGGAATGTTGTTGGTTAGCCGCGTCTCCGTGAGACACCACAAACTCAGTGGGAAATTTGGCAATAGAGACAATCATCAAGTCCAAGTTCAAGGTACGGCCTTTCAGAAACTGACTTGGAACAGGCAGACGAAAGCACAGACTTCCCAGGACCCCGCTCCTCTGCATCGTGTCCAGTCAAGAGCGAAAATGGGAGCGAATATGCAAATGATGCAGAAGAAATAATATTACAATCGAAGGTCTACCTGAGAATCGTGAAAGTCCAAACCCAGTGAAATTCATAGCGGAACTATACTCAAAAATAATTGGAGAGGATTTTAAATCAGACACCGAGATAGAAGCAGCTTATCGCATACAGGGATCAAACACTTCTAAACGTAGGACTCTTGTGTTCTTCAAGAGATTACAATCTAAATTTAATGTAATGTCACTTCTCAGACAGAAACAAGAGAATATATTTGAAAATAACCACATTCATATTTTCCCTGATTTCTCACCCTCAACAGCTACTAAACTTGCCGCTTTTTACAACATTAAACAGCGCTTACGGAAAGCCGATATCAGATACAGCCTCTTGTATCCTGCCAAACTGAAAGTGGATATTCAAGATAAGCATCACACCTTCACCACTACGGAGGAAACAGAAAAGGAGTTAAGAAAGCTGATCCTGACGTTTTTTTGAAATACGATCGTGATTTGCATCCTGTCATGGCATGGCAAGAAGATATTACCTGCTGTCTGATCCACTTGCAACGATACGGGTACCATAATTATACATCCTTTTCCCTTCTCTGCCACTTTCTGTTTATGTTTTAATTACAATTATACACGTATATGTGTATGTGTGGAAGAAATTAAATTAGTAACATTTTTCTTTTTTTTTTTTTTTATACTATTCTAAAAGAGACTGTTTAACATCATACCCTTGGTTTCTTACTATTTCAAGACTGCTAAAGATTATATTTTATGCTTATAGTATTTAAACTGTATTGGCAATAGATATCTCAGTTTTATTCCTCATACACCGCTGCAGGGGGCTTCTTATGTTTTGGAAGTGCTTTGTCTCTAGGTATGTCAGAGGACTGGGACTTTGTGAAGTGAGGTCTAGTCCAGGAGTGGGCAAAGTCATTCCTGGAGGGCCACAGTGGCTGCAGGTTTTTGTTCCAACCCAATTGCTTAATTAGAAGCACTTATTAATCTAAAAACACTTCTGCTTCATTTCCCTCATTAAGATTTTGAACCCTTATTGCTTATTTAAGTCTTAAACAGCTGCATTCTTGCTTTTTAATTGCTTCTTATTAGCCAAAAGATGCAAATGACAAATGAAACCAGCAGTTATCCATTTTGCTTGTTCCCCTTTACACCTGTGTGTATTTATCGTGCACTATTTGGTTTAATTAAATGCTTGGAAGGAAAGAGAAGAAAAAAAAGTGAAGGGTTGAGAATTACCCATTCGTTTTACACTTCAAAATATTTGGATGATATCCTTAGAATGGAAAAAAAATCTAGGATATGAGAATGACTTGACATAGCAGAGTTAAAGCACTGACAAGCCATGAAATTGTATTATTGGCAAGGATTGTTTTCTAATTAAGTAACTGGGTTGAAACAAAAACCCACAGCCACTGCGGCCCTCCAGGAATGACTTTGCCCACCCCTGGTCTAGTCTAATGTGGGGAGGCCAAATGGGGTCGGGGGGGCTGGGCGGAGGCTATTGGGAAGAGAAAGAGAGCAATCTATTTTGAATCTATCCTTTTAATCCTTATAATTGCAAGAGCTAATGTAACAATAGGCTTCATGGCAATAACTCCCGGAAAAATGGGAAATTAAGGTCAAAGCTATCTTATGTAATAATGTACTATCTTAAATTAAGACTACAAAATGTCAGCAAAAGTTCAGAAGTAATATCTTCATGACCAAACAGTTAATTTTATGAGGTGGAATGTTAAAGGTCTCAATCATGAATTACAGAGAAAGAAAGTTATTATCAAACCTAACAGGTCTAAAGGCTAAAATAATATTTTTACAGGAGACTCACTTATTAAGCAAAGATCACTTCCAGCTGCACAGAGATTGGACTGGCCAAACATTCCATTCCAGCCTTATAAAGAAAACAACAGGTGTAGGAATTCTTATAAATAGAACAATCTCATTTGTAGTATCAGATGTAGTATCTGATCCTGAAAGGTGATATGTTATCATCATGGGTAATTTATTTAGCCGTAAAGTGATTTTGATAAATATCTACGCACCCAAAGTAAATGATAGGGACAACATCCAAAATGTATTTGCACCCATTCCCAATTAGAACACTCATAACTTTATAATTGCTGGGGACTTTAATTGTGTTTTAAATCCAGACTTAGATAGATCTCCTGTCATGGGGTGAGGACATTTAACATTGCAAAGACAATCACACAGTTTGTAACTGACCACAACTTATCAGACCCCTGGAGATTTCTAAACCCAAACTCAAGAACATATTCGTTGTACTCACCAGTGCATCATTGCTACTCAAGAATTGATTATTTCTTTATAGATAATAATTTCTTGCCTACAATTAAATCTTGCAAGTACAACGCTATTGTTATTTCCAACCATGCCTCTTTGATCTTGGAGCTAAAATCATTATGCCCCACATACTCATCTTGCAGATGGCATCTTAACCCACTTTTTTCAGCAGACGAGAACTGTACAGAAATTATATACAAACAAATCATTTTTTTCTAAAGACAAATACATCCTCAGAGGTCTTGGCAGGAATACTCTGGGAAACCCTGAAGGCCTTCTTAAGAGGACAGATTATCTCATATCTTTCCCACAGAAATAAATTGGAAACCAAGCAGGTATCGAAGCTAACCAGCGAAATTACTAAAATAGATCAAGAACATGCTAGGTGTCCAAGTGAGGCTCTGCATAGGAAAAGGTAGGTTCTGCATTCAGAGCTTATCCTCTTAACAACTAAAGAAACTGAACAACTCATTTTTAAATCAAGACATCATTACTATGAACACGGAGAGAAAGCTAATAAGCTCTTAGCTTAACAAATCCACAAGCAAGAAGTTCATAATGCAATCCCATAAAAATATAATGCACACATTTAGAGACTATTATAAATCCTTATATTCTACTGAGTTTAAAGAAAACAGCACACAATCTAATACATTTCTGCATGCATTACAGATACCACAAATAGATACCCTTAGTGCAGAGGAATTGGATAAACCTCTGTCAGTATCAGAATTACTAGATGCTATAAAGTCACTTCAGAGTGGGAAAGCAGCAGGCCCTGATGATAAGATACTCCCCAAAGTCTTAGCTAGAAGAATGAAGAAAGTGCTGCCTTCGGTAATATCACAAGATCAAACTGGATTTATTAAAGGCTGACACTTCTCTTCCAATCTTTGATGCCTGTTTAATGTAATATATTCACCTACAAAGTCAAACATCCCAGAGATATTATAATCATTGGATGCAGAAAAAGCATTTGATATGGTTGAATGGAACTACCTTTTCACTAAATTGTAGAAATTTGGGTTTGACCCGAACATTTGTGCATGGATCAAATTACTGTATAACAATCCAGAAGCTTCAGTTTGTATTAACAATACTAATTCAGACTACTTTAAACTAGAACGTAGTACCAGACAAGGATGCCCCCTGTCACCACTACTTTTTGCAATTGCCTTTCAGCCACTGGCAGTTCACTGTTGAAAAGCTTATGAGATAAAGGGGATTATCAGAGAAGGACTTGAACAGAAAATTTCTCTATATGCAGATGATATGGTACTGTATATATCAGATCCACAAAATACTGTGCCTGCAGTCTTAACAGCACTAACAGAATTTCAAAAGATTTAATATGACTAAAAGTGTTCTCTTTCCAGTGAATTCTCAAGCATACAATACTAGATTGGACACCTTCCCTTTTTTCGTCGCAGATCAGTTTAAACACCTAGGGATAAATATCACAAGTAAACATAAAGCTCTTTATCAACAAAATTAAGCAAGACTTGCATAGATGGTCAAACCTTTATCTCACTTTAGTTGGAAGAATTAACGTTGTTAAGATGAAAATCCTTCCTAAGCTTCTCTTTTTATTTCAAATCATTCCAATATACATCAATAAATCCTTTTTTAAGCAATTAGATTCAACCATAACCTCATTTATTTTGAATTTAAAACAGCCACAAATCCAAAGAGTGACCCTAACAAAGACATAAGACAGAAGGTTGCATGGCTCTACCTATTTCAGTTTTATTACTGGGCAGCAAACATGCAAGCTATTAAAACCTGGACATGGATACAAATAGATGAACATACGCAGGCTTGGTCCGCAATAGAAATAAAATCCTGCAGTACTTCTTTATATTCCCTGCTTTCTGTCCTAATAAATGTAAGTTATCGCCAATATACTAACAACCCAATTGTGCTTCACTCACTCAGAATATGGAAGAATATAGGAAGTGTTTTAAGATGGAGAATCTTTTATCTGTGGCACCTCTGCACGAGAATGACCTTTTTCCACCCTCTCAAACAAAGATAGATAGATAGATACTTTATTTATCCCAAACATATGCAGTTTTTAATGTATGGAAATCATTTGGAATTAAATCACTTAGAGATCTGTACATAGACAATGTCTTTGCATCCTATGAACAATTACACTCCAAATTTAACTTTCCAGCAACACATTTCTTTCACTATCTTCATATTAGAAACTTTGTTAAATGGAACCTGCTCCATTTTCCTCATCTCCCACCTACCTCGGGGTTTGGTTTGTTTTCAATCCTATTTGTGTAAAAAATAATCTATTTGTATGGAATGATTACAATAAAATTAATAAAAAAGGTAAATATTACATGCAAACACACACTTCTAACATATTAATATGTAAAGAGAAATAATTTAATATAAGTACAAATAAAAATAATACAACTAAAAAGAATATATAAAGTATATATGTTTGGGTCCCTGGAGCTTGAACTTTTATATAGGCCTCTTCACAATCTTCTTCTTCTTAGCAATCTTCTTCTTCTTGTTAGGGGTTGCCACAGCAGATCATCTTCTTCCATATCTTTCTGTCCTCTGTATCTTGTTCTGTTACACCTATCACCTGCATTTCCTCTCTCACCACATCCATAAACCTTCTCTTAGGCCTTCCTCTTTTTCTCTTGCCAGCCAGCTCTATCATTAGAATCCTTCTCCCAATATACTCAGCATCTCTCCTCTGCACACGTCCAAACCAACACAATCTCGGCTCTCTGACTTTGTCTTCCAACTGTCCAACTTGAACTGTCCCTCTAACGTCCTCATTTCTAATCCTATCCATCCTCATCACACCCAATGCAAATCTTAGCATCTTTAACTCCACCTTGCCACCTCCAACTCTGTCTCCTGCTTTCTGGTCAGTGCCACCATCTCCAACCCATATAACATAGCTGGTCTCACTACCATCCTGTAGACCTTCCCTTTCACTCTTGCTGATACCCGTCTGTCACAAATTACTCCTGAAACTCTTCTCCACCCTGCTAGCACTCTGTTTTTCACCTCTCTTCCACAATCCCCATTACTCTGTACTGTTGATCTGAAGTATTTAAACTCATCCACCTTCGCCAGCTCTACTCCCTGCATCCTCACCATTCCACTGACCTCCCTCTCATTCACACACATGTATTCTGTCTTGTTCCTACTGACCTTCATTCCTCTCCTCTCTAGAGCATATCTCCACCTCTCCAGGGTCTCTTCAACCTGCTCTGTACTATTGCTACAGATCAGAATGTCATCAGCAAACATCATAGTCCATGGGGACTCCTGTCTAATCTTGTCAGTCAACCTGTTCATCACCATTGCAAATAAGAAAGGGCTCAGAGCCGATCCCCGTTGTAATCCCACCTCCACATTGAATGCATCTGTCACTCCTACCGCAGACCTCAGCACTGTCATACTTCCCTCGTACATATCCTGTACAACTCTTATGTACTTCACTGCCACTCCCGACTTCCTCATACAATACCACAGCTACTCTCGAGGCCCACTGTCATTTACTTTCTCCAGGTCACAAAGATGCAATGCAACTCCTTCTGGCCTTCTCAAAACCTCTCCATCAACATCCTCAGAGCAAACATTGCATCTGTGGTGCTCTTTCCTGGCATGAAATGATCCTGCTCCTCACTAATCATCACCTCACTTCTTAACCAAGCTTCCACTACTCTTTCCCATAACTTCATGTTGTGGCTCATCAATTTTATCCCCCTGTAGTTACTACAGTCCTGCATATCCCCCTTATTCTTAAATATCGGCACCAGTACATTTCTTCTCCACTCCTCAGGCATCCTCTCACTTTCCAAGATTCCATTAAAAAAATATGGCTAAAAAACTCCACTGCCATCTCTCCTAAACATCTCCATGCTTCCACAGGTATGTCATCTAGACCAACACCCCTTCCATTTTTCATCCTCTTTATAGATGTCCTTACTTCCTCCTTGTTACTCCATTGCACTTTCTGATTCACTATCTCCACATCATCCAGCCTCTTCTCTCTCTCGTTCTCTTCATTCATCAGCCTTTCAAAGTACTCTTTCCCTCTGCTCAACACACTCTCCTCGCTTGTGATTACGTTTTTATCTTTATTACCCTAACCTGCTGCACATCTTTCCCAGCTCAGTCCCTCTCTGTAGCCCACCAGTCCTTTTCTCCCTCCTTAGTGTCCAGCCTTTCATACAACTCATTGTATGCCTTTTCTTTAGTCTTTGCCACCTCTCTCTTCACCTTGCACCTTATCTCCTTGTACTCTTGTCTACTTTCTGCATCTCTCTGACATCTCTCATCTCTTCTTTGTCATCCTCTTCGTCTGTATACTCTTCTGTACTTACCTATTCCAACACTAAGTTTCCTTTACCTCCTTCCTCTGTCCATATGTCATGCCCAGCATTCTACTTGCTGTCACCCTTATTACTTACTACTACCAACTATCTTGTAACTCTTCACTACCACCCAGTGCCTGTCTCACCTTCTCCCTAAACTCAACCTTGCAGTCTTCCTTTTTCAACTTCCACCATTTGATCCTTGACTCTGCCCTCACTCTCTTCCTCTTCTTAATCTCCAACGTCATCCTACAGACCACCATCCTATGCTGCTTAACTACACTTTCCCCTGCCACCACTTTGCAGTCTTCAATCTCCTTCAGATCAGCTCTTCTGCATATGATGTAATCTACCTGTTTGCATGTTCCTCCCTCTTCTTAAAATACGTATTCACCACAGCCATGTTCATCTTTTTGGCAAAATCCACTATCCTCTGACCTTCTTCATTCCTCTCCTTGACACCATACCTACCCATCACCTCCTCTTCTCCTCTGTTCCCTTCACCAACATGTCCATTGAAATCTGATCCAATCACCACTTTCTGTCCCTTGTGTACACTGTTCATCACTTCATCCAACTCACTCCAAAAATCTTCTCATCATCCATCGCATACCCAACTTGAGGGGCATATGCACTAACAACATTCATTATCACACCTCCTATTTCCAGCTTCATAATCATTACTCTGTCTGACACTCTTTTCACCTCCAAAACACTCTTGACATACTGTTCCTTCAGAAAAAACCCTACTCCATTTCTCCTCCCATCCACAACATGATAGAACAATTTGAATCCACCTCCGATCCACCTGGCCTTACTCCCCTTCCATTTAGTCTCTTGTTCACACAATATATCAACCTTCCTTCTCTCCATCATATCTGCTCACTCTCTTCCCTTACCAGTCATACCACCAACATTCAAAGTTCCTACCCTCAGTTCCACTCTCTTTACCTTCCTCCTCTCCTCCTCCCTCCGGACACATCTCCCCCCCTCTTCTCCTTCTTCTTCTTCAGCCAACAGTAGCCCAATTTCTGCCAGCACCCTGTTGGCTAACAGTACTGGTGGTGGTTGTTGTTAACCTGGGGTTTGACCGATCCGGTTTGGGAATTTTTATTGTTGTCCGCATATTGATTCAACAAAATTTTACACTGGATGTCCTTCCTGATGTAACCCTCCCCATTTATCTGGGCTTGGGACCAACACGAAGAAATATACCGGTTTGTGCATCCAGTGTTTCTAGTTTCCCCTTCACAATCAGCAACAACATTAATTTTAAGTAATATTTTGTTTTGAATGCCACTATTTAATTGTTATTATAATGTTTTAAACCCCCGTATCATACAGTACGTGTATCTGTGCCCTGAAGGTTAAACTTCATTATTTTCATAGTAGATCTGCCCCTGTATATAATACTAGCAAAATACCCGCTCTTCGCAGCGGCGAAGTACTGCCTTAAAATTTTTATTAAGAAGACAATTAAACCTTTTTAAAACTGAGGGAAAACATACCAATAATTATTTGTTAAGGATCTCTTTGTATGCCACGTTGTCAGTTCGGCCCTCCGGTTGTAATATGACCAAGCTGTGCGCTGAGCTTACTCTTGAACATGCAACATACAGTTGGCTATGTGAACAGTAATCTTGTTTCAAATCTCACAGCTTGGATTGCTGCTGTCATAATCGGTTTGAGTTTCATTGTTTGTTTCAATTACGACAGTATTTGTAGGACTTGTGTTGAAGAGACATTCGGCATCTGTCAAGTGTTGTAAGTATACAACCAGTTTCATTGATAACTTCACATCCAGCTTTTGAGAGTTTAAACATTTCTAAACATCAAAGTGTCCACTACTGAAATCGTTACCTGTGAATCTAAGATGTTTAAGAGGCATTGCCGGTTGTCCAAAGGTGTAAAATATTTGGCAATTTCGGTACACTTAAGCATTTCACTCTTCTAGTGGTCCTGTGTAGGATAATTATCTCCTGTACCGCCATCAGTCCACACCTTGAACCTGTCCCAGTCAATCAATACATAAGACACAATGTTCCTTTGGATAGCAAGAGTGAGCCTGATATGGCCGTGCAATATGTAACAAAGAGAATGGAAAAGGCAGGTGCCATCTCCGGGCATGGAAACCACTTGGTAAGTGACAGTTCTTTGATCGATGGTGATCACCTCGATAGATATGTTAATGGGGGTACGGTTTGAATGATAAAGGAAATGGTTATCTGAACAATGTAAAGTAAGTCTAAAATACCTACACAATAACTATAATCGTAATAAATGAACAATAAAACAGCGGAGAAGCCGTGGATTAAATAAAAAGGCTGTAGTTATCAGCAGGGAGACGTGAATACCGTGGCAAAGCAAGGAAGGGAATGTAGAGACTGGAGCGACAGACTGCCTTATATAGGCAGGCAGCCAACAACGTGGGAGGAGTTGGGATGGGGGACACAACGCTGCCTCACACGGTGACCGAGCTGCAGGCTATGGACGTATATATGTACGTAAGTAGGATTCCGTTAGCGTTGGGAACCCGCGTACCAAATTTCTTGAAGATGGGCCTATAAGTAACAAAGACCATTGAAAATTTCAATATGACGGCCGACAGTGGCATCATATCACCGAAATAAGTACCAAATTTCAGCCTTCTACCTACACGGGAAGTTGGAGAATTAGTGATGTTGAAAAGTTCAATATGGCAGCTGACAGTGGCGTCACACCACCGAAATAAGTACGAACATTGGTTTCGGTTAGCGCAGGGAAGCCGCCTACCAAATTTCGTGAAGATGGGGCCATGAATAAGAAAGTTCAACATGGCGGATGTTGTCAACTGTTATCGACCGTTATGACCGTTACGTGTAGAATTTCAAAATGAAACCTGCTTAACTTTTGTAAGTAAGCTGTAAGGAATGAGCCTGCCAAATTTTAGCCTTCTACCTACACGGGAAGTTGGAGAATTAGTGACGTTGTAAAGATCAATTTGGCGGCTGACAGTGGCGTCATACTACCGAAATAAGTATGTACATTGGTTTCGGTTAGCACAGGGGAGCCACCTACCAAACTTCGTTAAGATGGGGCCATGAATAAGAAAGTTCAACATGGCGGACATTGTGAAAATTAGTGACGTTGGAAAGTTCAATATGGCGACCGACAGTGGCGTCATACATCGAAATAAGTACATACGTCGGTTTCGGTAAGCGCAGGGAATTCGCCTACCAAATTTCGTGAAGATGGGGCAATGAATAAGAAAGTTCAACATGGCGGACATTGTTGACCGTTACGCGTAGAATTTCGAAATGAAACCTGCTTAACTTTTGTAAGTAAGCTGTAAGGAATGACCCTGCCAAATTTTAGCCTTCTACCTACACGGGAAGTTGGAGAATTAGTGATGTTTGTAAAATTCAATATGGCGGCCGACAGTGGCGTCATACCACCGAAATAAGTACGTATATCGGTGTTGGTTAGCGCAGGGAAGCCACCTACCAAATTTCGTGAAGATGGGGTCAGCCTTCTACCTACACGGGAAGTTTGAAAATTAGTGACGTTGGAAAGTTCAATATGGCGGCCGACAGTGGTGTCATACCATCGAAATAAGTACATACATCGGTTTCGGTTAGCGCAGGGAAGCCGCCTACCAAATTTCGTGAAGATGGTGCCATAAATAAGAAAGTTCAACATGGCGGACATTGTTGACCGTTATCGATCGTTATGACCGTTATGTGTAGAATTTCGAAATGAAACCTGCTTAACTTTTGTAAGTGAGCTGTAAGGAATAAGCCTGCCAAATTTCAGCCTTCTACCTACGCGGGAAGTTGGAGAATTAGTGGTGAGTGAGTGAGTGAGTCAGTGAGTGAGTCAGTCAGTCAGTGAGGGCTTTGCCTTTTATTAGTATAGATAAATGAATTATCAAAACCAAATACATAGAAATATAAAGAAATAATAAAACATGGAAGGAAGAAAACAATTTTGAAATGATGATGAAGACAACTAATAATAGGTAAAAGGATACAGTTATAATAAACTATAAACAAAGTGATAGACAAATGCAGAATTAAACAGATATAATTGACACAATTAAGGACAATACATGTAATTCAAACAGACAATACTGGTCTACTTATATGGTGACTGGAGGACAGACCTGCACAAGTGGCTTTATAATGTTTGAGCACCAACTGTGGATCCCCATTTAATGAAGTGAGATGAAACAAAACTGGACACGATGGCCCCAAAAACAACTTTTCACCCAAATAGACAAATTCACTTTGCAGTTGTGTCAACACGATGGCACTTGCTTCATGTTGAGTTTCCGGGTCCAACAGCAGACTCCATCTTCTCGGGGGCTGGCAGCTTTTTAAGAACCCCACCCAGAAAGACAGGGATAGCTCTGGGCACTGCGGCTGAGTCAGTCCCCCTCATTTGGTTTCTTCTCAGAACTGCAGGTGGATAAGAAGAGACAGTCAGCGTGAGCGCCCCCTCTCGTCTCAGAGTGGTATCACTTACCTCAGCAGAGACAGGAAGGTAATCTCCAGGTGGGCATGCATGACAATACAAATAACTGGCCTGCTAATTTGTTTACATTGTTGCATTCAGCGGCACTTTGAGAATTGTTTCTCATTACTTCTGTATTTGCACTTCATTTTTGTTCATTCTTGTCTTAAATATTGTTGTTGTATCAACTGTTATTTCTAGAGCATATTTTCATACTAATGAAGTAGCTGAAAGAGCTTTACAGGATGAAGAAAGAGGAAGAAAAAGACAAAATATAAAAATAAAATTAGGCAATACTAATTAACACAGAATAAAAGTAAGGTCTGATGGCCAGGGAGGACAGAACAAACAAAAAACAACTCCAGATGGCTGGAGAAGAAAAATAAAATCTGCAGGGGTTCTGAGGCCACGAGACCACCAAGCTCCCTCTTGGCATTCTACATAACATCAATGATCTCAAGCAGTCCTCAGGTATCCAGAATTAGATAATGACGGTCATGTGGACCTCAGGCCTTCAGTCCATCAATGTAGGGACATCACAGTGCTTTGATCAGGTGGTAGTGGCACAGATCACCACCACAGAAAACTGGAAAGAGAACAGAAGAGAAAGTAGGGATTAGTACGGATTGTGGAGCCACCATGAATGACAATGATAATTCAATGTACAGTAATCCCTCCTCGATCGCGGGGGTTGCATTCCAGAACCCGCGATAGGTGAAAATCCGCGAAGTAGAAACCGTATGTTTGTATGGTTATTTTTATATATTTTAAGCCCTTATAAACTCTCCCACACTGTTTATAAATATTCCCCGCAGAGTTATACAGCATAATCCCTTTGTATTCTCTTAGATAATAGGTAAGATTCATTGAAATTATGTATATAAACACACTGTTTATATACAGTAAAACCTAAATATTATTTTAAAGATATCGAGTGTCTCCGATATCCCATATGTTACAGCCATTACGATAGACAGGCCACCAGAAATAAATACGTACAATGCAAGAAAAATAGTATACTGTAAATGTGTGTACAGTGACACTAAACGTACGTACATGTACTAAGCACTGTAAGAAGAAAATTAATTATGGTTACTCACCAACAATGACACAATGACTTGTCCGATAACAATGAGTTTAATTTTACTGCACAACAAAGGAGAGCGTTACAGCCCTTGTAAAGGAGCCACTTCAGGCGATTGTGTAGCACTGCCGTTGTTCTTCTTCTGGCAGTCTTCAATCCAAATCCCTAAAGCAGATTCCATCCAGACTACTGCCTTATTACATCCACTTACAACTCGTTTTGCACCGTGGTTAAAAGGACACTATGGCCGTAGATCTTATATTCCTTTCCTACTTTTTAAATAAAAAGAATCGTAGCCTTCAACAAATCCAAAACGTTTACCTTTTCGGCAATCATTAACATCTTCTTCTTGCGCTTGGGCATGGCCCCTGAAGCAGTAGCAGATCGTTTTGGAGCCATAATGAAGGGCTTGACTATGCACAAAGATAAACACTAAAGAGCACAACTCTTTACACAGCGAAGCACGTTGATGCTGAATGAGCGAGACGAGACTTCCTGGTTAACACTGCATTCAGCAGGCAGGAACTCAACTGCGTGCTCTGATTGGTTAGCTTCTCAGTCAGGAGAACTTAACTGCGTGCTCTGATTGGTTAGCTTCTCAGCCATCCGCCAATAGCGTCCCTTGTATGAAATCAACTGGGCAAACCAACTGAGGAAGCATGTACAGGAAGTAAAAAGACACATTGTCCGCAGAACCCGCGAAGCAGCGAAAAATCCGCGTTATATATTTAGTTATGCTTTCATATAAAATCCGCGATAGAGTGAAGCCGCGAAAGTCGAAGCGCAATATAGCGAGGGATTACTGTATAGACATAATATCAGGATTAAATTAAAATGAAGCTATGAAAAAGCCTTGCTAAAATAAGTGAGTTTTTAGAAGTTTTTTTAAAGTGCTCCACTGTATTAGACTGGTGAATTTCTGTCAGTCAGCTATTCCAGATTTTAGGTGACTAACAGCAGAAGGCCGCCTCAGCACTTCTTTTAAGTTTAGCTCTAAGCAGACACTTATTTGAAGATCTAAGGTTAGGATTTGAAGTGTAAGGTGTCAGACATTCTGAAATATAAGATGGAGCGAGATTATTTAAGGCTTTGTAAACCTCAGCAGTGTTTTAAAGTCAATTCTAAATGGCACAGGTAACCAGTGTAGTGACATCAAAACTGGTGTAATGTGCTCAGATGTTCTTTTTCTAGTTAAGATTCTGGCCGCTCCATTCTGTACTCGTTGCAATCGACTGATGTCTTTTTTGGGTGGTCCTGAGAGGAGTGCGTTACAGTAATCTAGTCGACTGAAAACAAAAGCGTGAACTAATTTCTCAGCATCTCACAATGTTATACGAGGTCTAACTTTTGTTATATTTCATAAGTTTAAAAATGCTGTCTTAGTATTCTGATTAATATGTGATTTAAAATTTAAGTCAGAGTCAATAATTACACCTAAATTCTTTACCTCCGCTTTGACTTTTAATCCTAATGAATCAAGTTTATTTCTAATGTCCATTTTCACCAATCACTAAGATTTCTGATTTCTCCTTATTCAGAATAGAAAATTACTACTCATCTATTAAGAAACACAAATAAGACATTGGGGCAGGGAACCAATACAGTCTGGGAAGACCCCCATATCTAATGAGTGTACTATGTCAAGAATACTCTCAGTTAACAAATCAGATACTTCTTTGAAAAAACTTGTTGGTATTGGGTCAAGTATGCAGGAGGAGGGTCTCAGTTGAGAAATTATTTTATATAAATCATTTAAATCTATCTTGGTGAAAGAATTTAATTTGTTTATAATGGAGTACCGGGGTTTAAGAGAATCAGTATTAGGGAAGTGTACTATATTATTTATCATATCATTTATTTTGTAATTAAAAAATACAGCAAAAACCTCACAAGTTTCACTGGACGTTTTCTGGAGACATTCCATTGAGTGATCTGAGTTTAGCAGACGATCAGTTGTAGAGAATAAGACTCTGGGATTACTAGCATTGTTATTTATAATCTTAGAGAAATAGCAGCACCTCCCAAGACGGACTATGTTGTTGTAGTAGTAGATAGTTTGGAGATATAATAAATAAATGTAATAAATGATTCCTGTAAATTTAACAAAATATAATGTAAATTTGGTGTAAAACACATTATGACTTTTTTGGGACTTGAAATTTAAGACTTGACTCAAAACCTGCCTGACTTAACTCAGGACTTGGGTGTGAAGAGGAGAAGAAAAAGGAGAAGAACTGAGAACTGGAAATAAATAGAAGGAGAGCAGTGATAGGGCGTCACCACCAGAGGGCAGAGCCGAGCAGATCAGAGGACTTGGGGACCTGCAGGTTTGGCTGATGGTGACTTTGCAGACACTCAGATGTCTTATAAAATGTCCTGGAACAAAAGTGAGTGGGAGGTGACAACATTTAGTACCCGATCACAAGACCACCAGTAATAGAAATATTGGTAACACTTTATAATAACTGCACACTATGAAGCATTAGTTAAGCATGACTAAATACTTTGTTCATCATTTAGAAAGCATCGCTTCCACATTAATTGGCATTAGCAACCACTTTATAAATGCCATTATAAATGCTTTAGTACTGATCACAAAGCATATTTATAATGTCTTTGATAACTGCATTTACTATGCTTTATTAATGATCAATTAACTAATAATTAATATTTTTCAAAGAATCAGTTTTAACTCGAGTCCATTGATTTTCACATTTTTAACATTTTGTATGAATACTTCTGATACTATTAATACAAGCTTGTAAAGGCCCCACCATCTTTATTCCACCCCCTTACTGTCCACTGGCCTGTCCTGGCTTTTATAAACCAGATGTCACTGAAAAGACAGGACATAAAGAAATGAGCTGCTGTTGTGACAAATTCAAACTGTGAGGACACAAACATGTCACTCCTGTGACCCCCACACGTCCTGTAAAGTCAGCTGATAAAGTGCTGCTGATTTCCTTTGCTGTCATTTTGATCAAATCACTTATAGGCAGAGCTGGGAATGGACAGCAGGGGTCAGCAGTCATGGGGGTCTCTTCACAGTCCACTCAGACCACCTCTGTGCCCACTGGACTGGACTTTGTGACGCTGACAGTCCATTTGAAGCTCGTCCTCCTGCTTTATTACAAATTAGTAGAAGGAATAAAAAAACTGAGCTCAGCACCACTGAGGTGTTTAGTGGACAAAGGTCAGCTGGACAATGTGACCGGTCAGTATGTGAGGTCTGAGTGGCTGAGGACAGAAGTGTCACATGTCAGTCTTGTCCTCCATGTCCATTATGTCATCACCCCTAAAGTCAGGCCCAGTGTTTGTCCTTTTAAGCCAACAGAGTGTCATTGTCATCATCTAATTACTGTGACGTGAGGAGAGTCCATCATGACAAACAGCTGAGTGTTAAGCTCTGCAGTGACCAGAATGTCTAACAGTTGTCTTTGCATGATGTCCTACAAATCAGACAAAATGTCTGCACATAGTGAGTCCTGAAAGACACAAAGAAATCCCACTTTGTCAATCCCCGTCCCCACCCATTGTCACCTTCTACAAGTCCATGTGGCCTCTCAAGTGCAGGATGCTGTCAGTCTCATTTTTTTGAGGCTCATGTCCAAAATTAATGTCCGTTTGTCCGTTTCAATGACTTCTCACCTGTCAGTACAAAATGCGGGCAGGAGACCCTCTCAGGTGTTTTGTGCCTTACTTATAAGAACAGTGGTGGTCTCAGGTTCAAACAGACTCAGTAAAAAGTAAAAATGCCAGCAGTCATTGAGCCTTTGAGCTCTGTGGCCTTCTGTCTGTCCCTCCTCATGTCCTCACTTCTCTTTCTTTATCTCCACAGCCTGCGCTCATGTGGTCTCACCTCCGGATGTTCCTCATCTCTCTCCTCTGTCCTCTCTTCTCCACACTCACAGCTGACTAAACTGAACCTGAACGGAAACAAACTGGGAGATTCAGGAGCTCATCAGCTGTGTGAGGGTCTGCAGACCCCAAACTGTAAATTAAAGACACTGAGGTGAGTAAACAGGGTGAGGTGTGTGGGGTTATGAAGTCACAGCTGACCACCTGATAAAGAGCAGTAGACAAGTGGAGCTGGACGGAGGTGATAAACAGGGAGGACAACAAAGATAATGAGAGACGAGAGAAGGAGAACAACAAAGAGGAGGAGTGTGAGATGAGCTGAGAAAAGGAAGAGCAGAAAAGGTGGAC
>JANRMT010062791.1:200313157-200331521 GCA_026402145.1 Polypterus bichir lapradei
GCCTTTGGTGTACTCTCATAATTTGAACCCAAGTCCATTGATTTTAACATTTTCTACATTTTGTATGAATATTTCTTGCGTTATTTGTTAGTTTGTAAACAACAATAACATTTATGTCTATAGCACAAAGTACTTTACAAAATAAAGATAAGTTTATATGAAACAAAAGTAAGATCAGGCAATACTAAGTAACAAAGAATAAAGTAAAATCAGATGACCAGGAAGACAGAAAAAGCAAAAAAAAACAAAAAAAAAATCCAGGCCCCACCATTTTAGTGCACCCCCTTACTGTCCACTGTCCTGTCCTGACTTTTATAAACAGACGTCACTGAAAAAGCAGGACATAAAGAAATGAGCTGCTGTTGTGACAAATTCAAACTGTGAGGACACAGACATGTCACTCCCGTGACCCCCGCGCGTCCTGTGAAATCAGCTGATAAAGTGTTGTGGATTTCCTTTGCTGTCATTTTGATCAAATCACTTATGGGCAGAGCTGTGAATCGACAGCAGTGGTCAGCAGTCATGGGGGTCTCTTCACAGTCCACTCAGACCACCTCTGTGCCCACTGGATTGGACTTTCTAACGCTGACAGTCCATTTGAAGCTCGTCCTCCTGCTTTATTACAAATTAGTAGAAGGAATAAGAAAACTGAGCTCAACACCACTGAGGTGTTTAGTGGACAAAGGTCAGCTGGTCAGTGTCACCGGTCAGTATGTGAGGTCTGAGTGGCCGAAGACAGAAGTGTCACATGTCAGTCTTGTCCTCCGTGTCCATTATGTCATCGCTCCTAAAGTCAGGCCTAGTGTTTGTCCTGTTAAGCTAACAGAATGTCATCACCATCATCTAATTACTGTGACATGAAAAGAGTCCATCATGACAAACAGCTGAGTGTCTCACAGTTGTCTTTCCATGATGTCCTACAAATCAGACAAAATGTCTACACATCCTGAGTCCTGAATGACACAAAGAAATCCCATTTTTTCACCCCCCACCCCTTGTCACCATCTACAAGTCCATGTGGCCTCTGAAGTGCAGGACGCTGTCAATCTCATTTCTTTGAGGACCAGGTCCAATATTAATGTCCTTGTGGCAAGAGACCCTCTCAGGTGTTTGGTGCCTTACTTATAAGAACAGCGGTGGTCTCACGTTCAAACAGACTCAGTAAAAAGTAGAAATGCCAGCAGTCATTGAGCCTTTGAGCTCTGTGGCCTTCTGCCTGTCTGTCTGTCCCTCCTCATGTCCTCACTTCTCTTTCTTTATCTCCACAGCCTGGTCTCATGTGGTTTAACCTCCTCATCTCTCTCCTCAGTCCTCTCTTCTCCACACTCACAGCTGACTGAACTGAACCTGAAAGACAACAAACTGGGAGATTCAGGAGCTCGTCAGCTGTATGAGGGTCTGCGGACCCCAAACTGTAAATTAAAGACACTTTGGTGAGTAAACAGTGTGAGGTGTGTGGGGTTATGAAGTCACAGCTGACGGCGTGATGGACGGACTGATCACAGGACACCACATGGACTGACGGAAGGAAGGAGAAGGACAGGCAGTGGGACGAGAAGGACACAGAGCAGTGGACAAGTGGAGCTGGACAGAGGTGACAGATAGGGAGGACAACAAAGATAATGAGATACAAGAGAAGGAGAACAATAAAGAGGAGGAGTGTGAGATGAGCTGAGAAAAGAATGAGCAGAAAAGGTGGACAGCCAGAGGGACAAGGACACAGGTAGGAGAGGTGACAGGATCAGGACAGCAGGCAGAGTGGACAGGAGGAGAGGGTGGACAGGGTTATGGGGGTCACTTGAACTAACAAGACAGAGAAGAGCCAATGTCAGTGGACAGGGTGGTGAGGGGACAACAAGAAGAAACAAGAGGACAGAAAATGAGAGAAGACAGGAGAGTGTGGAGGAGTGGGAAAGAAAATAATAAAGAGAAAGACTGAACATTAATTAAGAGAGCAGGACACAGGAAGTGACCACAGAGGGGTCAGCACCACATCACCAGAGAATTCTGGAAAGTTGACTTGAGTGGGCGTGTCACTGTGATAGTGCAGTGTGTGAGGTGGGGTCCTCTTATGTTTGTAACTCACACTTGTGTCCTTCACAGGTTGTTTAATAATGATATCAGTGAGAGTGAGAAGAAGAACCTGAGGTCACTAGAAGAGGAGTTGAACAGGACTGGACGGCAGACGTATATCTACACATGAGAAGACTGCACATGCTGATCAATTATCCCCAGTGACGGTGCCCCCTGTCCACTCTCCCTGAATTATTTTCTTTATTCTTTTATAATCTCCTCAGCTCTCCACCACATTTAATAAACTGTCCATGTGTTCTTCTCAGCCTGTGAGAACTCATTTGTGTTTCTCCACCCTGTCACCCTGAACTTGTCACTAAAGTTCAGAACAGAGACCCCTGAGGAACACCAGTCAGAGAACCACAGTGAGAATTGTCCTCTGAAACCAGCAGGGGTCACAAAGCCCACTGTGGGGAGCAGCAGGAGCAAACAGGGTGGACAGACCAGTTGTAGGGTGATGGAGAGTGAGGCCAATCCTGGCATTGGTGACAAATTCTGGACAGGCACCGGGTCACCACAGGTCAAGCTGATGGTCCTCTGAGCAGAAACCTCATAAACCTGCTGCTCCTCAACATCACGTGGTGTTGTTTGAATCCGTGTCTGCTCCACTCCTTGTCCACTGCCTCATTTCAATTCATGACAATTCCTGTCATCTTCTGTTTGTGACTGAACAGACTCTACCATGTGCTGGTTTGGACTTCTGTGATACTTTAACTCACACAAGGCTCAGTCCTCTTTGTCTTCTTTGTCACTCCCTCATTGTCACCGCACTGTCACCTCCACTTGTGACCTCTTCAGAGAGCAGTGGCCTGAACAAGTGAGCCATTTAAAAAGAAATGAGAGCAAAAGGACAAGATGAAGAGAACTCAGGCCTGCTGGTGTAGAAAGTGTGAGGGACCAGCAGCCCACCCATGGTTGGCTCCAGTGCCCAGTGACCTTGAACTGGTCTGAATGGGTTCAAGAAACGGAGGGACTTAGGACATCAAACACAACTGGAAAATAGAGGAAGTGGAACTGGAATGAGAGTCCAATTACTGAGGGCCTGGATGAGGGAGTGTGAGACCTCAGCATGAAGGAGGACTTCACCAGGTCAACTGGATAAGAAGCAGAGTGTGGACAGATGGACTTAGAGTGTGACACTCTACCATTGCCCTCCTACTGCTTTAGTTCATGAAGGTATGATGGACACCTCCGGCACATTCTCCAGCCCCCCTTGCAGCCCCGGACAAGTGCCCACTCTTCCTGCTATATAACATGGAGGGTGCCTTGTGCAGTGTGTACTGAAGCAGTTAGAAGAAGACCCCTGAGTTGTCATGGAGGACATGTGCTCTGTTCTGCTCTTCTGCTTTAACTGCAGAGATAAACTACACCTGCTGACACTTGGAACTCCTGGGGACTTTTTGCAAATTAACATTTTTCTTCAGTTTGTTCGACATCGTCATATTCTTTGCATTAATATGCTTTGAATTATCACAAGTAACCAGCTGACTAAACAATAGTGATTTTACAAATGTAGTATTTGGTTTTCAAAAAAATAAATAAATAAAAACTTGAATTCAATGATTTAAGTGAAAAAAAAAAAAAATCCCCCAGCCCAGTTGGTAGGACATCATAGAGTGCATTAGCGCCACCTGCTGTGCTGGAGTCTGCTGTAACTTTCAACAAAGAAAAGCAAAATCATGAAGTCCAAAGCCTTTTGAAAAGTCAAACAAGCCCTCAGGTTGGGCACTTTGTCTTCACTGTTTTAAAATAAGTGTCACCGTAAACTGCTGCTGTCCTAAGAATCTCAGTTTCTCAGATCACATCTCCTCTCTGCTCCTGATGCACAGCACAGCCCTCAATATAAAGAATATCCCACTGTGTTAGATAAACGCGTTTTCTACAAACACTCAGTCCAGCGTGTCTAAGATATAATCGTGTTGTAATTCTCATCATTTCCTCCCTTCTCTTACTTCTCACACTCTTATTTCCCAGCACTCTCTCTGTTTCATGAAGACGTCTTCCTTTCTTTTCTTTATCCCAGCTCTGTGGCTGAACTGATTTTTTAATGGGGTGGGAGAGCACGGATATGCCCAATGAGAGTCAGTAGTACTCCAGAAAATTCAGTGTGTACCTAAAACTGCTGGTCCACAACTGCTAAAATATGAGAAGTGCCAACCCAGTTTAAGTGAAATGCTAGCACACATTCTAAATGACATACACACACTATTTCACATTGAATCACAAACATCTACTTGGTGATAGATGTGTGCACAAAGAAAGAAAACAGACAGTTAATTCTTGTATTTTATCTTCTTGTACCTGCTTTGTCTATGAAAACATTGCACATGAGCCGCATTCAGTCACAGAATCACATTCTGCTAATTCACGTGTACTCCTGTCTCCATGTAAAACTGATGACTGGCTGAGCACTTTGAATACTGCAATGTCAGACACTTGGCAGACTGTACAGAAGTGGATTATGCTTTGTGAGTAAAGGCACACATAGTCGTTAGGGAGCAGATGTTGAAATGTCGATGACTTTCAGGTAGTGAAAGACCAACTAACCTGATGTCTGGACTCCAATTTTAGGTAACTGCTGATGTGTATTATATGTATTATAAGTATAATATTATGGGGTGCCAAACAGACAAATGCAATGAATTTCTGAATATGTAAAGTTATTCCTGATTACATAAAGTCATCATTGGAATATATAAGGTCATTCCTGAATATATAAAAGTTAAATATATGGAGTGAAAGGACTCGAGCAAATGTTTAATAAACTCTATGGGGTCATATTGAAACTGGTTAACCTAAAGATATTAAAAATATATATAAAAAAATCAACTAATCGTTTAATTTCATGCATATACTCAACGTTTTTGCGCAATATATTTACTTTTTTATGCGACATTCCTGATATGACTGATAAATTACGAGTGAAGTTTTTCAAGAGTGTTATACAAAAAATAAAATCAAAATTGATAATGAATAATGACACAGTAAGGCAGGTTGTAAGAAATGTCATTGAAAATGATGAGTTTATAGAAACAATTACTGAAACACATGCACCTTGTAGTCACCCAAGTGCAGGGGAACAAACGATATTAGACTCGGCTACGTATTTAACATAAACGGCGACCGCCTCTGTGAGACCCTCAGAAGGAAGTGAGCAGGGTCTTCAGTAGAGGACATAACGGTCACTTCCTGGAGTATAATCTGAGGAAGACATTCTCTCAAGGTTCAGGAGGATTTTTTAGGAACGTACAGGCTATAAAGTATAAGCGCTGCAGATAAACTGCCTGAAGTAAGAAACTTTCGTTCTTTGGACTGTGGGGTCACGTTTATCCAAATGATAACAAAACTGTAAGCTTTTCTCTCAGTTGAAGTGTTCTGTCCTTCTACCTGTTGTGATGTTTTACAGTGGGACACAGCTAATAAAGCTAAAATAAAATGGTCCATTTGGCATTCGGTAGCATGTATATACAAAAGTCTGAGTGTGCTGTCTGTTGGGTCATCACGCTCACAGGTTAGGAGTGAGCATGCGCACGTGTTATTTATGAATCTGATACGCAGAAATGCTGGACTTCCAGGAGTCTGTCCGTTGCTGCATTTATTCAATTGTTTGTTGACTTTGTGTGCGTCTGTTTGATGTAAGTTATACACTTTGCTGTTAATTTTATTAGCAATATAAGAATTTTTCTGCAAGTAATTATAGAGTTCTAAATGATGTTTTACTAACATGTTCAGCCCTATGTCAAAGTCTGATCAGTTTAACGTTTAAAACTGTATAAAGTACATTCAGAAATGTTATTTCTTTATTAATATATCAGAGCTTCTTAGAAAACAAACTTGGTAATGGCTGTTTAAGTAGCAATTTGTTTGAGTCTGTTCAGTGCTAACGCATTTGGTAACGTTTATTCAGTGCTTTCTAGAAAATTTATTCTGTTCATCTGGACATAGTTCTTTTCCAGGAAGATATGTTACATCACTCATCCAAGTGACTTCCTCAGTCTCAGTTGACTGCAGGTTTCTCAAACCTTACAAACAGTACCTTTGTATAATGACCACAATTAGCACAATTGACTAACAATGGGCCGTGTGATCAATGATATGAAAATTGTCCATTGATCAATGGCCATGAGTATCATTCACAGAGAGTTAGGGAATGGCTGCAATCACCGCATTGTAAGATGGTGAAAGATGTACCCTTGGCCCCCCTCATCGGTTCAGAGATGGTTGTTCCCTTTTCATATAAATGGCCTCCTTGACTCCTCGCTTAAACCAGCTTTCCTCCCTGTCCAGGATGTGCACATCTTCATCACTGAAAGAGTGACCACTGTCCTGTAGGTGTAAATAGACTGCGGAGTCCTGGCCAGACGAGGTAGCTCTTCTGTGTTGTGCCATCCACTTCACCAGTGGTTGTTTGGTTTCCCCGATGTATAATTCATGGCAATCCTCTTGGCACTTAACTGTGTAAACTATATTACTCTGTCTGTTCCGGGGCACCCGGTCCTTGGGGTGGACCAATTTTTACCGTAGCGTGATTTGGGGTTTGAAAGCCACTGAGACCTGGGTCCACATGCATACCGCTGTGCGTAGAACTCACACTATAACATGACGTAAGCACAAAAACCGAAATGTGCTTATGCACAGAAAAATCAAGATGCAGGAATCTGTGCGTTCGTCAACTTCCACGTTCTTCCGCTACATAAATCCCGGTCAGCGTGAAAAGTAACGCTCGTGCACGCGCTTTATGTAACGCCCCAACTCCTCCCAGAATTACGCCTCATTGAATATGCAAATCAATATAAATCGCCCTTAAGCTCAGCCTTCTGTGAAAAGACAATGGGAAAAGCATGGGGGAAAATATAAGAATTTCAGCGAATACCAAGTGGAGGCAAATGAAAAACATACTATTTGTTCAAATAAACCGAGGTATAATCAACAAAAGGAAGTTGATCGAGTGACATAGCGTGTTGGAGAAACTTGAAAGCTCACGTTCATAAAATCGCACAGTGCCGGAAATAAAAAAGAAGCCACATATCAAAGTCGCCGTGAAAAGGCGAGTTGTAGCCCACTGTCTGAGTGTCATATGAAAGCTTATTAGGGTACAGAAAATAAAAGGCACACAGTGGGGAAAAAGCACGAAATGCCAACTTCAATCTCGACATTTCCACTTTAATCACGTAGTTTATTTTGTCATTAAAGTAGAACATCATAAATGTCATCTTAAAATCGTTTAATTAACCAGTTACTCAAATCACATCTTAATTAAAGTAGCACGTTAAATGCTTTGTTTTGTATTTGATCTTCTGTGTGCTCTATGTGTGTGAATCACTACTTGCTTCTTAAACCGGCTCTCTTCCTCCAACTGGACACAGAATCCATTACATTCGTGATATTACAGCTCTCTGAATAACTAAAATACTGAGATGTATACGTGATATCTTTTTCATGATGATAGGAGTTAAAGCACGTTATTAAACATGAGTTTCATGGCGCAGTAATTGTGCGCGACCTTCAATGAAATAATTTGTTGCAGCAGTACTCGGGCGGCTCTAGGCTTGTGGTGTCACTGGGCAGAGGAAGAATCGGTGGCTCCTTCAACCGCCAATGTCAATATGGTATCTTATGCACAGTGGATGGCCATGTCCGTTGCGGTCAATACATAGCCGCCTCATGCTCATGATACAAGCATTTAACTTTTGTCAAAATTTGCCACTATGTTTTTGCTGTGTCGTTATTTTCTCTTTCTGTTTTATATTCAATACTAGCAAAATACCCGCGCTTCGCAGCGACAAAGAACTGCTTTTAAATTTTTATTAAGAAGAAAAGTAAACCTTTTTAAACTGAAGGAAAATATACCAATAATTATTTGTTAAGGATCTCTTTGTATACCACGTTGTCAGTTCGGCACTCCGGTTGTAATATGACCGTGCGCTGAGCTAACTCTTGAGAATGCAACGTATAGTTGGCCATGTGAAAAGCAATCTTGCCTCAAATCAGTGGCAACCTTTTGTAGGGTCTGTCCCTGAGACTTATTAATTGTCATCGCGAAGCAGAGCCTTACTGGAAATTGGAGGCATTTGAATTGAAATGGGAGATCAGAGGGTATAACGGGGATGCGAGAAATAAAAATTCTCTCCCCTGAGCAACCGTCAGTAAAAATAGTTGCCTCAGTTAGGTTCTTTTGCAGAAACGTGACCTGAAGTCTCGTGCCGTTACAAAGTTTCGGTGGTTGAATGTTTTACAGTAACATTATTGGTGTCCCAAACCTCAAAATTAGATTATGCTCAGGAGTGCCTGGAGGATTCAGAGTGTGGAGAAACAACAGCGTGTCTATTAACTTGTGGATTTTTCTGTGAGTATTTGGCGGCAGCGTCACAAAGTTGTTTCCGCAAGACCGCGTTAGCTGTGGAGCTCAGTGGAGCTCAGCTTGGAGCAAAATGAAGTGAATGAAATGAGGTGAATGGGAGGGGAGATGATGACGTGACTCCCCCATTCGCCTTAACTCTCAATTCCTCCACAAACACACAAACACAGTCTCTCGGATCTCAACTCTCCTTTATATAAATCAGTAAAGGAGAGAGGACTAAACACTAAGGAAAAAGAACGACAAGACCGCATCAGCTGCAGAGCTGAGCTCAGAGCAAAATGAAGTGAATGAAATGACGTGAATGGGAGGGGAGATGATGACGTGACTCCCCCACCCGCCTTAACTGTCCATCCCTCCACAAACACAGTCTCTCGGTATGACAAACGTCAGTGGCAGCGTGTCTATGAACTTAATTTAAAGTTAAGCTTTACACCCTGCCTTCCTATTCGTTTGCATAAGCACAGACCTTCACCAGCAATTTTAACTCCGTTACAAAGTGATCAAAAGTCTCGTTTATACCCTGTGTCTTCTCATTAAACTTGTATCTCGCGAATATCGTATTCGTCGTAGGCATGACAAATGCCAGGGGCAGCGTCTTCGTTTGCATAAGCACAGTCCTTCACCTGCGAATATTTAGCGGCAGCGTGTCTACCTGACCATCTCATCTTTGTTTGCATAAGCACAGTCCTTCCCCCGCGAAAATTTAGCGGCAGCGTGTCTATTGGATTGCTGCTGACGGATGGCCTTATATGGGCAGGCACTCAATTACATGGGAGGCGTGATGATGCGGGACGCAACTCCGCCTCACACAGCGACCGAGCTGCAGGCTATGGCCATATATATGGATGAAAGTAGATTCCAGTTATGACCGTTACGCGTAGAATTTCAAAATGAAACCTGTCTAACTTTTGTAAGTAAGCTGTAAGGAATGAGCCTGCCAAATTTCAGCCTTCTACCTACACGGGAACTTGGAGAATTAGTGATGAGTGGGTCAGTGGGTTAGTCAGTCAGTCAGTGAGGGCTTTGCCTTTTATTAGTATAGATATATTGGTGTGGCCGTCCCTGCAGTACTATCTCTATCAAACGTACTAACCTCCAATTCCTGTCCTTGCTTTTCTTTCTCCCAGTAACCAATCGCTACACAATCAGCTCAGTAATAAACATTAAGCCATCTGTAAGCTTAGAGCGCTGATTCTTTAAAACATTTAAGGAACATTGAAATATCTTCGTAGTACATGTTTAATTATTCTATCCTTCACGCCAGTCCCAGTGAAGCACACAGTGCGAGGCAGGAACAACCTTTAATTATTAACAATATAGATTATTTAAATGATGTTAAAGTTTTATCTGTATAATATAATCAACATATTTTGCTGCATTTCATCTTGAAAATGATATCGTCATCATATGTAATTACGTGCTTTATAAAGTGGCTCAGGTTGTGCAATATTATAACTGTAGTGCAAGTTTACAGTGAGGTGATTGTACTAATAAGTACAAACAGGTGTACAAGAAGCACTTTATGGACTGATTGAGTGTTTAGAGTTCTTGGGATGGAACTCTTTCTGAACTGCGAGGTCTGTGCAGGAAAGGTTTGAAGAGTTTGCCGTATGAGAAGCAGTTCAAATAGGAAGCATGGCTGAGGCAGCGTGTGCTTGATGTTGTATACTGATAATTCTCTTTCCGATCAGCTGCTCCGAGTGGTGCAGTGAGAGTAATATGGAAAAAGATGATCTGCTATGGCAACCCCTAACGAGAGCAGCTGAAAGAAGAAGAAGGTGCAGTGAGAGTAATAACGTTAAAGCAGCTCTGGTATTTAGAATAGTTTGACCATTCTCTGGACCATTATATTGTTATAGGTTAATTACAATCAGATGCGTTACACTAATAAACGATATGCGGTTAATTTCAGTGTATTTATAAAGCTGTGTCAGGAAAAGAAAGGATAACCACACAGGAACAGTAGCACTGCTTTGACGCTGGGTGCCGCCAGTCTGCAAAACCGAGCGGAGAACTTGCGTACGACAAGGTATGAGGTACTGTGGAAAAGTGTGTGGCTTTATGCCAAGTGTAGGTTTTATACATCGCGATTTGAACGTGGAAACGTTCTTACGCAACATTTCTGTGCATACGCACCGTTTATACATGAGGCCCCAGGTGTTTTGAAAAAAATGCATCTCAGCTGTTCTGATACTTCTGACACGTAAGGGATCACCAAAGGTTTTCGCTTAGGCAGCGGTTGTCATTCCTTTCTCCTGGATTGCTTAGAACATTCTTTAGGTGTCTTCCCTGCTTTGACAAAAGTCCAGCTGGGATAACTACATTTACTCAGGGCCCTTTTTGATATGATGTTCTTCTGCTTCCCTGGCTGCTGTGTTTGTGGGTATGGTGTTTGCTCTGTGTTGTAGAGTCCTGATGACACCCATTTTGTGCTCTAGTGGATGGTGAGAGTAAAACCTTAAATACTGATCCGTATGCATTGGTTTATGGTACACATCAACTATCAAATGCCCCCCATGAGAAATGTTTTGAATAATTTAAAACAAATGTTGTGAAATACTCTTTCTTTGATAAATTGAAATCTTTTAACGTGGGATATTTTCTTTAATTCTAGCTATAAAATTTTTTAAGGAGAAATAATTGAGGAGCAGAAAAGTGAAAGACATTTTGAATCTTTAGAAGTATCTGACTGCTTTAATATCAGGTGGTGCTGCTTAATATAACAGTGCACTGTTTTTAATATCATTGGCAAATCTAATAAAGATGAAGAAGTGTTGTAACAGCCGATCTTAGAAAGTTATTAAAGTTCAATTCATAAAGTGTTTACTTGACTTCTATAGAAGATTCACTTCTCATAGCTGTTAGAATATGGTAGAGCCCCTGAAAGTTAATGTGAGATCGAGCTTTCTTGCTCCATCTCCAATACCGTGTGATAACCGAGTCCGTGTGTTTGAGAATGGGATAAGCGTGCAGTTTCCTGACCGTTTAGAAATGGCTCAGCTGTATAAGCAAACTTAAAAAATGAAACAAGGTATAAGCCTTAAACAGAACTTTCTTAAAAGTGTTTTTTTTTTTTCTTTTCTTTTCTTTGCTATATATTTTTTTCTTGCGGTGGGCTGGCTCCCTGCCTGGGGTTTGTTTCCTGCCTTGCGCCCTGTGTTGGCTGGGATTGGCTCTGGTAGACCCCCGTGATTTGATAATGGATGGATGGATATATTTTTTTTCTCTGTTTTTGTGTGAACAGTTTTACCTTGAATTTTTAGTAAAGATTTAGAAAAAAAAGAAGATATTTTGTCTGTGGAATCATTTCAATGTGTTAAGCTATTTCCAGCATCCCATGAAGCAAACTAAAGCTGCAGAACTTTGGTCATTTTGGGTAAACACAAATACAATTTTCCATCATACACTTGAACTGGCGTTGAACTGGAATCAGAAACTACCATCTGAGGACACTTGAGCTCCAGCTGCTGCGAGGTACTGTGCTAATATCTTCTATCTCTGAATGATCATACATGAAAGCAAGGTCCCCGTAGCTGAATTTGAGAAGATCTGAGAGACTGTGATAGAATAAAAAGCACCGTGGACGATCGCTTGTGCTTTGGCCTGAGTTAACGAAGCCGTCTGTATTGTTGGAGCGTCTTGATTGTGACGTAGCTGTTGCTGAGACGTGGCTTGTGCGCTGATGTGAAGATGTTGACGTCCAAACACATGCAGTTCAAGTCAAGTTACCGGCAGTGATCTGAGTACCGACTCAAAGCCAGAGAATGTGCTTAAGGGTCTTAAAGATTTTATAATGAGAAGGCATGACCGGCTTTCTGATCTTACAGCTGAAACTGAAAGCCTTAAAGACGCAACTGAAAATTTCGCCAACATTGCGCAGCTGTTTGAAACATTTCGCGAGACGTTGGCTGTGGAACTTCATAGAAGAATAGCATCCATTCTAAATGAGGAAAGGGTAATTAAAAAACAGAAAAGAGCACTCACAGAAAACTCTTAAGATTTAAGATTAATTTAGTGATGCTACAGCGGCATGGCTTAAAGATATTCAGGGCCTTTTAGCACGCCAGCTGACCAACAGTTTGATATTCAGTTCAGAGAGATGTAACTGCAAGATCCGCACGTTTCTCACTTCTCGATAGTAAATGCAACTCGTCATCCCATCATCACCTTCCTTGGCAGACTTCATTGAACGATGAGACCTCGATAGAATCCTACACAGGCATCACGAACTCGAGTCTAAAGCTGGAACGATCTGCACAACCTGCCACTAACGCAGGTGCTCACGCGGTGAGTTACAGACACGATCAGGTGGACCTGCTCACGCAGAGTCAAGTTGAGAGTCAGGGGGCAGTCACTGAAGTTACTAAAATGTTAGTCCAGCAAAGAGATAAGCAAAGCGAATCCTCTGCACTGTCGAGCTAAGCACCACATAGACAGGTCCCTTTATTTTCAGGAGACCCGTTTCTCTATTTTAGTGTGAATTGTTTTACCTTGAATTTTTACTAAAGCTTTTAATAACAAAGATATTTTATGTGTGGAATCGTTTCAACGCCTCAAGCTATTGCCAAATTCCCATGAAGGACTTCCAGGCTAAAGAACTCTTTCTTTCCCAAGGCCATTAAGACCCCTAAATAACTGACTGGAGTTTATAACCGTGGGCCACCTCATTCTGTCCACCTCACACAACTGCATTTGACTTGTCCATCACACACCTACTTGCACATTACACTTTATATTTCTATTCTGTTTTTATACTTATTGCTGCCTCTGTTACTTATTATTTATCTGATACTTATCATTTATGTTTATCATTATTTGTTGGTTTTGTCATTTGGTGTGAACAGCAAAGAAAGAATGTCATTGTACAGGTAAACATGTTTCCTTAATGAGCACATGACAATAAACTTGAACTTGAACTAATTATAGCAAATCAAGCGGGGCAGCGTTAATGATATCTGCATTATACAGTGACCGTGCCTGCATTTTAAAGCTTTCTATTTCAGGATAAAATTCGGTAGTATCAAAATCCTCATTATCTTTAAGGGAAAGGCCTGTTACACATTTTTTTCAAATATTTAGTAGACATTGTTTTTAAGCTTTTTCCAGTAAAGGAATTAAAATCGCCGGAAATTACATTCGTGGTTTCAAATCTCCACCCCAATTATGAAATAATATTATAAATGATAATTGTGCGTTTACATATTAGTGGCGTGGCGGACCTTCACTTAAATTTTTATTTCCGATTGATATTCATTGTTTTAAAGTATTTGATTACTCGCGTTGTCTTTCGGCACGTTTTTTTTTCTTTTCTTTCAGATTTTGTGCTACCGTCTTCTTTTTAGGACCCATTTTCTGTCGTGAATTGAACAGGAATAAGTATGATAGTTCCTGAATAAAAATACATTGATCAACATTCATTATTAGAATAAATTAAAACATTTAAGCATATTTCCTTTTTTTCAATTTGTTAGCCACATCTATAAAACAATATAAACTAATATACCGCACAAAACTAGCTTACCTTAAATAACGGCAGAAACACACCGAGACCGTAGTAGTAGACAGAGGATCACAATGAGAGCCTAATGACGGGCTCGGGCTCGGGCTCGCGCTCGCGCTTCCGACAGTAAAGCCGCGCGCCGCTCAGCTGTGCGTTTACGTATTAGTGGGCGTGGCGCTTTTCAAGCAGTGCCTCATTGTTATTGTTATTTTACTTACAACTGCACTTTTATTACCAATAATGCGGATGAGATTGTAAAAGACAATATAAACACATTTCAACGTGTATGCTCTTTGCAAAATCATAACAAGTAAAGGGAAATATCTATAAATGTTTTACTAATTTTCAGTTATATTATTATTATTATTATTATTATTATTATTATTCTTTCTTCCGTCGTCAATCGGCGCCTTTTGAAGATTGTCACCTGGTGCCGGTGCACAGTTCGCACCACCTACGCTATGGCAGAGAAAAGTAAAGAAGATATAAACTGCGCTTTTTCATTTTATATTTCTGTATGACGATCTAATCAACGTCATATCACTACGGAAGCGTATTAGGGCCACGGTGAAAAAAAATACGGACACATTGAAGAAAAAAAAATCTAAATGTCGAGATTAAAGTCAACATGTTGACTTTATTCTCGACATTTCCACTTTATTCTCGTAGTTTATTTTGTCAGTAGAATGTCGCAAACTAAACTTCATCTTACAATGAATGTTTAATTTACTAGATTTTCTCAAACCCCGTTATAAATTAATGTAGCACATTAAATGCTTTATATTAAGTGTTCCCCAACCCAGTTGTTAATCATACGCGCTTCTTAAACTGACTTCTTGCACTGAGAGGCGCCCGCAGTTTTCAGAACTTTAAAAAAATCTTCGTTATACATGTTCAATTATACCGTCCATTCAAGGCTGCGCCCATCCCAGCAAGCATTGTGTGCAATTCTGAACGTGGCGCCAGCACATCGCAGGGTGAATACGAGCAACACATACAGTAGCAGGGTCAATAATACATAACAAAATCCCACATCCTACATGTCTTTGAAAGGAAACTGAAGCTCGACGAGTAAACCCACCAGAAAAACATGCAAACTCAAGGCAGGGAACACCCGGGACCCCATTGCTGCGAGGCAGCAGTGCAACCACCACGCCACCGTGCCCCCACATGCTTTAATACACTTAAAGTTCTGAAAACTCTGAGGTCTAAGTTTATAACTAGTTTAGATTTCACAAAGACGTTTATCGTGTGGTGATTGGTTATGTGCAGAAAGAAAAAGGAAGGATAGGAACTGGAGGTTTAGTACGTCAGATAGAGACAGCGCGCATGCAATAAAGTAAGCCCGCTCAGAAGAACATCCATTGAATTCTGCGTTCGTGTCTCCGACCACCACGTCACGAATCCAACATTTACACGATATTCCAGTTAAACCTGTGCGATACCCATTCATACATCCAGTTTTTTTGGAGCCTCGTCACACTTGCCATAAAGTTCACTACACTGAACATACACATGGAGACACCTTAATGCGAGGGAGCAGCACTACAGCCACGCCACCGTGCCCCCCGCCACCTATGTTTAATACATGCTTTAATGCATTTCATCGTGAAGAAGATATCAAGTATTTATCTTAGTATTCTGAATGTTCATAGAGCAGGAATATCATGAAGTCAATGTGCGGCGATCGCTGTCTGCGCCTCTCAGTGCATGAAGTCAGTTTAAGAAGCGCGTAGAGATTAACAACTGGGTCGGGGAACACTTAATATAAAGCATTTAATGTGCTACATTAATTTATAACGGGGTTTGAGAAAATCTAGTAAATTAAACATTCATTTTAAGATGAAGTTTAGTTTGCGACATTCTACTGACATAATAAACTACGAGAATAAAGTGGAAATGTCGAGAATAAAGTAAACACGTCGACTTTATTCTCGACATTTAGATTTTTTTTTCTTCACTGTGCCCGTATTTTGTTTTTCACCGTGGCCCTAATCCGTATATCACAAACTTGCTAAATAAGTTATCTTTGAGAGGCACCAAAACCAAAATAAGTCTCTAGTGCCTCTGTGTTTAAGTTGCTGAACTGTCACTTAGCGTGCACTGCGGACTCCCTAATATAATGTTAAGTTTCTACGAAATAAACGTGTGGTGATTATTCCCTAACCTTTTTTTTAAGGGCCATGGCAGCCTCAGAGATCTTTTTAACATGCCAGGAGCAACTGTGCAGGTAGAGCAGCATTTCCAGCCGTTTCTCTGTGTTGGCACACTTTTTATAACCCAAAAAATTCCTCAGGCAGACTGCGATTCTACCACCGACAAAAGCATTAAATGTCCTACACGTGCTAAACTGTCCGAAGGATCGGAACTACCGGAGACGCCGTCAATAAATCAGTTCGGAGATCAGCGCTCGTATGCCTACTGGCAGCTGGACCCCCGGTACGTCTCCGGTACTAAAGTGCACACTTAAAATAGAGATGGCAGAGCTGCTTTTCTGTCGGCTTCTCCAGGGAGTCCCGTCCTTCTCAGACAGGCCTCGACCACCAGAGCAGCGCGTCTATCTCAGGTCAGGACTCAGGGGGCGCTATATTATTATTACCACAGCGCACCAGTTGTGTGGAGTATAATTATCAAGTCGCTGATGATTAATAATCGAGGGTGGTACTTTTAATTTCTTCCCATTTAGTAGATGCTGATACTGTCAGTTAAATCAGTCTTCAGCAGTGCAGTGCAGTGCATTCAAAATCTACAACCGATTTGATCGTTTTGCGGTGGGCTGGCGCTCCGCCCTGGGTTTGTTTCCTGCCTTGTGCCCTGTGTTGGCTCGGATTGGCTCCAGCAGACCCCCGTGACCCTGTAGTTAGGATATAGCGGGTTGGATAATGGATGGATGGATGGATTTGGTATACTTTGACATGTCTTTGTTTTATATAGTATATCAATTCGAGAATTAACGAGACTGCCTTCATTTATAATTTTGTAGGTGCTTATAATACATTGGTCTCACTTTATTATTGCCTTCTTTTCAACTTACCGTTAAGGAAGGCATTCAGTCAGGTTGTACATGCTTATATTTTGTTAAAAGTTCACGTTTAATTGTTTAATCAATGCCATTTTAAAAAATTCCTTTGTGTTGATTATACATTATTTTCGTGATTCAGGGCGTAGTTACTTCATAATTTAAGTACCTATTTTATGATTACATGATTTTATCACGCTTAATTTTTTAACCGATTCCCAATAATGTGTGTGACTATCTAGTATCTAGGTCACTCTTACAGACCATGTAACCTAAACACAGTTTAAATATCTTTTTTTTATTTTATTGATTTTATTAAAATCACACAACATTCCATACAAATAAATCAATTTCTACAAACATAACATCGAAAACAAATCAACCCCCACCCCTGAGAAAGAGAGCTAAGCCAGCAGAGTAAAACTTAATAAATAGATGAATTAAGAAGTGAATAAAGATAAACGGAGAAGAAAAAAAAGGAATAAAGGAGAAAGATTCTACATCCTCAATTTAAAAGCTTATTCTAAAATATTACTGATTAGATCCTGCCAGTTTTTGAAAAAGTTCTGCACAGATCCTCTAACTGAAAATTTGATTTTTTCCAATTTCAAATAATATAAAACATCAGGGGCAGCACGGTGGCGCAGTGGTAGCGCTGCTGCCTCGCAGTTAGGAGACTCGGGTTCGCCTACCGGGTCCTCCCTGCGTGGAGTTTGCATGTTCTCTCTGTATCTGCGTGGGTTTCCTCCAGGCGCTCTGGTTTCCTCCCAAAGACATGCAGATTAGGTGGATTGGCGATTCTAAACTGGCCCTAGTGTGTGCTTGGGGTGTGGGTGTGTGTGTCCTGCGGTGGGTTGGCACCCTGCCCGGGATTGGTTCCTGCCTTGCACCCTGTGTTGGCTGGGATTGGCTCCAGCAAACCCCCGTGACCCTGTGTTTGGATTCAACGGGTTGGAAGATGGATGGATAAAACATCAGTTACCCACTGACTTAAAAAATGAGAGTTAGGATTCTTCCTGTTGAGTGAGGTAAGTCTACATGCCAATAGTGTAGTGAAGGCAATCACAGTTTGTTTGTCCATCTCCACTTGAAGCCCCTCTGTGAGCCCACCAAACACAACTGTTAGTGGGTTAGGAGGGATTGTGACACCAAGGCTGTCTGAAAGGCACTTAAAGATTATGGTCCAGAATGATGTTAATTTGGTTCATGCCCAAAATATGTGGCCCAGTGAGGCTAGGACTTGATTGCAGCGTTTCCAGGTTGGATCATGCCCTGGAAACATTTTGGACAATTTTAAGTGAGACAGATGTGCTCGATATATAATTTTGAGTTGAATAATTGTATGCTTTGTGCATATGGAGCTCGAGTGAATTCTCTGCATTGCTACTTTCCACTCCTTTTCTGAGATGTT
>JANRMT010062791.1:200336970-200360949 GCA_026402145.1 Polypterus bichir lapradei
CTGGTGATGGTAGAAGAGCTGAGATGGTGTGATGTGCCAACTAAGATGGCTTCTGTTTTGGATCTGTTTAGCTGAAGAAAATTGAGCCTCATCCACGCCTCTATCTCCTCCAGGCAGGTAGTCAATGTAGATATTGGCAGAGGAGCAGTAGAGGAGGTGGGGGTAGTGCTGAGGTAAAGCTGAGTGTCATCAGCATAGCAATGAAAAGATAAACCATGTCTGCTAATAACAATTCCAAGGGGGAGCATGTAGATGGTGAAAAGGATGGGGCCTAGCACAGAGCCCTGTGGGACACCACAGGCGATGTTTTGGGTATGAGATTTTGCGCTGCCCAGGGCGACATGCTTAGTTCTGCCGGTCAGGTAAGATGTGAACCAATTGTGAACATTTCCAGAGAGTCCAATGGTGTATTTCACGCGGTGAAGGAGAATATTGTGGTCTATTGTGTCAAAAGCAGCTGTCAGGTCAAGGAGGATGAGTAAAGAAGGGGAATCAGTATCTGCTGTTATCAGAAGATCATTGGTGACCCTGACCAGGCTGTTTCGCTGCTATGGCCAGGGTGGAAACCAGACTGAAACTTTTCAAACAGATTATTCAGTTTGAGGTGATCATGAAGTTGTTTTGCAACTATTTTTTCCAGAACTTTAGAGAGAAATGGAAGATTGGAGATGGGCCTATAATTGGAGAGAACTTCAGGATCCAGGGTGGGTTTTTTCAGTAGAGGTCTGATGACAGCTGTTTTTAGTGAAGAAGGAATATGGCCAGCCAAAAGGGACTGGTTTATGATCCTGGTGATAAGTGGAGAGACGGCAGAGACGTTAGCCCTCAGCAAAGCTGAGGGGAAAGGGTCCAGGGAACTGGTAGACAGTTTCATTTTCCTGATGACGTCCTCCACCTCATCCCGTATGGCAACAGAGAAGGAGCAAAGGGGCTGGACAGTCTCAGACAGTAGGTCGACAGTTGGGGGGGGCAGATATCTGTGGTGGAGAGGTGTAAGCGGATGTTATCAACTTTTTGTTTGAAGAAATTGATGTGCATATTGCACCTCTCATCGGGGGCCTCAGAGTGGGCAGGTGAAGGAGGTTTGAGAAGGTGATTTATAGTTGAAAAAAGTTTTTTGGGGTTCCTGGAGCTGTTGCTGATGATAGTGGAATAGAACCTGGACCGGGCTACCTTCAGAGCTTCTGCATACGCCCTCTTTGACTTCACAGAGGACGCACAGCGTAGCTTCCATAGGGTCAAGGAATTAATTCTGACCAGTCCTGCTCTGGCAATTTTTGATCCTGCTTTGCCTTCAACTATAGCAACTGACGCTTCAGACTACGGGCTATAGGTGCAGTATTTACACAAATGCATGCAGATGGAACAGAGCACACCATTGCTTTTGCTTCTCGTACACTTTCTCAGGCCAAGAGGAAGTATTCTACACTGGAAAAGGAGGCCTTAGTGTGCATTTGGGCAGTTGAAAAGTGGCGTACGTATTTGTGGGGACACCGTTTCACTTTGAAAACAGATCACCAGGGGCCTCATGTATAACACCGTGCGTAGAATTTGCACTATAACATGACGTCAGCACAAAAGACGAAATGTGCTTATGCACAGAAAATTCCAGATGTAGGAATCTGTACGTACTCCAACTTCCACGTTCTTCAGCTCCATAAATCCCGATCAGTGTGTAAACTAACGCATGTGCACGCGCCTTCTGTCCCACCCCATCTCCTCCCAGAATTACGCCTCTTTGAATATGCAAATCAATATAAATAGTCCTTAAGCTCAGCGTTCTGTGAAAAGACAATGGCAAAAGCACGGGGGAAAATATAAGAATTTCAGAGAATACCAAGTGGAGGCAAATGAAAAACGTACTATTTGTTGATTTAAACAGTGGTGTAAACAACAAAAGGAAGTTGATCGAGTGACATAGCGTGTTGGAGTATGTGAATTTCCCCTTGGGATTAATAAAGTATCTATCTATCTATCTATCTATCTATCTATCTATCTATCTATCTATCTATCTATCTATCTATCTATCTTCACAAAGTCGTACAGTGCTCGACATAAAAAAGAAGTTGTCACATATCAAAGTCGCCGTGAAAAGGCGAGTCGTAGCCCACTGTCTGAGTGTCGTATGAAAGCTCATTAGGGTACAGAGAAAAAAAGGCACACAGTGGGGAAAAAGCACGAAATGTCAACTTCAATCTCCAAAGTTCCACTTTAATCACGTAGTTTATTTTGTCGTTAAAGTAGAACATCATAAACTTCATCTTAAAATCATTTAATTTACTAGTTTCTCAAATCCCATCGTAACTAAAGTAGCACATTAAATGCTTTGCTTTGTATTTGATCTTCAATGTGCTCTATGTGTGTGAATCACAACGTGCTTGCTTCCTTACTTTCTTTTTCTCCGACAGGACACAGAATCCATTACATTCGTGATATTACAGCTCTCTGAATAATTAAAACACTGAAATGTATACGTGATATCATTTTCATGATGATTGGAATGAAAGCATGTTAAGAACAGGATGGCGCAGTGATTGTTCCTGCCTCACGTAAGATGCTGCTGCGCCATGTGAGACCTTCGATGAAATAATTTATTGTAGCAGTACTGTCTCTTTCAAACGTATTAACCCCCGATTGCTGTCCTTACTTTTCGTTCCCCAAATACCCAATCGCCACACAATCAGCTCTGTAATAGACGGTAAGCCATCTGTAAGCTCGCAACGACGATTCTTTAAAACTTTTAAGAAACATTTAATATCTTCATAGTACGTGTTTAATTATTCTATCCGTCTATCCTTCCAGTGTCGCGCCAGCCTCAGCAAATATACAGCGCAAGGCAGGAACAAGGAAGGTGCAGTGAGAGTAACAACGTTAAAACAGTTACGGTATTTGGAATACTATGGCTATTCCCTGGACCATTATATTGTTACAAGTTAATTACAATCAGATGCATTACACTAATAAACAATATGCGGTTAGTTTCAGTGTATTTATAAAGCCGCGTCAGGAAAATAAGGAGTAACCACACTGGAACAGTAGCACTGCTTTGACGCTGGGTGCTGCCAGTCTGCAAAACCGAGCGGAGAATTTGCGTACGACATGGTATGAGGTACCGTGGAAAAGTGCGTGGCTTTACGCCAAGTGTAGGTTTTATACATCGCGATTTGAACGTGGAAAAGTTCTTACGCAACATTTCTGTGCGTAGGCTACGCACCGTTCATACATGAGGCCCCAGGCCCTCACAACGCTACTTACTACGAAAGGTATGGGGAGAGCGGGTTTGCGTATTGCCCAATGGTCGGCACGTCTCCCTTGTTTTAATTATGACGTGTTGTACCTCCCGGGAGCGCAAAATTCGACTGCGGACTGCCTATCTCGACTCCCTATATCTGCTCCAAATGTGCCATCTGAATTAGAGCCGGAGTATGTTGCCCTTCTGTCCTCGGCCGCGAAGGCAGTAAGCCATGCAGAATTCGAAGCTGCTTCTGCATCATGCCCAGAACTGAGTGCCGTACGGGATCGCATTCATTCTGGATGGCCTGAAAATATTTCACTTGTACCAAATGAGCTTGTTCCGTACTTTCGCATACGGCACGAACTGTCTGTTAAAGATGATTTTGTATTCAGAGGATCGGGTCACTTAGTTGTGCCGGTTAAATTGCGACAGGTAATTGTGGACCTAGCGACACGAGGGTCATCAAGGAATTGTCTGCACAAAACAGAGGCTTCACGACCTGTACTGGTGGCCGAAAATGTATAATCTTGTCACGACAGCAATCTAGTCCTGTCAGCCTTGCCAATCCAATGAAAAGACCGCACACACTAATTGACTATTATTTAAAATGGCCTGAAGTTGGTTTTACGTCCCAAATTACTGCTTCAGCTGTAGTTGCTTTTTTAATATTAATTTTCAGTCGCCATGGCAACCCTCAATGCTTGGTGTCTGATAATGGTCCTCAGTTCACATCCTCTATGCTGACCACATTCCTACAGGAGAGGGACATTCAGCACACTAGATCTGCAAATTATCACCCTCAGGCTAATGGAGCAATTGAAAGATTTAATCGAGTGCTCAAAGAAACGGTACAGACGCTTCATTTGCAGCATAAGCCCTGGAAATCATCCATTACGGAATTCCTTCACATTTTTAGAGCTACGCCACATGCAACAACGGGTATTTCGCCCTTTGAACTGCTTCATGGACGCAAGATGTGTACCAAACTGAACGTATTGCCTTTGTCAACATCTGTTGGACTAGACGATGCAAGCATAAGACAACAAGTTGCTGCTATACAACAATAAGAAGAAGAAATACGCGGATGATAGAAGAAGAGGTCGTGTCCCGTTACTGGCAAAGGGAGACACAGTGCGAGTAAAAATGCCTACCCGTGTGTCCACAGGATTGCCACATTACAGTAATCCCACGCCTGTACTTGACAAAATTGGAGAAAGCAGCTACGTGCTTGGAGACGGTAAAGTATGGAATGCAGCGCGGTTGTCCCCTTGCGCACCAAGTGCAGATTCGGCAAATGACGCGCCAGCCGCGGATCAGTCCTCTGGTGCGCCTCCTGCTGCTCCGCTTGAGTCACACGGGGATTCGTTACTTGAGAGTTTTCAGCCTCCGATTCCAACAATGAAACCACCTGCTTTGTTGGTCCCTGAAAGAAATTGGAAGTCCACCTTGAAGGGCCGCCTATGCTCCGTCCTGTGTCGTTAAAAGACTATGAGACGGGATCGTAGCGCAAGACAAACAGATTAGTCTGTTGTTTTCTTTTGTTGTGTTATTTCCGTTTTGTTAACGGCAAGTTTTGGACGGGGGAGTTAGATATTTAAGAAAGGGGGAGATGTTATGTTGTGGTATTAATGTTATTTAATTTGGGCAGTAGGGGGCACTGTACAAATATATCCTTCTATATAAAAGCCGTCGGGATTGTCCTTCCGTCCCGTGAGTGCTACGCAGGCGCGGAGTTTCACACACGCCCCGTCCATTTTGCAATGCACGATGGGATTTGTAGTTTCGTTTTTCCAGGTAAAAGATGACTTTCTACTCCAGACTGTGCGAGTAGCACGGAGTTTCACGCACATCCTGTCCATTTTGCAATGCACGATGGGATTTGTAGTTTCGTTTTTCCAGGTAAAAGATGATTTTCTACTCCAGACTGTGCGATATCTTCTTCTTCTTTCTTACTATATAAAAGCGGTCGGGATTGTCCTTCCGTCCCCATCGTTCCCTTGCTTTTGTGCACGATGCGCTGGAAAAATAGACAAAATTATGTCACTGGAAATAATTAATGTTGATGGAGTACAAATGCCTCACCGCGTAGGAAATATCAGGGGGGTTCAAAAGGGCGACCTCAATATAGAAAAAAAGTTTAAATTTCATCACAAAAATAACAGAAACTACGAGTATTAAAGTAATACCGCTCAAATGCAATATAACCAAATTAATGAGTTTGTATAAAATATTAAATTGATCTACATATTGAATTGCCTTAAGAAGTGGTCAACTTAAAAGTCGGTCGCCTTAAAAGGCGGGTCAGCCTAGTATAAAAATAGAACTGGGAGAGGGATGGGAGAAGTTCCCGGAAGGAGATTGTATGAGAGAAGCTTTTCTATAATAAAGAAGGTATTTGGAGATTTCTTCGTGTACTAATCGATATAACAGAGGGGACGAGATTTCAGAAAGGAAACATTAAAAAGTAAGTAACGCTGATAAGAGGGGACTTTTCTGAATTAAGGATCAGTGTGGTGGGCAGTCAGCGTGGGTTTAGATGGTGAGAAGACTTGTTGGTCAGTTTTGAGAGAATATTTGGTGGATATTTGGATTGAGGGGTCAGGTGGGTGCAGAATTGACTTGGCACACAAAACAAGGCTTTGAGATTTTTATGGTTCTGAGACACACTTAATGAAATTAAAAGTAAAGACTAACAAATGTAGTTGGAACACTCTTTAATATGATTATACAATTGAAGGTCTGCAGCTCAGAAGTGATACAATCTCATGAGCCTTTGTGTCCTCCTCATCATCATCATCAACTACATAAAGCAGAGAAAGCTAAGGGGACGCTGAGTTATATAGCGTTTACAATGAGTGGATTATAAATCAAATAGAGAATCTCCCTATCGTCTGCAAAACACAATCAACATGAGGACTATTATGTGCAGTTTGAGATTAAAGCACACAAGAAAAATGTGAGACGAGAGACTGGACTGTGGGGTCTGAGCTGCAAGTAAATAATGAAGGATTTGAATCTCATCGCTTTAAGGATGGAGACATCAGACGGTGGCCTGGTAAAAGAGTTGGCGCCATCCTTTATTAGATGTCATCTTTTAAATTTCACAAAAATTCAGTTTGTCACACAAACACCTGTAGATTCATCTGCCTGTCATGCACATGGAGGTAGGAACTTTGATTTTTGTAAATCGAATATTGAAAATGTTAAGGAAATATGAAAATACAGTCTGTGTTGAGCTGAATGGCCTCTTCTTGTCATGTTGTAAAAACTCCTCAGATCTTATAAGTTTCACTCTAAATGTTCTCACGTCCCACACACCCCAGTCTGATCAGACTACCTATGAGGTGTAGCTCTCACCTGCAGGAAGTGGAGATGGTCCTTGGTCTCTAAAAGCTCCTTCAGCTCAGCTTCTCTCCTCTTCAGCTCCTCAATCTCCTTCTCCAGTTGCTCTATGACTGCTTCAGCCTTCTCAGTTTCTCTCTTTTCTCATTCTCTGATCCTCTCAGTCAGTTTACTGTGGTCTTCCTCAATGCACTGTATCAGAGCAATGAAGCTCTTCTCATTTTCTTCCATGTCTCTTTCCACAAAGATCTGATTGGATAGGATAAAGATTTTGAATTGAGTCACCTAATAAGAATAACCAATCACAAGACACATTTGTTTGCATTTTGATGTTGTGAAGGACAGTTGGACTTGGTTGGAGTGATTGGTGGTAGTTTAACCACAGAAGGAAGGGAAGTTGCAGACCACCTCCCAGACAATATGTATCTCCAACTAGTCCGAGTAACATCATCACTTTGTTGATGCTCCTATTAAGGAACCTACAGGACTTTATGGATACGCAGTCATAAAAGGTGTACTTTTGAAGAATCTTGAGAGCCTTTGACAAGAGCTGCTGGTAGACAGCTCTACTGTCTTGTGAGGACTCCATTTGACCTTTTACTATCACAAAGGCTGACTTTATTAAAGGCATCTCCTGCTCAGCCTGGGGTTGGTAGTGGAGTAGAACAACACATACCTGGAGTGAAGAAGAGAAAGAAGAAGAAGAAGAAGTATGGGTGTGTGTGTGTGTGTGTGTGTTGGGCAGTTATTGTGTAAAAACGTGCGTGCAATAGTTTTGCTCTAGTTTTGTTCTAGTTTGGCATGTGAGATGTCATCATTTCAAGCGGGTGAGATAACCTTCTTCCATCTGATAGGTTTGACATGATGACATCTCACGGCAATTAAGCGGTTCTCTAATTGGCATCGGCAGCTGTTAATCGACACAGCTGTTGGAAAAGCTCGGGCAAGCTTCATGCATCTCCACCCTAGACCTCACGAAGGGTTATTGGCAGGTCCCCTTGTAGGAGTCTAGTTATGAGAAGATTGCGTTCGCCAACCCAAACTCAAAATTTCTCTTCTTCTTTTTCTTTTCTCCTCCACTCCTCCGGTAAAACTTCATCTCCCTCCTCCTGACTCTGGCTCTCGGAGTAGTGGTTGCTGGCTCCTTTTATAAGGCACCCAGAAGTGCTCCAGGTGCTCGTTGTTCTGTTTCCAGCAGCACTTCCGAGTGTGGCGGCAGAACTGCCTCTAAGGGCTCAGCAGCAGCTGCAACACCCCCTGGCAGTGCGCACGGATCCCAACAGGGCTTTATCCAACTCCAACTCACACTGAGCCCTGTGGGAGTCTGAGGCACCACTGCAACCCAGGGGGGCTGCCACTTATCTGTCCAGGTAAGCTAATGTTCTAGATACGCTCCCACCCCCAGTCCTTCCAGTGTGGAGGTGTCCCGGCCGCATGGCACAATGGGAAACAGGGCTTATCCCCATTTTTATTTTGATTATTTTTCATCCTGTATTATTTTGGCCCAAGCTCTTGGCTCTCCTATCTTTCTCTGGGGTGCAGGTTGAAATCTGTTTTGTTAAGTTTTCTTTTTTTTTTTCTGTTCCTGCTTTCTAATTTAACTTTGTTTTTTAATCTTACTTTTAGTTTGACTAAGAAAATCACTTGTATTAGTTCAACTTGATTGTTATTTTCTTCAAATAAAATAAAAATAAAAAGACCATTAATGGACGTTGTGCCCGCTGATCTAATTCAGAACATCAGCGTCGACCTTCAGTGTGAGTTTTTGTTAGTAGAGTGAAGTCCCCTTTAAGCAGCTGATGGAGTATCAGAGGACTTTAGGGTGATGCTGTCTGAATCTCCACTGAATAACACCTGGGATTCTGTCAACAGTGAAAGGCCTTGAAGGACACTACAAAACATCTTCTCTAACTCTCCCTTCTCATGTCCCTACTCATCATCACCAGTGAAGCTCTGCTGCTCTTCAAGTTCTCATTTATTTCTCCTCTCTTTGATATGAAGTGTTGTCTTCCTATTCCGCTCACCTTCATCTTGTCCATCGCCCTCCTCGTCTCCTTCAGTGTCTTCTCTCTCTCCTCAAGTCTCCTATTGATGTCACTCAGTGTCGCCCCCAGCTGTTTCTGTTTGGACACACAAGAGGACATGCGTGGTCGGATCAGAATTCACGTTCACTTTGTGATTTCTTCTTCTCTTTCTGAGTCCTGATATTCTCACAACACATTTGGTTTTACATTTCATGACACAACTTAGACTTGATTTAACAAACAGGAATGACAAAAAAGATTTAAAGAAAAGTTTAATTTAATTGATGCAAGATTGAGTTTGGGTGTGAAAAGTACATCAAATACAGAAGAAAGTTTGAAGGCACACTGGTGTGTGAGTTAGTTCTTGACGTTTAGAAGACATCACATCGACAATCTGGGAAATGTGAAGTTCACACAACACCAAAAATAATAAAAACAAACTGGAGTGTGTAAGTAAAGAAACTGGTGAAAGGCCAGGAGGACTTAAACACGTCATGTCAGTAATTATAGGATCTACAAGGCCATTTGATATCCTGAGTCAGACATGTGAGGACGTTGTCAGCCTTTGTCATTTTCTGCAGTCAAGTAAGATACCGAAATACACAAATAATTCTGTTGAATTCAGGAAGAAGGAAACTTAAAGGAATTCTAAAACTCAGAAATGATAATTTTATATGTTACTTACCTCAAGTGTTTTATTTAGATGACTGAGAATTTGTTTTTAAATAAAATGTTTATTAAGTTTATGTTTTTTGGTTTCTCCAGAGCCTTCAAGACCAACCCATCCATCCCTGTTAAGGGGTCAGCTCAGAGATCTGCAGGTGGGTGAGCCTGTGGTGTCCTGATCATGGACTGTCTGTCAGGCAGAGCGCAGTTTGGGAGACTCAAGGACTGTGTGAGCAACACTAGAGCAGCACAAGGAACAGGCCTGTCTGCTTCACTCTTCACTCTGTGAACCTCACACTGGAAAGAACAATTTTATTTTTCTTGCATATCCAAAAATCACCCAAGGAGTGTCTCATTGGGCTTTAACAGGCCCTGTATTTTGTCAGCCCTCTACTCCAGATTCCCTAAGAAGACAAGAAAAAACTCCCAAATAAACCTTGTAGGGAAAAAAATGGAAGAAATCTTGTGAGGGCAACTCAGAGAGAGACCCCCCTCTAGGTAGGGTGGGCATGCAGTGAGTGTCAAACATAAATAATCCTCTTCACAGGGCTAGATGGCCAATCCATCATGGCCTCCTCAGAAATACAACACAACAGTACAAATTACAAGGCAAAATGCAAGAATAGATGAGACCACTCAGTAAATACAGAACTACCACATATGAGGACACAGATTTGTGTAAATACATCAAAACAAAATAGAAACTAATGAACAAAAATGAGAAATAACAACATCTGACCATCAGCTCATTGTAGGACCACAGCCAGATTGTAGAAGGGGTGTCAGACAAGCCAGCCTCATAATGGCTTCTGTGACTGTCACTGTCACAGCTCTTGTCACCGTGTTGAACAAAGGCAGCTACAGACCCCAAAGGGCAGAAGAAAGCCAAGGGGTCTTATGAAGCCATGAAGCCCACCTGAGGAATCACAAACATCTGTGACGCCAAGTCTCCCCAACATTATGGTGCCCTGAAATGGGGGACTGTGTAGAAGAAGTGCTGTGTGACAGAAATGTCTGTAAATAAACTTAAATGAAAGTCTGCCATTTGCACTTTAATCATGATATCTGAATTATTAAATTTGAAAATTGAAACTGTGGAGCAGAAGGGTGAATCAAGGAGAAATGGGTCTTTGTGTTAAACATTATGGAGGTCTCTGTATAACAGCAGGTCCCATCACTTGTAAACATTCACAGATGATTCCACACTTATGGGTGTGTTGATAAGTGGATGAGACAGGGGAGAGGAGTCAGAGGGAGAACTTTGGGAATTGTCTCGAATTTAACATCAGCAAAACCAACAAACTGCTCAATGACTTTCACACACCAAAGAGCCTCTATGTCCAGGAAGTGGATGAAGAGGTGGTCCACTCCTACATGTACTTGGGTGTCCACATCAATGACAGGCTGCACTGGACTCGGAACACAAAGGAACTTGAGAAGAAAGGGCAGAGCAGACGTTTGTTACTCAGGTGGCTGTGATCCTTCAATGTGGGTAGTGACAGCCTTCACATTTTAAATAACTCATAAGAACATTCCTGATAATGGAAATATTGAAAACTGAAATACTCCACAAACTTAGACATCTTGACTACAGTAAATAACATAATTGATGGAAACACATTGAGACCAAACTCAGATTTACACCACAAAGTGCACAGATGTCCTCACTCAACTCTGTCAAGAGCTTATTGTGCATCCAAAAATATCAAAATGTCTGTAAACTCAGATACTGCAGAGGGAAAAATTAAATTACAAAACTACCAAACAGTAAATCCAGTATGGTGGTCTTTGTTTCACATTCATGCTAGAATTTCAAAACTGTTAAGAATTCTGCTCAGTTTATGGCTGAAGTTCATAAATTGTCAAAAGTCCACACAAATCAGCTTTCACTTTCTCTGTCTGAGGCCCAGAAATGGTGATGAATTATTAATCAACAACTAATCCACACACACCTGCTGCAATAAAGAATCCATCAATTCATCCAAACATCAATCCATCAGTCCATTTTGTTAACCTTTTAATGAAGAGCAAAGTCACAGGACAGTTGGGGCCTAAACCAGTAAACACTGGACAACACTTGGAAAAGACGTCCATCACGAGGTCAACACACACTCACACACACACAAACACACACACACAGACAGACAGACACACACACACACTCACAAAGGCTAATTTAGCATCGCCAACTCATCTGCTCTGCATGTTTTTGGTTTATGGTAGGAAACTGGAACACCAAATAAAACCCAAGTGAACACGTGGAGAACATGCAAACTTCCTTCAGGGACCACCTGGGAAACAATGCCCAGTAGAAAAATATAATATGTTCATACATAAGGATAACAGAAGAGGTACCTTTATTCTCTTTCTATCACATAACTTGTGACTTCTTTTTCTCTAATTTTCATCTAAAAAACTTCCAGTGAAACCTCATTTATTCAGGATGGGCTTATAAATGTTATTGTCACTTGTGGATTTTCAGAACGTTAGATGATCAGTTCTTAGCTGCTTATCAAGTTTTCAGAGCCTGCACTGTCTTGGCGGTGTGGATTTGTTCAGATTGTTTGAATGTTTTTATATCCCCTCTGTCTGTGTGTCTGTGTGTGTGTGAGTCACTGCTCTAAACTGATACAAATCCACTTTAGTTTTCTTACTACTAATTTATAAACAGACCCTTACAACAGCTAAAATCTTCTCCTTCACTCAGGTTATTTCTTTCATTTATGGTAACTCCAGTACCCAGAATTCATTGGCTGACTTTATTCTGAGTTCCAAGTTACAGTCAGTATGTATCAGAATTAAAGTACGTGTATTTATGGTTTGGTTCCTGTTGACTCCGCGTGGAAGTGATGCCTTGTCCTGATTGTTTCAGGGTCCATGAAGAGTTTCTCTGGCACAAATGGAATGACATTCAGTGCTCTTTATGTTTCTTTGTCCTGATCCTTTTCACTTTCTCTTGACTTCTTGGCCCTTTTGGCAGTGGGTCACCCTGAGGCAATACTGCAACTTACAGCCTTTAAGGTTTCACACTCACTGGCCCTCATGTGTTACCATAAAAATTATGACTGCTGGATAGTCTTTGATCAGTTGATGCCCTTCTTCATCAAGACTACACACATGCTGTACATATGGCCTATCTTGAACGTTGCACCCACATCCAACTCCATTACAGGTGGTCTGCAGCTATTAAAGTCTGGCCCTACATCACCCTTTGGAGGGTTCACTGCAGCCTTTGTTACGGCCACACCAGAGGCAACAAGCGTCCTGTAATGGGCCAGATGTTAATTTAGACAGAGAGCAGACAGGTCTCTGACCTCCAACAACTAATTAAAGGAATCAATGAATATCTTGACCCTGTAGGTTTCTAGGGTGCACACAAGTCCAACCTTTTTCCTGCTCGCTATAATATAAGACCAGTCCATACACTTTAGTGCTGTTTAAGGTGTTATTTTCTAAACTTTTGCTCACCTTTAAGTAAAGCTGTTTAAATTATCGATGTTCTACTGAGGACAAAGTTACCTTCATATCTACTTACTGAGACTTGGTTTAGCCAATCTGACACTATTCCTTTATTTGAAGAAGCACCAAAAGGTTTTCTTTTCCTTCATAAATCATAAATTGTCAGTAAAGAATGTGGCCCTGTAGTGAAGTGAATATGGCTTCTCAGAATGTCAGTGAATTCACATAATTTGAGGTTCGTATTAGATATTAAAACACAATCAGTTACCTTTGTAGCACTAATTTACAATCCTCCTGAGCCGCCTGACTGAACTTACCTGATTTTTATCTGACCACACTAAACATTCTCATTGTGTGCTACTGATGGGTCAGTTTGATGTTGACAGAGATTACGAGTGTTCAGCTCCGATCCTGGAGATCTGCAGTTGCTGCTACTTTTCCTTTCTGACACTTTCTTATTTAGTGACCAATTTCTCTTGTTTGTTGACTTCTTTTCCACTCATTTTAATTGAGTTATTTTTTAAGACTCAATCCTGTAAATTTCATAATTATGTGTCAGCCAACAAAAGTGAGATGTGAGGCTAAGTAAGAGCCTCAAACTCCAACCAGTTTCTTAAGTTGAAGCCGATTCTTCCAGTTAATTAAACTTGTTATTTAATTCTGTGCCTTGTTGCTGCTGTTCTGCCACAGCAGATGTTTCCAAAACTGATGATTTTCTTTCTTCTAAAAGCCCAAATGTTTTGTGGCCTTGAGCAGATCAACGTTACTGAGACCTTCACCTTTCTTTATTGTCAGATATTATATGATGGTCTCAGGATGCTTATCATGTGTTGACTCATTTTGTATCCCATTACTATGTGGCTGCTAATCAAGGAAAGAATAAAACAATTAAGGGGTCAGAGTCTTAAATATCAAGTCAATTAAATGAAAACGAAACAAGTTAATTAGTAGCAACAACTGGTCACTAATTTAGAAAAGAGTGAGAATGAAGACCTGCAGCCACCGTAGCCCTCCAGGACTGGAGCTGGACACGCACAGCACAGATGTTCAAATGAACACCTTCACAAGTTAAATGACACACCTGCTGGACTTGGTGGGGTTTTATCACATTGGTAAAGGTCAGAGTTCACCTCACAATCATACATTAGAGAGAATAATCAGTCAGTTCATTTTAATTCAAAGGAGAATATATATACAGTAATACAATACCTCTCCCTGACACATCTGGATAAAAAAGACACATGTCAGGATGCTATTCATAGACTTTATAGCTCTGCCTTCAACACACTCATCCCTCCAAAGCTGGTTGTAAAACTGAGCAGGTTGGGCCTGAACACTGCCCTCTGCAGTTGGATCCTGGACTTCTTGACAGAGCGGCCCCATTCAGTTATGATGGGTTGCAACACTTCCAGCATCATCAACACTGAGCACTGGAGCACCGCAGGGTGGCATACTTAGTCCACTGCTCTTCACCCTGCTGACTCACGGCTGCATAGCCACACACAACACCAACCACATCATCAAGTTTGCGGATGGTATGACGGTGCTGGGACCGATAAGCAGGGATGATGAAAGAGCATACAGAGATGAGGTGGAACAGCTGTCCGCATGGTGTGAAGACAACAATCTATCTCTCAATGTCGACAAGACAAAAGAGATAATCGTGTACTTCACATCCTGCCCACATCCCATGTTCTGACCAGCTGCATCACTGTCTGGTATAGCAACTGCAACATATCTGACCGCAAGTGCCTGCAAAGGATAGTGAAGACAGCAGAGAGCATTATTGGGGTGCCTCTCCCTTCATTACTGGACATATTTTACAAACACAGTGTCCACAAGGCCTGCAGCATTGTGCAGGACCCCTTACACCCCTCACATGGACTTTTCACACTTCTGCCATCCAAGAGAAGATACTGCAGCATCAGAGCCAAATCTGCCCGGCTGCAGGAGAGTTTTTACCCCAAGATGTTAGACTCCTTAACACCAGGCTGCCCCCTGGGACCTTCCACATGGCCTCAACCACCTCTAAAAACAGAACTTTTATACATGAAAACCACAGTCCTGCAAAGATGAGTGTGCAGGTAGAGAAGAACTGAAAATCTCATACTGACCTTTAAGGATTTTGACACTCTTTATCCTTCTGCTGTGAAACATTCTGACCTGTCATTGTTTACACGTGTCTTAAACAACTATTATCACACACTGATAATTTCTGTATTATCTATATCTATTATTTATTATTTTTATTATATTACATATCTTACACATCAATATTGCTGCTACTTCTTATCTTATCCTATCTTTGCACAATGTCTTGTCTTGTTTGTGTTTTAATTTTTAAAGCTTTAAATTTTAAATTTTAGTTCTATTTTTAATTTATTATTTGCATGTCATGTTGTTGCACTGTGGACCCTGAGCTTCGCAATTTCGTCTGTCTGTATACTTGTATATGGTTGAGATGACAATAAAGTTCATTTTGACTTTGACAATGCTGAAAATTCTAAGCTGAAGTTACTGTAAGAATCTTAGACTTGGTTCTGTAGTGCAGTATTGATTGGTTGACATGTGACTAGAATGTGTCTCTTAAAAAGGCCTGAGATCAGCAAACTCAAATTAAATAAAAACTCCCAAAGTCAAATGTGCAGCTACACACACTTACCCTCCATGTGACCGCACTACAGACTCTCTCCATTCCTGTGGTGAAAGCTCATGGTACTGAATTACATTTTGGAGGACACTGTATGGTGACTAACTACACTTACACCAACCAACTGCTGCATCATCTTCTTAAGGACACCTCATGAGGGCTGGAAAGTCAGATATTTCAATGAAGAGCCCACGTGCCATTCACACCTCTGCCAGGGGCCATTCTTGTCTGCAGGCTGTAGTTTGCCCTTAGTTTATAAGATGGCTGAATAGATTCTTCTGCTACACTGAATTTACAAAACCTTTAACTCCTGTTATTTAGTTTATATCTATTGAAAACTAAACTCCACTCACCTCTTTTTCTTCTCTTTCCGTCTCCAGCTTGACCATTTTATGACTGTTATGTTTACTCACTCCACACATCATGCAGATACACGTGTCATCAGTTTCACAAAATATTTCCAGACTTTTCTGATGTTTCTCACAGAGTTTCTCCTTTAGATTTCTATCAGGATCAACCAGCTCGTGGTGCTTCAGGGCCGCTACTTCATAGTGAGGCTGCAGGTGAATCTGACAGTAGGAGGCCCGGCAGGTCAGACAGGACTTCATTGCTCTCAACCTCTTCCCAGTACAGAAGTCACACTCCACATCTCCAGGGCAAGCATAATTCTGAGATGGAGGAGAACTGAGTCCTGTCTTCTTGAATTTCTTGAGGATTTCATTCAGCAGAGTGTTTCTTCGCAATGTAGGCCTTATGGTGAAGGTGTGTCTGCACTGAGGACAGCTGCACTCTTGGGTCTGATCCCAGCAGTCCGTGAGGCACTTCAGACAGAAACTGTGACCACAGGGGATGGCAACAGGGTCAGTCAGGATGTCCAGAAACATAGAGGAGGTGAACTCGTCCTGTGACACAAACAGCTGGGCTTCAGCCATCGTCACTCTGAGGAGAGGCAGGCAGAGAAAATCTGTCAGAATAACAAGGATGGTGGGTTTGTATCAGTTTTTTTAAAGTGCTCCATCATATTAGTCTATTGGTAAGCTATTCCAGGTTTTAGGTGCATAACAGCAGATGGCTGCCTCACCACTTCTTTTAAGTTTAGCTCTTGGAATTATAAACAGACACTCATTTGAGAAACTAAGGTTACGATTTGGAGTGTAAGGTAAGAGGCCTTCTGAATTATAAGATGGGGTGAGATGATTTAAGGCTTTGTAAAACCAGAAGAAGTATTAAAGTCAATTCTTAATGGCCTATGTAACCAATGTACTGACATCAAAGCTGGAGTGATGTGCTAGGATTTTCTTTTCCTAGTTAAGATTCTGGCAGCTCCATTCTACACTTGTTGTAACCAATTGATGTCTTTTTTTGGGTGGTCCTGAGAGGAGTGTATTGCAATAATCTAGTCAACAAAATATAAGACCTTGAACTCATTTTTCAGTGTCTTGTAAGGTTATAAGGGGTCTAACTTCTGCCATATTCCTTAAGTGAAAAAATGCTGTCCTCATAATCTGATTAATTTGTGATTTAAAATTTATGTCAATAATTGATTCAATAAATTTCCTCTAAATTCTGACTTTTAACACTAGAATTACCAAAGCCTACAAAAAAACTCGTAGAGCCGTCCCACCTTAAACCCCTTCACACCTCTCCATCAGCGTCTTTTGTCCTGTAAATGTGTTGGAAAGCAGCAAGCAGCCTACTATCACATCCCCCCACCGCCGCATAGTTATCTCAGCTGAAGTCTGTTTACCTGTGTGTCATTTACTTAGAGTTGTATAGAGTGAGAAGTCAAGCAAAATGAAACCTTTTATTAATACTGTATCGTTATTTGGAACACATACATTTCATGTGTTCCGTGTCTACAACAATCTATGTAAACACATCGTTAAAACAGAAACATTTTTCATGATTTAGTAATAATTGACAAAATCTAGACATGAAGTGTATAATGTGTGAAGTCTGAAGTGCCTCTATCAAATAAATTCTTTCACAAAAGGTATAAATATAACAGAACAAGTACGCTTCTATTCAAGAATATAACTACAGAAAAAGAACCCTCCTTTGATACGACTGCTTCGGTGGTGCAACGGTATCAACAGTTGACTGGTAATCAAAACTTCACGGGTTTGACTCTGGACGAGTCCATTTTGGGAAGTGAGCTGCTCTTATTCTTACTATTTTAGAATAAAAACATAAATTTGATTTCAGTCTGTAACAGCTGGTGTAAATTTATGATACTTGTAAAGGTTAACTGTTTTTTTTATTCAGTTTTATTCTCTCAGTCATGTTCATGAGAGATCTAACACTGCTGTTTTCACATAAAGACGCGCTATAACAGATGTGAATTCAGATGTTGACGACGGTTCTACATTGAGTTTTTTCATAGGCTTTGGGAATTCTAGTGTTAAGCCTAATGGATCAAGTTTATTTCTAATACTCTCTCTATATCCATTTTTTTCCAATAACTATGATTTCTGTTTTCTCCTTATTTAGTTTGAGAAAATTCCTACTCATCCATTCAGAAACACAAATAAGACATTGGGGTCTGTGAACTAAGAGAGTCTGGGTCCTCAGGCGCTGTTGATAAATACAGTTGTGTGTCATCAGCAGAGCTGTGGTGGCTCACGTTATACCTTGATATAATCTGACCTTATGGAAGCATGGAGATCGAAAAGAGCAGCAGACCCCGGAGAGACCCTTGTGGAACACCATATAGAATGTCAAGGGTAGGTTTAGATTATGGGCTATTAATGTAAAAAGGCAATGCACGGGCACATTGATCCAACAAATTAAATGCTTATTTATGTTTCCAATCCATCCTACCCTTTTTTTCTCCAAATCTAATAATTATCCTGTTGAAAAGTGTTATCTGTCTAAATTAATTATCAAATCCTATTTTAAAAATGGATTTTAAAAATCTGCTAAAAAAACAGATAAAACAGCAAGTGTTAAGAACTAGACTACCCCTTGATGTTCAATGTCAGAACTGCAGAAAACACCATCCTTCCTTTATAACTTTAACAACCAGAAACAGATTTGAAAATACTCTAAAAAAGTTAACCAAGGGTTTTAAAACCACTTTAAATGAGGTGTAACCTGGTCAGGTTTCAAAATGAAAATATAACTTTTTTTTTTGTAAATAAAGTTATTGAAAGAATTGGGATACCAGTTATGGGGGTTGGGTAACGTGGAGTATATATATATGTGTCGCCCAAGAAGAGGAGGGGAGAAAAAGAGTTTGTTGCCAGAAGAGACTGTTGAGGCAGCACGCCGAAAGAAAAAGAGTTCATTACCAGAAGAGACTGTTGAGGCAGCACGCCGAAACAAGGAGTGGCAGAAAAAGAGACTGTTGAGGGAGCACGCCAAAACAAGAAGAGGAGAGTGCATTGAAAGGAGAGACTGTTGAGGCAGAGCGCCGAAACAAGGAGTTGCAGAAAGAGTCGTAGTTGAGACAAGATGCTGAAACAAGATGTAAAGAAAGAATTGCAGAAAGAGAGGCACTGTTGAGGCAAAACGCTGAAACAAGACAAAGAGAAACGAGAGTCGCTGTTTAGACAACACGCCGAAGCAAGATGGAAAAAACGAAAGAGAAACGAGATGCGCCATTAAAGCAAAACGCTAAAACAAGACAGAGAGAGAAAAGAGAGGCGCTGTTGAGGCAAAACGCCGAAGGAAGACGGAAAGACAGATAGAGGAACTAACTTAAGGACACGGCTAAAACATCAAAGGGAAAGCCGGCAGGCCGGACACAAATGCAGAAATGGTGATCAGCGAGTAAAGAGGGTGTTTGAGAAAGAGGGAGACAGAAGCATAAAGGAGGTACCCGAGTATAATGAGGAAGATATAAAACAAGGTTGGTGTTTATTTTGTTTGTTTGTGTTAATGCGGCTTGAATAAACTTTCAAGTGAAGGGGCCAGTTCTTGTTTTGTTTGTGTGACCACTACGCACCCGAGCTACGGTTGGGGCCCCCAACGGAGTGAGTAACATTTACTGACTGTGTAAATAAGTCCTGGGTGAGCTCACCAGTAGTTTCGGACACATAATATATGTATTGTATAGATGTAAATAATTTAGTGTTTGTTTTATGTATTGTATGTATATATTTGTGAATACCTTAAGTTTTGGGAGATCTGTTCATGTTCCAATTAAGTAAAAAGAGTTTTGTTTTATCAATATCTGAGTAACAGTGCTTGGATTGGATATTACCGGGCTATAGTGAACCTGCCAACAATAGAGGTGGCAACACCGTTATAAAGAGCTCAGGCCTTTGCCTACTGATAAAAGATTGGTGGTGCAAGGGGGTTACAGAGGTATAACATTTAAAGGCTAAAATCAAACAAATACATAGGCTAACATTAGTGCCTGAGGAGAGACCTTTAACCTCAGGGACCCAAAATCTAATTTTTAAGATTAGGACTAAAGTTTTCATTTTTAAGATTAGGATTGTATTTGGGTGAGGATACAGATGCTAAATCAAGGTCAGGGTTGTAGTGAAGGATCAGTGGATTTAAAATTTATTTTCTCTAACCTGTCAAACATCATGTGAGTTCAAAGTATAATTACCACAACAAACAAAGAATTTTCTACCTGTAAAGTAAGACTCAAACCAATTTAAGACACTGCCAGAGAGGCCCACCCACTGACTAAGGCGATTTCTAAGAATATTATGATCAATGGTGTCAAATGCAGCACTTGGATCTAAGAGGATGAGAACAGATAAATGGTCTCTGTCTGCGTTTACCCGCAAGTCATTTACTACTTTAACGAGTGCAGTTTCTGTGCTGTGATTTGTTCTGAAACCTGACTGAAATTTATCAAGAATAGCATGTTTATTAAGGTGGTCATTTAACTGCATAATGACTGCCTTCTCTAGGATTTTATTTAAGAATGGCGGGTTAGACATAGGTCTAAAATTGTTAAAAGCAGAGGAGTCAAGATTATGTTTCTTGATCAGGGGTTTAACAACAGCAGTCTTAAGACAGTCTGGGAAGACCCCCGTATCTAATTATAAGTTCACTATATCAATTAGCACATCATTAGCACTTCTTTAAAAAAGCTTGTTGGTGTTGGTATTAATACTCTAATAACCAATCTTAATGCACATAAAAAATTTAGGCAGTGCGGCATAAACACTAATAATTTAATTGCAATTACTACTTTAGATGATCAACGTATTAAAACTATAAAAACAGTTTATAGATTAAATTAAAAATACACACAGAGCGGCGCTAACAAAAATAACTAAGTTTCTGTTCCAAACATCAATAACGCACATAGAATTCAGCTCTGCTCCTCCAAAACATTAAATATGGCACTATTAAATGTTAGAGCATTAAATAAGAAGACGTTTTTTATCAACGATCTTACTAGTGATAGAAAAATTGATTTTATTGCACTAAGTGAAACGTTGCTTAGCTCAGACGGCGCGGCTGTTTTAATCGAATCTGCGCCTCCGAATTACAGTTTTACTCGTTCGGATCGCCAAGGAAAGAAAGGCCGCGGCTTGGAAAACATTTACACAAGTACACAAGTCACCTGTAAAAACTCCTCAGCGCTCAGAGTTTAGATGACTGCAGGAGAACATTTGGCGCTTCATGACCTGCACATGAAAAAAGCAGAATGGGGACAGTGAAGACAACGTTTGGTGACATCAGTCCATTCACTGGGCAGGAATTACTAGAACAGGACGGTTCAAATGTAACACAAACCGATGAGCAGTGACCTGCTGAAGCCCACTAAAGCACCACTCAGTGCCCACCATACCTACTGGCACATCTTGTTGGCACACTGGGCTCACTGGTGTTTAAAGACTTTTGGTAGACTCACCAGTTCTCATTTTATGTCTCGGCTGTTCTTCTTCACCACAGACAGTCTTCAGATCCTCTCAGTCAGAGAGGTCGGCCATGAAGAGTTCAGCTGCACAGCCCACCAAGAATGAGCAGAACACAATGTGCCGAGTGTCTTTAGTCATCCTGTGCCTGGGGGGTCTTCATATTTCTATCTCTCTGTGACTTTGTGTCCAAGCACAACCTTTCACAGAGTCTGACTTTCCAGAGGCTTCAGTCCTACATGAAGAGAAGAGCTGCAGGGTTACAGTGGCCGACACTGGCGGGCTTTCACAGGGGATGCCTTATAAGAAGTCATCCGATTATTGGTGAGGTACCCTGTTGGTCACTTTTCAGGTGTGTACATCAGGGGTGTCCATCTCTGGTCCTGGGGGGCTACTGTGGCTGCAGGTTTTCATTCTAACCATCATCTTTATCACTCACCAATGTTTGCTGTTCATTGATTTCTTTTCACTTTAATTGTTTTCTGCAACACAATGGTAGTGTTGGGGTCTCACAATAAGGAGATCACAGGTTTTGTGTCCGGGGGTCCTCCCTGTGTGAAATATTGCTTTTTCATTCAACAAAATATGGACCAATGGTGAGCGAGGGGAGCTATTGAGGAGGGGGTTGGGTCTTGTTCTGTATTAGTAAAACTTATCGTATTGTACATTCCACCTGTTGGCAGTAGTTTTTTTTTTCTGACAACAGGCACTGGAAGCCGATGATGAACCCTTCTCTTCATTGCCAATCTGTAGCAGTGAAAGATAAAAGGAGTAAAAGTTAAAATAACATAATTGAAGTTGATCGTGAGTTTGTGTAAAGTTAATGAAAATGGCCCGCAGATGTCACTAGAGAGGTGAGTGTGAAATGCTTTGAACCTTCCACACGATTTCTGACACAGTTCTTTCACATGTTTTGATGCTTCGTGAGGCTTCACTCTGTTCATCACTAACTTCCTGGACCTGTGCAGACCCCGACAGAAGCCCCTCTGGGTCAGATGGAAGTCTCCTGAAGCAGGGAGTCCCTATCCCAGCAGCACCCCCAGGTGGCACCCAAGGACCCTGACAGGATTGTCCCTCAGGACTAAGACTCCAATATATCCCTGCGGGTGTCCTTACTGGGTTCACACCAGCAGAGCACTGCCATCTATTATACTGAAGGAGGAACTGCTCTTGATCCACCTCCTCCATTCCATCCATTAATCTCTTCTTTTGAGTAGGACATCGATTCAGCCCCATCCTAAACAGACTATTCCTCCTATACGGCACTTACATCCTTTACATGAAAGACCCCCCAAGCTGTGACCCCCAGTTGATTCAGCTGTTCTTAACATCGTTACATGATGATTTTCTGTGCAATAGTAGACACAGTTGTGCCGATTTACAGCACCTGAAACTTTAAATTGAGCTTCGTCGGTACTCGTAATTGTATCAATGATGCCATTGCCTTATCTTTCTTCATTCATAACCATTTTGCAGAATTGTAAATGGTGATTATGATCATCCTTTAATAATCAATGAATTAATCTTGGCTGATACATTGTCCAACCTAAACATCACATTAGACGACCCAAAGATCTACAAGAAATGTCTAACTCAGAAGAAGCTCTTTGTTTTAATTTTTTTTGAGGTTCTTCATGAATGTCAGACTCACTAACATGTCATTTTCCTGGCTGGTAATGCTCACCAACCAACCACTTTTACCAACATAAGGACTTAAAACCAATTAAAACATAAATATTGTTGATGACTCAATAACATTAAAATTAAACTCTACATCTATTTATTTATTAGTCCAGCATTGTGGGGCAGTGGTTACCACACCTTCTGCCTCAGATTCAGTCACGTGAGTTCAAATCCCATGTCCCATTGTTATTCATGTGGAGTTTTTATGTTGTCCCTGTGCCTGTGGGTGACCATCTGAAGACTTGTTTCCTTCTCTTCCATCTAAGAGATTCATTTTATGCTAACTGGCTCTTCCGTTCTGGTCACTTTGATTGCTGGCATACGTGAGGTGATGGTGTTTGACTGTGTTGTGGCTAAAAAATCGTCATCAGAAGGCTTTTTACATGAAATAAAGGCTATTAGGAGACTCGGGATAGGCAAACAGTTTACAGTTTTATTGCAATAAAATAAGTATAATAATAATAATAATAATAATAATAATAATAATAAAAAAAATAACAAGGACTCAACACAATACGGCCAAATTGAGCTGAGCCTCGAACGGTTCAAAATCCAAAACTTATATATCATTTTCTTATCACTTTGTCCTTGCTCAATTAGCTCATTCTGCACCTGGCTTTACTGTCCATTGTTTTCTCTAGGTTTCTGTTCTGCTTATTTTGATTGGTCTAAGGCTGGGCAGAAGGCTTTCTCTTACTATCTTTGGGCTTTTCTGATGTCATTTCCTATCATCTTCGACCTCGCTCAAATGAGCTCTTTTGCTCATCCCCTCTGACTCCCTTCAACTCCTGTCTGGCCGAACCTTGAGTTCCCAAGGGAACTCTTATTATCTCTTTATTTCCCTATTGTTGGCCCCTCCTGGTATTTTACTTTTCTATACTGTTTTTCTCTAACTGGCCAAGGCTTCAATTCCATATATGGGTTTCCTTTAAGCTTTCCAAACTTTTTATATTGTGGCCTAACAGTGAACTATTGCATGTGCCTTTATTTAATCATTTGCTTGGCATGCTTGATTTATAGTTAATTCCATACTTAGGTTAAATGCTAGTATTACTAATTATTTAAATATATATATATATATATATATATATA
>JANRMT010062791.1:200361049-200386304 GCA_026402145.1 Polypterus bichir lapradei
GAGAGAACATATTTTGTAATTTTCCTTGCATTACTTCACTTGACCTTGGCAGCAATGCCATCTTTGCTGATTCAATATTTCAGCTGGCCCCTTTTAGCTTCTTATCTCTGACACAGGTGTTCTCAACCTTCTTATCTTTATCTGTTCTTTTCCCACACTAGCAATTCTGCGGTAAGCTTAAAAAATAATGCAAAATGTCTGATTTTTAGTTAACTATTTGCTCGACCTATCATATTTCCTCAACATTCTAATCTATGCTTAATCTAATGTTTTAGAAGCTTTTAATTACTTTTTATGGCTTTTTATGTTAATTTTCTATTTCTATGTTAATATAAAAAATTTTCCTTTTACAACTGATGATAAGCCGACACCACATTGAGGTCCATCAAGACGTGTTGTTGTTACCTAAAATCCTGAAATGAAATAAGTGGATTTGAGATGATGGATGGATGGATGGATGAATGGATGGAGTCATTAAACACGTATAACTAAGATTTTTCATCCATCCATCCATCCGTTATCCAACCCGCTACAGTGTTGAACAGTAAGCAGGCAAGGTGATTACTGATGAAGGGGCCTTAGCTTCCTTGAAAGCTTGCGTTTGTAATCTATTTAGTTAGCCAATAAAAGCTGTCATATCACCCACTTTCTCCTGTATCAATCTATGGCTAACACGGTACAACACTCTACTGTGATAGTGAGCTTTGAAAGCCCTGATCACTCCTTGGTCCAGTGGTTGTAGAATGGATGTGGAGTTAGGAGGAAGGGATTTTAAAGGTACGTTGGATAGGTTTTCTACTGGGCAATGACTTGGGCAATTGTCTACAATCATTAAAACGTTTTGTTTCTGCTTTTTCATTATGGCGTTGACACTACTCAACCAGTCAATGAACAGCTCTGAATTCATCCAAGATTTCCTATGTGATCGCCATGTATCTGGAAGTTGAGTGGGCTTAATGTTTTTGAAACACCTAGGTTTTTTTTGATTTACCAATTACGAGTGGACTTAATTTCTCGCTCGTTGAGCTAGCACATAAAAGAAATGTAAACCGTTCCTTTGAAGATTTTCCTGCCTTACATGTGTCACCTTTTATCACCAGCAACTGATCTGGCATTGTTTTAAAAAAACAAACCACATTCGTCTGCATTGAAGATATTCTGTGGCTCGTAATTACCAACAAATTCAGATAAGTTACACTTAAATTTCTGTACAGTTTCTGTGTTCACTTCATTAGAATCACCTGTCAGGATTTTGAAAGAAATCGTATTTCATACCTTAAAGCTTTCCAGCCAGCCTGATGATGCCTTATAATCGGGTAAGCTCAATTCTGCAGTGAATTTCAAGGCTACTTCCTGCAGCATAGGTTCAGACACTCTCATGTTTATTCCTCTCATCTTTGAGAACCAATTAAGAGTTAGTTCATTAATTGTATCATAGGGACTCGCTCTCTTCTTTCAGCTCATTTCACTTGGACATCCGCTTCTTTATATTGTTGACAGTCGTTTTACTGATGCCGAACTCCTCCGCAGTTTTTCTTTCACTGTGGCATTCAAAAAAATAGAAACAAGTCGCACTTCTGGAGCAGACTACGCTCTTAATACCCCTTCTTAGACATTTTTAGGTGAAGCACAGAACTGTCTCGTTTTAAATGACTGTTAGAACTGAGGAGATGGTTACAAAATTTACTTGTGCAAAGAGGGAGATTCAAAGAAATTCAACAGAAATTAATAATCCAGAGAAGCAACATTGAGTCCTGTGTTGACAAAGGTAAGAAGAGGGACGGGGAGTTAGGGCTATTCCACTACTGTCCTGGACACCTATCCCTTCCAGAAGCTGTAACATGATTTATTACAGCTACAGAGAATAAAGGGACCAAATTATTATGTTTTCCCAAATTATTATTTTTTTATCTGTTCACTATAGCCAAGATTATTTTCTTCCTATGGATCAAGGAGAGGTGGTCAATGGTCACAACAGGCAGGGTGTCACTTTATACAAGTATTTTGCTGTTTAAGACACCCTGTTTCTGAAGGGACCAAGGAAAAGTGGTCACCTTACATGGCTGCTCAGATTAGTAGGTTTTACTGTAGTTTTATCTTGCCAACACTTCACTGAGCACGACCTCCATTTCACATTTGCTGAAATTCTTCCATTTTCCATGTGCTTTTGCCATTGTCTTTTAACAAAACACTGAGCAGAAGGGGGTATTTATATTGATTTGCATATTCAAATATGTGAGATTCTGGGAGGAGTCAGAGTGACGCTGTAGGCGTCTGCATGTGTGAAAAAGTTCATGTTGATTGAGATTTATAAGTGTGTGGAATTTTGCTTATGCACAGTTTTATGAATCTGACTTTTTTGAGCATATGCACATTTTCAGTTTTGCTCGTATGCCATGTTTTAGTGTGAATTCTACACACGCTTTTATACATGAGGCCCCAAGTCTTCACAGTCCCGTTGCTTCCTGTTTTGCTATATGTTTGCGTGACATGGACACTACCCAGAAATAGTACTCCTTTGGTACGCTGATTTGACTTTGTTCAATGAGTGGTTGCTGACATTGTCCCAAATGAGGCACATTACCTGCATTTTGAGGGAGCGTCAGTTACGGCACTATGGCCATGTGGCACGATTCTCATTGTTGGAGCAGGCCAAGGGGACAGGCACCTAACACCTGGCTGTGGCAGATAGATGGTCATTTCCATAGGGTGAGACTGGATCACGTGTCTGCCTGGGGGGTTGCTAACCAGGACCCTGAGGTGTTTCATCATGTGGTGGGTACCAGTGCATGGTGTCCAACCTGACCTGACCTGTATTTGCACATTTTTCTGTTTTAAAATACTCTTTGGTAGAATATGACAAAGATTACCCAGCACACAGTGGTCCAAGCTATGGCAGTGTAGGTTTGGGCAAACCCAATTACATGAGCACTGGCCCAGTGTGGGGGCTGCTAAAGAGACCACTTAACAAAGAGTCCTGAAATGGGTTAATGGCCGGCAATCTAATGTCAGTACATCCCTCCTTGGCCAGGTGATGGTTTGGTAACGCTGGCCGATGTCATCACTACCCCTGTAGTCTCCTGATTTTTAATGTTATTGCAGTGTAAGTAATGCTGCCCATTAGTATTGTTGGCAGGTTAGATTTTAACTGTTAAAGTATAAGTAACAATTTGAATGACTTCAAAAGTTATTATTTTTATTATGGATAAAAAGTGCACTATTTTTATACATTATTGGTAACGTTCTTATGTTCAGAGTTGTAAAAATGAAAAAAAAAAAAAGAGATGGAAAGAAAAAGTTGTACAAGTAGCAATAATTGGAACGTTTGTTTGTTTTCTAAGAATAAATCATTTTAAGCCACATGAAATTAATATATGGTAAATCTTCATAATTACAAATAATTTATTTGATTAAAACATGACTGAAAACAAAACAAAAAAAGTTTCAAAGAAAGGACCAGTAATGGGGGTGGTCTCACCAAGGTGACCGGAGTTCAGATCTCAAGTTCTCCCTGCCCAGAGCCTGCATGTTCCTTCCATGTCCATGTGGGTTTCCTCCACGTGCTCCATCTTCCTGCCACACTCCACACTTGGTTGTTGTGAGTGGGCTCACCCTGCGATGGGCTGGCATCCTGTCCAGGGATTGTTCCTGCCTCGCAACTGACTCTATCTAGGATTTTGCTCTACCATGACGCCTGTTAATTTTGTATTATTGATGTGTCCCATGATTAGTTTGTTAACTGGAAATCTCAGTGTATAGTAAGAAGGTAACGGTGTCTCTTAATATTACTGTTCTCATGATGTATGTCTGGAACAGGGCGATGCTAATATGCTTTTTTACTTTAGTATAATGTGATACTTGAGGAAAAAAAAACTTATTAAGCAGTCTTTTGAAACAGTAACTTTTTTTTGGCAAGGTGCTTAGAAATTAGTTGCGTTAATTTAAAATGCTTAGATGGCATACGTCTGAGACTAAAATACACTTCTGCTTGTCCCAAGTAACATCAATTGCTGTCATTCTTACAGCGGCCGTCGCTTCAGTGATTCTGCCTTACAATAAGCGGGCAGTTCATCCTTGCAGTGGGCGTCCCGTGGGCGTTCCGTGAATGACGTAGTAGCTGCTGTATCTATCGCGTGCTGCAGTTCCTCTCTGTTTCCTCTTCGGAGACCCTCGTGCTCAGACTTCTTTACGGCCATAAGATCAAGCAATGGTACTGAAGGTGAGACAAAGTCGAACGTGGGGATCGCGTACGGGTTGGAATGCAAATAGTGAGGAAGATCGCGACATGCTGAGCGGCTTTAAATTTGAAGAGGTGCCTGACGCCGCGTGGTTCGCTTTTAAGTGCTGGGGATTGAGCGCTATGTGGAGGAGGAGGCACAACAAATCGCACCTTCGCGAGTTTATTGTGGATGACGGGGGTCGCGCACGTTTAGCTGCTGATACGTTAATTTATTTTCCGGTCGGTGTCCCGTGAAATGTAATACTATATCTGACTTGGCGGAGGCGCGTTAAGTCGGGACCGCTTCTGCTCTTTTCGCGCTCGTGCACTTCTCCGCGCCGTTTCGCCTTTTGATTTCGCGCATGCTCCGAAATGTGCTGTCCGTCGGGCACGCGCTTGTTCAGCCGCTCACTCCCGCACGGCTCCGTCGTGCCAATTGACGTTTTCTCTGAGAAAGTCTTTTCTTAGTTTATACTAATGTATGTTAAAATACACCAGACAATATCACAATTAGATTAATTACAGATAGCGCTGACTGTGTAAACCTTTTACTTTCTTGTATAGAGAAAGTAGTGGAATCCTACGGAAGCCGAGAGAGCATGTGCAATATCCATCCATCCAGTATCCAACCCGCTATATCCTAACTACAGGGTCACGGGGGTCTGCTGGAGCCAATCCCAGCCAACACAGGGCACAAGACAGGAAACAAACCCCGGGCAGGGTACTAGCCCACCACAGGGCACACACACATACACACCAAGCACACACAAGGGACAAGTGTAGAATCGCCAATGCACCTAACCTGTATGTCTTTGGACTGTGGGAGGAAACCCACACAGACACGGGGAGAACATGCAAACTCCACACGGGGAGGACCCGGGAAGCGAAACCGGTTCTCCTAACTGCGAATGTGCAATATCGTTATTTTTAAAAATCGTCTCCTCGAGATAGACTAATTTTATCGCGATCTCAAGAAAACGAAACTTAACCTTTGCTCCTGGCATCAGGCTCGCTTACATTGGGACTCCTATACAGCTGAAACCTTTCTAACCGTCTTCTTAAATGACGGACATTAACGTTATTATTTTCTAAACTCAGGTATAAATATATTTCAGCCTACGTCAGCCCTTGATTGAACAAAAAAGTGGCGCGCTGATCAATACAGTGCTGCTCTTGCCATTTCAAACAGGACGTGGCTTCAATAAGCTAAACTTTAAACATCAGATACAATTATTTCATACATAATTTCGAGATAACAAGATCTTTTGTTTTATAGAGATCTCGATAAAATGATTCTGTTATCTCGAGAAAACAAAGTTCATTTTCCCGAGATCTCGATAAAATGATTCTGTTATCTTGAGGAAACAATTTTAAAAAATAACGATATTGCACGTCCTCTCTCGGCTTCCGTAGAATCCTCCAAAAATTTAATTTGAAAACTTTGATGAATCTCGACGTTTTACACACTACATTTGTGCAAAAATGCTTAATAAAGAAAGGACGTATCTTCATCATTTTTTTCAAGCAGTATGTCAGACTCCGCACAGAATGCCACAAAATCCTCCACAAACTGGCGTCTTGCATCTGATGATTTTGTCGTTTCCTCTGTTGTTACCTGAAGGTGAACACCTATTGATCTTAGTTTCTCCTTGTCCTTGAGATGGGTTTTAGATTTGATGCGGTCATTGAAAGTATCTTCTCGTGTCCAGTCTATGGTGTGCTGGCAAAACTTGCAGAAAAATCATTGTCCAGATTCGTAAAAGCCGCCAGGATATTGCTGTGCCCTTTAATTTTGCAGTTAAGCTCATGTTTCTTAGTTTATTTGACGTTTGGGGTATCTGATTCTGCTCGCTTTGACATTACTGTCTCATGGAGCTATCTAATTCACATACCTTTAACAAGATAACATACAGGAAAGACGCACACAAACAGATAGAGACGCGACTGAATTTCCACAAAGAGTTGCGTTTGCTTGAAAAACAACAAACTACAAAATAGTATCTGACTGATAGAACTACAGAGTATTCAATCGTTTTAATATATTGGGGAGATTTGTAACAGTCACCCCTTCAGTCTCTAAATTCTGCACATTTTAAATCTAAAATCTATTTTGATGTGCTAATTCCATGATTCTGTCCGTGTTTTCCACATTGCAGAAATCATAGGGCCCTACCCATATAAAATCATCAACATGGCATGCAGGTATTCCAGTCACGGTGCCATCTTCATCCAGCCAGTAATAAACTGTGGTATCCACTTGTGAAACTTCTCCTCCTGTCTTCAACGTGATCTCCTTTACTTTATTGTACCAGTGAAGTGCTGTGACTGTGAGACCACACAGACATTTTCTAAGCCTAAAGTTTTCCTGCACTTTTATCCTCAGTAGGTAGATGAATGTAAGTTTATAATGTGACAGTAATGCCCATTGTTACCGGACTTTTATCCAAATATTCTCATTAGCGCCAATTCCATTGAAGCAAAAGTAAGTTCCATGCATGCTGTTAATGCCAGCTGCCTTTGGTTTGTATCTAAACACGCTGTATCCAGCAGCTTAAAAGCTCGCACAGCATCAGGGACAGCCATGTTATATCTACACATGCAGGTCACTCCATGCCACATAATCACACACACATAGGGACCTCATCGTCGCAGATTTTAAAGAGACTTGGCCTGCTGATTTGGTCATCTGAGTGACCCATGGAACTGGAATTGCACGTGTCTTGGATCAACAATAATAAGGAGATTTAAGATCACAAATTTTGAATACTGCACTGGATTAGGACTTTGACTGGCTACTGCTAACTAAATATAAGTGGACACACAGTAAATGGTTCTCATGCCGTTTTAAAGCTCTTTTCCAGCTCTGCAGGTTGTGAAAATACTATGCTATCCCCAAAATGAACAAATTACCATGTTATGAGTGATTATGTTACATTTTGAATAGCATGAAAACCTTTATTTTAAAATTTGACAATTTTTCACTAATGCTACCTTATAATGTCATAAACATCTCCAGAAAACTTCTTTTTTGTTAAAATCTGTGATGATGAGGTCCAAAAGTGTGATGATTTGACGTGGAATTACCCATTAGGAGTATCTCTGCTCCAAAATGATGATATAATCCACCATAGAAATTGCACTTGGCCTTTTAACTCTGTAAAATCTGAATATGTCTCATAGATGTGATCCTTTTCTCTCCTTTAAACATGACATCAAACCTTTCTATCAGAATAGTCACACCTTCATCTTTGTTCAGGTCTTCTGCTCAAATTGACATCTCAATGCTGTTCCTGTAAGCGACAGTCCAACCCCAAGTACGTGTTTTTTATTTCTAAGCTCAGTAACCCGTGTACATATTAAATCTTCATTTTTCCAGCTCTCGTATGCCTTTCTCTTGTCAAATGTAGGCAGGATTCTGTAATTAGCAGCCATCCTCTACTTTGAATGTTAAACATTAATAACAACACAACACCTTTGATGTTAGCCTCACACTTTTTATTCTTCTGTCCCATAAAACACACCGTCACGAATAACCTCCTACATCCCACTCTCCTTAAACCCCGAATGTCCTACTCCCAGTCAGGATGCAGTCCCGTAATCCCACAAATAGGAGCACATATATAAGATATAGAATATAACAACTTAACAGATGGAAGCTCCCGATGCACAGTTCAAGTCCAGCGAAAATATCCAACAAAGCCTTAAATATGTCGGCTTTAATAGACCTGCAATTGCTGTGTCCAAACATGATGGTGTCATATCTACATGGTGGGACTGAAATGTATGCAAATCCCCTTTAATGAAGGTCTGCAATGCACTTTCATCACATCTGAATTGTTAGATTTGTGATTTTAAACAGTGAGGCAGAGGAGGAAATGAAGAAAAATGTGTCTTTGAACCAAACCTCATGGAGGGCACTGTAACCCTGAAGTGTGCTCATTATTTTTACTGACTTTATGAAGTTAATTCTCCCACTTTTATTTTCTCAGGGCTTTCCCATGGCCATACACTGAGGTGTCTAATGGCCTCCAGCTCAGGGCTGTCAATCTGAGAAGTGAATCTGAGAAGAGAAGGACAGACACTTAAAAGAGAGAAGAGTTTCCCACAGAGCATGGCCTCTGCCAAAGAAGATAGTGTGGATGAAAGAACGGTGGACATTAAAGAAGAGGACTGTGAGCGGCTCACACCAGAGGATGTGTGTGTGAAGCGGGAGGATCAGGAAGAAAGAATTTCAGTTTTTAAAGAAGATGAGGAGTGCAAGGGGGTGACTGCTGCCATTAAAGCTGAGGATCTGAATGATTTCTCTGTTGGTCGTGAACTTCAAAAGCATGAAACTGAGGATATTTTCAAGCAAGATGCCTGTGAAGAATCTCCATCCAGTTTACAACCCTGGTCCACTAATATGGGAAAACTGGCTACGCAGGAGAATTCTGTAGAGCTGAAATCAGAGTTACTGGAGTCTGAAGAGAAAATCACTGAGGGAAATGGGAGAGAAGAAGAAGAGTCACCTGGGAGTGTCGGAATAAGTGAGTAATGTGATTAAATATAAAAGAAAGAGAACATTTATAAATTGTAACGGTGGGTGCTTTGATGTTTTTAGAAGATTGAAATGAGAGTTAAAAACACGGTTAATTGAACTTGGATAAAGACCACCTGCTCGGGCCCATGATAACAAACAATAGGTTACCTAATAAATTATAAATTAGAAAAACTTGGGTGAAAAAGGAAAAATCTAAAGTGTTGAGCGCATGACTTGAACATCATGAAGCTTTGACTGAAGCTATGACATATGTTAGGTCAACAGCGCATTACGTTCAATAAGAATATCAAAAGTCATATTTTGTTAAAGACAGGTATATTTCTTAAATTGTGTAGCAGTTAAGGCAGAAATGTCCACAAAACAAAATAAATAAGTAAGAATTAAATCCTCAGCCCTGTGCACTAAATAAGAGTGAATTTGCTCAAGCCAGTGCACACCTAATACTGTATGTGCCTCATCTTTCTAATTGTAATCTCGTGCACTTTGACGTTAACAGCGACAAGAGCTACCTGTACGAGCCATGATGACAGTCAGAGGGTCTCAGGGTCCTCTTTCAGCATCTTGTGTTCTGCTCTCAGCCTGAACTTGCTGGTGCAGCATGGCCTGGACAAGTTGACAGTGGTATGAAATCTTCATTTGGAGATGATCTTGGGCCCTTCCGTCTCCCACAGTCACATCGGGTCAATTTGGAGTTACCACTCCACTTCACTTGCATGTTTTTGGGGATGAGGGTAAGAACCAGAATAACCAGAAACGCCATTCAGAGCCCCTATGTAGAACAACTGTGGGCAGGATTTGACGCCAGGACACCTGAACAATAAAGTAAGCTGTGCTAAACACTGTGTCCACCTAACTCAAGTGGATCCTGTCATCCACGACGTGTGCTGCCATACTGAACAGACCCTCGCTGTCCCCACTCGTATAAGGAGGGCACAGGTAGGACGACGACTTTTATTGGTCCTCCAGAAAGCCTTTGTCCCAGCATCTCTTGTGATATAAGGTTCACAGAGATAAAGATTCACCTCTGATGCTGCTGACTCAAATATCGTTTTTATCTTTATTGACAATTTCTTCATGCATGCTGCAGTTCTGTTGGCGGGGAGTTTCTTTGGACCTCTCGGCTGTTGTCTGTCACTCCGAGTGTGTCTGTGTGGTCGAGACACCGGCACTAAGCAGTTTATGTGTTTGAGATTTGCAATCATCTGTGAAATATGTGACCTTGTACCATTGTTTAATTTGGGGAAAAATCATTATGATGATAATATCTGTTACAGAATTCGTAACTGTATAGTGACTATTTAACACTCAATGCTTATTATGCATAATTAGTATTTTATTTAGGTCTAAAAACTAGGCTCGTACCATTCTACCCAACAAGCCAGTAAGAGGACTGATTACAATTTCTAACTAATCGACGTCCACTTGATATCGATTTATATTTATGTATCAGCTCGGTAAAACTCTGTATCCCTTTCCTCCCCTCTACCTACATATTCACTGAAAGGCTAACAAAAGGGAATTTAGTCAAAACATCTAATGCCCGGTTAATTAATTATACAAATAAATCAGTCAGCAAACACTCACTAGCAGATGGAATCGTGGATGTAAATGATCTAGAAGGTGACATCTTCTAGAACTGAAATTGGCTGGTTGTCCAGGCTTACGAATTCGGCTGTTTGTGCTGTCACAGTAAGTCTTAGGCGTTCTAGCTGTCAGTATTATAAGGTTGAGTTTTCTAAGTGCTGCCATTATTGGAGGCCGAGTGAGAGCAGGTGACTGAGCTAGACTAAGCTTGCTGGTCTCCTCAGCCTTTGAACATCTCGTTCTTCACACCAGTCCCTTTTGTGTTGACTTCTCAGATGCTGAATAAGGTTTGTATTGTTGAAAGTGTTAGCAGAGAATCCTCCATGGCTGATTTTTTTTTGCACATATATTACAAACCGCAAATTTGTTATCTGTTGTAGGAAGGCAATAAAACTGTTAGTCTGGAGAGGACGTGTTTCTGTATTTTGGTAATGTTGGAACTTTGTCTTGCATGCTTTTTATCATTCAAGATCAGATGTTAAGATCAGCTAATTTGCTGATCATCGGTCAAGTCATTTGTAGTGAAAATTGGCTGATTTTGATTTGTGATCGATTGATCAGATCAGGCCTGTCTTTTCACATATGAGAGAAATGTGGAGAAATTGAACAGACAGCAGCTGAACATGTAAATACCACACATGGAGTGGCCAGACCATAAATGGCACCTCAGTGTGATGAAGGATCTCCAACCAGTGTGCCACCACTTTACTTGTGCTGTTCCATTTATTTTAAAAGGCAGGTAATGGTTCGGAATTTGGACATCAAACCCTGATGTTGCAGGTTCAAATTCAGCTATTGACACCATGTGACCTCGAACAAGTCATGTGACCTGCCTGTGCTCCAGTTGGAAAAACAAGAGAAATGTAACCTGTAGCTGTGTAACCTGTGGGATTCAGCAAAAGCCTGACGTGCTGAAATGATTCCACAGACAAAATAACTTCATTTTTAAAAAGCTTTAGTAAAATTCAAACTAAAACCGTTCACACAAAAAAGTGAAAATTGAAATAGCAAAAAAAAAAAAGTTTGTCCAAAGGTTATAAATCTTGTTTCATTTCTAATCTTTACAAAATGACTTCTAAACATTTCTGAACCATTTAAGAAAGATCAGAAAACTATACCTATTCCATTTATATGTTGAAAATGGGTCTTTAAAGTCCCTGTGCACTGGGACCAGTTCTAAACAACAACTGACTCAATTAACACACTGATTCTCAGTTATAGTAAAAACGTTCTATCTCATACTAACTTAGAGGGGGAAAAAACTATAGCATTGTCTATGACTATTAAAGAAATTGATTTTAGTGTAGCTGCTGAGATATAGGTGTGGTCAAACACGGGTAAAACGTGTGCTGAAAGAAATCTCAAAGTCCAAAAGTTTGTTTTAAAAATATTTAGTGAAAGTTAAAAGCAAATAATCCACACAAGAATAAAAGGAAAAATAGTTACACACGTAGAATAAAAGGCAAAAAAAGGGGAAAATGTATCTTCTATAAACTTAACTTTTCTTGAAAAACTTTAGTTATTTCTGTACTTAAAGGTTCTTAATTTCTTCTTCTCTACTTAAAGATTCGTAGATTCTTCTTAATAATAATAATAATTCATTACATTTATATAGCGCTTTTCTCAGTACTCAAAGCGCTATCCACACAGGGAGGAACCGGGAAGCGAACCCACAATCTTCCACAGTCTCCTTACTGCAAAGCAGCAGCACTACCACTGCGCCACCTTCTTCTGTACGCTTTACATACGGCACAACACATAAATGAAGTGCTGTTTTCTTACATATTTACTTCACACAATCAAAAGGCCTGTAGGCCGGTTGGCACATAGGCATGTGCCCAGGCACAGTTTAACACCTTATGCCTTCCACACCTTAATCATGGCAAGACCGTCACTAACTAACTGAAGAATAATATTTACTCCAAGCTGTTACAAATAGCAAGAATATACCAATTCAACTCTACTTATGGGGGTTATAGAAACCTCCCATAGTTTATGCATTGTCATCTAATAAATATTCATGAATCTTATAGAACTAGGAAAATGGCTCTTACAATTAGTATGAATTTAACTTGAATCTTAAAGCATTACTTTCTATGATTTGGCTCTTCAATAACAAATTGTGTCTCAAGTGTAAGTTGCCTTGGATAAAGATGTCAGGAAAAAGTTAAAATGTTTGTGTTATTTCAGATTTACAGAAGAATGGCAGCTTCTCTGCACCTTCATTTGGTCAGCCCAATGGTATGAAGAAATCAGCAAGAGGATCAGAGGACCTGACAACAGCCTTTTTGCAGTGCAGTTCTCTTCCTGCTACTGGAGTAACACAGACAGAAGCCATCAAAACTGATCGACAGCAAGGGGAGAAAGAAATCCAAATTCATACTGAAAAAAAATGTCTGGAATGTGGCAAACAATTCACACACAAAAGTGATCTTAATAAGCATATGAAGATTCACACTGGAGAAAAACCATATTGTTTTCATGAATGTGGCAAGCATTTTCCAAAGATCAAGAATCTTGAAAAATACACAGAAATTCACTCTGGAGAGCAGAAACCTCATTGCTGTAAAGAATGTGGCAAACAATTCTCAATGAAATGCTATCTTCAGAGGCACAGAAGAGTCCACACAGGAGAAAAACCTCATTGCTGTCCAGAATGTGGTAAGTCGTTCTCAAGCAGAGGCCATCTTCAGAGGCACAGAAGAATCCACACAGGAGAAAAATCAAATTTCTCTCCAGAATGTGGTAAGTCATTCTCAAGTAGAGGCTATCTTCAGGACCATAGAAGAATCCACACAGGAGAAAAACCTTTTTGCTGTCCAGAATGTGGTAAGTCATTCTCAATGAGAAACAGTATTCAGAAACACAGAAAAATTCACTCAGGAGAAAAACCTCATTGCTGTCCAGAATGTGGTAAGTTGTTCTCAAGGAGAAGATATCTTGTAAAGCACAGAATAATCCACACAGGAGAAAAACTTCATTGTTGTTCAGAGTGTGGAAAGTCGTTCTTAAGGAGAAATGATCTTCAGGTGCACAGAAAAATCCACACAGGAGAAAAACCTCATTGTTGTCCAGAATGTGGCAGGTTGTTCTTAAGCAGAAGCCATCTTCAGACTCACAGAAGAATCCACACAGGAGAAAAACCTCATTGTTGTCCAGAATGTAGTAAGTCGTTCTCAAGGAGGAGCAATCTTCGGAGACACAGAAGAATCCACACAGGCTAAAAAACTCATTGTTGTCCAGAATGCGACAAACTATATTCTGACAAACACAGTTTTTAAAGGCACACAGAAATTGATACTGGAGAGAAGCCATATTGCTGTTATACAATGTTATGCAAGCCAGAAAGGGTTTTACAGACATGCCAAAATCCGTACTGAGGAAAAATCTTATTGCTGTTTTGAATGTGAGAAATGATTCTTAGATTTAAGCGTAATTCAGTGCCACTTCAGAACTCATACTGGAGAAAAACCTTATTGTTGTCCTGAATGTGATAAGCAGTTCTCACAATGTCGCATCAGACTTCACACCGGAGAGAAACCTCACCATTGCTTGGAATGTGGCAAACAATTCACACGCCTCAGTTCTCTTTATAATCACAGGAGAAGTTATACTGGAGAGAAGCCTTTCAGTTGTACGGAATGTGGAATGCGATTCTCATATACCAGTTGTCTTCACAAACATAAAATAATTCATTCTGGTAAGAAACACAGCTGTTCTGACTGGCAAGCGTTTCTCAAACGGCACGTCTCTTAATTATCATATGAGAATTCACTCTGGAGGAAAAATCATATTACTGACCAGAATGTGGCAAACGATTCTCATTTCCAAACACGCTTAGGTGCCACAGAAGGATCCACACTGGAGAGAAGCAGTACACCTGTTCTGAATGTGGTAAGGGATACTCTTCCAAAAAAAAGTTTTTGGAAACACACACAAAGTCATATTGGAGTAAGGCATGTCCCAGAAATGAGAAATGATCTTTCCATTGTCTCCTCAACCAAAAAAAAAATGAAGACAAATCTTCTGAATGAGGTAAACAACTTTAGTTTAATGTGGTTAATAAGTATATAAGAATAGTAGAGAAAACACTCAAAATGGGAAACAGATCATAGATGTAAGGTAACCTCAGAGCCACATATGAATTCACACTGGAATGAACACACTGGAATACAACACATATTTCACAAACAGCAAGAATCTTCTTCAACAACTTATAGGTGCAAGAAAAAACCTCCTTGTTGTCCTAAATGTGGTTAACGCTTTTCAGACAGCAGTGGCCTTCATTTTCATAAATGACTGGCCTACTTGTGATAAGCCTCTTAGCTGTTCTGAATGTTGAAAGTGGTCCTCCTGTATCAGCCATCATCAGCAACGCATAAGATTTCATGAAGGACTCAGAAACTGTACTGCCAGGACGTCAGCCATAGAGGGACTGACCATCTCTGCACCAGTGCTGTGACATAAGATGGTGAACAATACAAACACCAGACAACAGAATGAGGTAACAACAGAACTGTGCGGTGATAACAACTTCAACCACAGAGCACAACTGAAAAAGTTCAATGTAATAATAAATAAATGGAGAAATCAAATCAAATCCACAGTGCAGTGCCAACTACCAGGAGGTGCCACTGACAACAAGGGGAATATTTTTGTTTCGGACCTTTGGAGATGGGGCCTTATCTGAGTAGCAATGAACTTGTACCATCTCTGGGATGTCATCTGATGGCTGACGCCTGGGCTGAGTGCAGACAACCGTTCTTAACCCTGATAATGAAGAAGTCATTTAGTGACGTCAGCTGACAGCCAATGCTGTCTAATCAGATATTGGGGAGGGACAGTTGAGGAGGACAGGAGACTAAAAAGAGAGCAGTCACATGACAGACCAATGGAGAGGGGCTTTATAGAACTTTTACAAAAATTTAGGTTATCATTTATAAATGATAAGAGTCTTTACAAACCAAACACATTCATCAGCTGTGTGTCAAGGGCGAGTCCAAAAGTGGGAATTTAAGAAGATCTAAATACAAATAAAATGAAACATTCAGGGTTCAAAGAGAAATATTTAAGACCTGAGGAGAGCATCACAACAGCATGATAGGGTTAGCACAGGCGACCACAGTTGTGAAGAATATCAATTAATGTATAGCAGGAATGTTATTTAAAATAATAATAATAATAATGTTATGAGAAATGGGCCACCATAATGAATGCAGAACACAATGAAAATGAAATGATCTGATTTTATTGTCTGATATATAAGAGAAAAAGGGAAGACAAAGCAAAAACACACAGGGATCTCTGCTGACCCAGCTGTTCATTTGATCAATTAACCTAAAAATATAATGGATGTTACTTTGCTCCATGTCCGTATATCCTGGGGTGGTGTGTGAAGGACACTCTATACTCCGAATGTGTTGGTTCAGGTGTCAGTTTGAGTTCAGCACCTTCTTCATATCGATGCCCAAGACAACGTTTCTTCACGTTGAGACTACAAGCTGGAGACCACAGGAGCTCAATAAACTCCAACAACAGGATGGACGATTAGAAAGCTCTGCTCTGAGAGAGTGTCAGCTACACAAACTTCAGCTTCATTTACTTGACAGAAAACCCCAAAAAGCAGAAGTGGCCCCTTCTGTACCCCCAGCACTGAAGGTCAAATTTGACCCCTCACTACTCGGCATTGGTTCACTCTGCTTGGACTTTCTGTATTTTGTAAGTTTATGTTTAATTTTCTGGCCACACTCTTTTTACATTTCATTTCATTAATGTTCTCAAATGTGTGAGTATAGCTTGACTCTTACAAGGACTTATCTATAAAGGGTGCATTGGCCATGAAATGCAAGAAGGTAGAAAAATATAAAAAGTGGAGCCCACAAAATAAAGAGGTGACATTGATGAAATATGCTCAGTGGCAGAGGTGACGTGGACAGCACAGAAAAGGCAGGTACCAACTGAAAACCAAGAAGAAAGCTGAGTGGTGGGAAGAATTGTCAATCACTCCTGAGTGGACTGTTGAGGACAGCCGTGGCAAGCAGACTTCAAAGTTCATGTGTTTTTGATTTCAAATCTGTGACCATGCACTGAATAAGTCTGTTATTTATCAGTTAGCATGTTCTGAAACTGTAATGTCATCACAGAGATCATACAAACATGTAATGTGGCATTTGTGATCAATCACTTTTGTTGATTTTTATGGCACCATTCATCAGCCCTGTATAGAGTGCCAGTTCCAGATCAACAACCCCACTGCACCCCGTAGCACATCTGGAGTTTGGCACTGGAGCACAAAGTGGATGGCACTCTGAGAAGGACAGACTTGTAAGACGTGAACAAAGCCGGCTGCCCTCCCTGGTCTGTCTTCATTCAGAAGGACTCACCTGAGTGGTGGGATTGTTCTGTGGCGCTCCTGTTAGCCGACATTTCATCAGCTTGCTTTCTGCGTTTCATCTGATAACCAGCAGAGTTAATTAAAGATGAGCCAGGCCTGTTACAATGTGAATGTTCTTGACATTTTTTGTGCTTTTAATTTTTTTATGCTTCTTTACTTTGAGTTCTTGAAGGTTTTGTACATTAGAGATTATTAATACATGAGCATTTGGTGTTAATAATGAATTGACAATTAATAAAATGCTTTTATTGTTAATTTGTAAGTGTGGCCTGTTGCCATTTTGCAGCTTTATCCTTCTTGACTATGTTACTAGGATGTGTTGCACTGTTGCCTCCCTAGAATTAAGTGCCACATCACCGACGCTCGGCCTCACACCCTTCATCACACGTGATGCAGAATCCAAGATTGCGAATCCAACTGTTAATCAGCTTCAGTGTGTGAGTATAAATTCAGGCTTATTCTCACTTTGACCTCGTTAATGGCTCAGCATCTAGATTTAGGAGACGGTACGTCGTCTGATTATTGGCTCCTGACAAATCTCACTTTATCTACGTTAAAAGTTTGGAGTGTAGATTTTTGTGGCCTTACTCCTATAAATTTGTGTGCGGTTTTGAGTCAATGGCCTGAGGCTGAGGATTCAACCCTCCAAGAACTTCACTGTGGGCACTCATAGGATTGATGATCAATTCAGAGAAATACCATTTTTAGTTTGTTTGCAGTTTTAACATCGAGATTTAAGGCACACCTTCTAGTCGGTGACTGCTGGTGATTTTCATTGTGATTCTGTTAAGCACTTTGGTTTTTGTCAATGCCTGCTCTGATTCTTTTGCTATTGAGTCTTGCTGCAGTTTCTCGATGTGCAAACATCTGATTAGCTACATTTCCTCTTTCCAGATGACAGTTCTAGCTGAAACTCAAAAGGCAGGTGGACATTATTCACACTGCCGTCCAGCAGATCATCTCTGGATATTAGTGGCTGACACAACAACACCATCCATTCAATATAAGGAGCCACAAAGTCGACCTCATCACCTTTGGCTGATCTGCTGTTTTATTCAAAATCAAAGCAGCCTGTATCCTCCTTACAGGCATAGGAGTTGGACATTCTGAAACTTCTGTGACACCCCAGGGGGGCTTTATTAGCTCTGTGCCATTTTGCTGGGTTGGGGGGCTTCAGTGCCAAAACTCCTGTGCCAAAAAGAGTCAAGGCAAAGAGCTTAAAAGTGAGCTGAGGAAGACCACGTCAGACCAAAGACCTGAAGAAGGAGCACATCGGAAAGACAATGAGTGCACTCCACTACCAACAAGGGTCTTCCCATGACCCCTAAGCACAAACACAACTCCACACAGCACTGGACATCATCCTTCAAGGCTTGGCATCGTTCAAGTGGCCTGAGTGTGCCAAGAGAAATGAGGACTCTTAACAAGTGACTAAACAGCCAGGCCTGCTTTGCCATTTTGAATTGTTATGTGAGAAAAGCTCCTGATTAATGGTCTCATTTAAACTTCTCACTTTCAGACTGAACTCATCTGGAAACTCAAGAAAGTTGACAGTTTGGTCCTCTCTGACCCAAAGCTGCCCTTCTAAGTGAGGGCACATTGACTGGGACATCATGCAAAAAATCTTAAAAGAGGAACCTAAATTAATTTAGATAAACTTTATGAATCCCAAGGGGAACTTTGGACGCATACAGCAGCAGAAATATAAAAAATCAAGAATGTGGACTCACAAGACAAATAATTCAATCAATCAATCAATCAATGTAAATTGTGTAGAAATAGCTAATTGAACTTAAAGGGTATCAGCATTTAGTTCAGGATGTCAGGAGGAAGCATTGCATTGGGCGGAAAAGACCCCCAAGGTGCTTCTTAGCACACTGTGGTGGAATGAGCCTGTGGCTTAAAAAGTCCCACAGAGCGCCCCACCTAGAGGGAATTTTTCCTGGTGAACTCCAATTTTGCCCCCATGGTGTTCACAGTGTCCAGTGTGTCCAGGATTTGCCCTGAGATGGAGCAGCTTTTCTGATTGGTTTCTTTAGTCCTTGTGCTTCGTTTGAATGCCCCAGAAGACCACAGCACAGAACAACACACTGGCTACTCCTGACTTTTCCAGCAGCTTGCTGCACACATCAAAAGACCTGAGTCCACTCAGGAAGTCCAGTCTGCTCCGGCCTTTTTTGTACAGCTCCACTGTGTGGTCAGACCAATCCAGTTTGCTGCTCATATGGACCTCCAGGTACTTGTGCTCTGCATCACGTGCACATCCTCCCTCTGAACAGCGAGTGGTCTCAGAGGCTGTTTGGCCTGCCACATGTCCACCACCAACTCTTTTGTCCTGCTGATATTCGATCAGCAAGTGGATTTCCCTGCACCACAATATAAAGTCTTTCACAAGCCTCCTGTACTTCGACTCGTCTCCATTATTAGAACAGCCAAAGACGGAGGAGTCTTCTGAAAATTTCTTCAGGGGGCAAGTGCTGGGATTGTACTGGAAGCCCGTTGTGTAGAGGGTGAACAAGAAGAGATGCAGAACATTTACCAAAGGTGCTCCAGTATTGCACACCACCAGTTCTAACACACAGCCATTGATCCTCACAAATTCTTCTCAGTTGTTCACATAGTCCAGGAGACCGAGGGGGGCATCATGATGCATAGCCTTGAGCCTCTTCAATAGTCATTAAGGCTGAATGGTGATAAAGGCCATGGAGTTATCCAAGAACATGATCCTGACTATGGTGCCAGCTTTGTCCAAGTGAGAGTAGGATTGTGGAGCAGACAGACAACAGCCTCCTCCACACTGATATGTGTCTGATTGGCACACTGTAGACTATCCAGATGTGCTGAAACGAGAGGCCGTAGCTGTTTTAGGACCAGCCTGTCAAAGGTCTTCATGATGTATAAAGTAAGAGCAACTGATCTGAGGTCCTTGGGGTCACTGAATGTCCTTTCTTTGGCACTGGAACCACACAGGATGTTTTCCACAGCTGGGGAACCTTCTGGAAATTTAGGGAAAGGGAGAGAAAATGTTAAGCACTGCAGAAATGTCTCTCTTACTTGGATCCTGTTATGTAACGAGATCTTCACAAAGTCTTCTTCTGGTCTTACTGACATCCACAAAGCATCAGTCCGGTGGTCATTCACCAGTGTGAAGTGTGGCGGTGGTGGTCTCACTAATTGGGAAAAGGAAGGATTCACAGGTCTTAAATTAAATACGTACAACACCAAATAAGTAATAATAATAATACACACAGTATATATATTTATAATGCAGTTACTCTTAAATGTACTTTGAATTTTACTTCATTGCAGACCCAAGACATTTCATATTTTTTCTGCCTACTTCATTTCCTTTCTTAATGTTCATCCATTTCTACATTTCAGGCCTGAATACATTGCAAACAAGTGGGGTCGGTAAAGCATTCACCACTTTTAGTCGCCATTCCTTCTCACGACACGTCAAAGATGTTTTGGCACTGAGGATACCAAGCGATGAAACGTTTCTGGTGCTGTTTTGTCCCATTCTTCTTCCAAAAACGTCTTAAGGTGTGCCACAGTACGGGGTCATCGTCGTCGTCACATTTTTTATTTCAGAATTCTCCACACATTCTCTACTGGGGACAGGTGAGGACTGCAGGCAGGCCAGTCCAGTAGCCATGCCCTCTTCTTCCCCAGCCATGTTGCTCTAAAATGTCAATGTACTTTTCTGCATTAATGCTGCCATCACAGAAGTATAAATGGACGCTGACACAATGCAATACCATGACAGGCCCTGCAGGCTTTAGGACTTGTTGCTGATAACAGTCTGGATGGTCCGGAGCACATGGCGTTCATTTCTTCCAATAAAGATCTGGAGTACTGATTCATCTGACCACAATACACACTTCCACTGTGTGATGGTCCATCTCAGACCCCTCCAAGCCTAGAGAAGTCATCGCCACTTCTGGACATGGTGAAGATGAGGCTTCTTTATTATACAGTGAAGATTGAAGTGGTATTTGTGGATGAACTCCATATTGTAGTGCTTGACGAAGGTATGCCAAAGTAAACCCTCGTCATCCCATGAGGTTCTGTCAGCTACTGATGAGTAACACTCCTTGATGCACTGTCTGTGGTGTGAGGGGTCGGAGATCGCGTGTGGTCTGCCCTTGTAGTTTACACACTGAAATTCCTCTGAATGCTGAACCATTTAATGATATTACACAAAACAGAGGGAGAGATTTGCAAATCCCTTCCACTCTTTCTTTGATGAACATTGTTTTTCAACATCTCAATCATTTTCTCACTCATGGGTTGACAAACTGGAAATCCTCTGCCCAGCTATGGGTACAAATCACGATTACAATCTCCTGTTTGAAATCCCATCATTATTTAATTATTTGACCTTATCACTGGCCCTAATTTGTCCCCCTGTCCCAATTGTTTTTGGAATCTGTTTCAGGCCTGAAATGCAGGAAGGGATGTATAATAACAAATGAAATGAAGTTGAACAGGCAGAACATGAAATATCTTAGCTTCATAATGTCTGCAATGAAATCAAAGTCAAAGTACATTTAAGAATCTCTGCTTTTCTGTTTTTTTATTTGCCTTTTCCATCCCATCCCATCTTCTTCTAATGTGGGGTTGTAAACAGTTGATGTCAGAAGTTTCCACACACTTGGGGTGAATTCTTTCAAACTCAAAGATTTTATACTCACAAACTGTACATTTGTCTTCTAGTTTAAGCTGTCTACATTGTCTGCGGTGAAAGTCATTTATTCCAACAATGTTCACATTCCTTGGCGTCTCACTTTTTACTGACCGTATCCCAATTCCAGGGGGGTCACAAGTAGTGGTGGCTGCTCAATACTGACGTGTTGACGCTGTGTCGAGCTTTCAAAGCACAGATGTTTGAAGCGTCGCTTCGTGGCTGTATTATTGTGAGATTTCCCTCTCCTTACCCTTTACCTCTTTTCTTTAAGGGTCAGTGTGCTCATCAAGTTCGTTACTGGGTTGGTCTCCTGTCGCACTTTAAGATGAACACACACAGACATAGACATACACATACACATAGACCTTCACCACACAAGTACCGTATGAAAGACGTACACACAGCAAGTTATTCCCAGCACATTAACCCACATGAGTGCCGTATGAATAACACAAGTGCAGTCCGCTCTCCCCAGCACTCTGAGAGACTTACAGTGCATCCGGAAAGTATTCACAGCGCATTACTTTTTACATATTTTGTTATTTTACAGCCTTATTCCAAAATGGATTAAATTCATTTTTTCCTCAGAATTCTACACACAAAACCCCATAATGACAACGTGAAAAAAGTTTACTTGAGGTTTTTGCAAATTTTTTAAAAATAAAAAAACTGAGAAATCCCATGTACATAAGTATTCACAGCCTTTGCTCAATACTTTGTCGGTGCACCTTTGGCAGCAATTCCAGCCTCAAGTCTTTTTGAATATGATGCCACAAGCTTGGCACACCTATCCTTGGCCAGTATCGCCCATTCCTCTTTGCAGCACCTCTCAAGCTCCATCAGGTTGGATGGGAAGCGTCGGTGCACAGCCATTTTAAGATCTCTCCAGAGATGTTCAATCGGATTCAAGTCTGAGCTCTGGCTGGGCCACTCAAGGACATTCACAGAGTTGTCCTGAAGCCACTCCTTTGATATCTCGGCTGTGTGCTTAGGGTCGTTGTCCTGCTGAAAGATGAACCGTTGCCCCAGTCTGAGGTCAAGAGCGCTCTGGAGCAGGTTTTCATCCAGGATGTCTCTGTACATTGCTTCAGTCATCTTTCCCTTTATCCTGACTAGTCTCCCAATTCCTGCCACTGAAAAACATCCCCACAGCATGATGCTGCCACCACCATGCTTCACTGTAGGGATGGTATTGGCCTGGTGATGAGCGGTGCCTGGTTTCCTCCAAATGTGATGCCTGGCATTCACACCAAAGAGTTCAATGTTTGTCTCATCAAACCAAAGAATTTTGTTTCTCGTGGTCTGAGAGTCCTTCAGGTGCCTTTTGGCAAACTCCAGGCGGGCTGCCATGTGTCTTTTACTAAGGAGAGGCTTCCGTCTGGCCATTCTACCATACAGGCCTGATTGGTGGATTGCTGCAGAGATGGTTGTCCTTCTGGAAGGTTCTCCTCTCTCCACAGAGGACCTCTGGAGCTCTGACAGAGTGACCATCGGGTTCTTGGTCACCTCCCTGACTAAGACCCTTCTCCCCCGATCGCTCAGTTTAGATGGCCGTCCAGCTCTAGGAAGAGTCCTGTTGGTTTCGAACTTCTTCCACTTACGGATGATGGAGGCCACTGGAGGCTCATTGGGACCTTCAAAGCACCAGACATTTTTCTGTAACCTTCCCCAGATTTGTGCCTCGAGATAATCCTGTCTCGGAGGTCTACAGACAATTCCTTTGACTACATGCTTGGTTTGTGCTCAGACATGAACTGTCAACTGTGTGTGCCTTTCCAAACCATGTCACATCAACTGAATTTACCACAGGTGGACTCCAATTAAGCTGCAGAAACATCTCAAGGATGATCAGGGGAAACAGGATGCACCTGAGGTCAATTTGGAGCTTCATGGCAAAGGCTGTGAATACTTATGTACATGTGCTCTCTCCATTTTTTTATTTTTAATAAATTTGCAAAAATCTCAAGTAAACTTTTTTCACGTTGTCAGTATGGGGTATTGTGTGTAGAATTCTGAGGAAAAAAATGAATTTAATCCATTTTGGAATAAGGCTGTAACATAACAAAATGTGGAAAAAGTGATGCGCTGTGAATACTTTCTGGATGCAACGGGCGATGTCTCCGATATGTCTCACACCTAAGTATCACCTTTGGTCTCCAAGAATATATTCAGATATACAAAGGCTGAACATCCCCGGCTATCGGCCATTTATCAGCAGTGAATGTTTGACTTTAACGCACTCTTCATTACTGGACTGAGCTCTTCATCCGCAACTCAATAAACCTGGCAGTTTGGATCATATGGCACTTCACACTGCATCAGGCGCTCTTCAGAAATTACTTTATTACCTCAATCACTCTGGATATGAAGACAAAAAGATAGAAAGTTAAAAGCAGCGTGGTATTTACTAAAGAGTAATAATACCAGTAGAGAAAAGCATCAAACACAACATGGAGAGCAAAATCTGGGTATATATAGTCTTTAGAAAAAGCTTACGAAAGTTAGAGATGCCACGTTGAATGTCCAGTGGGGCATTGATCGAGCACTCGAAGTTGTTCATGAGATGCTTGGTTGACGATCACATGAAAGCGGTGGCACATGGCTGGTGCCCTCTGTTGACATCATTCTGTTCTCTTCCTCTTCTTTTTCTGAGATGAGGCCTATTTATTATAAAATTCAACGGGAGTTTCACAACACGTGATTGTAAAATACACCTGACTGGCTGGCTGTCAATATGATGGATGAATTCGCTCAGACTCTTTAATTTTGTTTCAGTTACGTCTGTTTTTAAAATCAATACGGTTTCTAATGATTCAACAATCTCCTGTCTCAAACTGTAATTTCCAGTGCCTTAGCATTTCCTTCTGTTCACAGGTTGTAAAGTAATCAGCTACAGCTTGGACCACAGCATGTCTTCATCTCCCAAGCTGTACACCAATGTAGTCCTGGTGCCTTTCACTCCACAGGCGATCAAATCATCAATTTAGCTGGAGGGATTTCTTGAATTCCTGCTCAGCTTAAACAGGTTGCACTGTGATGGGTACATTTCAGGAGGACAGACTGACTTTGATGTTAACCGTCCATGGCTGTGCCCTGTGTTTAAGTTCATCTGTTTAGTCTTGAGCTAAATATCATGAAGATATAGAACACAATTTACAGACTTTACACACCATGACAGAGGCTCATTTCAAACGTCAGATGACTCTAAGGCACACTGGCACCATGACATCACTGGCATCACCGCAGCCACTACGACACCAGCACTCATGCAAGGCTCTGGGCACTGTCAAGAAAGAAAGAAAGAAAAAGAAAAAGAAAGAAAGCTTTGTAGTTTTCAATATACAGGTAAAATTCTGTTACAACGAATATCTTTACAACGAAATTTTCATTACAATGAAGTATTTTTATGGTCCAGATAGCTTCCCCATATGATGCAAGTCTATAGAAATCTCATTACTATGAAGGACATTGAATAGATGCTTTAATTACAACAAATTGCACAAAAGACCTTGAAATGCCTGAATGAATCATCCATAGAGCAGCTAGTTCTGTGGCCGCAGCTCAGTTGTGCACAACATTCCCTTAAACAGAAACACTGTCATTTTTTTTTCTTTTTCGAACTTTCCTCATACTGTATTTTTTTTTTTTGGTATTTTTCTTTCCTGCGGTTTTCAGTGATACCGTTTGCTTATCACTCCACAACATTTGAAAAACATCCATTGAAATTTAACTCATTGTCACCCTCCTATAGAAATGGCAGACACGAAAAAACAATAACAGTTCTTATTCGAAAAAAGCTCTTGATTGCGGCAAAAAGAAATAAGACCTTGC
>JANRMT010062791.1:200423327-200484510 GCA_026402145.1 Polypterus bichir lapradei
AATTCTCATCACAAAATATCCCCCCTTCACACAGATTCCCATCATCTGCTTTTAAGGTTTCTCATGATGATGACCTCGCTCAGCACCTTTTCTCATAACAATCACCAGATGTTGCTGACTTTCTCATAACAATATCCTGCCTTCATAAACTTTCTCATTACAATTTACCCTTCACTATCTGTCTCTTAATTAAAATCCCTTTGGCTCAAAAGACGTATTTGCCTCTTTGAGGTGAGCGTCACCTAATCACTCCTCCCTAATCCTGAGCTGTTAAAGATAGACGGCTTTTAGTTAATTAGTTCTCACCACTACTTTGGACTCCGTAGAACCCACCTGTGAAAACTGGACTACTTAATTAATAATTCAATTAATGTTTACTCTTTGGACTAACATCTCTTATGGCTGACATAATGGATAGCCATGCCAGTTAGGTGGCAGTGCGCAGCTTCACTGATAAGGGTTAAGCTGTGGACAGCTTGGCGTGGTGCCTCTTGACTACTTGAAATAAAAGCACAGGCCAATAACAATTAATTCTTATATAGTTTAAAACTGGTTTAGTATTCTGTAACTTTATTATTATTCATAAAGAGGCACAAACATATAAACTTAAATGCTTCTTTAACCTACATATATACAGGGTGACACAGAAAAATGGGAACTTTTGAAATGCGTAGTGGCAGCCATGTACAGTTGGCAGCACTGCAGAACAGGGACCTTGAGCTGTAAACAATCTTGCCATTTAGTAATTTAGTAATCAATTGCAAGGCAATCAATGGCAGCTTTGCAAGAATTGTTCGGTAACCGTGTCATCTCAAGATTTGGTGACATTCCCTGGCCCTCAAGATCACCGGATTTGTCCGTTTGTAATTTTTTCTTGTGGGGCTACCTTAAGAGTCAGGTCTACACGACTCGGCCAAGGACACTGAATGAATTGAAACAAAGAATTCAAGACGAAATTCGTGGTATCCCAGCTGAGATGTTGCAGCGATCAATGGGGAACCTCAACAGCAGATTGAAAGAATGCATACGTACAGGAGGACGCCATCTACAGGACGTAATTTTCAGGCATTGATAATTTGGATTACTGTCTCTTAAAAGGCAAGTTGTAGTGGTTCAATTGCTGTCAATAAAATTTTTTTGTTGGATTTCTTCTATTTTTATTGCATTTTTCAAAAGTTCCCGTTTTTCTGTGTCACCCTGTATATGAGCATTGTAGTAAAACAGGACAAACTTTAAAAATCAAACAGTTTTCACTAGCTAAGCGGAGGTTAAGTATGCTGCAAAAACGTGACCAGAGATAGAGAGATTCAAACGGAGGCTGGCGTGTGAGTGAGGAGGGCCCCACCTGGCTCCCCACTGCTGACGTCACGTTTCCACCCAACGTAGACCCACAGCCTCTGTCTCAAATTAGTGGAATATATCACTCCTACAAGTGAACTATGATTCTTAGCGCCATGAGACAAGTCACAAAATGAACCAGAATGTTCAAGCAAATTATAGAAAAAACCAGATATAAATCCGTTAAGTAGTTCTTTTGTTTGCTAGCTAAGCGGAGGCAAAGTAAGCTCCGAGGCTGTCACGTGAGTGAGGAGGGCCCCACATCTCTCCCCTCGGATTTGCACTGATAGCAATGAGAGACATCATAAAATCAACTGGAATGTTCAAGCAAATTATAGAAAAAAACCCGATCTAAATCCGTTAAGTAGTTCTGTCATGAAAAGTGGACAGACATACAGACAGACGGATTTTATGTATTGTGGCAAAAGCGCTCTCTTGGCATCGACCCAACACAGACTGACAGTGGAGGCACGTATTAAAATGAACAAAAAGATTTTATTTTTGTCTTCAGCTGTGGGGCATGTCTTTCCCATGTCCCACTGGCCCTACACAGTCCCCAAAACACACACAAAAGACAAACACCACAAATGTCACTTGTCTTTCTCCTCCACTCCTCCTATGCAGCTTTGTTCTCCTCCTCTCGACTCTGGCACCCCAAGTAGTGGCTGCAGGCTCCTTTTATAGCACACCCAGACGTGCTTCAGGTGATAATTAACCTAATTAAGGCTGCACTCCCGGGTGTGGCTGTATTGCTGCCCAGACGGGATCAGGAAGCCATGCAGCTCGCTCTGGCGGTGGCCATGGAGCCCAACAGGGATGAGCTCCGGTGTTACACAATTGTGGCCCCGATGTAACCCGGGGGTGCTGCCAGCAAGTGTTCCAGGGGTCGTAGTGTGCATCCCATGGTTGCTCACCCAGATCCAGTGTCAAAGGGGCGTCCCAGCCGAGCATAAGTCCCGGCTGTCCGCCACAATATATATAGAGATATTTATACACACGCTAATATGAAAGCTTGCCTGTAGTGTTCCCATAATTAAGCCTTGAATGCTTAGAGAGACTTGCTTAATCTACAGTATGTCAGGCAGAAGGCCCAGCACTTGTGTTCCTAAAACAAAATCTCTCTGCTCGTCAGCTCACCTCCTTCAAAGAATACAACGTCTTCGATTCAATATTACCGAAGGCAGCACTTCTCCATCCTTCTAGCTAGGACTTTGGAGAGTATCTTAACATTATCATTCAGGAGCAAAATTGGTCTGTATGAATCACATTGTAATAAGTCCTTGTTTTGTTTAGGAAAGACAGTGATTAATGCTTGGCAAAAAGTATGAGGTAGAATTTGATTGTCTCGAGCTTCTGTAAATGTTGCTAATAAGAGGGGAGCTAGCTGAGTGGAGAATTACTTATAAAATTCGACAGAGTAGCCATCAGGGCCTGCTGCTTTCCCGCTCTGAAGTGACTTTATAGCATCTAGTAATTCTGATAACGCCAGAGGTTTATCCAATTCCTCTGCAATAAAAGTGTCTATTTGTGGTATCTGTAATGAATCCAGAAATACATTAGATTGTGTGTTGTCTTCTTTGAACTCAGTAGAATAAAGGGATTTATAGTAGTCTCTAAATGTGTGCATTATATTTTTATAGTCAATGATTTTATCTCCGTTCGTGTTGGTGATTGCTGGGATTATACTGCAAACTTCTTGCTTGTGGATTTGCTGCTGTAAGAGCTTATTTAGCTTTCTCTCTGTGTTCATATTAATGATGTCTTGATTTAAAAATGAGTTGTTCAGTTTCTTTTGTTGTTAAGATTGCAGAGCCTGTCTTTTCCTATGAAGAGCTTCACTTGGACACGTGGCATGTTCTTGATATATTCAAGTAATTTTGCTGGTTAGCTCTGATACCTTCTTGGTTTCTAATTTATTTCTGTTGGAAACATATGAAATAATCTGTCCTCTTAAGAAGGCCTTTAGAGTTTTCCAGATTATTCCTGCAGAGACTTCTGAGGAGGTTTTTGTCTCTAGGAAGAAATTGATTTGTTTTGATATAAATTCTGTACATTTCTCGTCTGCTAATAGAAGTGGGTTAAGACACCATCTGCGAGATGAGTATGTGGGACATAGTGACTTTAGCTCCAAGATCAGAGGGGCATGGTCAGAAATAACAATAGCGGTTTACTTGCAAGATTTAATCGCAGGAAAGAAATTATTATCTATAAAGAAATAATTAATTCTTGAGTAGCAATGATGCACTGGTAAGTAGAAGGAATATGTCCTTGAGTTTGGGTTTAGAAACCTCCAGGGGTCTGATAGGTTGTGGTCAATTAAAAACTGTGTAATTGTCTTTGCAGTGTTAGATGTTATCCCCCCTGTGACTGGAGTCCTATCTAAGAGTGTATTTAAAACACAATTAAAGTCCCCAGCCATTATAATTTTATCAGTGTTCACATTGAGAATGGATGCAAATACATTTTGCATGAATTCCCTATCATCGACACTGGGTGCGTAAACATTTATCAAAATCACTTTAAAGTTAAATAAGTTGCCCATGACAATCAAATATCTCCCTTCAGGATCAGATACTACATCTGATACTACAGATAAGACTGTTCTATGCATGAGAATTCCCACACCTCTAGTTTTCTTTGTAAAGCTGGAATGGAACATTTGGCCAGTCCAGTCCTTTTGTAGCCGGAACTGATCCTTGCTTAATAAATGGGTCTCCTGTAAAAATACTATTTTAGCATTTAAACCTGTTAGGTGAGAGAATACTTTCTTTCTCTTTAATTCATGATTCAGGCCTTTAACATTCCAGCTCACAAAGTTAACTGTCCCATCATGGAGACATTGATTCTGAATTTTTGATGTCATTTTGTAGTCTTAACTGGAAGTGAGACAGCTTTAACCTTAATTTCCAATTTTCCCATGAGTTATTGCCATGCAGCCTATTGTTATGTTGAAAGGTATAATTACAAAGATTAAAAGGAAAAATTAGATATTATTTGCTCTCTTTCTTTCTCCCCCTTATCCCCCCCCCCCCCATTTTGCCTCCCCAAGTGAGGCAGGACCCTACTTCACAAAGTCCCAGTCCTCTGACATACCTAGAGACAGAGCACATCCAAAATAAAACAAGCCCCCCAGCAGCGGTGTTTGAGGATTAAAAAATCTAAATACTATAAGCATAAAATATAATCGTCAACAGTCTTGAAATATTAAGACAGTAAACCCAGGGAATGGTGCTAATAAGTGGCCCTGGATAAGCATAGTAAACCCTAATGCAATAATAAAAATAACAATAAACCAAGGGTATGATGTTAAACAGTCTCCTTTAGAATAGTTAAAACCAAAAAAAAAAAGAAAAAACTACTTTAATTTCTTCCACACATATGCGTGTAATTGTAATTGAAACATAAACAAAAAGTGTCTGAGAAGAAAAAAGGATTATAATTATGGTACCCGTATCATTGCAAGCAGATCAGACAGCAGATAATATCTTCTTGCCATACCATGACAGGATGCGGCTCACTTTCGTATTTCAAAAAGTGTCGGAATCAGCTTTCTTAACTCCTTTTCTGCTTCCTCCTTGGAGGAGAAGATGTGATATTTGTCTTGAATATCCACTTTCAGGCTGTATCTGATATAGGCTAAAAGCTGCATGTTTAGCAGCTGTTGTGGGAGAGAAATCAGGGAAAATACGAATGTGGTTATTTTCAAATATTTTTTCTTGTTTGTGTCTGAGATGTACCATTAAATTAAGCTTAAATTGTAATCTCTCGAAGTGGACAATTAAGGTCCTAGGTTTAGAGGTATTTGACCAACATATGCGATAAGCTGCCACTATCTCGGTAACTGATTTAAAGTCCACTCCAATTATTTTTGAAAATAGTTCAGCTACGAATTTTACTGGGTTTGGACTTTTACGGTTCTCAGGTAGACCTTCAATTCTAATATTATTCCTTCTGCATCCATCTTCCAGAGCCACATTCGGAATTTGCAGCTGTAGCTTTTCCATCGGTGATAGATGCCAATTGTTCCGCTGTTTCAGTTCCAGTCGTCAATGTCTGCTTATTGTCTTCCAGCTGATCGGCAAGTTCTCTCAGTTTAGACACATTTTCCTGAATGTGTTCTTCAATTTTTCTCAGTATATCTTTAAAGACTGCATCAAAACGATTATATATACGCTTTTCCAAGTGTTTATATTCATGCCGCATCTCTTGCAGCTCCAGCTGCAGCTTCTCACTTGTCTTATCGTTTGTCTTGAGCAAGCCATTTATTTCTTTCTTCATATTTTTCTGAATGTCTTTCTTGAGCTCACTTATGGCCGTGGCCATGGCTGTGATCATTTCCTTTAGTTCGGACAAATCGTTTCGGCTTTCGTGCTCCGTAGGTGAAGTGGAAACCCCCGTTACAGCCGATGCTTCCGGCTTGTGAGGAGTGGATGTAAGTGCGGACTGCAAGGCCATCTCTACTTTCAAGTGATCGTTTGGAATCGGCGAGCTATCGTGACCTGCATCACTTGCACCTTCACTAACATTTTGGCTCTCGACTGGAAATAATGCAGCAGAGTGGGGTCCCGGGAAGTCTGTGCTTTCGCCTGCCTGTTCCAGGTCAGTCTCTGAAAGGCCTTACCTTTGTTACTCATGTTTATATACTGAAGTAGAAACTCCTTAGGTTAGGTAAATACAGGATACCTCGGGATAATAAGAAATAAAAGAAAAAATAAACCGCTGCAACGGAGCTCCGCTATTTTACATTTTGGACAATTTTAAATGAGATAAATGTGATCAATGAAAGATTAAATTGAATGATTGAATGCTTTGTGCATATGGAGCGAGAGTGTATATTGTGCATGGTTGACTTTCACACCTTTTCTGAGATGTTAAGTAAAAGATTCTTTCTCCATTGTACCCTGGGATCTTTTAATATGTTTTTGTATATTATTGAGAAGCTGTCTGAGTATTCAAGACTGATCAGTATTTATTCTGGAATATAAATGGGTGGGAGATGTGGAAAATGTTGTTTTAGCAAAGGTTCTGATTTGAACGTAGTGGAAAAATTGTGTTGATAAGTTAAATTTGAAACATAGTTGTTCAAAAGATGCAAAGACATTATCTATATATGGGTCTTTAAATTTTCAATGATTAAATACTCTGTAGGCTTGAGAGGGAAGAAAAAGGTGATTATTATTTGGAGGAGCAACAGATAAAAGCTTCTCTGTCTTGAAGTGCATCCTGCTTTGGTTCCTTATTCTGTGTGATTGATGGACAATCAATTGTTGGAGTTTTCACACATTTTGACGCATCCTAACCAATTCATTTAGCATTCAATGCCTCCCCTTATGTTATTGGCTTTCCTGTGTCAAATATTGGGGCAACCAATTGCATTTGCCTGAAGAACATTAAATAAAAGTGAAACAAAATTTCCTCAGATTAAAAAAGAGGCCATAAGCATCATTTCTGGAATAAAAAAATAAATAAAACTTACCTGTTTGGTCAAAAACTTACTTTGGTAACAGATACCAAACACTCACGTCTACTTTTGGCTCATATACTGTTGTGCAATCTATGGCACTAAGCAGACATCAGAGGTGGGCATTGCTGCTAGGGGATCACAATTGTGAGATAAACACAGGACTTCTGAGGCACGTGGCTGTCAAGACTCCCTCTACCTGAAAAACCCAGAAAAAAGAGGCAAAAGATTTTCTACTTTCAGATGGTTGAAAATTCACCTGTAACCCGATCAGGCAGGAAACCAAGGGCGATTCAACATTTTAGAAATATTTGATTGCATTGTCAGAGATCAGCAGCTTAGCACCCTTCATGCACTGCGTGATGTTCAGCCTTAACTTATATGGGATAATGAGCTATCAGTGCAGCAGGATGTCACATGTGGGGTATTAGAGTAATTACCACCAAGTAATACCACCAAGACCGAGGAAGCCCATTCTGGATGAGTTAACACATCGGATACAGTAGCACAGACCAAAGGAAAGAGCTAGCCCAGAGTTACTTTTGGTGACCTGGACTTGATTGTGATATTGAAGAAAAGGCAACTTCATGTTCATCATGCCAAGGCCTCAGAAATATACTAAGTCCAGAACCAATGCATCCACGGGAATGGCCTGCCAGTCCTTGGCAGTGTGTTCATTTAGACTCTGCAGGACCTTTAAGAGGGTGTTATGCTTCTGGTCACAGTGGATGCACAGTCTAAGTGGCCTGAGGTCACCATCATGTCCACCATCACACATAAAAGATGATCCAAACCTTAAGAGAGATGTTTGCACCTTTTTGTGTCCCAAGAAATGAAAGTTTTCCTAAAAAGAAGTGGTATTAGTCATCTCCTATCTAACACCCATTCCTAGCAGCCTGGCTGAAAGAATGGTGCAAACCCCTAAATATTCTCTTAAAGCTTCCAAAAGGGAAACACCTTTCAAACAATATCTTTACACATTTCTTCTTAAATATCGTGACACATCCCATACAACAACAACAGGTATGTCACCAGCTGATCTGTTTCTGAAAAGGTGGTTTAGAACACGTCTCGATTTGTTAAGATCAGCTACCACTCAGGTTCGAGTTTATAATAAACAGCAGGATCAAGTAAATCAACGGGTCAAGTGGACTAAAGATCGTGAGCTTCCCAGTGGAGATGCTGTTCTTGCTCTTAATTACTCCACCACTGATAAATGGGTACCAGCAACCATTCTTCAATAGACTGGACTTGTCTCTTATAAGCTATGCACGCGAGATCACCAGACATGGAGATGACATGTTGAACAATTGCTATCCAGTATACCTGCTGAAACAGTCAGTATCACAGAAACATCTGAGACACCAAGTCTTAGAGAGCTAACCTAAAGCCCCCTGGGATGCCAACTATCTCTACGGCTTCAACTCCTGCTGATGTCAAACGTACCTGAGGCTGAGTTAGGAGATGAACACACACCAGATGTATGACGTAGCCCTCTGTGAAGAAGAAAGCTTCCTGACCATCTTAACTTAAAGTAGCTAACCCTGTATGTCAGCGTTTCTCAACCTTTAAGTATTTGCGACCCGAGTTTTCATAGCAGTTTTAATCGCACCCCCCCCTAATGTTTTTTTGAAATGTATATGCATATTTTATTATACCTACTTAACTTTTATCGACATTTATCTAACTCTATATTTATTGTTCTAGTATCAGAATGTAGTTTAAATTCATTTGTTTTGGTTTCAACAGATGTTTTTTTCATATTTTTGATTCTTGTTTTCTTTTTTTTTACATCTTCGCACCCCCCTTTTTGTTACTTCGCGTCCCCCTAGGGGGGCCTGCCCCACAGGTTGAGAACCACTGCTGTATGTGAGAAAATAATAATAAGGGGCAGAATAATCTGCTGTGTTAGCGGGATGTAGAGGAGGTTTAACGTCTCTCCGTTGTTAGAATGTGATCTGCATTGAGTATTGATTGTTTGCTTTTATTTCTCTCTCTCTCTCACATTCTCTGCTCCCGACGGAACTGTCATGTCTATCATGTCATGGAGCACATTTAAACTTTTGAAAAAGAGACAAATGTTCATTTGCAGTGTTTGAATAAAGTTCATGTCTCCACAAAAAAAAAAAAGAATGTGATCTGCATTGCCAATATCTTGATATTCCTCTTCTTAGATAGTAGACGCTGTTTGTTAATTGTTACTCCCATTTACAGTTTTAAGAGGAGAGGAATATGCAGCATATTCTAAGTCTGTTGAACTATTGGGGGTTCCACAGTAATAAGGAATTTTGGGTACTGGGGAGCCAATAGGAAGCTGATTGTATTACACTTATGGTGTAACGTGTACTCAGCAACAAGAACATGTTACAGTTTATTACTTTAAACCTCCTCCATCTTTCACCTTTGGTCAGTGCAAGATTATTTCCTTCAGATATAACATCCCACCTATTAATGGAGGTGGACGCCCCTCCCTGATAAAAAGCATTTACAATAGGACTCTGATTTAATGCTCTGATATCTTGAATTTCATCCATCCATTTTCCAACCCTCTGAATCCAAACACTGGGTCACGGGGGTCTGCTGGAGCCAATCCCAGCCAACACTGGGCACAAGGCAGGAACCAATATCGGGCAGGGTGCCAGCCCACCACAGGACACACACAAACACACTAGGGCAAATTTAGAATCGCCAATCCACCTAACCTGCATGTCTTTGGACTGTGCGAGGAAACCGGAGCACCTGGAGGACACGGGGAGAACATGCAAACTCCAAGCAGGGAGGACCCAGGAAGCGAACGCGGGTCTCCTAACTGCGAGGCAGCAGCGCTACCACTGCACCACCGTGCCGCCCATCTTGAATTTCAATACATTTAAAATTTTTGAAAGCTGATGTTGACATAGGAAAAGCTCTTGAAGAAACATTAGTTTTTAAGGTTATGTTCACTCTGCAGCAAAAAGTAACTCTAACTTCATTTTCTTTCTCCTGTCTTGTATTTTATTTTATTTATTTATTTTGACTCCTCTAATAAAGTTAGTGTCTGATCCAAATCTGTATATTCTGAATGTGCCCCACATGCACAAAATGATTACAGCAATTCTGTCAGACCAATGGCAACTAAAAGATGCTGGTTGCTGCTCGACTTCACATCATTTCATTGCAGGACGTGAATGAATTTTTCAGCTCAAGATGGCAACGAAATGAACCGAAAATCAAAAGAGCAGAGCTGTGGGTTTGAGTGTATAGAAAGACGTGACACAAAGAATGCTGAGAGTGATGAGGACAGTTTGGATGCAAAACAGTCGCTACGAGAACAGTGGAGATACTTCTGAAAAGGTTTTGATACCATTACACTTTTTGCTAATTATACTTCTCTAGAAATCAGATTGTTGTCACATAAGAGTGAAAAAATGGGAATGGAGCTGCAGTGTGAATGGGGTGTTGTACACGCTGGTTTAACAACGGTGCAGTTGTCCTCAACATCACAGAGGCATTCATGAAAAGGAATAAAATCAGAAAAAAAAATAACAATAATAATTAATCACAAGTTAGGACACTTCAAGCAGAATAATTATTAATGGTAAAATAATAACTGTATTGAGCCATGAACACAACAAATCCAGACCTGTACTGACAGAATCCTAAGAAATTCTTGACAATTTATGACTTGCTGAAAAATAATAAATTTCAATAAGAAATAAGCTACTTACTGTGGTTTGAACAAAACATGTCGCTCATCCCTGCTTTTTAATGTGTGTGCTCAGAAGCAACGAATGGGAGAAAATGGACCAGTGAGGGTAAAGAGGCAGACGCTGAGCCACTGTGGCCACCACTCTGTGTGCGTCTGTAATCTGAAGAAAGGCCCACACGTCAGTATTTTAATTGTGTCTGTTAATATCTGTTAGTAAGGAGCACCGGGTGGTAAAGTGGGCCCCTTGACTGACGAAGACTCACCAGACTGCATTCCTGTTTATTATTTTATTCACAAACCTGAACTTCCTCATTTCAGTGTGATTTTAGAAGAGCAGCCAGAGAGCTGACAGACGCACCGAGTCCTGCTGCAGTGTTAGGTTTGGCCTCACAATGGATAATATCTGCTGAAGTTGAGGGGCCCAGCGGTATATTGAATTAAATCACGTCGTCAGTTCATGGGACATCAGAGACATAAACGGGTAAGGAGAACAAAACTAATAAACTGCTCAGAGTAACTTGTGATATTCTGGCAAACCAGGACCCTGGAGGGGCGGCAGGTGACTTTCAGAATCTCGTACTTGACTGTTTGTAGCAAAGACATTAAGTTATACTGAGCTGGCAGAGCAGGGCGGAGTTGTCTGGCCTGGAGATCTTAAACAACATCGACATTCATTTCTTTCTGTAGCGCAGTTTCACACGTAGATGTGTGCTTTAACAAATAGCAAAAAGAAAAATCAAAGTTATTATAGATATAAAATGTAACAATTCCTGCTTTGTCTGTTTAGTGTAAGTGTATTGTCATTGTCATGTTTCGTCGCTGCCCATGGCCGCCATGCTCGCTGTTTCTTGTCAGTCCTGATAGCAGTGCATTAACTCTGAGGACTAACGTGTGATAGAAAATTGAATTCTAAATCTCTAACGACTCCAACATGCTATTGACTTCTCCATCAAGTCAGATTGAGTTTTATCTCAGGATTTTCACTTTGTTTACTGCTGCCATAAATTTAGGTTTTATTTTTTCTTGTTTCATTTAAGGCAATTTCTGCTCTTGCATTCTATGCTGCTGGTTCTTAGGATTTGATTTGATTTTGTCCGACCCATTTATGTCTTTTTCAGGCCTTGTTTCTTGGCTTTTGGTGTGTTGGTCTGTGTATTGCTGAATACACTTCTGCTCTTTTCACTTTTTATTTTAAACATATTTAAAGATGTGCCTTTGAAAAGTGTTCACCTCTTGGCAGGTTTCACATTTTCTTGTTATACAACATTAGATCATAGAGGATTTAATTGGGCTTTTTTGGCAACCACTACCATTTTGTGTGATTTTCATAATTGTGACAGCCATTTTGGTTATGGTTATGATGTGATTGCTACCATGTGACATCATTTAATGGCCTTCTTTAAGATGGCCGCCCAGTGTGTCCTCTCTCCTAGGTTAGGGATACATTGCTAGGTGCTTCTTGTTTGATTTGGCAAAGATTTTGTGATGGAAACAAACTTCTCTTTTGTTCGGGCTTGTTTGATTAGCTGCGTTTTGACACATTTTTCAGATTTTTGACTGAGAATCTTAGATTTCATTTTGAACTCTGAAAGCAGATCATTGGCCTTCCATGGGATTGGTGCTGAGGTCACTTGTAGTTTGTCCTCTTGTTGTCTGTTCATGTTGGTGATTCACTGGACAGATTGGCCTTTATGGAGTCAAAGTCAGCAGAGAATCATCAAATTGTAACAAATCTACATACGTAAAAGTGTGGTATTTTATTTTTATTTCTCTGCATCATTTGCTGAATAACTTGCACCCTGACAGTTTCTATTGCCTACACTGCAAGATCCTTCTTGGCATGTCAGGGCCACCAGAGAACATCCTGTGATTGAGTGGCATGTTTTAAAAATGGATATTGTTTCATAATCAAAAAAGGGAAGATGAGAGGCGGAAGGCTTACAACTCAACTGGCATCTTGAATTAATCCTGAGGGCAGATTGTCAGATACCATAGGCAGTGGGCTAACTGGAGCAGTTAAACAGGTGAGCCTGAGGGACTGTGTATCTGTGGGAAAGATCTAACTTACCTGCATTGACATTGTGTATTTAATTCATTTGGGCTCAATTGGTTTGCATATTTTTGTTTGTTTTGCATGTTTTGATCGTCTTTATTTTCAGGGACTGGATTTCTGATGTAATAAAGAGGAGGGTTGAGGTTCTTGGTATGTGTTACGTGTACCTGTGCCTTTATGTATTGTGATTCATGTGCGTGGGGTTTTGTAAAGTATGTGTTGTGTATTGTGATACGTGATTTTTTAAATGTCCTGTGTGGTATTCCATGATTTAGTTGAGTAAACTCTGCTTGAATAAAAGTTTTTTCCAATTAATTGTGAGTCGGCTACACGAACACCACGTGTTTCGCGTTAACTCAATGTGGGTCTCGGCAATCCACGATTATGTGAGCACCATAACTGATAACATCAATCAGAACTCAGAGGAGGGAGCAACATCAGCTTTAAGACGACTTTAAACGTGATGCAATGTAAGTATGGTGTATTAGGGGACAGCTGTGAAAAGATGAAGAGCTTATTTAATTGTCATAAAACAGAAGAATAGGTAACAGAGACAATGTCGGTCTTTTCATCAGTTGATAAGGAAATATTTATTGATAAATAGTAACACAAACTGGAAACGCAAAAAAGGCTGCAAGGCCATCTAGCTCAATGCCTGAGTACATTACAAGTCTGAATTTGTGCAATGCATAATTAAATATTACTGGCATTATTCACATAAAAAAATGTATACCTATTATTTTATGACCGTCTTACTTGAAACATTTAAAACATGTAAGTATTCAATAGCAAAATGAAAATCTTTTGGCAGCAATTATAAATTATACCAGATAACATGCAGTGAATACACTTGACTTGAGCATTCCTAGTTTTCATCCTCTTTCTCTGTACGTTTATCATTCGTTTGCTCAGAGGTTGATGCGCTTGTTCCTTACTGAGCAGCTCTTCTTTTCTCCACCCTAGCGGCCCGCTGCTTCTCTTCATTCATCAGCATCTTTTCGCGTTAAACCGATTAAGTTAGTTTTTGTGTTGCAATTACTTAGTATGTTTTCTTTAATTTTTCACTTAAGCTGGCACTTAAGCCTTCAATCTGCCTCAAGAATGATTAGTGAAGGTGAAAGGGAATGAGAACGGCGCCCACACGCATGCGCCTGCACGGCTATCCTGCTGTGCGCTACCGAGAGTTGATTCTACAATATAATAAAATTAAAATAAAAAGAGTAATAAAAATCATCACTCAGAAAATGGATAGTAGACGTCATGTAGTATATGTGTACCAAATTTCAAGTCAATCGGTGAAACGGTTTGCGAGCTGCAGGTGATTTAAAATCCTGGACAGACAAACGAACAGCCACGGTATATTATTATATAAGAAGATATAAGAATATACAGCAGAATTCCTAGAATATGTGCTTACATGCAGACATATTTTGTGCATTTAGCAATCTAAGAAAGCTGCAGCTTCGGTGAGCGGTGCGATGTCTCAGTGCCACTCCTGTGGAGGAGTTTGCCGTCATCAGAAGGTAAGACTGGACGATACGACTGGCCATTCACGTCAGTGTCATTTTAAAGGACAGACCTGTGCACTGATGCTATGAATGATTTGTATTTTACATCCAAGGCCTCTAGCTTGGCGGTGCTGTTATTCACACACGAGTGCAGGCCATTGTCATGGGTACAACTTTGGAAGAATGCGCTGTATAGTGATTCACTTACCAAAAGTCAACAAATCAAAGTCAAATTAATGGTTAGGTTTTACACAGCGGCCAATGCATTGGCTCCAGTGAGTTGTCTTTGCAATGTCAGCTTTCATCTAATCGCATAGAAAGTTGTTTTTTTTGCAGATTACAAGATGTCTGTGTTGTCTTTTTTCTCTTTGCTACAGACAATCTGAGCTCCTCACTCAATAAGCTTTCAAGGAATAAACACACCTTGGATGATCTCACAAGGGTTTTGAAAGCAACCCACTTTTTTAGGCCTTTAATGTAATTACAAACATCTTTGTGAAAATCAGCACCATGAGTGCCAGACCAAACTTGACAACTGGAAAAAATTACTAATGACCTCCTTATGGCAGCTAATTCTGGTATTTAACTATACTCATCCTCCTTGATCTGAGTGCAGCCTTTGGCACTATTTGTCACACTACTCTTCTCATTAGATTATCTTCGATTGGCATTACCCACACTCCGCTAGATTGGTTCAGATCCTACCCCTCAGGCCGCAGTCAGTTTGTTCAGCTTAAAACTTTCACGTCCCAACCCACTGCTGTTACTTAAGGTGGGCTCTGTCCTGGGACCTTCTTCCTTTTGGTGATATCTTTCGTAAATATAACATTAGCTTCCAATGTTTTGCTGATGACACCCAGCTCTAACTCAGTAGCAAACCTACTGCTTCCTTTCCACTCTCCTCACTTATTTATTGCATAGCAGAAATCAAATCCTGGTTTTCTTCAAATTTTCTTAATTTAAATAGTGACAAAACTGAGGTTCTCCTTATTGGTACAAAATCAACATTATCCAAAACTGATCATTTTTCATTTTTTATTGATCATTTCTCTGTCTCCCCTTCCCCACAGGTGTCATCCTTGACGGTACTTTATCCTTTCAGTCCCACATCAATAACATCTCCCAGACTCCATATTTCCACTTGCGTAACATTAATCGTATTTGCCCCTCCCTCACTCCCCACACCACTGCTATCCTTCGTTCATAGCTTTGTCACTTCTCGTCTGGATTATTGCGATTCCCTTTTGTTTGGTCTTTCTTGCAAATCTCTTTATAACTTTCAACTGGTCCAGAATTCAGCTGCCCACTCGCATCATTACTAGAACCCCATCTACTCACCATATCACTCCTGTTTTTCAGCAGCTTCATTGGCTTCCAGTTCAGTTCCAAATTCAATTAAACATTCTCCTACTAACTTTTAAGGCTCTCCGCAACCTCGCCCCTCCATATCTGTCCAACCTCCTCCATGTTGCCATTCCCTCCCGCACCCTCAGATCCTCTTCCTCCATCCACTTGACTGTCCCCTTCACTCATCTTACCACCATTCAGTTGCTCTGCTCCCCAGCTTTGGAACTCACTACCATCTGAGTTTAGAAATATTGAATCATTTTCACTTTTCAAATCTAAACTTAAAACTCATTTCTTTAAGACTGCTTTCTCTCTTTGATTACAATTGCGCTGTCTGATTTTAATTTTTGTATTTTAGTTTTGTTTATAATCTATGTTTTTGTCTATTATTCTGTGTCCTTGAGTGTTTAGAAAGGCACCTACAAATAAATACATTGTATTATTATTATTATTATTATTATTATTATTATTATTATTATTAATAATAATAATAATAGTTATAATGAGTGTTTCTGTTTTACTGGCATATCCTCAATTGCAGAACATTTTCTATTTTTAATATTTTACTACTGGACTATTCTAAAAATAATAAAGAGCTGAAGTTTATTTAATTACTGAAGTACATGCAATTGAATCTATATTACTTCTTAATTATTTTACAATGTACATACAAATACTATCATGACAACGGGCTTTCTTTCTAATCCTCTTTTGTGCTGAAGGTTTAAAATACAACAGCAGGAGCCCACCAGGGTTGGTCCCAGAAGGTCTTTAAGTGTGACATTCTTTACTTGAACATTATACATCTCTGAACTACTCTGACTTAAAATTGGTACTCTTTTATATATATATATATATATATATATATATATATGCAGTATATAATGATGTTAATATGGAACACACACCTTTTTTAACTTTTTTAAAATTTTATGTTGTCTTTCACTAACAAAAATGGCAATGGGAACAAATGCTGTAATAATTTAAATATGATAAATATTGTCATTTTTCAATAAACAGTAGAGTTTTTAACGTAGTCTTACCACTTGGTAATGAATGGTAGATTAATAATTTAATCAATAGTGAGAATGCAGCAACATTAGATATGTTAAAACAAAAATCTCAAAGGTGGAAATGAATGACAATTTACATGGTGCTTGTTTTTAATCAATGGCTTAGGCCAGGGGTGGGCACACCTTTTGGCTCAGGGGCCACACTGACATTTAAAATTTGACAGACGGGCCGGGCCAGCACTAGATGCACACATATCAAATATAAACATAAAAAAGGCGTTACAGTGTTAATTTTTACATTCACTTTTAGTGGGAACAGTGTTGTTGTTCACCCTTTTTTGCCAGTGCATCGAAGTCTGGTGTTAGTTTTGTTGTAGCAATTCTCAGAACAGATCTGAGGTGTTCATTGCTGAACTGGTATCTGTGGGATGCTTTGTTGGTGTTCATCACACTAAAAGTCTGCTCACACACACACACAACACCAGCATCCTCTGTGCCATCTTCTGGATGTTTGGAAATTTGGCTGCGCTTAATGAAGCATAAACCTCATCCAGTTTAAGAGAGTTGAACTTCTCCTTTAAGATGGTGTCACACTGGAGATCAATCAGTTCCAACTGCAGCTCCAGTGGCGCACTTTTTCAGGGTCCTGTGTGAAGGGACATGACACCAGCTGAAGTGACGTGTAAATTTTTCCAAAATCAGAGCACCGACGGCAGAATTCTCCATGCAGGTTGTCCTGTGATTTCCTGTATTTTTTCACAAGTCGAGGGGCCTCTTTCAGCGTAGCCAGTGTGGGGAAATGAACGAATGAGTTGTTTGACATTTGCTTTGAGAATAAAGCTAGCTTGGTTTTGAAGGCTCTGACGTTTGTGTACATTGCATGCACAAACTGGTCTTTCCCTTGTAACTTCACGTTCAGCTCATTCATGTGTATCAGTATGTCCACAGCAAAAGCCAATCTGTGTGTCACTCAGCTCAGGAAAATCGTCAGCTTTCTCAAGTAGCTCCAAAAATGAGATCATCTCCTGTTTGAGCTCCCACACTTGTCGACATATTTTCCCCAAACTTAAACAGCGGACATTGGAGTGGTAAAGCAAGTCCTGGGGCTCAGCGTCAATTTCTTCAAGAAACTTAATAAACTGACGATGCTGAAGTCCCCTCACTCGAATAAAGTTAACGAGTTTTAGAACTGGCTTCACTACGTAGTCAAGCTGCAATACGGATTTACACAGTGCTTCCTGGTGGATTAGGAAGTGTAAGAAAATGACCTCCTGCTCAGGGCTGTCCTCCTTCACCCTCTCCTGGATTCTTTTGAGCAACCCGATGTTTTTTTCCAGTCAGATATGGCGATCCATCTGTGGTAATGTTGGCGAGCGTACTCCAAGGTAGCTTGTGCCTATTGATGACCCCCGGCACGCTGTCATAGAAGTCCTCTCCCTGCGTTTTCTCCCTTTAGGGATTCCATGGCCAAAAACTCCTCCGTTATCTCAAAATTGTCATTAATCCCTCTGATAAAAATTAAAAGCTGAGCGGTGTCCTTTATGTCATTACTTTCGTCCAGTGCCAAGGAATATAATGTAAATGACTCTGCTTTTTAGTTTAACTTGCTAGCTAAGTCTTCGTCAATTAGCTCAACACGGCGAGTCACTGTCCTGTGTGATAAGCTCATTTTTTAAAATGTGTTCTTGCTCTCAGGACACAAGATACCTGCTGTCTCTACCATGCACTCTTTGAGAAACTCCCCTTCGGAGAAAGGCTTGCTGGTCTTTGCTAATTTGAATGCCAGCACATAACTTGCCTTCGTGCTTGATTCTTGGATGGCAGTTTGTCTGATAAAGGTGTTTTGCTGAGCCTGCAAATGAGCTGCCAACCTCTGAGCGATAGCCATCCGTTCTTGCACTGACTGGTTGTTAGCGTAATTAGCATGCTTGGTGGAAAAGTGACGGCTGATGTTGTATTCCTTTAAAACTGCAACAGTTCCTTGGCAAATAAGACATACACTTTGACCGGACTTCAATGAAAAAGCATTTAGTTGTCCATTCCTTATTAAAGCACTGATGACTTAGGAATTCTGAAATCCCCCATAAGTGTGGCACAAATAGACAAGATGCTGTGGACTGAAGTTCTGTTCTGAGTCCAAAGTGAACACCGTGTGGTTGTAGTCCACCTCACTATTTAGTCAAACTGGTGTTCGTTGTGCTCACTCGCTGACTACAGCAGTGCTTGAAGGGCCCGACAGTCCATTTTGTTCATTCAGACCCCATGTAACTTCGATATGTGACAATGAAGCCCCTCCTGAACACACCTACAGTGTGCTTTCTGTGTTAAAGCATTACAAGCTGATAGCTTTGTCACAGATTCCTGAAGTGGCCCATAATTGCAGTACCTGAGAAGACCCTGCTTGTCAGTTGAGGTGCCGCCTTGTGTTTCCTGTAAATCCTGTTTTTCTGGTCTAATTTGAGTGCAGTTCTCACAGATCACGTGGTTTCAACTGCACAGCTGTTACAGGCCCTGCACCAATTCATCACTCATTGTACTTCACGGCAGGCAGTTTCTAGTTGTTATTGGTCTTGTTTGGTCTTTTCACAAATACCCTGAGACTTCCATCAAACATGCTGTATGGTCCTATAGTTAATATTAGTTTTGTATCTTTTTTACTTCATGTCACTTGTAAACTTACCATTTTAGTTTAAAGAAATCTTGCCAGTTCATTAGTTTCAAACCCACTTTAGCAGTTCTTTGTGAGTAATGTGTAGGGAGCCCCCATTCTGAGAGCAGACAGAGAGATTTCATTAGCAGGCATTAAATAAGATGGTATTGATGTAAAGGCCGCAAGCAGTGCCTGACTCAGGACCAGACAAGCTCACTGACTGTTCAATGTTCTAATGTACTAACATCAAACCTCAACCAGTCTTAGTTAAAAATAACTTATATAGGACAGGTAATTGTTCTTAAAATCAAAGACCTCAAAAGGTCATATGAAAAGACAATTTCCCCTTAGGGATTAATACAAGGTACCAAATGGGTCAGCACCTGTGTAGATGGAGACTCTGGTGAGGTGCCCTGCTCCTTCTTGCCCACTCAAGTCTGCCAGTGACCAGCGTCTGGTGATGCCACCTCTTTATGGCATCAAGTCTCAATCCAGACTCTTTTCCTACACTTCCTATTTTCTACTGTATGTAGTTCCTAGTTGGTGGAACGAGGTGCAAAGCTTCATGCGTCCTGCTGAATCCCTCCATGTATTTAAGAAGCAATTGAAGTCCCATCTGTGCTGCGAATATCAGTTTAATGGATTGGGGAAAAAAAACAACTTTGTTATGTCATCTTTTATTTTTATGATTAACTACTTTATTGATTATAATCTGTGATTGTAAATGTATGAGTTATTACATCTTTGCACTTGTGGCAATCATCTTTTGTTTCCTGTCCTACTACACTTGCTGTTCAGGCCTGAGCCTAATGCTGCGCGATTATGTTTACCTCTGTTGTAAATCGCGTTCGATTAAAGTATCTGCCAAACAAATAAATGTCAAATTAAATGCCAAAATAAATAAATAATAAACAGATAAATAAGCCTTTGAACTGGCAAAGCTTTCATGCAGTCCTGGCATTGATGTTATGGACACCTCCATATTTGAAGATGTGCAGCTGCAGATGCCTCTTGTTTGAACTTTAAGACAAATAACAGAAAAACAAGCAGAAGAAGTGTCTCCTTAGTGTTATTACTTCAGCAGGTCCCCTTAACATAGCGAGCAAAACTTTGACATCCACTGCACATAACAGAAAAACTGTCCCAAAGTACGATGTGAAGGAGAGCAGCTGAAAGTTTTACTAATTCAGATAACAAGCTAACCATTAAAAATCACAAAAAGGCTGAGTGTGGAGGAGATTTACATAAACATATTAGTCAAATACTGCAGTTATGCATAGTGTGCTACACCCAACCATTTCCTCCCCAAGTACAAAAAAGAAAATATATTACAAAAAAAAAAAAGAATGACAAAAGAAGCCCTTATCATAAAAGACTTGAAATCAAAGATGATAGCTTGGTCAAAGCTAATCTAATTTCCTAAAGAATTGCAGCATCCATGATGTCAACAAAAAATAGTTGTAATAATTTGGCTGTACTTAAAATGTGTGTGCAAACGCACCCTTTCAATCTGTAAAACCTCTCAATGTCCCTCCATTACAGCCAGTAGAACACTGACAGATGAGCACAACAGGACATCCTCAAACAGCACATATAATCGGTGGTCCAGCTATTCCAGGAAATGTCATCACCAGTGACATTCCTCATTTTTCTGGAGTGGTTGAGGTCATTTCCATAGTTTATTTCTTGTCCTAAGCTCTCTCTAGCTGCTTCTAAACTCCACCTAATGGGTTTTCTCCACTCTTCCATCTCTGCTCCATTGTGCTCCTCTGTCAGCATTCTATGGGCTGTAATGGAGTGTAGGGTTGTTGTTCTCATGTTTAAACTTTAAATACTTTGAAATGTTCAGATCCTATTTTCTTAGTCCTCCAGTCAGCACTGTTACTGTGAACATGAGGTGATATGCCACGAAGTTCACTCAGTGAGTCAGTCTGGCCCAAATCGACAAGCCAAGTTTATCTTAGCCAGGTTCAGTTCCACCAAAGAGGAATGATGCAAGTTGTGCTTGGTAATTGAGACAACATAGTGTCATCTCATAAGCTGTTATCTAAAGTTGATGTATTGTTACTCACATTTCATTTTATTTTCCAGCACTTATCGAAAAGCTGAGATGCTGGGGTAACAGTCTTAGCAGTTACGCGCATACATCCCTTTCCCCAGTCGCACATGAAAATTCATACTGTGCTACCTCAAGGCATTCTTAGGCCATCTGGGAGATATTTTCCTCCCAGCAAGCCCTGGGTCATCCCCAGAATTTCCTCCTAGCAGGTCATGTCCATAAAACCTCCACAGGAAGGCATCCAGAAGGTATCCATATCAGATTTCCAAACCACCTCAATTGGATCCCCTAATTTTGAAGGGTCAGAGTCTCTACTTCAAACCTCTCCCAGATGTCTGCACTTCTCAACCTGTCCCGAAGGGAGGGCCCAGGCACCCTGTAGGAAAGGGTCATTTCAGCTGCCTGTAATCTCATTCTTTCAGTTATTATTCAAAGCTCATGACCATAGGTGAGAGTAGTGATGTAGACTGACTGGTAAATCGAGAGCTTTGTCTTATGACTCAACGTCTTTTTAACTACTACAGATCAGTATAACAACCGCATAACTGCATTCGCAAACACAATCTGTCTGTCCATCTCGCCATCCCTTTTTCACTCACTCATGGTACTTAAACTGCCCAACTTGAGGCAGTAACTCACCTCCCATTCAGAGAGGACAGTCCACCTTTTTCCTACTGAGGACCATGGCCTCAGATTTGGATTTGCTGATCCTCATCTCTGCCGTTTCACACTCGGTCACAAACCTTCCAAATGCATGTTGATAAAGCCAACAGGACCACATTGTCTATAAAAACTATCAATGCCATTATAAAGTTACAGAACTGGACCCCCCACACCCCAGGCTAGGTCTTCATATCCTGTTCACGAAAATCACAAACTGGATAGGAGTCGAAGTACAGCCTTGGTGGAGTCCCACACAGACTGGAAGTGGTGTTGGTGTTTTTCAGAGTATGCAGACACAGCTCTCACTGTGATTATACAGAGACCAGATAACTCTTATTAGGGGGCCACGGAACGCCATACTCCCCCAGCACCCCCACAGATGTCCTTGAGTAACATGGTAATACACTATATCTAAGTCCTTAAAACACATGTAGATGGAGTGGCTGTACTCTCATGCCCCCTCCAGAATCCTTGGCAGGGTAAAGATCTGGTCCACCATTCCAATGCCTGGATGAATCCACATTGCTCCTCCTGAATCTGAGGTTCCACGATTGGGTAGTGTCTCCTTACTAGTACTCTAGCATAAGCTTTTACAGGAAGGATGATGAATGTTGTACCTCAATAATTGAAGTACACCCTTAAGATCACCCTTATCTGCCATTCCAGAGGCACAGCTCTCAATGACCACACAATATTGAAAAGGCTTGTCAGCCATGACATTCCACCAATGTCCAGGGTCCTCAGCATTTCTGGGCAGATCTCATCCACCCCTGGGGTCTTGCCACTGCAGAGTTGCTTAACTACTTTGGCTTATTCCCTTCAGATTCTGGCTCTGCCTCCATTGGGTTCAGGAGCTCCTCAAAGTGTTCCTTCCACTGCCAGACAACATCCTCAGTCCAGGTAAATTCTTCTCCGATCTTACTGAGAACAGCCTGGGTGAATGCCTGCCTTCCATTTTTTTGAGTTGCCTGATGGTTTGCCAGAACCTCTTTGACCCCAATTGATACTCACTTTCCATGGTCTCTCTAAACTCCTCCAACAGCTGTGTTTTTGTTTCCCTGACCAAAAAGGCCACTGTCCTTTTGGCCTGTTGGTACCTCTCTGCTGCTTCAGGAGTCTGATGTGCCAACCATACATGGAAGGTGTTCTTTTTCAGCCTGATGGCATCCCTCTTGTCCTTCGGGACAAAATCCAACATGGCATCGGCCAGGCAGATGAAAAATAAGAAGCCCACCCTCGCTTGACTCCTTTCACCCCGAGCAACTCAAGATTAAAGGAGAATGCAGCCTCTATCAAGGGGTTTGCCTCCAGAACTAACCAAGTGGGTGATACTACTGTGTATCTAGTTGGTAGCTCTTTACCTCACCCTCCAGCTCCAGCTTCTGTTCCGCAAGAGAGGTGAAATTGCATGTCAATCTTTGTGTCTGGGTTCCAGTCCACAAAGGTCCCTGCCTTTGACTACCGCCCAGGTCACATTGTAGCAGGACCTTGTTCCTCCTGCAGGTGGTGAGCCCACAGGAGTTGTTAGTTAGTTAGTTACCTTTTAAATTAATCAAATATGTTCATTACAAAATTATAAAACATTGTAAGTTTTCTATTGAAAACAACAAGAGTTAATAGTATACAACATTTAAAAGAGTTCTCCCAGCTCAAGCCTTGATTATCTGGGAGTGAGGTACCTGGAGCTGTATAGGTTAAATAATATATCGTTATTTGGAACACCTGTATTTCATGTGTGTTCTGTGTCTACAAAGACATAGGCTTTCTGTAGGGTTCAGGAATTCTAGTGTTAAATTATACTGCTATGTTCCTTACAAAAGGTAAACATTTAAAGCTATGATGTCCATTAAAATATCCAAGAATTAAAATTATTTATCACAGCAAAATTATGGCATTTATTCCCTATTGTTCTTTTTTGTCAACGAAAGGCAAAAGGAAAATACAGAGAATAAAAAATGCATTATAAATGTGTGTTGGTGTGCTAGTTATACAATCATTAAGTTATAAAAAATACCACAACACAAAAGTTGAAAGCACTTTAAAGTATTCCACAATTGATAAAAAAGATCTTCGATGTATGTGGGCTGTTGAGAAATGGAGGGCTTGCTTGTGGGGTTGAAATTTCCTGTGCATGTGGATAGCATGCTGGGTAGTGTGACTGTGCTGTTTTAACTACACTGCGGCTTATCATCTGGGGTCACAGAATCACATCGTCAACTGCCTCTTTTGCTTCTCCTTCCCTGCTACTGCTGAGACCATTTCTAACAATAAACCCAACACTTTTTTGAAAATACGATCATGAGTTTCATCCTGCGATGGCATGGCAAAGAAGATCTTACAGGCTGTTTGATCCATTTGCAATGATACTGGTTCCGTAATTATACATCCTTTCCTTTCTCAGCCACTTTTTGTTTATGCTTAATTAAAATTATATGAGTACCAGTAACGGCGCACTCCATAATAACGTGCAGTGAATACACTTGACTTGAGCATTCATAGTTTTCATCCTCTTTCTCTGAATGTTTAGCAATCGTTTGCTCAGAAGTTGATGTGCTTGCTACTTCGTGAGCAATTCTTGTTTTCTGCACTCTAGCGGCCTGCTTCTTCTCTTCTTTCGTCGACATCTTTTTGCGGTAAAACTGATTAAGTCAGTGTTTGTTTTGCAATTACTTACTGTGTTTTCCTTCATTTTTCTCTTAAGCTGGTACTTAAGTCTTCAATCTGCCACAAGAATGATTTAAGATATGAAGAGATAGGGGAAGTGATGGCGAAGGTGGCAGGGAATAAGAACGGCATCCATGCGCATGTGCCACACGGAAGCCCTGCAGCCTGCTGCTGAGAGTTGATTCTAGAATAAAATAAAATAAAAATAAAAAGAGGAATAACCATGAAGGTCAATCATCACTCCGAAAGCAGATAGTAGACTCCAAGTAGTATATGGAGTGGCACTGTGGCACAGTGGTAGCACTGCTGCCTTGCAGTAAGGAGACCTGGGTTCACTTCCCGGGTCCTCCCTGCGTGGAGCTTGCAAGCTCTCCCCATGTCTGAGTGGGTTTCTTCCAGGTGCTCCGGTTTCCTCCCACAGTCCAAAGACATGCAGGTTAGGTGTATAGGCAGGCCTAAATTGTCCCTAGTGTGTGCTTGGTGTGTGGGTGTCCTGAAGTAGGCTGGCGCCCTGCCAGGGGATTTGTTCCTGCCTTGAACCCTTGTGCTAGCTGTGATTGGCTCCAACAGACCCCCATGACCCTGTGTTAGGATATTGCGGGTTGGGTAATGACTGATGTAGTATCTGTTTATCAAATTTCAGGTCAATCGGTCAAACGGTTTGTGAGCTACAGATGATTTAAAATCCTGGACAGGCAAACGGACAGCCACGGTATTATATAAGAAGATATGTATGTATGTGTAAATATATTTTTTTTAAAGTAGATTGTTTAACATTATAACCTGGGTTTATTGTATTAGGGCTTACTAAGCTTATCCATGGCTAATGTTTAGCATCATTCCCTGGGTTTACTCTCTCAAGACTGTTAAAGATTATATTTTATGATTATCCGTATATGCTGCTGCTGCCGGGCTTGTTTTGTTTTGGACGTGCTCTGTCTCTAGGTATGTCAGAGGACTGAGACCTTGAGAAGTGTGGTTGAGCCTCCCGTGGGGCCCCCAACCGGGGGGGGGGGGGAGAGAAAGCTATCTCTAATCTGTCCTTTTAATCCTTATAATTATAAGCGCCAATGCAATAATAGGCTACATGGCAATAACTCCTGGGAAAATTGGAAATTAAGGTCAAAGCTTTTTAACTTTCAGTTAAGACTACGAAATGACAACAAAGGTTCAGAAGCAATGTCTCCATGACAAAACAGTTAACTGTGAGCTGGAATGTTAAAGGTCTGAATCACAAATTAAAGAGAAAGCAAGTATTCTCTCACCTAACAGGACTTAACGTTAAACTAGTATTTTTATTGGAGACCCACTTATTAAGCAAGGATAAGTTTCAGCTGCACAGCGACTGGACTGGCCAAATATTCCATTCCAGCTTTACAAAGAAAACTAGAGGTATGGGAATTCTTATACATAGAACAATCTCATTTGCAGTATCAGATGTAGTATCTAATCCTGAAGGGAGATGTGTGATTATCATGGGTAATTTATATAACTGTAAACTGATTTTGATAAATATCTATGCACCCAATGTGAATGATAAGAACTTCAAACATTCATACAATTATAATGGCTGGGCACTTTAATTGTGTTTTAAATCCATACCTAGATAGGTCTCCTGCCACTGGGGCAATGACATCTAACACTGCAAAGACAATTACACAGTTTGAAACTGATCACAACTTATCAGACCCCTGGAGTTTTCTAAACTCAAACTCAACAGCATATTCCTTCTACTAACCTGTGCTGCTACTGAATAATTGATTATTTCTTTATGGATAACAATTTCTTGCCTACTATTAAATCTTGTAAGTATGACACTATTGTTATACTCCGGCCCTTTGATTTTGGAGATAAAATCATTATGCTCCGCATACTCATCTCGCAGTTGCCGTCTTAACCCACGTTTATTAGTAGCAGATGAGATCTTTAAAGAATTTATATTAAAACAAATCCATTTTTTTAGAGAGAAATACATCCTCAGAGGTCTCTGCAGGAATACTCTGGGAAACCTTGAAGGCTTTCTTAAGAGAACAGATTATCTCTTATCTTTCCCATAGAATTAAACAGAAAACCAAGAAGGCGTCAGAGTTAATCAGTAAAATTACCAGAATTGATGAAGAACATGCCAGGTGTCCAAGTGAGGCACTTCATAGGAAAAGGCAGGCTCTGCATTCAGAACTCAACCTCAACAAATAAAGAAACCGAACAACTAATAAGATTTTACCTCAACAAATCCACAAGCAGGAAGCTCACAATTCAATACCAGCAATCACCAACATGGTGATTGAGATTGAGACAAAATCATTGACCATAAAAATATAATGCACACATTTAGAGACTACCATATGTCCTTATATTCTACTGAATTTAAAGAAGACAAGACACAACCTAATGCATTTCTGCATTACAGAATCCACAACTAGATACTCTCAGTGCAAAGGAATTGGATACACTATCAGAATTACTAGATGCTACATGATAAAGTCACTTAAGAGTTGGAAAGCAGCAGGCCCTAATGGCTACCCTGCTGAAGAAATTCTCCACTCATCTAGCTCCCCTTTTATTAGCAGCAATAAAATTCTACCTCAAACTTTGCACCAAGTATTAATTACCATCTTTTCTAAACAAAATAAGGACTTATTATAATGTTCATCATGCAGACCAATCTCACTTCTGAATAATGATGTTAAAATACTCTCCAAAGTCCTAGCTGGAAGGATGGAGAAAGTACTCCCTTCAGTAATATCACAAGACCAAACAGGATTTATTAAAGTCAGACACTTAGCTTCCAATCTTTGACACCTATTTAATATAATAATGAATTCTTAAGCACACAATATTAGATTGGACACCTTCCCTTTTATTATTGCAGATCAGTTTAAATACCTAGGGGTAAACATCACAAGTAAACATAAAGATTTTTATCAGCAACATTTTGCCATCCGTATGGAGAAAATTAAGCAAGATTTGCCTAGATGGTCTACCCTTCATCTCACATTAGCTGGAAGAATTAACACTGTTAAGATGAATATCCTTCCTAAGCTTCTGTTTTATTTCTGAACATTCCAATATACATCCATTAATCATTTTTAAAAAAAATTATATTCAACCATAGCCTCATTTATTTGGAATTGAAAACATCCACATATCCAAAAGGTGACCCTACAAAGACCTAAGACAGAAGGTGGCATGGCTCTACCTAACTTTCAGTTTTATTACTGGGCAGGAAACATAAAAGCTATAAAAACATGGAAACAAATAAATGAACATATACAGGCTTGGTCTGCAACAGAAATACAATCCTGCAGTACTTCTTTATATTCTTTGCTTTGTATCCCAATAAATGCAAGTAATACTACCAACCCAATTGTTCTTCACTCACTCAGAATATGGAACCAATGTAGGAAGTTTTTATTTCTGTACCTCTGCACGAAAACCACCTTTTTCCAACCTCTCAAATGTATGCAGTTTTTAATGCCTGGAAAACATTTGGGATTGAATCACTTAGAGATCTGTACACAGACAACGTCTTTGTATCCTATAAATGATTACAATCCAAATTTTACTTTCCAGCAACACATTTCTTTCACTACCGTCATATTAGAAACTTTGTTAAACAGAACCTCCCAAATTTTTCTCACCTCCCATCAACCTCTATTCCGGAAAAAATATTGATCAGTCTTGAAGACAACATTTCTGCAATACATAAAAACATTTTACTGTCCCTCCCTTTTAAAGATCCCAGAGGACAGTGGGAAAAGGATCTCTCTCTCAATATCTCAGAAAAGGAGTGGAAGGTAGCAATGCAGAGAATTCACTCGAGCTCCATATGTGCAAAGCATAGAATTATTTAACTTAAAATTAAAAATTGAGCACATCTGTCTTGTTTAAAATTGTCCAAAATGTTTCCAGTGCAAGATCCAACCTGCAAACATTGCAATCAAATTCCAGCCTCACTGGGCCACATGTTCTGGATCTACACCAACTTAACATCATTTTGCAGCAAAATCTTGAAATGCCTCTCAGACAGCGTTGGTGTCACAATCCCTCCTAACCCACTAACAGCTGTGTTTGGTGGGCTCATAGAGGGGCTTAAAGCGGAGAAGGACAAACAAACTGTAATTCCCTTTACTTCACTATTGGAGAATCCTAACTCTCCTCTTTTAAGTCAGTGGGTAACTGATGTTATTTACTATTTGAAGCTGGAAAAAATCAAATTCTCTCTTAGAGGATCTGTACAAACATTTTCAAAACCTGGCAGGATCTAATCAATAACTTTTAGAATAAGCATTTAAATTGAGGAAGCAGTTTCTTTCCCCTCTTTATCCTTTTTTTTCTTTTTTTCTTTCTCTATTTTTACTCATTTATTAATTTATCTATTTACTTATTTTTACTAACTTAAAGTTTTACTCTGCTGGCCTAGCTCTCTTTATCATTGGTGGAGTTTGATTTGTTTTGAACCAAGTCTTGTAAAACTTGACTTATTTGTATGGAATGTTATTTGTTTATAAAATCGATAAAATCCAATGCCTCTCCATTTTACAGTGAATTATCTGTCCTGTGAACTCAGATTACTAATGGCTAGCCATCTTCTCTTAATGCTGTTGATACAGTTACTCATCTATATTTCTGACTACGAGATTAATTCAGTGTACAAGATTGTTATGTGTTCTGTGGTGCTCGCCTCATTGCTCCTTTCTCTCAGAGTCACATGTTGGCTGTATTCTCTTGTCTATGTCACCAAAGATATGTGTAAAGTAGATAGTGCCTGTGTGTTAACGCTATTGGTGACCAGGTATAGATGACATGGTTGAAGTTCATGTTAAAAAACTGTCAACTGTGCCAATCTTCTCATCAGACAGCCAATTCCCTTTTCTACTGTGCCATTTCCATCTGAACCCTGAGAGAAACTGGTAAGAGATGTGGGGGTCTATTTGAAGTAGCTGTCTGGAATTATAGTTATACACTAACCCTGACCGATTATCATTGCAAGTGGCCAGAAGTTACCTTCACTGTTTCAATTTCCACTCAGATTTTCATACATTTCCTTATCTCAGTCTTACCAGATTCAGAAATCTGCACACCCTTGTGTCAGACAACACCTGTCGATTCACATCTGCAGACTCTGCAGCATTTCTGAACACAAGTGATATAATATTCATCACATACACATCTCTGTATACCATCTGACTGCAAACAGGGCATTGGAAGTTTGCAATGTGATCTCAAAGGCTTCATTCAGTCTGTTATCTTACAGTCAAATACCTGGAGACCTGCACTCTCTCAAAATGCCTTCCAATGTACCATTCAACACCACATACTATAATATCACATGTTTTCTCCTTCATCATAGAAAAATACAAATACATCTCAATGTCTTTCCTCATCCTCTTTACTGCAATGCTGATGATCTTCCTTCGAGGGAAAACAGAAACTTACACTGATGCTAGATGTGGAGTGCATAGCCCTCATTTCCAAAAAGGGGACAAGGTGCATTACAACCTGGATAAGTTCAAAACAATATTGTTCTTTGTAATTATCTGCGAACAGATGAGACGAAACATCATATTCTCACTTATCCAAGTCAGATGCACCTTTGACAAAGAATGATAAAATGGACTTACCACTCAAACCTTCATTGCCACCTATGCCTGAGGTTCAAGATACAAGAGTACAAGTATGGATGTGGCAAGAGCCTTCAAGAATAAATGAGGTGAAAAGATTCACCAAGGTACAGTAAGTCCAAGTGCAATGATCAAATTCAACCATGCAAAGCACTTACTATCCCTAAGAAAGTCAACTCTTAGTAAGGCGTGTAAGTCAATGGAGGATCAGGGCCAGGAGGCAAAACACAGAGTCCCGGACCTCTTTGCTGAATCTGCTCAGAGCACAAGAAGAGATACTGAATCTGAAGTCATAGAGGATTTTGAGATTAAGCCATGGCCGAATTTACCACCAGAAGTAGATCGTAAATGGGCACAATTGGATGAAGACATACATACAGTGTCATACTGGATAGCAGCCTGGAAGGAGATGACGCCAAGAAAATTAATGCCATGGTACAGGTTGTGTGTCAAGCATGTGGTGATGACTTTGGCTTGAAGGAAGGTAAGACAATAAGGCTATCAGCAGGTCCCAGGAGGAGACAGTGAAATGCTTCATAAGCTAAGGACACTCATGGAATTCCTGGAAAAGCCAAGAAGTGGGAAACTGGTGAGCTGTAAGGAAGAAGTAGAAGAGAAGGTAACAGAAGCACATGGGGAACCCAGCATGGAATGCCCTCTTTGATTACTAATTTTAAACCACACACCCCTTACAGCACAGCAGATTTCACCAATGAAGAAGTAAGGGCAGTGGTGGAAAAAGTTCAAGTAGGATCTGCACCAGGACCTCATATAAGACATACAAAAACTGTCTGCAGGCTCTGAGTAGGATATCTAAGCTGTTGTAGGCACTCTGCCAGTGTTCAAGGCTGATGTTCCTACTTTTTCTTCCAGAGGGATACTTTGTTCCTAAAGAAATTAATTTGGCAGGATTGACCACTTCAGAGAAATCTCACTGTTAGATGTCAAAGGGAAAATATTCCGGTTCATTATTGCCAAAAGATGAACAATAGATGGGTCTACACAGCACATTGTATTGCATATCTATGAATGTCTCAAGGAAGGGACATTTTGGAGGACGCAAAAAATGAAACCATATTTTTGTTTATAAAGTGAAGTTATTAATAAGATAATGAAATATCAATTAATGAAAAGTAATCTATCTGATTTTATAATGCCAATTCTAACAGAGGCTGTTACTTCACCATTTATTGTGATTGACAATGAAAGTGAAGCTTCTCTGTGTAGTTGCAGCAGCTCTGTTTCCACCAAAGGTGTTAAGACTGTCAAACAATGTGAGGACAACCTCCTGTGACTTCACCCCTGCAGGCTCCCACATCCACTGGAGAACCTTAAGGGGCTCCAGACTGATAAGAGAGGACACGGTCATTGAGTTGACATGTCACAAATACAGTATGTTTTATTCTTACTCGAGGTTCACAACCAGAGTTCAGCTCCTGAGTCTCTTATTACGTTTCTAAAAGCTCAGATGTTTGTGGACCTTCACATGGAGATCATGTCCTTTAAGTGTTCAAATGAGTGACACACCTAAGTCTGCTGTCTCCCTACTCAGCTCTTGTCATTCTTTTAATTTTAATGTCCTCTCTGTTTTGTTTCCACAGTCCTAGCCTGCTGAGAGCTCATTTGAACTTTGGTGAAAGGAGCCTTTAGAAGAAACAATCAGTCATTTAAACCACAAAACCTAAAGATGAGTGAAGACGGCTTGTTTGAGAAGATTGTGTCAATGATCTCCAGAAAAGGAAGATCTGAGAGAGACATTGCTGCTCTTTCTGGTGAGAAAAACTTGGAGACTTTCTCCTTGAATTTCAAAATATTTATCCCAAACAGTTTGAAAGACACACACTTTATGCACAAAACCAAATTGCTTGTGTGTGTTATTATTATTTTTTTAACATATTATTTGCTTTGTGAATGTTGATTGTGTGGACTGCTGACTTCTATCACTCGCTGTATTGAAATCTTGCTGTTTGTGCTTTAATCTTTTTGACTTCACATCTGATTTCCACTGACCAGTGCTTTTACAACTCCATAGTTGAATGTTGTTTAAATGTTCCATATGTTCTGTTAACAGTAAGTTCATGTCATATTAGTGTGCTCTTTTATCATCACTTTTACTTTTCTGCTCCTGGTGCTTCTGCAGTGCTCATTAAAGACACACATGAGACACCACAGCTTTCAGATGAGAGCGACCTTTAAAAACACAGCCCTTCACAAAAGCAGGCCTCAGTGCGAGCACAGCATGATGCTGTCGAATAGGGTCCGCAGTCGGGGGGGGCTTTGTGGTGCCTCTTTCTACAGGTAATCCACATAAAAAAGCACTGCACATCAGGCAGGATTGCTCAGACATTTTATAGCACTCTTGTTCAGTTTTCTTTTCACTCGTTCTATTTCTTTTTGCTTTACTTGTCCATCTCTCTTTTCTATAAAATAAGGGGCGACTTTTCTTAGTTTTCAAATGAAGCAACTGAACTCACTTCAAGAAATGCTGCACTGTAACAACTTTAAAATGTTGTTTACTGATCTTTAGGTTATCACAGTTCATTTTGAAAACATTTATTCAGAGTATTGCACAAGAAATATGTAAAGTGGATTGGAGTTTTTATCATGAAACTGCTAAGAGTAGGCTACAGTTACAGCCATAGCTAAATGGGAAATAAACGCAAAACAATAAATACAAATAAATAGTGATGAACGAGCACCAAAGTGTTCGGGTGTTCAGATGTTCGGTCCGAACACATCGCGATGTTCGTGTGCTCTACCGAGCACCCGAGTATAATGTAAGTCAATGGGAGACAACCAGGCACCCCCTGCTCTGAAGAGGGGAGGGTGCCTGGTCCATTGGAAAAGGTCAGAAAGTGACAGAAGCACCACCCAAATGTACGATGGAGCATGGAGACGATGTCGGGATGCATCTTGGACTCCCAAGTCGCTGCTGGGAACCAGTTTGTCCGAGTTGTACGCCACTTTTACAGACTGACAAAACACGCCCAAAACCCCCCAAAAAATCAATTTTACAGGAAAAATGACGCCCTAAAACATTATATGCCAGTGCCTGCAGGTGAGCTGACGCTCTAAAACATTATATGACAGTGCCTGCATATACAGCACCAGATGACGTGTTCCGGCCAGCCAATCACTGTAATGCCAGCACCTGACATGGCTACTGGCATTACAGTGAGGGCAGTACTTACCTGCCCCTTGATTGGCTGTCTCCAACCCACAAAACGTGCGGGCCGGAGACTCGAGCATGGCGCACGAGCACATGTGCTCGCTCATCACTACAAATAAACACATGCTATGAGTGTGGTGGGCTGACTAGTCAGTGTGGTGGGCCCGAATTCAGTGGAATGTAATGTCTGACATTAGATATTAAAGGTACTGTATGACATATGGAAGTAAGCTAACCTCACTCTCAAAAATGTAAAGCAGCTGAACTAAAGATTTGTAATATAAATTCTGAAAGCCTTCATTTGTTACTATCCTGAAGCTATTACCCATAATCCCTGTTGTGGGGCATCCAGTAAATTTAGTCTTGATGCAAACCTTAAGTTACTCGATAACCAAAAAATAAGGTGTCTAATTAGACCAAGGGATAAAACCAGACCCTCCACCAGGGGCATCTGTAATAGAAATTTACTTCAAATTAAAACAAAAAATATATCACCAGTTCAGAAAGAAGCATGCAGTTTTAAATGCTGTTTATTAAACATTCGCTCTCTTGGCACTAAAGCTGTTTTTGTAAATGATATTATATTAAGTACAAAATCTGATCTGTGTCTTCTCACTGAAACCTGGCTTATAAATGTGACACTGTCCACCTAGATGAGGCGTCACCAGATGGCTACTCGTTCCTTTATAATCTAGAGATTCTGGTCGAGGAGGAGGCCTTGGAATAATTCATTATAACAAAATGCAAATCACTTCTAAAAATTTAGGCAACTTTACATCCTTTGAGGCATTCATTTTAAATATTAAAACAGATTCCAACACAATTATAGTGTTAGTCTACTGACCACCAGGGCCATATTCATTGTTCATGACTGAATTTAGCAACCTTCTATCTGATTTGGCTATAAATTATGATCATGTAGTACTGATGGGGACATTTTAATGTACACATTGATGTGGAAACTGACACTTTTAGCAAATGTTTTACTTATTTGTTAAATTCAGTGGGATTTTGTCAGATTGTCAAAGGTCCAACTCATAATCATAACCACACATTAGATTTAATTATAACTTACAAAGTTGAAATTCAAAATTTAAACATTACTCCATTAAGTGAAGTTATTTCCAATCACTTCTTAATTACATTTGATTTAGTCCTGCCCTTGCCAACGCACTCACAGATTAAAACAAAGACAGTGAGACATCTAGATTGTAATTCTGTTTCAAAATTTATAGATACTTTGAGTAAGTCGAGTGTAATTGTGGAAAACCATTTAGATTAGTTAACATCAAATGTAAACATGGAAAACAGTTTAGATCAGCTAACATCACATTATAATGTGACCTTGAGAGATGCTCTGGACACAGTGGCTCCCCTTAAAACAAAAGTGATCAAAGCACATAGAAACTCTTCCTGGTTTAATGAAAACACAAGAGCTCTTAAATTAGAGTGTCAAAAACTGGAGCGCAGATGGAGAACAACAAAGCTACATGTCTTTCAAATTGCACGGACAGAGAGTGTTTAAAAATATAAAAAAGCTCTCTTTAAAGCTCGCTCAGAATACTATTCTACAATAATCGATAGCGATAATAAAAATCCTCGGGTACTGTTTAGAACAATGGCTAAATTAACAAATGGGAATTCAGATCTGCAGTGCAAAATACAAACAGATATTAGCAGTACAGACTTTATGAACTTCTTCAATGAGAAAATTAAAAATATAAAATCCCTGATCTCAGCATCACAGTACAAACCGCATACTAGCTTGGCAGACCCTGCTGCACATTGCATTCAGCACTTTAGTAATTTTAATCCTGTAATTGAGCAGAATGTCTTAACTTTAATTTCTAAAATGAAACCCACTACTTGTTCCCTAGGTCCAGTGCCAATAAAACTAGTAAAAAGTGCAAGGGATGTTCTTGCAGCGCCTATTCCAAATATTATCAATAGTTCATTATTGCATGGCACAGTACCTGATGAACTAAAAATGTCAGTCATTAAACCATTACTTAAAAAGTCAGACCTAGACCCACACATACTAAATGATTATAGGCCTATTTAAAATGTACCCTTTCTCTCTAAAATACTAGAAAAAGTAGCTGCCAATCAGCTTCAGTCAAACCTTACACATTACAATTTATTTGAGAAATTCCAGTCTGGTTTCCGCACTGGTCATAGTACAGAAATGGCACTAACGCGGGTTGTAAATGACATTCTGATATCCTCTAATGAAGGAAACTCCACTGTAATTATGTTGTTTGACTTAAATGCAGCATTTGACACCATTGACCAATTCTATTTTACTGTACAGGCTACAAAATGACATTGGCCTTACAGGCACTGTGCTCGCTTGGTTTAGTTCTTATTTATCAAATCAATTCCAATATGTATAGAAATATGCTGACAGTACTCCATCATTATACACAGTAGTCAGATTTGGTGTCCCGCAAGGCTCATTACTGTGACCTTTACTGTTTTCACTTTACATGCTTCCATTGGGATCTTTCATTATGAAACATAATGTTAATTTTCACTCATATGCAGATGACACCCAGTTATACCTTTCATTTAGATCAAATGAAGTTTCTCTGAAGTTATCTTTAATTAGTTGTGTCAGTGAATTAAAGGAGTGGTTGGATGAGAACTACTTATCTTTAAACATATAAAACAGAGATGTTAATTGTTGGAGGGAATGACATTGATCACAGCAATATTTTTTCATCATTTCACTCAGTTGGAATCCCCATTAATTTTACTGAATCAGCCCGAAATCTCAGAGTATCATGATAGTTATAATTGGATACTAACCCTCACCTATTCTGTTTCTCTTCTCAGTACTCAAATGTGGCACTTGGTGCCACGTCCCACCTGTTAAGTTGTTTTGCCTGCTTAAGGTAAAGTCATCTCTGATGGATGATCACAGAAATCATGGGGTAGAGGGGTCCTTTCATCGGATTGGATGGCTCAGCACTGTTTCACCTGTGGAATGGCCAAATGGGGGAGGCAGCTTGATGGTTAAGGTCTCCAGGACTCTAAACAAATCCAAATCTTATTATGTGATACCATCTACTGTTAAATTCTGCTCCGTACTTATAAATGTTTTATTTTTATACTGTATTTAGGATTTGTTCTGTTCTGTGTATTGTTTTGTATTGACCCCCTTCTTTTTGACACCCACTGCACGCCCAACCTACCTGGAAAGGGGTCTCTTTTTGAACTGCCTTTCCCAAGGTTTCTTCAATTTTTTCCCTATAACGGTTTTTTGGAAGTTTTTCTTTGTCTTCTCAGAGAGTCAAGGCTGGGGGGCTGTCAAGAGGCAAGACCTGTTAAAGCGAATTGTGGCACTTTTTGTGTGATTTTGGGAAATACAAAAATAAATTGTATTGTATTTGCATAACCTTAGAAAGTCAGTTAGAGTTACAAGACCCTTTCATGATGTCAGACGTGCAGTTTAACATCCTCAGTGAGTCAGTCAGACTGCTCTGAGAATTACCCTGTTGTAGGCCCGGACTCTTCTGTATATTGTTTAGAGCTGACAATCAATGAGCTCACCTCCACAAGTAAAAGGCATACAATGAGATTGCAAGTAAAGAAGGAAAGAGATGCTTGTCTTGTGCTTATAACACTAGCAGAGAATGGAGAAAATAAAAAGAAAGGACTAAGATTACTGTATAACTTGTCATACTAAGACACCAGGCATCCCGTCAATGACTGTTGGAATGTGGCACGTGTCACACACAATACTTTGGAAATGGGAAACTGTGCTAAAATGCATTTGAGTTGTGTATTTTGCCACCCCCTGAAATGTCCTGCTCAAGGTGATGAGGTCCCACAACTGCAGTCGTCAGCTTAAGAAAATGACTATTTTTGTATATATAGTAACAGGTCAGGCGTATAGGCTCCTGACCTGACACAGATAGATAGACACAGAGGCCCATATGAAACAACACAAGACATTTTATTTTTCTTCACCGTGACCCACAGGCAATACACAGTCCAAAAAGCACTATCATAACACACCAACAGTTTTCTCCCTTTTACCACCACTCCTCCTCAAGCATAGTCCTCCTCCTCCCGACCATTGAGTGGTGGTGGCTGGCCCTTTTTATAGCCCACCCGGAAATGTTCCAGGTGCTTGACCACCTGGTCCTAATTGCACTTCCGGGTGGGGCTGGAGATTCATCCAGCCATGCTGCTGACTCCATGCTGCTCCCCCTAGCGGCCATCCGAGCCCCCAACCAGGCTGTGGTGGACTCTATCTCCCATGGAGCCATGCGACAGGTTGGGGAATCACCGTCCTCCAGGGAGGCTGCCACCAAGAATATATATGTCCAAAATATCTGTTTGTATGTGTGAAAAAGGTTTGTGGACCACCGAGGTAATCCTGTATACTTGAAACAGTTGTCAGAAAGCTACATGTATAGTATGGAAATGAGTTATAGAGTTATAGAGGCTGCATACCAGTGTTGAAACAGAGAACTGGAGGGACTCACCTGGATGAACCTTCAGAAAGACACTGCGCACAACTAGAGTGGTGATGGAGGAGACTCCAGTCCAGACAGCTAGTGTATTATAGTCAGATACAAGCAAAAGGTGAGTGCTCAAAACCATCTACCATTGTCAACAGAATTATCAATGTCTGGCAGTTCAGAGCACCTTCTAAAGCTAGATGTCATCTCTGATACCTGACACCCACAGCAGGACTGAAGACCCAGTGGGTCTCCTCTAACCAAACTACCAGAGAGAACATAAGAGTAATAACTGAGAGACATACAGCAACCTGTTCAGCTCTGTTACAATCCCAACAAGTCTTTAAGTCTAACAACATAACTACAGTGGCATTTCCTTCATTAGATGATATCAGAATGTTGTTTACAACCCTCGTTATTGTTATTTCTGTACTATGACCAGTGCGGAAACCAGACTGGAATTTCTCAAATAAATTGTAATGTGTAATGTGTGACTGAAGCTAATTGGCGACTACTTTTTCTAGTATTTTAGAAAGAAAGGGTAAATTTGAAATAGACCTATAATTATTTAGTATGTGTGGGTTTAGGTCTGAGTTTTTAAGTAATGGTTTAATGACTGACAGTTTTAGTTCATCTGGTACTGTGCCATGCAATAATGAACTATTGATAATGTTTAGAATAGGCGCTGCAAGAACATCCATTGCACTTTTTACTAGTTTTGTTGGCACTGGATCTAGGGAACAAGTAGTGGGTTTCATTTTAGAAATTAAAGTTAAGACTTCCTGCTCAGTTACAGGATTAAAATTACTAAAGTGCTGAATGCAATGTGCAGCAGGGTCTGCTAAGCTAGTGTGCAGTTTGTACTGTGATGCTGAGATCAGGGATGTTATATTTTTAATTTTCTCATTGAAGAAGTTCATAAAGTCTGTACTGCTAATATCTGTTGGTATTTTGCACTGTAGATCTGAATTCCCATTTGTTAGCCACTGTTCTAAACAGTACCTGAGGATTTTTATTATTGCTATCTATTATTGTAGAATAGTAATCTGAGCGAGCTTTAAAGAGAGCTTTTTTATATTTTTAAACACTCTCTGTCCATGCAATTTGAAAGACATGTAGCTTTGTTGTTCTCCATCTGCGCTCCAGTTTTCGACACTCTATAAGAGCTCGAGTGTTTTCTTTTAACCAGGGAGAGTTTCTATGTGCTTTGATCACTTTTGTTTTAAGGAGAGCCACTGTGTCCAGAGCATCTCTCAAGGTCACATTATAATGTGATGTTAGCTGATCTAAACTGTTTTCCATGTTTACATTTGATGTTAACTAATCTAAATGGTTTTCCACAATTACACTCGACTTACTCAAAGTATCTATAAATTTTGAAGCTAAATTACAATCTAGATGTCTCACTGTCTTTGTTTTAATCTGTGAATGTGTTGGTAAGGGAAGGACTAAATCAAATATAATTAAGTAGTGACTGGAAATAACTTCATTTAATGCATATTTAAATTTTGAATTTCATCTTTATAAGTTATAATTAAATCTAATGTGTGGTTATGATTATGAGTTGGACCTTTGACAATCTGACAAAATCCTACTGAATTTAACAAATAAGTAAAACATTTGCTAAAAGTGTCAGTTTCCACATCAATGTGTACGTTAAAATGTCCCCATCAGTACTGCGTGATCATAATTTATAGCCAAATCAGATAGAAGGTTGCTAAATTCAGTCATGAACAATGAATATGGCCCTGGTGGTCAGTAGACTAGCACTATAATTGTGTTGGAATCTGTTTTAATATTTAAAATGAATGCCTCAAAGGATGTAAAGTTGCCTACATTTTTAGACATGATTTGCATTTTGCTACAATGAATTATTCCAAGGCCTCCTCTTCGACCAGAATCTCTAGACTTATGAAGGAACGAGTATCCATCTGGTGACGCCTCAGCTAGGGGAACAGTGTCACATTTATAAGCCAGGTTTCAATGAGAAGACACAGATTAGATTTTGTACTTAATATAATATCATTTACCAAAATATCTTTACTGCCAAGAGAGTGAATGTTCAATAAGCAGCATTTAAAACTGGATGCTTCTTTCTGAACTGATATATTTTTTGTTTTACTTTGAAGTAAATTTCTATTACAGATGACCGTGGTGGAATGTCTGGTTTTATCCATTGGTCTAATTAGACACCTTATTTTTTGGTTATCAAGTAATTTCAAATTTGCACAAGACTAAATTTACTGGATGCCCCACAACAGGGATTATGGGTAACAGCTTCAGGATAGTAACAGGTGGGATAAACAACAGGCAGTGACATAATATCACATGACTTTGGCCTGGATGTTGCTCTAATCAGTCAACCAGGCAGTTTTGCTGCCATATTTTAGGATAATACATAAGATCCCCTCCAGTTAGGATGAAGACCACCTCTTTTGAAAAATCCAGGCCTTTCCCAAAAATCATCCCAATTGTTCAAAAACGCTATGCTTTTATTTGCTCACCAGATTTCTAGCCAGCAGTGAAGGGAATGCAATCTGCCATATATCACATCCCCTCTATATAATCTTGGTAAGGGACCAGATACAACTAAATTCTGACATTTTCTTTTAGCTTTGGTGCATAGAGAGTTGAAGTTCCTCTTTAATACCTCAGATTGCTGTAAATAAATATCATCAGTGCCGACATGGAGCAATAAGGTAGATACTTTATCGTCGGCGACATGGTCCAATGCGGCCTCTATGCCAGAAATCTTGGCCCCTGTGTGGCATTTAACATTAACTGCTGGTTTAACATATTTTGGAATTCTAACTTTCTGTACTATGGAATCGGCAATTATGAGCACTTTCTTATTCTCAGTTTCCACAGGCGTGCTGCAGAGTGCTGAGAATCTGTTCTGGGTCTGAATTGGTGACCTGGGTGCCGAGGGACTAAATTTTGGCTTCTTAGACTCCCGTCTTACTGTTACCCACTCGTCCTATGGCTGAATTAGTGGTGCTGACTTTGGTCACGCACTGACTACAGTGGGACCTGGAGTGACTGAAGCCAAATCAGAAGTAACCGAATTGTCTAAACAAACCGAGCCAATCCAATTTTCGGTTTGCCTAATTGCTATCAGGTTCCTAACGTGGTCCTCCAATTCACATATTTTCCTGACCAATTCTAAATTAACTAAACAATTTTGGAAGGTGAAGCTGTCTACACTGTCGGCCAGAAAACCTGAACTGTACATACTGCAGGACACTCAACATATAAACGTGCCCTCAATGGGCAGAGAGCAGATAGAAGTTATGTTTAGCACTGATATCATCTTCTCCTTTTTTGTAGTAACTGCAGTGCTTCGGCATTTTCCGCATTCAGATGAATCACTAAGACACCGTCGGCTTTAAGTTTCCACCACCAGCTGAGCGATTGCTGGTTATTTCTTCTGGTCAGCTGTCAGCTTTACTTCAGTTGAACTTACTCCGGTGTTTGGGAAGGGCTACGTGCCTGTGGGAGACGCCACTGCTCTGTGCTTCCACTCACTGCTACTCCGAAGAGGTGTGGCCTGAAAGAGTAAAGTAGACAAGCAGATCCTGTGGAAGCCACTATTTTAGTTCAATTCAGTTTATTTTGTATAACGCTCTTCATGGAGTGCAGGCTCAGAGTGCTGTAACAAGTTCACAGGCAGGTTAAACACAATTAAAGACATCACAAAAACATAATGCACACACATGCACTGATGAAAGAGTTGGGGTGTTAAAGTTGGAAAAAAAAACATTTACTGCTGGAGCAGAAGTTGGTTGTGATCTGTGCCAGTAGCTCCACTCCACTGTAGGACAAGTTGGTATTGTCCCATTTGGCTTGTTATTCTATGGCACACAAGGCCTGATAATTTATCAGAATAAGAAGAGAAGCAGGAAGCCGACTGCACTACCACCACCTAAACACTAAAATGGAGGTCAACACTGCAACTGTACCAACATTGTGGTCATCCGAGTCATCTGAGAATGAAGACATAATTCAAGGATCAGCTGACATGTCTGTGGAGACACCTTCACACAATAAGGCACCCAAAAGGACATTCTTGTTTTAGGCTTGAAACCCCAAATTGAACTCTGGTTAAATCTGATAGACAAAATAAAGCACTGGATCTGTAACTGGAATTGATTTTGATTCAATTTGATCACCACAGGTTGCTGTTTCCTTTAAAGTCAGGTTTGAGTATTTCTTTTGGAGCTGGAAGCTGACCACACTATGGTGACCAAGACAGCTGTTCTCTTTGAGCCTTGGAGATTAGAACTCATTCAGTGTGTTAAAGATCCACTCCGCCAAACCTGAGCATTATGGTCAGTGATTGAGCGTCTTGTTAATCATCTTGTTGATATGGTGGTCCTCTCTTGAAGTGATATTACTAACCGAACAAACCATGCTGGCCATCACAGAGTTGTAGAACATGTAAAGTACGTCACTATTCATATTAAAGGAGCACAGTCACCTCTGAAAAAGGGTCTGCTCTGCCCTTTCTTACATGGCTCCTCTGTGTTATGAGACCAGTCCAGCCTGTCATTGATGTTATTCTATCATATTTACTGTGTGAATTGATGAAGCCACTAATTAGGGGTGATATAAGTGGTCATGTCAGACTAAATTCTTATCCCTGAGCCTTCATCACATCTGCATCTCAGAATTTTCTTCTTTTTTATTTCCATTTCAGGTTTAACACAGAAGTTTCCTAAAGTAATCCAAACCTTCTCTCATGAGGAGCTCCTCAAGATCACCGAGTTCTACAAGCCTTACCTTGCCTATGTGATTGAATACGACATCAGGAGTATCCTGCAAAACCTGGCCACCAAGAACATCCTCACCAACGATGAGGCCAAGGTAAGAAGGTCTGCCTGTCAGTACAAGGCACAGAGAACTGAGCAGAGATGGTGAGCTCAGGAGAATCATCTGAGACTGCCTGACCCTCCATAGCAGGTCTTTCTGTTATTGTGAGGTCATCAGACCGTACTGACCACTCTGCTCTGCTCCCACAGTCTTTTGGTCTTTTTTAAACTAGCCATCTGGTCACCCACTTGTCTTTCAGAGATTCAAAGCCAAAGAAGAGAGTGAGGGGCAAGCAGGTGTGGAGTCCTTCATCAATGACATAATGAAGATGGACAGTGTGGTACTGGTGAGCCTATGGGAGGCGCTGGCTGAAGAACTTGCGAGATTTCCGTCACCAAACCTTCCAAGAATACTGGAGGAGGTGACTGAGGGTGGTAAGTTAATAGAGTTTTGTGTGACAGGGAAACACTGAATGTGTAGAAATTACAAAATAGAACAAAGTGAGTGACAAAAGAACACCAAACACAACATTACTGTCTGTAGGCCACTGGACACAACTGTCAGGTCCATCACTTACACCAAGATGTCTGCTTGATGGCCATCAATGCCAACACTTCCTCTAGTTTCTCTGAAGTCAGTGGTCCCATCATATTATTTAGTAACTGGTGTGCTACTGTCACCCAAGTGCCACCTGTCATGACTGCACATTTGACTGGCATGTCTCCTCTTCTACACTTTATAAACCTACACCAACAGCCCACCTGGCTGATCAGTAATAATATTTATTTTTCTTTCTTTAATAGGAAGTCACAGATTCTGTTGTTTTCTGACACCCCTGACCTTAGCTCACCCCTGAGGTCGATGTGTGTAAACATGAGCTTTAGATGCCCCCAGATGTCCACACTCATGCTCATCATGTTTGTTTTTTCAGACGTCTCTCCCTCAGATCACCATGAAGCTTGTTGTTCCCCTTAGGCCTCAGTAAAGAGTTCCTGCTCCTGCTCTCCACTTTGCCTCCTGCTCCCCTCAGCATTATAAACACACAATATGTCTGCTGTTCCTAATGCTGTCTGGTGTGTCATTTTCTTGGTTTTCTTTCCTGGACACTCAATTTCAGTCTCCCAATATGGACACACATTGTTGGTTTGTTCTTTACTTTTAGATGTTAACTCTTCATTGTTGCCAGACAAGTGCACCTTCGTTTTTTTATATTTTTCTGGTTGTATACCTCACTGTGTACTTCTGTATACTTTTGTTAATCTTCCTCTTTACTGTTATAATTGACTCTTCTTGTTATTTCACCAGGACCAGACCTCTTGAAGGACATTCAGGCCAGTCTCCAGCCCACTTCCATTGATGATAGTATTAAAGGTAAGCCTCTGGTCTTGTGTCTTCAGTCATCAGCTCCTCCAGGACTCTGCTCCTCAGTTAGAACATCAGATCAGTTGTGACAAGATCAGGCCATTCATCTCAATAAGCTCACTAATCTTATTCTCTTAATATTTTCCAAAATAACATTATCAGATTTTGAGGGTCCAAAAGTCCTATTCTCCACCACACTTTTTCCTTGTGTCTGTTGTTCTCTCTCTGGAGAAAAACGTTAACATCTGTGCAATATTTACCCTAATCAAGTTTCCATCTAATGTAATAAAATGCATCCACTATAAAAATTACTTTCATAACGTTAAAAACTTAATTTATGACATCTTCATCTGCCTCTGTTTAAGCTGAAAAGGTTCAACTCCTTCAGTCTGTCCTCATAGTACAGACCTCTCAGTCCTGAATCAGCCTTGTTGATCTTCTGTGGACTTTCTTTACTGCTGCAACAGACTTTATGTGCCTGAAGATCAAAACTGCACACAACACTCCAGATGAGGCCTCATCAGTGTGTCATAAAGCTTTAGTATAACCTAACATGATTTGTGCTCCACATTTGGGTGCTATATGACCTGGCATCCTGCTTGCCTTATTCATGGCCTCTGTCCACTGTCTTGATGTAAGTGATGAGCATTTCACTACAATTCCCAGGCCTTTCTTCTTTCAAGTTTCAGACCTCTGATTCTGTATTTCAATCTAAAATGTTTCCTTCCTACATGTAATACTAAGGTTCCTCACCCCACATCTCTTTGCTAATTGTCTTTGAGTCAATTCACCGACAGACTGTGCCCTTAATTCTCACTTCTATTACACTTCTCTAGTCGTCTACTTTTGTTCCTTCCTCATACAACTTCACCTCACTAGTGAGACATGATCTCCTCATCCAAACCCATGCTGACTGGTCACTGGCACTCCTGTTCCTCACATGTGCTGCTGTGATCCAGTGATCCTGAGGACTTCAGTTGCTCTTACTACATACATCATGAAGATCGCTGAGAGGCTAGTCCTGAAACAGCTCTAACCTCTGGTTTCAGAACATCTCGTTCCTCTGATGTTGAGGATGCTCTGATCTCCATGATCCACAGAGTTTACTCCCACTTGAACAAAGCTGGCGTCACAGTCAGGATCATGTCCTTTGATTTTTCCAATGTCTTTAACACCATTCTGCATCATTGACTGTGGAAAAGCTTGAGACTTTGTATTTTGATGCCCCTACAAACTCCTGGGTCATGGACTACCTGACAAACAGATAGCAGTTTGTGAGGCTGAGGGACTGTGTGTCAGAAATGGTGGTGTGCATTACTGAAGTACTTCAGGGAGCTGTCCTGTCTCCCTTCCTGTTTTCTCTCAGCACAAAAGACTTCCAGTACAATACCAGTGCTCACCACGTGCAGAGATTCTCAGATGACTCCTCCATCACAGGCTGCATTATTAACAGAAATGAGTTGACATACAAGAGGCTTATGGAGGACCTTGTCCATGTGGTGAAGGAAGAAACTGCATGTGGCTCAGATGATTTAAGATGCAGAGTTATAAACAGTCACTCATTATGTCAGTAAACTCCTGTCCTTCTCCTCTGTTATTTGTAAGGTTAGCCCAGTTAATGTTCAGGTAATTAATGTCTCTCATGACTGTAAAATCCCCCTTGAAACTGGTGTTTTTAATATTCTAAAAGGATGTAAATTGAAACTTGATGTCATTAGGTGGTCTCTTACACGCTCCAAATATGAGGCCTTGGCCCCTAATGCTGTCTCGTTATACCAAACATCCTTACTAAGCTGTGGCTCACCATCTAATTGAAGATGCCTTACATTTAAATTGTGTTTTACATACATGGTGACCCCTTCCCACCTTTGTAATCAACATCTTTCATGAAAAGGGGCCTGAGTTTCCTTGTAAGCATTTTGTAATCTTTCTAGTTAGCCAATAAAAGGGGTCATCTTGCTTAACTTCTCACTACCGCTTTTATATTATAAATGTAGTGGATTCAGGACGTATTCAGACCCCTTCACTTTCTGCACACTTTACTGTGCCATAGATTTAATTTGAAATGGAGAAACTGGCCATTGCTGCCCTTCATTGAACATTTAATAACCTTTAACAAGAAAGTGACCTCATGTTGTTGAAAAGGTTTGCAAAAACATGTTCAAAAATCAAAAACTGAAATCATTAATTCCTAGAAGTTTTCAGACACTTTGCTGTGACACTCCAAATTGTGCTCAGGTGTCTCCTTTTTGTTTGAATTCTCCTTGTGATGTTTCAAGAACTTGATTAGAGTCCATCTGTGGCCCCCTGAATTGATTGGATGTTATTCAGAAAGGCACACGTGTATCTGTGTATAGAAGTTTTAACAATTCACACTGTATATCAGGACAAAAACCAAATCATGAAGTCCAATGAACTCTCTGTAGACCTCCACAATCAAGTTGTGCTGAAACATGGAATGAAGCCAAAGGATAAACTCATTTGTAAAGCTCTGAGTGTTCACAGGAGCACAGTTGCCACACTTATGTATTTGGAAGAATTGCAGTGTAAAAAGGAACAGACTTGACACACGTAAAAAGGTTTGGGGCAGCCACCCGTATAATATTCCTAGCTGCGAAGGTTTTCTTTTTCATTCAACAGAGTTGTTGATTGTACAGAATCCAAGACAGAACTGATGAAGGTTGGGAAAGATGGCGGTTTTAAGTGGTCAGACAGGAAGTGATGTATGTTAACCGGAAGTGATGTGTGGTGACCGGAAGTGATGTTTCTCTGGCATCAGCCTGAGCGCCGGAACCGGAAGCGACATTCTTCTGGGTGCCAGGACCATAAGTGATGTTTTTCTGGGGGCTGGATCTGGAAGTGACGTTCTTCTGCGTGCCGGAACCGGAGGTGACATTTTTCTGGGCGCTGGAACTGGAAGTGACGATCTTGATTCAAATAGGTTTTACCGTGGCTGGTCTGTAGAGATAGCAGGAGAAGGTTTAGTGCACCCTGCCCTCCCCTGGCCTGGTGTAGAATTACCTTTACTTGATCCACATATCATCCCCCTATCCGCACGTGTGTGACATGGCCCCCCCAACCCAGACCCATCGGGTCGGGCGTACCGGTCCGAGAAATCATGGCATCTGAAAGGGCATCGGCATTGGCTTGCAGAACACCCCGGCGATAAATGGCCGAAAACTTATATGGCTGTAGATCCAAAAATCACCTCGTGACCCGTGGATTGGACTCTCTGTGCAAGGCCATCCACTGTAAGGACGCATGGTCTGTCACAAGAGTGAATTCACGTCCCAAGAGGTAATATCTCAGCTGAGTAATTGCCCATTTAATAGCCAAAGCCTCCCTCTCCACTGCTGCATACCTAGTTTCCCGATCCAACAATTTCTGGCTCAGGTACATAATGGGGTGTTCAACTCCATCGACACTTTGGCTCAGCACGGCTCTAAGACCTGTGTCCGAAGCATCCGTCTGGAGAATGAAAGGTATAGAAAAGTCTGGCGCCTTTAATATAGGAGCTGACATAAGGGCCGGGTTCAAGTCACTGAATGCAGCCTCTGATGTATCATCCCATACCACTTGATTAGGTTGACCCTTCTTTGTGAGGTTTTTCAAGGGCGTAGCTCTCTCGGAAAACCGGGGTACAAAGGCCTGAAATTGCCTCTTGGTTATCGGACAGAGCTAATTCACAATGGCATCTATTTTAGAACACTGTGGTCTCACCATACCCCGGCCCACTCAATAGCCTAAATATTTGGCCTCAACCATCCCAAAGTAACACTTTTCGGGTTGATATGAAGCCCAGTTTATGCAAGTGTCCGCAATACAGCTCCAACCTGCTCTATGTTTTCCTCCCAGGTGTTGGAATAGATGACAACGTCATCCAAGTAGGCAGCACTATATGAATTATGAGAATGGAGCACTTTATCCACCAGACATTGGAAGGTCGCAGGTGCCCCATGTAATCCAAATGGGAGGACACGATACTGTCAGTGACCGCTAGTGGTGCTGAACACTATCTTTTCCTTAGCGGAGTCTGTTAAGGGAACCTGCCAGTACCCCTTAGTCGTATCCAAAGTAGTCAACAATTTGGCATATCCTAGCCGCTCGAGGAGGTCATCCACTCACTGCATCGGATAGGCGTCAAATTGGGAGACTTAGTTAAGCCGACGGAAGTCTCTGCAAAACCTTCAACTTTCATCGGGCTTACTGACTGTAACGATAGGAGTGGACCAGGAACTATAACTTTCCTCAATCACACCTAGTTCCAGCATTCATCTGATCTCCAACTCCACTTTTTGCCTCGGGAATTCTGTATAGGTGTTCTTGGATTATAACCCCAGGTTTCGTCACAATGTCATGCGCAACCAGGGAGGTCCGACCTGGATTTTCACTGACTACCTCAGGGACAGACAGGATAATTGCTTCAAACTCCTGATGTTGCTGGCGAGTCAAATTGTCTCCAAAAGTAAGGTGTAATTGATGAGCGAAGAGAGAGCAGAGCTGTCCAGAGGAGGGCTCGGAATCCCTGATCTTCCACGGTTTCAGCAGATTGATATGATAAATCCGCTCGCTGGGTCTGAGTGCTTGATGATGACGTCTCGGGTTGTGACGTACCAGGTGTTTTTTCGTCATCACTAGAGGCCGATGTCCGCTCCTCAGCTGGCTGTATACACGGCGTGAAGGAAGTTGAGGGTGCTGAATCCGCGTCCGTGACTAGACCTAGTGATCGAGGAGAAGAAGTGCCTGTATCACCGCTATTTATGTCAACCCAATCTCTTCCTAGTATCACGGGGAAGGGAGGATTATTCATCACTGCCACCATTGACTTTTTAACTACACTGTCCTGACATATAAAGCAGTTGGCGGATCGATAATACCGGACATCCCTGTGAATATAGGTAATGCAGGTCTTATTCTTACACCATTGTCGCGGTAATATCAAGTGGCAAGCAACAATGGAAATGTTACTGCCGGAATCAAATAAAGTGATTACTTTAATTCCATTTACTAGCACTTTTCCCGTATGTGAACAGGCCAGTGGATTAGCGAGAGCACACTGTGCCTCCTCCCACATCATCCCGCAAACCCCTTTGTTGCTTTGCAGGGCCTTTCGGCGCATCCGAGGGTCCACTAGAACATGCCTCGCATTATAGTCCCATTCTGACACTCCCAAGCCAGTTTCTGCACTGAGGTGATCTATTGTCTGTGCTAGTGAGACAATATCTGTATATTCCCATGCCGGCTGGGCGATTTTTCCGGGTAGACTTCTGAGGAGTAAGGTGCAGGCCACCTGCTCCGCTATTTGGTGGTTGGACTTTCTATGGGGCTGTAACCAACCAACCACCATAGCCCATAAAGCCACAGCCTGTTTCTTAGTTGCCTTAGACGGGTTAAATGTCCAGGTCATTATGTTTTTCACCTGCCAGCCTGGATTTCTCCCACCTTTATTAAAGGGCTTGCCCTTCATGGGATATGTAGGGGCAGTCCCCAAACCCGGGAGGCCATAATAAGTACTTAGTGCGTTGCCTGATGCACTTGGCTCTTGCTTGTGGGTCCCGGGGCTATTTTTCCCCGGACCTTTAACAGGATGATGGGTCAAAGCATATTCAAGCTTTCCCCGACACACCCCAACTGACGCAGAAGAAGAAGAAGAAGGAGAAGTGAGAGTAACAACACTAAAGCAGTTATGGTATTTGGAATACTATGGCTATTCCCTGGACCATTATATTGTTACAAGTTAATTACAATCAGATGCGTTACACTAATAAACAATATGCGGTTAGTTTCAGAGTATTTATAAAGCCGCGTCATGAGAATAATGAGTAATCACACAGGAACAGTAGCATTGCTTTGACGCTGGGTGCCGCCAGTCTGCAAAACCGAGCGGAGAACTTGCATACGACAAGGCATGAGGTACCGTGGAAAAGTGCGTGGCTTTATGCCAAGTGTAGGTTTTATACATCGCGATTTGAACGTGGAAAAGTTCTTATGCAACATTTCTGTGCGTACGCACCATTTATAGATGAGGCCCCAGAACTCTTAATAGACTTTTTCTGTCCAGTCAGACTGAATAACTGGGCAGGAATGTCCTCAGTCAAGGAGGTGACCAACAATCCAAAGATCACTCTTAGAGCTTCACATGTACTCTGCTGAGATGGAAGAATCTGCCAGAAGGATGTCTATCTCAGCAGCACTCCATCAGTAAGGCATCTTTTGGAGATTTGCTAGATGGAAGCCCTTATTAAGGAAAAGGCATTTGACAATAAAAAGAACTCTGAGCACATGAGGAAGAAAGAATCTCTGGTCTGGGGAGACAAAAACTGAACCTCAAGCACTTTGTTTGTCAAAGACCAGGCGCTGCTCATTATCTTTGTAGCACCATTCCTATACTGAAGGTTGGTGGTGACAACATCTTGTTGTGGTGGTGCAGGGACAGGGAGACTGGCCAGAATTGAGGGAATGCAGACAAATCCAGAGAGATCAATGAAGAAAACCTGCTGTAGAGATCACTCCACCTGAGACTGGGGTGACTGTTCAGTGACCCAAACCATACAGTTCACAACACTAGAATGGCTTCTGGACAAGTCTCTTGTTCTTGAGTAGGCCAACTAAAGCCCAGTCTTACACCCCATAGAAAATGTGTGGAGAGACCTGAAGATGGCAGGTTACAGACATTCACCATCCAATCCAGTTGAGCTTGAGAGGATCTGCCAAGAATAATGAGATAAACTCAACAAATCCATGTGTGCAAATCTTATAGACACTTAGCAAGAAGATTTGAAACTGGAAATGCTGCCAAAGCAGCTTCTTCAATGTATTTAGTTAAGTGGCTAAACACTTGTATTAATAAGAGATTATGGTTTTTGATATTTAATAAATCCTGTTTTCACTTTGTCATTATGGGTTATTCATTGTTGATGGATAGGTGAAAATGTCAAATGTATCTATTTAAAATTAAATATATAACATAGTAAGATCTGCAGAAAAGGATGGAGACAGAATACTTTCTCAGTCCACCATTTGTTCATTTGACGCAGAACTACTCATACAGTTTATTATTTTTTCATTGCATTTAAGGCCAGTGATTTAAATGTATTACTCAATTATCTTTGACTATTTGAGTAGAAACTTCTGAATTGTTTATGTATTTGTTTTTACACTGCTGTGGGTATCCATTTATGTGAACAGGCCTGTCCTAACCTCCCTACTACCCTCTTTCCTCCAGATCTTTGAGTTATCTACTTATATGTCCTACCTAACACCCCCACACTCCCACATCGGTGTCCCTCCTGATCAAATGCATCTTGTCAAGGTGTCCCAATGCCTCATAAACCTGTGCCCTTCTATCCTACCCCAGATGAGCCACTCATTTAAACTTTCTAATCCCGTCAGTCTTATATGGACTGAAAGACAGAACTTCAGAGATGACCACAGTGTCAGTTCCACTCCTCAGTTTGGCACTCAACTCCTTGATGGTCAAAGTGTCACTCTGCCCAAACATTTGTCTTCTGTTCCAGTATGGCCAATGAGAACCAAATCCATCCCCCTAATGCCAGGAGCCTGTTCTCCCATCCAAGGAGGTATCCCAGCTGTCCATCAGGTAGACAACACACCATACAAGAGTCTGACCACACAAGAACACAAACCTAAATCTCAATCCCTCTGACGACTGAGTCCTGTACTCTCACTGCTTTTGTCTTTCTGGGGTGACTGGTTTTTAAGTGACCCACTGGGGCTCTTCCACCACAGAATTGTAAGAATCACCGTCAAGGTCCACAAGAACCTGGAAATGGTTGTCAACTCTCAACCCTGGGTTGGAGCCCTTGGCCAGTGTCACCTGTAGCCTTGTGTGTACTACATGTCCAACAATGACACACCTGTTTCTATCTGTCTGCTTGAAGTCTCCTCCCAGGATCACGCTATCCCCCTAAAGGACACCTGGGCAATATCTGTAATCTCCTACCGCACCACAGGTTAGCCATCTCTTCAAGTTCAGTGACCCTGACAGCAAGGTGCTGGATCAGCTGGCAAGTTTTTTTTTCTTTTCACAAGTTCTCCTTATCACTTTCAGGCCTCCATGAGACACACAGAGGTAGTGTGTCTGAATCTACAAGAACTCTGGAGGATCAGGCTTCTGGAGATCCATGCACCAGAACTGTGGCCTTTGAGATTCGATACATAGAGCTGGTGATCTTTAAACAGTTCAAAAGAACCTACAGTGAGTGGCACCATGAACTAGAAAAGATGGGAAGACAACATGCAGAGGTAATAGAGGAGCGAACAAAAATGAAATGTGAGCGAATCTGGACTGAGCAGCTTTTTAGTAGGAGTCCTGGAAGTGTGAAAGACTCTCACATTGTGGTGGTCAGTGGGGTGGCAGGAATCGGGAAGACCACCATGGTCCAGAAAATAATGTTTGACTGGGCCAGAGGCACTCAGTACCAGAGGTTTGCTTTTGTGTTCCTGTTTAAGTTCAGGGAGCTCAACCTACTAGACACAGAGACAGAACCACAGATGTTTCTGACCAGGCTAATTGTAAGGCACTATAAATATCTCAATGACCCAAAACTGACAGAAATCCTGAAGAAACCTGAATCTCTCCTCTTTATATTTGATGGCCTAGATGAGTACAAACACAGACTGGACTTTACACAGGAGAGGTTCTGCTCAAACCCAGATGACTACTTTCCTGTCCACACCCTGGTCACAAGCCTGGTCAGAGGGACATTACTGAAGGGCTGTACAGTCCTGATTACAACCAGACCAACAGCCCTGGAGACCCTGGACATGGAGACAGTTGATCAGTTTGCAGAGATCCTGGGGTTCTTCCCTGAACAAAGGCTGATGTACTTTAAGAAGTTCTTTGGTGATGCTGATCAGGGCTCTGAGGCTTTTCAGTATGTGGAGGAGAACGCCATCCTGTACACCATGTGCTTCAACCCCTCGTACTGCTGGATTATATGCTCTGTGCTGAAGAGCCACTTCATGACACCTGAAGAAGAGCGAGGAGCTGCCCCCAGGACAGTCACTGAGCTCTTTGTGATGTTCCTTCACAACATCCTCACCAATCACAAGCGAGAAGCCAATGACCAGCGAGAGATTCTGGTCAAACTAGGAAAGATGGCTTATTACGGGGTGGCTAACAAGACTCTTGTGTTTTATGACAAGATGGAGATGTCCACCTTTGGTCTCCAGCCAGTCCTCTCCTCTCCATTCCTCTCAGGGTTCCTCAAAGAAATCCTTCAGAGAGAAAGCACTCTAGAGCACACGACGTACACATTCCACCACCTCACCATACAGGAGTTCATGGCTGCCTGCTCCTTCTACCTCAGTTCATCAGGGGGCATCGAAGAGCTGCTTGAGAAGTTGGACTCATGTGAAGATAGCCGGTTTGAGATTCTCACTCGATTTTTAGCAGGACTGGCCAGATATTCTGTATTTAAAACACTGGAGGGAGTCATGGGGGAGTTTGAGAGGAAGACAGCAAAGAGACTACTGGACTGGGTAAAGAAGAAAGCAGAAGAGGCGCTACGGGGAGGAGATAAACGTGAAGTTCTGCGAGTGTGTCAATGGCTCTATGAGACTCAGAATAAGAGATTAATCAGAGATGCCATTGGGAAGGATTTAAAGATGGACTTTATTAGGATGACTTTATTTCCTCTGGATGGTGCTGTGCTGGGCTCTGTCATCAGCTGCTGTGGAGAACTTGAGGAGCTCAATCTGTCACAGACAAGCCTCGCCTCAGAGTGCATCAGGAGACTGGCGCCGGGGCTCATCTGCTGCAGACGTGTCAAGTGAGTAATAAAACCTTCATGAGTTTAGTTTGACTGTCTGTGGACACTGAGGGTGACATTAGTGTGTCCATCAGGGAGTGTCAGGCCTACAAATAGACGAGAGTCCATGTCAGAACATACACTGCTGTGTGTCAGAGTGCCACCTGAAAAGGAACAACAGCAGCTAAATAACAAGAGAAATCAAATAATAATTTATATAGAAATTCACTATTAGACCCTCTTTGTTGAGAAATGAGAAAAGTACAACTGATTACAAAGTTCTAGAAAAGTCATCTTTGTGTAATTGTTAGATATGTCTGTGCATTGAAAGCCTGATAATATTACCCTAACCGCTGCAGAAATTAATAACTTTAATCATAATAAGTAAGTTACAAATTAGTAACATGTTCATTTTTGTAATAATGAGACTCTCCTTCATCATGGAGAATGTGAAAGATCAAAAACACCTCGGTGTCCACAGAACAGTGACAAGTGACGGGGACACAACCTGTGTGGGGTCTTCATTGATAAATTAACTGCAGTGTGTAGCGTGGCTGGAGATAAGTGAGCAAAGCACTCATTAGCCCCCCTAATAGACATCATTAAGCACATGACAGGGTCAGACACTGGTCAAAAATGGCACAATTACTAATTAATGTAGCAACAGTTGTATTGTGTTCAAAAAATAAAAAAAATGTTCATCACAGGAAAAAAATAAAAATAAAAAATATAATAACCAATAGCAAAACACCAAAGGAAAGAATTCACCTGTTGTACTCATTCAAATCAATAACTTGGGCAAAAAAAAGAAATAAATAAATCAATCAAGCAATCAATAAAGCTCTAAGAGTCCAGCAGCCATCAGCTGGCTAAAGTGGCTCCCAATGGCGAGACAAACCACAGCCGTCTAACCTGAGCGCTCCGTTCACTAAACCTGAGCCGCTTCTCCCAAATCAGTTCCCCTCCTGAACTGAAAATCCCCCCTCAGTCGGCTTTCACAGGGTTTGTAAATGAACCAGCTGTCTGCAACACTAAATTAACATGCGGCCATCTTGTTATGCATTCTGGGAGCCCCCCATTAATAAGAATAACACGGTTAGCACTAATGAACTCCTCTAAGAACAAAAGGGGCAACAAACCAACTTCCTCCGGCCAGTCGTCTCTCCCTGATTGCTGAGTTTGTTTTATTTCACCTCATCACTGGTGTCCAATGGCTGCAGCTGCGTCCTTCACGTGCACCATGGGTGTAGTCAGGAATGTGGAGCCCCCCAGCCGTGTAAAGCCAAATCAAATCACAGTGACGCCCCACTTACATCATTCTGACTAAATATAACAACAAAGTAAATACTTTTAAAAATAAGGAAAAGAAAGAACTCGCTACTAACTCCAGGTGGTCTTGTTATGTGTGGTTGATAAAACATTTTAAGTACAAGTGGGGCTGCAGCCTCTCACACCTAAACACTGAAACATCTTTGAAAAGAAAAAAAGATTCAAAATGTCATTTCTTTAATGGAAACACAAGTTCATTAATTGCCATACTTTGTTAACAATTTTCTAAAAAAAAATCTTTTTTTTAATAAAGTCGCTAGTTTAGTAAAGTCATTTTAATAAAACATGCTATGGCTCATCTAATAATTGAAGTGCCAGTCTGAGGGGGCTGCCATTGTGCCAGTGCCCTCCACAGAAGAGTCGTCATCTGTCGCTGACATCACGTGTGCTGTAGAATGTCAAGTAATCATACGTGAGTGCTCAGTTATTTCACGTGTGCTGCGGTCACATTAATATTTTTTTTAAAGTAATTTATATCCTGTGCCCAGTCTGTCATGAAAGTGTAAAGTGATATCTTTATAAATTAAAATGCTGCTTATAAAGAGCGTATAATAAACAGCCTGTAGCAGAATCTTTGTGGTGAGCAGTCGGTGATGAAGGAGTCCGTGCTGAGCATGAAGAGGCGCCATGAAGAGACAGCACTGACCCTCAAACACTTCAGAGACCCTTCTGTGCTGCTAAAGTCCGTCAGTCCAAGTGCTCGGCCGCCCGCCCGCCGGTGAGTGGAGGTGAAGGTCCAGCCTTGGAGTGTCGCACAGAGCTGAGCGGAGTACAATACAATGGCATACAGTGTGTGTGTGTATAGCGCCCTCTACTGAGCGCAGGGACAGACTCTCAGGTGAGTATTGATGATCATAAATATACAGTTAGCACAAGTAAAGAAGCAGATTTGTAAAACACACAGAAAACAACGGAGAGAGTGAGCTACAGGAATGGAAAACAACAAAATCTGTCAAATAATTGATTGTTGAACTCTGGTCTGGTTATTCAAAAAAATTATAAAAGCAGATTTGTATTTCATTTCAGTTCGTTTTCTGTATGCAATTTTAATTTCAGTGTAGTTTTTATTTTTCACTCTTTTATTTTTACTTTTATTTTCTTCAACATAACACTTTTTCGCCACTTCAGCTGCAGTTTTCATTAACAATCCTAACCTCTGAACTCCGGCTGTCCGCACTCATACTGTAGAAATATGGAGTTCACCTCTGGAACTCGTTTTAGTCAAAGTGATCCTTCACGGGGGGCAGCACAGAGGTGAGCACTGCTACCCCACATCTCCAGGCCGCAGGGTCAAATCCCACCCTCTTCACTGACTACTTAAGGTCTTTAGGGTGTAAAGCAGTTCAGAAGTAAACCCCCCGATGATCGTCACGTAGCTGACTGGCCTGTCCATACGACAGCAGGACATTAGCAGCAGATTTGTGATGGAGTCACACCTGAGAGTCGACACCATCAGGACTGGCAGCCCTGACACCACGTGGTGTGCCAGCTTTGTGTGGTCAGCAGTGACACGAGAAGGTCATCAGTCTGACCACTTCATGGGCTCACACGTCACATGTCACTTTATATTTACTAACTGACTGAATGTCTTGTCTGAATTCTAGTAATCGACTGACTGCCACCTCTAATCTGACAGCATTATTTAAAATGTTTCTAAATTCACAAACCAAATCCTCAATAGATGGACAGCACTGTGGCTTGTCTTGTCATTGTGAATGTCCGTTCAGGTGGCTTCTCATCAAGCAGTGACATCAAATGACAAACATGAGTTTCCTTTTAGAATCAGGATTTGACTGACAATCAAACATGTCCTTTGTCAATTCATAAAGCCCCTTCATTTTTAGAGTCTCCAGTAAAACAAATCACATGAGGACTGGCTGGTCCTTTACGTGACTCCCACCAGCACCTTGATTTATGTGAGCACTTGAAGTGGAAATATCAGTTTGAGTTTGTCACAAAGTAGTTGTCACTTGTGTCTTTGGGGTCTTTAAATCTTTGACCTCTCCCTGGAGGGGCTTCATATCTTTGTGAACCCGTCTTCTCTCACTGAGTCACTCATTTTAAATGATCCGAGTTTAAATCAGGACTATAATAACTGGGAGAAAGAAAAGGGACTGAGAGAAAGATGGGAATTGAGAGCCAGAAGAGGAGATCAGAACTGAAAGATCAAAAAGTTGAAAGTAAAATCCAAACTCGCAATTGAAACACAAAGCACCAGTTGTGATGTCTGACTTTTAAACACACGTGTGCTTATTCTTTATGTCGCATCCACAAACTCGGATAACGCAGAAGTCCAATGGACTGAACTTTATACCCCTTGATCTTTGACAAAACGCTTAGTGTGACCCTGATTGTCACTTTGTAGCAACTCCTTCACAACAGACACACAGAATAGTGACACACAAGAACTGAAGATGACATCACAGGAAAACAGAAAATATCATCAACTACCTCAAAACATAAAGAAATCAGAAGAAGTCATAACAGAAATAACACAAAAACACTAAAGAACAAGAAAAACAGAAATACATTTGCAATATTAACATAATAAAATATTAAACGCAAATCATAACAATAACAGAGTGTGACAAACATGGGGTACAAGACCACTGAGCAGCTCACCTCAGCCTTGGAGCTTTTGAAAAGTCCGATGGTCCCCCGAGTCCTGCGGTCTGCGGCCTGAAGAAGGCCTGAAATGCAGCGCTGACTTGCCGGCTGACCTCGTCTTTGGCTCATCTTCTCGTTGGCCATTAAGAAGATTTCAGTTTTTAGTCGAGTACACAAACTCAGCTCAGTGTGTCCTTCATGTTGGAGATCTGCGGCACCTCAGAGTTTGTCCAATGACATTTGATTTGTGGCCCTTGTCACTTGTATGTCACTCTCATACACACCTATATACATGTTTTAGATTGTTACCATGTACTTGAATACTTGACTTAAAAATGTGAAGTCAGCCAAAACCTCTAAAAATGAAAAATGAATCAGCACCAAGAGCCTTGAGCTCAGTCGTGTGTTCAGATTTGCACCCTGGCTCCTGATGTGTGTCTAACCGCTGTGCCACTGTCCTGTTCATGTCACACGTTTGAGTGTCTGTGTGTCACTTCAGCCCTCCTTAGCCTTCACACTTTGACCAAATGTTTAACAACACAATAATCAAACACTTCAGTCAGTCGACATTTTTAGGTCACCTAAAGTCATCAAAGCGTCCCATTTGATCAAAGTCCTGATAAATCAGATTCACTGAGATGGCCGCCTTCTCTTCACACCTTCTCAGGCTGACTGACAGCTCATGTCCCGCCTCCTCTGTCATTCTGGCCAATCCTGATTCTGAGTTCTGTGGCCCAGTGACTGGGGTGCCACACTTGACATCCCAGTGACGCGGGTTCAGTTCCTGCCTGTCACATGCTGTGTGACCCTGAGTGAGTCACTTCACCTGTCTGTGCTCAGAGTAAGAATACAAGGAGAGAGCTGGACATGTAAAGTGACTTTGGATTGAAAGGCGCTATATAAAATAAAGGGGATGACTTTGTATCTGTTCATATTTTTTAACTGCAATGTCTTTATCAACATTTTCACACAAATTCTAATTTGTAAACTGCGTCCATTTGTCCACTTTGTCACAGTGACACTCAAAAACATTTTTTTTTTCATTTTTCTATCTCTTATTATTTTATCCTCTGTCTTATTTATTATTCAGTTTTTTAAATTTGGTGCTTAAGTGGCAATGAATAACAGAGGCCTGTCCAGGGTCCAGACTCTCTACTCACCACCATAGCTCTTCAGTCCGCCATGTTTGTGACAGCTGGTGTGTGCGGTGATACTGAGAGACACTCGCTATGACACAACAAACCTGTCACCTTGAACCGTGTCCGTGTCCGGCTGAGTGGAGTTTGTTCATTGAGCTCAGGTGGCTGATAGGCCTTAGAGAAGATGACTGGACAGAGTGGAGCGTCACTCCTGGACTGGACTGTCATGTCCTCCCATGTCCCATTTCCTCTCCTGTCACCTCTCCCTTGTTACTTATTTATCTTTGAGCTCATTGTGTTTATTTGTCCTCTTGTGTGTGTTGTAAGTTTGTGACTAGTGCTCTATAAAGTAAAGGCTGACTGATTTACAGCTGCTGTCACTGAACATCTGGAGAGGCTGGCATTTGTAAATGGCCTCCTGTCAGTCATTTAAGTTGTGTCGTCACCAACTCCGAGAAGAGCATCTGAACACTCAAGTGGAGGACAAAGTCAGTCCTGCTGTGTGACACTCCTGTCCAGCGTGATGGCTGACGTCCTCTCATCACTCAGGGTAACCTGACAGACAGAAGGTGCTTCAGGTATATAGCGCCTTGAAGGACAGTATTGGTGTGGAGTTCAAATTGTGTTTCAGTTCAAATGCTAGCAGCAGCCTGCTGTTCAGTGACACACCTGAGCATCCAGCTCTGCTATTAGTCATCATGTCACTTATTGAGACCCCCAATGGTCGGTCTGTCACTCCTCATGTCCTCACTTCTCTCTCTTCTTGTCCACAGCCTAAGGTTTTGTGGTCTCACCTCCACATACTGCTCAACTCTCTCCTTAGCTCTTTCTGCTCCACACTCACGACTGACTGAACTGGACCTGAGCTTCAACAACAACATCGGAGATTCAGGAGTGAATCAACTGTGTGAGGGGCTGAGGAGTGAAAACTGCAAATTAGAGAATCTGGAGTAAGTGAACAACAAGTGTGTGTGTGTGTGTGTTTGCGTGTTTGTGTTGAATTTTATTTCTTCTGACTTTATAGATCTTTAGCAGGGGTCCTCAGTCTTTTTAAGGTGATAGTTCCTGCCTGTCACATGCTGTATGACACTGAGTGAGTCATGTCACCTGTCTGTGCGCAGAGTAAAAATACAAGGAATGAGCCAGACATGTAAAGTGACTTTGGATTGAAAGGCGCTATATAAAATAAAGGGGCTGGCTTTGTATCTTTTAATATTTTTATCTGGAATGTCTTCATTTATATTTGCACACAAATTCTAATTTGTAAACTGCCTCCATTGGTCCACTTTGTCACAGTGACACTCAAAAACATTTTTATTCTTCATCTGATTTTAATTTTTCTATGTCTTATTATTTTATTCCTCTGTCTTATTTATTATTCATTTTTTAAAATTTGGTGCTTAAGTTGCCATGAAGAGCAGAGGCCTGTCCAGGGTCCAAACTCTCTACTGACCACCAAAGCTCTTCAGTCCACCATGTCTGTGACAGCTGGTGTGTGCAGTGACACTGAGAGAGACCCTCGCTATGACACAACAAGCCTGTCACCTTGAACTCGTGTCAATAGCCGGTGACCCTGTGTGTCCCTCCCGGACTGGATTGTGACATCCTCCCATGTCCCATCACTTCTCCTGTCACCTCTCCCTTGTCACTTATTTTTCTTTGGGCTCGTTGTGTTTATTTGTCCTCTTGTTTGTTTTTTAGTTTGTGACTAGCGCTCCATAAAATAAAGGCTAACTGATTTACAGCTGCTGTCACTGAACATCTGGAGAGGCTGACATTTGAAAATGGCCTCCTGTCAATCATTTTAGTTGTGTCCTCACCCTGAGTCCTGAATGATGGAAAGAAATCTGACTTTGTCACTCGGCTGTCACCAACTCAGAGAAGTGCATCTGAACACTCAAGTGGAGGACAAAGTCAATGTTGCTGTGGGACACTTCTGTCCAGTGTGACAGCTGATGTCCTCTCATTACTCAGGGTAACCTGACAGACATAAGATGCTTCAGGTATATAGCGCCTTGAATGGTAGCTTTGGTGTGAAGTTCAAATTGTGTTTCAGTTCAAATGCTCGCAGCAGCCTGCTGTTCAGTGACACACCTGAGCATCCAGCTCTGCTTGTAGTCACCATGTCACTTATTGAGATCCCAGATGGTCTATCTGTCTGCCTGTCTGTCAGTCCTGATGTCCTCACTTCTCTCTCTTCTTCTCCACAGTCTGTGGTCATGTGGTCTCACCTCCAGAAGTTGCTCAGCTCTCTCCTCAGCTCTTTCTTCTCCACACTCACGACTGACTAAAATGAACCTGATCAGCAACAACATAGAGGATTCAGGAGTGGATCAGCTGTGTGAGGGGCTGAGGAGTGAAAACTGCAAATTAGAGAAACTGAAGTAAGTGAACAACAAGTGTGAGTCAAAGTGTGTGTGTGTGTGTGTGTGTGTGTGTGTGTGTGTGTGTGTGTGTG